>OZ018379.1:55722500-56395009 GCA_963969555.1 Polydrusus pterygomalis
TTCTTTTAAATTTGAACTGGGTTTTTCGGTGGAAATATACAGTCGCAATAGGAGGTTGGCCAAAGCAAGCCATCGGGAATGACTGACTTTTCCTGGATTCTGGTTAGCTAAATCTGCAGAACATTGGCCAGAGGATATTGCAAGGCAAATTTTGTAAAGATATCTCTGATCGGTACTTAAGTCGCAAAACTCTACTTCGGGTAATTTACAGTCAATAACTTCATATTGAATCACTGGCAAATTTTCACATTAAATTATAAGCTTGCCGAGTGGCCCTGAAAACGCACTAGGTCCGGTTGTTTGGCCATCAATATGCTGAAAAAGATGTCTCAATGGAAGTTCATTGGAATGAAGCTGGCAGATGAGTCGTTGTAAAGGGCGTCTTAACTTCAATTCAAGTTGGGCGATGACCCCATTTTTTGATCCTGTATTGACTACCGTGCCATCACACCCTACTGCTAGTAAGCTGGTGGACAAGTCAGACAACAGCAGACTTTAACTGAGCTGAGTAAAATATGTCTCGCGCCCCGCTACCGACGATTAGGTGATTTAGAGTCAGGGCCGTATTCAGGCCAGTAACTAAATAAAATATATATTGAAAGTTTTATGATTTGCCATTAAAAGTGGACAGCTGATAAAAAAGACATTGCCGAAAATGCTCACTTAAGTCAGGAAAAAGTATCACTAAATTTTACCCACCTAGAAAGTACATTACAAGGTTACCCCACTTTCAAGGGCTGGTAGGGGGCAAAAGACGTAATGCAATAAAAAAACGGTAAATAACTATTTTTGTCGGGATAAGGAAAACAAACTTTTGTGTGCTATTCCAAATCGAAATTCAAAATGCCCATTTTAATTTTTTTTTGAAAATTTTGAGTTCTGGTAGGGGGCAGAAGACGCATTACAATCAAAAAGCTGTTGATAAACATGTTTATTGAAATAACAAAACGCAACTTTTGTGCACTATTCCAAAACAAAATTCCATAATTTTTGAAAAAAAACGGTTTTCGGCCCACCCTACGTGGACACTAACGGTTGCAATCGAAGAACGACTTAAGGTCTTCGAAAGGGAAGTGCTAAGAAAACTACTTGGCCCAACTAGAGATGAAAATACAGGGCAATATAGAATAAAAACCAACCAATAACTCAAAGAACTCCACACTGATACCAACATAATAAACGAAATAAAGGCCAGGATACTACAGTGGGCAGGACACGTTAAAAGAATGCCAGAATATAGAATGGTTAAACTGGTGTGGGAGGAGGTCCCGGGGGGAAACGTCCATTAGGTCGGCCCCGCCTCAGATGGAGAGATAATATTACAAAGGACCTAAAAGCCATGAAAATCGAAAATGGACCCGACCGGATGCTTGATAGAGAAGGATGGAGACGTGTGGTTGAGTCGGCAAAAACCCACCCAGAGTTGTGAAGCCACAGATGATGATGATGATGATAAATAAACCGATCAAGACTCAACGTGGTCAACTTCTGTTAGAGCGTGATTCACTTGTTGCGTTCCTCTTCCATAGCAGCAAATAATCGTTTGCATGTGGTAGTATCATGTTAGCGAAGCACCTACTGCGATGTTTAATGTTTTTATCTTGACTGAATTTTTCAGGTAAGCATAGGGTTTATCAGCTGTTTTGAAATGTTTTATTAAACCTTACCTTGCTCGATGATAATAATATATTTTCTAAACGGGCCACGGTGCTCTTGTAGTGTCCACCTCTCCAACTATGTCCGGCAATTATCCTTTTCTATTTACGTTAGGCATCTTACTAATTGGAACATATTTAATATACTAAAAAACTCACGTTGCACTCGACGGCATACTAAAATTAACTGAGTAAGGGTATTTAGATAGATGTAAGCGATGGACTGCAATACCTTTGTTTACTTCATACATTCCTTCATCTATTCATCGATGGGCCATAAGATGAGACCTACTACTAGACAATACTATCATAGAAGGACGTAGATGGCACAAATAGTTAATTAGTTTACTACGTGAAACGGCAAATACGTAAAATAAATGCGCGGTGCAACCCAAACGAAGTTCCAAATATTACTGGATACTGAATTTCTGACGATGAAGGGAGGCGATGAGGTGATTACGTCAAATGTCGCCAGCACAAATTTAATGATCCTCTGTCTTTAACCGATATATGGTTTCGCCATGCATTGTGCACGCCGGCAACACTGATTGATCTGTTGTTCTTATTGCGGGCATCTATACTTATTTTTATTTATTTATTAATTTAATATCCATACAATAGAAATTAAAAGAGCAGCATCCCCAATTCGATTAGATACCAAATAAAATGCCATGCCATGTTTTTCAAATGTTGATGCTCCCTGCACCTTAATACATCCGCAAATTCAGTCAAAAGTATTGTACATAGTTGGATTAAAATACCTGTTTATGTGTTTCTCCTGTGTGCCGTGATCTGTTTCAGATCCAAAAATAAGTTCGGGGCGTCCATTTTCTTTCATTTCTAAACGTTCTTCAAATCTTAATGCACCCCTTGCTTTAAACTGTAATATTTCTTGGAGTATTAAAGTAATTGTTCTTTAATACAGGTCACAAGCGCAAGTCAAAAACACAAACATAAACGAACTACATAAAGGGTAAGCGGCATCGGCATATCGAATGATCTAATGGAATAAAACTGTTTTTGCAAATGTTGCAAATATAATAATTCGCATATAGTCGGATCTGGTCTTATCGTCCGGGTCATACGATTCAAGAAAGACATACTCTCAGTTTTTGTTTTCTTTACTTGCGTTTAATTTTACCCTCCAAATAAAATACGTAAGATAAATGAGACAGACTTATTCCATTTTGACATGAAAAAAAAGGATATGTATTTACTTTCCAGCGATTCTAAAAAAGCTTATAAAAGCACCAGCTACGTTTTATTTTAAATATGCCACTTTTTTGACTTTGACAGTTTGTGACAAAATGAAACAATTTTCTGGGTTTTTGCATCCCCAATCAAAAAAAAATGATACTTAATCTGATTAACTATTTCGAAAATAAAAGAAAAAGTGGAAATTCGCCAACCAATATTCAGGAAACAGTAGCCAAAGCACTGGGAATTAGTTTAAGGACTGTGCAGAAAATTGTGCATGAAACAAAACATAACATAATACCCAAGAATACTAAAAAGTGTAAACGAAGAAAGCCAAAGACTGAGGATTTAAGCGAAAATATTAAAATGGGAGTTTGAAATGTGATTTACGATTTATACAAATCGAAAACCAATGTAACTTCCAGTTTTACAAAAAACATTAAAAATTCGGGGTGTTTTGGAAATTGGACTTGAAGCGTTATCAAAATTCATAAAAAATTTAGGTTTTCGCTATAAAAAAGACTGTAACCGAAGATTTTTATGTAAGCAGCCACAGATAGTGAGTCAGCGTGTTCAGTTTTTAAAAAAATATACGGACAATTACAAATCGAAATTTAGAAAAGTGGTATTTTTAGACGAAACGTGGATATTTTCGAATGGAAGTGGTTCAAAATCTTGGCAAGATGAGTCTGTAAAAAGTGTTAAAAGGAAAAAGGGGTGCGGTACGGGAAAGCGTTTTATTATTTTGCATGCCGGTTCTGCAACAGGATATGTTGCAGGTGCGAGTTTAATTTTTTCTTCAACATCAAAAAGTGCTGACTATCATGATAATATGAATTGCGAAATGTTTGAAAAATGGTTAAAAGTTCAATTGATACCAAATTTGGATGCTCCGTCTTTAATTGTATTAGATAATGCATCATATCATTCAAGAATTTTAAATAAACAGCCTACTTCATCTTGGAGGAAAAGTGATATTTATGAGTGGCTGGAAAAACACAACCAAAATCCTTTACCAAATATGCTTAAATCGGAACTCTTATCAATAGAGAAGTCTCTTAAAAAACCCAAAATATACGCGGTAGATGAAATA
Organism: Polydrusus pterygomalis; assembly: GCA_963969555.1. NCBI lineage: Eukaryota > Metazoa > Arthropoda > Insecta > Coleoptera > Curculionidae > Polydrusus > Polydrusus pterygomalis. The sequence continues at coordinate 55,726,446 of OZ018379.1, forward strand.
CTGCGTGAATATGGTCATGAGGTTCTACGACTGCCGCCATATCATTGCCAGTTTAATGCAATAGAATTAATATGGGCTGGTGCAAAGTCTTATTAAGAAAAACCTGTAGGTGATGGTCTTAAATCCGACCAAGTACAAATAGTTTGGCAAGATTCGTTAGATCATATTACACAAGAGTACTGGAAGAAATCGGTGGAACATACATAAATATTGATAAGGGATTGGTGGGATCGAGAACAAGTACTAGATGTCGAGGTAGCGCCAATGATAATTGCTCCATTCGAGGACGACTCAGACGACGAGGACTTTTCAGATTTTATAAGTGACGATGAGAGTTTTTAGGCTATAATTATAAACGGTGTTTTTCGTTTACATTTTTTAGTATTCTTGGGTATTATATTATGCTTTTTTTTCATGCACATTATTCTGCATAGTCCTTAAACTAATTCCCAGTGTTTTCATTATGGTTTCCTGCATATTGGTTTGCGAATTTCCACTTTTTCTTTCATTATCGAAATAGTTTATCAGACTAAATGCCATTGTATTTTTAGGTTTTAGTAGTAAAATTGTTAAAATAAATTGCACTGTTTATTATTGTCGTTTTTAATTAAAGGGTACAGTAGGTATATAATTAACGATTATATAATTTTTTTGTAACTTTTTCAACTCCCCTGTACATAATTTTTACAAAACTAATAATATTAGGTATATGTGGCTATCTTCGCGATAGCTAAAATAATGAAACTATTTTTCCTTCCTTCGGTATATTTGTAAATAATCTCACAACATTTTGATAGCCTCTGTGTTGTCTGATTTGACGCATATGATCAGTGACCCTTGGACCCGCACGTTAAGACCAGATCTGACTATATCAATAGTTTTTCTTTATCTAACGCAAATCTTTTCTAGCAATATTAATAATGATTCACGGAGCGGTTTGACTGTATTTCCATAAATACCCATTGAACCGGCTTCGACCGAGCACGAAACAACCCGAGATTAGGCGAACTCGACGGCCGTCGAGCTAATATATTTTTCTTTTTTTACCTTCCGAAAGGGCGTATATTTGTTTCACTTATAGTTTCCAATTCAGTTATATAATTTTTTATTTTTGATTTGCACTTTCATGTATATTGGGGAGTTTTCGCATGACATTTACACTTTGGAAATTTTTTGAGGGATAATAATTTTTATTTGTTTTGAAACATAAATTAATTAGGTGAGTCACAAATAAACTTATGGACAAGCCGCGCCTGGTAAGCAATTGGGCTCCAAAATATGTGTTGTTGGATAAAACGAAAAAGTAACAAAATATTGATTAAATTACGTAATGTTGAAGGCGTCAATAGACATAAGCCTATACCTGTGTGCTATATTAACTCCGATATATTTAAAAAATGGTTGCATGTGCTATGGGGAATATTTTTTTAATGGCAATATTAAAATAAGCAAAGCAGAATTCCTCGGCCCCTTAAACACCCTAAAAACTAAATACACCACTTTGACAGCAACTACGTTGTCAGTCCATCTCATGTATGTTGTTTATTTACAAAAACTATCTGTTTTCGTTTTAAAGACTGGATTATCGTATTTGCAAAGACTGTATTATTATAGTTATTACTGCAACCTGTAGTAGTTATATTTTTAACAATGGTTCAAACAATCTTGTTTGGATTTATTCATTTTATGTCATTTTATATCCAGTAAGTATATGGCATACTTCTGGGAGCATATAGGGGAGGTCAAAATAACTACTTTGTCATATAAAAGAAACTTAAAGTGCCCCTTAACGGAAATATAGGGCCCCAAGGAGGTACCCAGCGACTTACCTTTTCGGCTCTAACTTTTGAACCGACACGTATAATTTAATGAAATTTTAGTATTTCGTGTATGCCATAGAGACTCATAAAACCGCACCACATTAAATGTTTTACATCGTCAGGGAAGTCAAAAACGGACTTGCCACCAAACTCGTTGAGTCAAAATTTTAACAGGTGTCATTTTACAGAGCTAAACACTATTTTTTTAAATGCTTAAGTTATTTTTATTTAAAAAAGGTACTCTACATTTTTTGTCTCGATGGAATTAGCGGTTTTCGAGAAAAATAAGGTTTTTGTATATCACGTTTCAGCATTGATTCGGAATTTAATAATCAAGTTTATTGACATAAGCTATTTAAACACAAGAACTAATCAAATAATTTTTCAAACTTTCAAAAGTTCTTCGGTGCGGTAAATGTCGATTCGGAAATGTATCAGAATAAATTCTTCTTGCCTCCACACAATTACCGAATGCTTGTCCATAAATTAGATGCATGTCAGCATATTCGCTATAGGTTGTCGTTTATACATTGTTAACGATATAAAAACCACTGGTGTTATATTGTAGTAGTATGATTTATTATTTTATTAACGTGATATACAAAAACCTTATTTTTCTCGAAAACCGCTAATTCCATCGAGACAAATGTACAGTACCTTTTTTAAATAAAAATAAGTTATAGTTATTTACGTATATGTGTTGTAAAGATTCATATTACAACACGAGATGTTAAAGTTGTCAAACGATTCGTCAGTCGAGTTTAATAAAACATCAAGTGTAGTAATATGAATTTACAACAAGAATATTGTACAAAATTTTATCTACTTTCATCTATGAATAAAAATATTTGGCAAAAGGCATTTTTAAAAATAAAAATGCACCTGTAAAAATGCACCTGCTATTTAGTTTACTAATCAAGTTTTTATGTTACCTTTGGCATGGTTACTGTTTTGCATGGTTAGGTACCGTCGAAACTTTGTCAAACAAATTCAAAAATATTAAAAGCGTTTTTCAAAATGAGCGATTCTGATGGAAGTTTACCCTATGATATAGAAGCAGCGGCAAACGAAGCGATCTCAAGTTTAGTTCCGACAAAATCCCAAACGCGGTATGAGTTGGAGTACCAGAAGTTTGAAGATTGGTGCAAAGCTAACAAAATAAAGGAGGTGTCTGAGAAAATCCTTTTGGGTTATTCTTCCGGAAAGCAACGCTCCCAGAAACCATCTACACTATGGACTCACTACTGAATGTTGAGAACTATGATTTCAGTTAAGAAAAATCAAGATACCTATAAGCAGATTTTTTCAACTAATCGCATTTTTGAAAAGAAATTCGGAGGGTTACAAGGCCAAAAAGTCCAAAGTTTTCACAAAGGAAGACGTATGTAAGTTTCTTAGTACTGCAGATGATAAAACATATTTACTTATGAAGGTTGTTATGATAATCGGCATTTTTGGGGCTTGTCGGCGCGAAGAACTAGCTAAGTTAATGTTGGATCATATTGAACACAACGATTTGTATATAAAAATTGTGATTCCATTCTCGAAAACCAAAATTATGCGAGAATTTGTTATAATAATTATAATTAATTTTAATTAATAATTGGTAATTAATTTTATAATTGTTAATAATGAATCATTCTTCTAAAAAGTGTGGTTTTATTTAACAGCAAAATGTTAATAAAACCGTTTTTACCATTACAGCACTAGTGCCGTAAAGGCATCTATTACAGCATTAGTGCTGTAATAGATGCCCTAACAAAACGATTTACAGAACTGTAAAATTCATATTACTAAATGAAAGTAGATAAAGTATTTAGAAAATTCGTTTTTAGCTCTGTAAAATGACACCTGTCAAAATTTTGACCGACGAGTTTGGCGGCAAGTGCGTTTCTGACTTCTCTGACGATGTAAAACATCTAATGTAGTAGGGTTTTATAAGTCTCTATGGCCTACACAAAATACTGAAATTTTATCAAATTATACGTGTCGGTTCAAAACTTAGAACCGAAAAGGTAAGTCGCTGGGTACCACTTTAAGGCCCTGTATTTCTGTTAAGGTAAGGTTGAGTTCTCAACGTCGTTCAATTTATTGCCAACCTATAACCTATTTCGCTTTGTTTTTTCAACTTTATTATTTTTTAAACTAACATTTAAATAAAATCAGTATCGTCGGCACATTACTTAGGACTAGGTAATATCTGATATTATTACAAAAATATTAATTTATTTCATTGCTCATTTTGGGAGAATTGTATAGAGAAAGAACAATGAGTGGCAATGACATTATAATATTTTAAAAAATCTTACCCGACATTTTTCGCTATACAATTTTCTCCTAAAATAAGTTGATGAAATTCCTTGATATTTATTAAATATGTCAATTATTACCTATAGAATATCAAGTCGATACTGATTTTCTTTAAATTTTGTATAAAAGCTAGAAAACATAAATAAATCTACGCGAAATAGGTTATAGGTTGGCAAGCATGTTGATACTCCCACCTTAAGGGGCACTTTGGGTTTTTTTTATATGACAAAGTATAGTTATTTTGACCTCCCCTATACGCTTTCGAGAATATGCCATATACTTACCGGACACACATTAATAGAGTTATAAATTTATAGAGATACCAAACCTGGACAGATTTTTTAATATAATATTTTTAACAGAACTTGGCTACGCTCAATGTTGTGACTGTCATGACGCAGACGCCAGTTACAAAAAGGACAATTTGGAAGGGTCGATGCGAATAATGAAGTAAGCGTATGCGTAGCGGCGTTAAACCTTTCTTAATAAGCAAATATAATAGTGTTCTGGCATGCAATAATCAAGAACTGTACATATTAAACTACGGTTAGATGATCCTCGCCCATAGTGACTTGAATAAATAATTTGGTAATATTAGGTACCTTTATGATAAAAGGAATTATATCTTATGTGCTTTTTAAAACTAAATACCGTGCGAGCAAAAATTATTTGCATCAAAGATGGCCTTGCATCTAAGGACGTGATGCTTAGCCGTAGAGCTTAATACCTGATGGGTCTCAGTAACTACCTGAATTAACAATCAATTAGTTATTTCGTCATCTTTGACAGTCGTTACAAGTAATTTGATTCATGGGTAATTTTTCAAATTTCTTGAATAATTCACACAATGGGCTTTACGAAACAGCACAAAACATTCATGGTTAAAGCGTATTTTCGAAACGGAATTAGAGTAAATGATGAGTGGCAATACAATCCGGGTTTGTGCATGGACGATTCTCACGAACATTTTCCTACGTTGCTTTTATTGCTGGGGATTTTTATCATTGCCTAAAAGGAACCGTGGCTGTGTTTAGGGAAACAGGTTCTATACAACACAAAAAAGGAGCACGAAGACCATCTGTAAGAACAGAAGAAACGTTGGTGAAATAATGCAAAATACGCCAACAAATTGTATAATAATAATTATTTTGTTTGAAGGTTGTAGACAATGATGTATCTTGAGTAATAGATGTGTTTTGGACTTCCATTGCCTTTAAGTTTTTCATATCACAACGTTTCAACTGGTAAGTATATCCAGTCGTCTTTATAGTATTCACCTGAAGACGACGGGAGATATAAGTGTTGAGTAATAGATGTGTGTTGGACTTCCATTGCCTTTAGTTTTTTATTTCACAACGTTTCAACTGGTAAGTATTCTTATACTTTTTAGTATTCACCTAAAGACGACTGGAGATACTTACCAGTTGAAACGTTGTGAAATGAAAAATTAAAGGCAATGGAAGTCCAAAACACATCTATTACTCAATACTTATTTTATTACTCATTAGTTTGGCATATTATCATGTCATAATATGAATTTGACAAAATTTTAACCTAGATTTGGTTAGATATATCGTCTCCATATCATTGTAATCTAAACCAAGCCCTACGTTTTTTAATCCAAACCCTCTTTGAAGCAAATCATTTTTGCTCGCAAACGTACTAAACACTAACACTATTCAAACGCCACGTTATAACTCTTAACAAATAGATAATCTGACAAAAAATACTTTTCCAATAAAAACTTTAATACCCCTTTTTCCACCCCCTAGGGTCACAACATCGATAAATGCGTAAACACATGTTTGTTTGTTTCAAGCGAAGAGTTGGTCTATAATTTTTTACTGATATATTTTTCTCTAGCGGTTGCGTTGGAGACTTACCCTCTCCCTTTCTACTCCCTAGGAGCATTCTCAAAACACGTACCTCTTTGTTTCAATAAAGTAAGCCAATTTTCAGCAAAAATTATAGACAGTTTATAGTGTTTCACGAGACTAAAATTATAGCACTTTTTAAAAAACTCTCGTCTCGTCTCGCAAATCGCTAATATCCGTCAAGATATTTTCTCGTCTCGCGAGAGTCTCGCAATTTCTAGCTCTCGCCTTATGAGGTAAAAAAAATTCTGAAAAATTTGGGTATTAACGCGTTTGGTTATTGTAATAATTTAGTAGTAGATAGGTACCCTATGGGGACTAAGGGTAGTTTTAACATGCAAATCCCCATAAGAAAATTTAAGGTTCGATCTGCAAAAGTATGGCCATTTTAAGGCGTGGTCATTCTACCCCCAGCGAGGCCCGTGCTAGCCTTCACAGAAGGCTTCAACCACACATGCTAAAACGCCAGGCTCCAAACGCTTTTCTACCAAGAACTCTTGAGGCTATAAATCGAAGGGCAACGACCTCGAGCGCAATCTCCATTAAAGGTGTAAGTTAAAAAAGGATAGGTATAAGTAGAACACGTAGAAAATAGGTAACCATATTGTTCGCAGTGTGATCCCAAGAATATAAACGCAAACATATCCGGTACGGTACTATAAAGGAAGTTTTACAGCTGCCCCAGCTTAATAGACCAGGGCTGAATCCTTTAAAAATGGTAAAAAGTGAAAAATAATAATAGTAGGATGAACCCCATTGGAAAAGCAAGAGAATATAACAAAAATGAAAGGAAACATAATTTACGGGCGATCCGAGGTCGGGAAGTGGAAAGGGTTCAGTTTTTAAGGGTAGAAAACGACTTATCTCGATTTCCGGCAAAACTACAAGTCCTATAGAAAAACGTTAAATGGCAAAGTTATAACTAATAAAAAGATCGACAACTTTTGCATTTACACTTTTTTCACATAACCTTAAAATTTATGTGAAAAATTCACACATTTTTTTTTTCACGACATTTGGTGAAAACTTACCTTTTTATTCCCAAACACACTGTAATTTTTTTGATTTAAAATATTTATATTTTCACCTTATTTTGACTTAATATCGAAAAAGCACCCTAATTTTCAATCGAAAATTCTCACGTCAAAATATCTGCTTTTTTAAAAAAGTCGGTGGGCTTTTTGTTTGTTGAAAGCTCTACTTACTGATTGTGTAAAAAAATATACACATTACTATGGCAAATGTGACGAAATCCCCTTTAAATCCTACCTTTACTTATATTTAGAACAACTATTTTCGCATATTTTTTGCGATCTTTATGTTTTGTGGATTTGTAATTTTTTTGTTTATCAATGTAACATGGAATTTTACGTTTTTCGAGTAATTAAAGTATAATTTTAATAAATAGCTCAAAATTCTACATAATAATTTTAAAAAAAATTTTGGATCGAGTTTTTTTCGTTTCTTTGCAATTTTTGAGAACATTTACCATAGTAATGTATATATTTTTTAAACCATCAGAAAGTAGAGATTTCAACGAACAAAAAGCCCACCGACTTTTTTAAAAAAGCAGATATTTTAACGTGAGAATTTTCGATTGAAAATTAGGGTGCTTTTTCGATATTAAGTAAAAATAAGGTGAAAAAATAAATATTTTAAATCAAAAAAATATAAGTGTATTTGACATATAAAAAGGTAAGTTTTCACCAAATTTCGTGAAAAAAAATTTTTTCTTGTAAAAGATAAAAATAGAAAACCAAAAATTTGGTTATTTGAATTTTTCACATAAATTTTGAGGTTATGTGAAAAAAATGTAGGTATAAAAGTTGTAGATCTTTTTATTACCTACAATTTTGCTATTAAATGTTTTTCCATAGGATTTGTAGTTTTACCGGAAATCGAGATAAATCGTTTTCTACTCTTAAAAACTCACCCCCTTCCACTTCCCGACCTCGGATCGTCCGTAAATTATTTTTCCTTTCATTTTTGTTATATTCTCTTCCTATTCCATTGGGTTTCATCCTACTATTATTTTTTTTGGTCTCAAAAATTATCGACCCTGGTCTATAAGTAGATAGTAGCATCAGATGAAAGAAAAAATGTTAATAGGTTAAGTGAGACAAATATGTTTTTAAAAAATAAAACCATTTAACAATTAAAAGATGTACATATTGTAAGCAGTTAACACAAAGGTCACCCCGTGGTATATAATTTATCAGTTATAAGAAAACACAGGAATGCCACAAAGGATTATATTGAATACATAACAACATGTAAGTTAAAATAATTTACCATTAATGTATACACGTAGCTATATGCGATGTATTATTCCGATTAGTGATTAAAAAACAGACGCATAACGCATTGAAATATGTAATATTATCATGTTTGAAGTAACTACAAAACTATTTATACTGTAGCTAGGTGCACCGAAGCATAACTAAGGTGGGTGCAATCATGCGTTCAGTTGGCACGCGATCTTATCCTAAGATTACATCTATCTAACAAAGGTTTCCAGATATTTCTTATGTCTAATGATGTTACTAAAGCAGCCTGGATTCTGGTGAATAGCAGCAGCTTCCTTAAACAAAGCCTATAAGTCAAAAAGATAGGAAAAACTGCGTCTACCAGATCCCCTGCGAGTGCGGCCAATCTTAATAGGTGAGACATTAAGACCACTCGAGACAAGGATTAAAGAACACAAAAACAATACGTTAAAAGGAGAGACCGAAAAGTCAGGTGCAGCTGACCATGCCTGGAAACATAGTCGCCATATCATGTGGTCAGAAGCTGAAATCCTACATAAGGAACCACTCCGGAGGAAAAGAAAGTTTAAGGAAGCTGCTGCTATTCACCAGAATCCAGGCTGCTTTAGTAAACCATCATTAGACATAAGAAATATCTGGAAACCTTTGTTAGATAGATGTAATCTTAGGATAAGATCGCGTGCCAACTGAACGCATGATTGCACCGACCTCAATTATGCTTGGGTGCAAATAGCTAGTATAAATAGTCTTGAAGTTACTTTACCTATTAATATTCACCTGAAGACGACTGGGATACTTACCAGTTGAAACGTTGTGATTTAAAACAAATAAAGACAATGGAAGTCCAAAACTCTTTCATCATTTAATATTATCATATTCAACAATTCCCCAACGCATTTTAAATTTCTAATTTATATCGATGCTTAATTAGCAAATAATCAGAATTATAATCAAGGAGAAAAAATAGTCGCCGTCGCCGGTTTAATTCTATACGAATACTAAACGGATGTAAATGGTTACTTGAAAATGACTGGTATGCATTTGTAATTTGTAGGGGAGTTGGGCCTAAAATGACATACCATTTTATTTTTTTCTCTGCAAAAAATTGGTAACAAGAAATATTACTTTTCAAGAAGTATTTTATTTTATATTATATTTATTTGTTTACAGACTCTACAGTAAATCCAATTACAGAGTAGGATAGTTAACAGAGAGAATAAAAAAACTAAAATACTTCATTTAACATTTTCCTAATCCTAACTTTACTAATATTAAACAAATCACATTGGTTTTGCATAGAATTATATAGTTTACACATTTGTGTGATCGGTGAATTCCTATAGTAATTTGTACGGGCGTTATCAACATACAATGTCAGAGGATTTCTTGTTTTATAAGACGGTACATAAAAATTTAAACAAGATAGTAGACTGGTGTCATCAATTAAGTTATTTACTAGCTTGTGCAAGAAAAGAACAGAGGCTATTTTCCTTCGATTTTCTAAGCTCTTGAGATTGTACGCTTTCATAACATTCATTTTTGGTATATGAATCTGATATATTCCAGTTTCTTTAAAATAGATATATCTTAAAAACTTATTTTGAATCTTTTCTATGGAATATTTATGGTTCTCATAGTATGGACTCCATATAATTGAACAATACTCCAAAACACTTCTTACATACGCAACATATAGAACTCTTATACATTTCATACTTGTAAACAGTCTGCAATTTCTAACTACAAAACCATACATTCTGGAAGCCTTTTTTGTTATTTCAAATAAATGGGTTTTAAAAGTTAATTGAGAATCGAAAACAACTCCAAGATCCCTCATCTCAGTAACCCGAGCCAATGCTGTTCCATTAATTAAATATTCATAATGTATTATGCTCTTTTTTCTACCGTAACTAAGCACATTACACTTATCTATATTAAAATACAACCAATTTTTAATTGTCCATTGATATAGTGTATTTAAATCTTCCTGTAGACGTTGACAATCATTGGCATCTTTAACTATTATATAAAGTTTTAAATCATCAGCAAACATTAATACATTGGAGTGGTTAATTTCTTTAACTAGGCTGTTAATGTATAAAAGAAACAGCAATGGCCCCAGGTTAGAGCCCTGCGGAATTCCAGAAGTAGCCAAAAAATAATTAGAATTATATCCTCTAACAACCACCCGTTGTTTCCGATTTTGCAAATAGGATTCGAAAAATGTTACCATGTTTTCATGAAATCCAAATTCAGACCGCAGCTTTTTTATGAGAATAGAGTGTGATACCTTATCAAACGCCTTAGCAAAATCGGTATAAATCACGTCTACTTGGCATTTTTTGTCTAGACTTTCAGCTATATATTGAGTGATATTACACAGGTTGGTAGTGGTGGACTTTTTATTTAAAAAACCATGTTGCCAATCCGTAATCTTATTTCTGACATGACTGTATACATACTTATACATAATAGATTCATATATCTTAACCGGACATGACAACAAAGCGACTGGTCTATAATTTTGTATATCAGATTTATCCTCTTTTTTAAATATAGGACATATTTTGACTTCCTTCCACATTTGTGGAAAGGTATTTGTTCTTAATGAAATGTTAAAGAGTGTTTTCAGAGGGTCAGCAAGAAAACCTACTAAACCTTTAAAAATGAATGACGGTATGTTGTCAGGTCCAACTGCTTTGTTAATTTTGAGTTCCTGAATAGCATCACACACATCCTCATAACTAACCTGCTTAACACAAAAAGCTTCAGATATCTCACACATTTTTGGTTGAAGATTCTCATATTGTTCAGGATTATCCTTGACATAAACAGAACTAAAAAAGGATGCAAAAGCATTTACTACAGCCCTGCCTTCCGTGTACTCAACACGATTGGTATACATTTTGTTTGGAATGCCAGATGTAGTCTTATTACTTTTAATATATTGCCAAAATGACTTTGAGTCTTCATTAATATCTAGTTGAATTTTATTGAGATATTGTTCATGTGCAATTTTTATGTCTTTTTTAATTTTGGCTCTTAGTTCTGCAAACTGATTCTTTATTTCTAAATTACCCGTTCTTTTACTTTTAAGTCTTAATTTATCTTTAATTCTTATATTTTTAATAATATTTTTATCAAAGTAAACAGGATATTTTTGGTTGGGTGTACTTTTTGGTACACAAATTTCAAAAATAGCATTAATTTTATCATAGAAGCATTGTACAGCTAAGTTAACATCGTTAAAAGATTCAAGATCATTCCAATTAGTATTTTGAAATAACTGATACATAGCCTCAAAATTCGCTTTTCTAAAATTAAAATTTGATGCTTTACTATTGTTGGTCAAACTTTTTTGCTTAGGACTATTGAGTTTTACTTCGATAGTAAGAGGGGGGTGATGTTTATCTACTTCTACAAAGTTGTATGTGCTTTCAAACACATTACAATTTAAGTTAGTTAGAACAATATCCAATATATGGTTGTTGATATTTAAAACACGATTTAATTGGAGGCAATCAAAAAATTCTATACAGTTAATCAGCATCTCTATTTGATGATCCTTGTAATTTCTTGTGTAATAGTCATTTAAATGGGTAATATTAAAATCCCCAATCACAATAAATTTTTGCTGGTATAGAAACTCTAACCCTTCCAAATAAGAAAAGAATTCGTCCCGTTTAGAAACATTACAGTTAGGTGCAATATAAACAACAAAAACATATATATATATAACTTATATCATTGATATATATCTTAACTCCTATTAAGTCTATTTCAGGTATATTAAAATCCAGTATTAATAGCGTACTCTTGTAAGTCTTTTTGACCGCTAGAAGGACACCTCCACCGCGCATACTGACTCCTCTAGTAAGTAAAATAGATACGTTAGGATATATACATTGCGTATATTTTATCTAACGAAATTGAGTATTTTAGACCTCTAAATGAATTTAAAAAATTTATGATAAAAAAATTACCAGTATCTATGTCATTTTAGGCAGATATTCGGCAAAATTGTGATTTTTTATTACATGTTTTATCTAATTACTGGCATACATCACAAACAAATTAATTTAATTTTTCTGGTAACGCCGGCACAGTCACAATGTGCCCACTGTTTGCATATCATGCACCTTATCCAAGTGTCGGTTATTTTTGATTTGGAATATAGCTCTGTACAGTAGAGGCAAGATGCATCATCCTCATCACTTTCATCATTAAATGGATCCGGTTCTTCATAGGCGTCTTCTGTATCGAAAGTTACCCGCTGCTTAACACTTCTGGCTGATTTTCGCCGTTCTTTTGCCAACCTTTCTTTAACTTTCAAGACTCGAAAAGAAACGGACTTCTCATTGCGTATTTTTCTTTTCGCTCCGTTTTGACGAGTCGCTACAGGAATGGGCGATATTACTGCCACACTTACTCTTGTAGGCAGCCGGTAGCGGTAAAGAGCATTTATTTTGACAATATTTTCGGCTTCAAGATGACAAGAGGGGATACTATGTGTGCTAAAAGATTTGTGTTCAGGAATGAAAGGGATACGACATTGTACATTCTCTCTCATTGCTTGCTTTTCTAAGACCGGTTCAGCTTCGGCAGCTAAAGGATAGTTTGCTGTTTCACTTGCGTTATAAAAAAACCAATCAGGGTAAAATGACATAGTATGTCGTTTTGCCCATTTTAGCCGATAAGCCATTTTTATTTTAAAACTAATATCTAAGCTACTTCCTAAAAGAGAAATTTAGAAAAAAACAGGCTAGTATATGGTAAAATCCTTTATCCTTTATGTGTTTCCATAAAAATTTGCAATATTTGACTTAACGTATTTAATAATACATTAAGTACATATAAAAAACTTATAGACCCACCTTAACGTTTTTCGGCAAAATGTCGTAAAAAACATACACAAACCCAGTTTAACTAACACAGGACCACTAACACGCGCATTCGGCACCTACACCAATTCTAGTAAGTTTCCATTGCGAGTATTTATTTAAAAACCCGAACTATGTCGTTTTAGCCGAGTATGTCATTTTAGGCCAAACTCCCCTAGTTTATATTCAAAAAACATTACTTTCAGTTAAAATGAAAAAATAATTTTTAAAGGCTGGAGACACACAGACTGACGTGATAATATTATAAATAATTTAGATTTTTAAAACTAGCTAATAAATTGTACTTTTGACTTACCAAATGTTGGTTTCTAAACAAGATCAGCCCAGCCCAGCATCCCGGCATATAATTCGCGGGAAACAGGATAGAAAAACTGGTGCAGTATGCATAGAATGGGGGGCTTCACTGTAAAATATTTTTAAGAATAAATAAAAAGTATTTTAAAAATAGTTATAAAATATTAGTGGTAAGTACTAGTAAAGTCCGCATCATATGGGATTTTTTTTTATTAACAGATTTATTCAAAATTTGACTTTGGCATCAAATTCCGCTTTGATCGAGATGAAAATTAAGCAAAAAAATAGTAGTCACGTGATTCGCATTTTCTGTCAAATTTAAATTTTTTCCAAAAAATAATTCAAAAGTGGGGTTATTTCTGAAAATATCGAAAAAAATTATTAGAAAAAGTTTTTTAAATGCAGTTTCTAGCCCACATGCAAAATATGAGCTGCATAAGATAATTTTGATTTTTTACCTATATTTTGCAAAATAAGACTCAACATAAAACTTCTTAGTTTTGACAATGCTATATTTCAGATACATTTTCTTTAAAGTAGCGCAATATTAAATATGTGTTTTTCTACAAAATCAATATTGGGCTATTAAAATTTGGTTGCATGTGATGCAAAGTTTATTTGTTTTTGACCCTGTATAAGTTAACTTCATAAAATAAGTATTTTTCAAAACCTAGTTTGTGTTTGAATGTAATACACCTTATTATTAAGACAAAAAGAACACAGTGTCATCAGTAAAGTGTTCATTAAGTGAAAAATAAATTTTAGTTTAACTTAACGTAAAGTTTATCTATTTCCAACGATTTAATTTAAAACCCCTTTACTTTATTTTTTATTTTTTTACTTTCAGACACTACAACTACGTTTTCAAAAATACTTATTTTATGAAGTTATCTTATACAGGGCCAAACAAATAAACTTTGCATCACATGCGCCCAAATTTTAATAGCCCAATTTTGATTTTGTAGAAAAACACACATTTATTATGGCGCTACTTTAAAGAAAATGTATCTGAAATAAAGCATTGTCAAAACTGAGAAGTTTTATAAGGGTTGCGTTGAGTCTTATTTTGCAAAAGTGGTGCAGTTTACAAAATATAGGTAAAAAATCAAAATTATCTTATGCAACTGAACTTTTGCACGTGGGTTAGAAACTGCATTTAAAAAAGCCTTTTCTAATAATTTTTTTTGATATTTTCTGAAATAACCCCACTTTTGAATTATTTTTTGGAAAAAAATTAAATTTGACAGATATTGCGAATCACGTGACTACTATTTTTTTTGCTTAATTTTTATCTCGATCGATGCAGAACTTGATGCCAAAGTCAAATTTTGAATAAAGCTATTAATAAAAAAAAATCCCATATGATGCGGACTTTACTGGTGACACTGTATACGTTGGCGTTTTCATGTAATCGGTCAGATAAATTTAAATGCATATTGTACACGGTAAGTCAAAGGCTTCGGAATATCAAACAATAATAGGTAATGAATTAATTTACATTATTGCAAAGCAAAAATCTCCAATTGTCTAATTTTTAGGCTATAGTCGGATCTGGTCTTATCGTGCGGGTCATACGATTCAAGAAAGACATACTCTCAGTTTTTGTTTTCTTTACATGCGTTTAATTTAACCCTCTAAATAAAATACGTAAGATAAATGAGACAGACTTATTCCATTTTGACATGAAAAAAAAGGATATGTATTTACTTTCCAGCGATTGTAAAAAAGCTTATAATAGCACCAGCTACGTTTTATTTTAAATATGCCAGTTTTGTGACTTTGACAGTTTGTGACAAAATGAAACAATTTTCGTTTTTAATTAAAGGGTACAGTAGGTATATAATTAACGATTATATAATTTTTTTGTAACTTTTTCAACTCCCCTGTACATAATTTTTACAAAACTAATAATATTAGGTATATGTGGCTATCTTCGCGATAGCTAATATAATGAAACTATTTTTCCTTCCTTCGGTATATTTGTAAATAATCTCACAATATTTTGATAGCCTCTGTGTTGTCTGATTTGACGCATATGATCAGTGACCTTTGGACCCGCACGTTAAGACCAGATCTGACTATATAGGTGTATGTCTGCAAATAATGGGACCAGTCAGATGTTCTAGAAGCTAACAAAGCCTCTAACAATAAACACTAATGGCTAGAGTTTGATTTAGCCCTAGACAAGGGCATTTATTATTAAAAACTCAAAGAATAGATGGTGCTAAAAAAAAATGGTAAGTTTAAAATAAAATGCGTAAAATATAAGATTTAAAAACAATGAAAAATATATAAAATGTTGTTCATAAATAGGTGAAAATGTCTTTACATACACAATTTTCTATAAATATCGGTACGATGTTGTAGAATAAATAAATGGTCTTAATTATAACATTATCCAGTGAAATTTGATAATTAATACAATATCACAATAGATTGCCAGATTTAAACGCATAGAATTTTGGTCGTTATACATTTTTCTCTCACACTTTTTCCAGGCTTGAGACTGGCTAAATAATAGAAAGTAAGTACTTTTTGTTTGGTTAAATAATAGAATGCAAGTACTTTTTGCTACTATTTAGGCGTGCTTAAAAAATTTCACTTATTTGTATAATTTATAATAGTCGCTTTTATGCTTTTATGTATGGAAACGCTCGATTATTTGCTAAAGTAAGATAGCGAAGAATGTTAAATACAAAACTTTTAGGGTTTTTAGAAATCTATTACACTGCATATAAACTAAGTATACAGTATCAGTCAAAAAGCCATGGAAGAACAAAGTTACTTTAAAGGTAAAGAAATGAGACACTCTAAGTATTCCTCCACTGGTTTATTAAAATAAATTTTAAATAAGGGAAAATTCTCTACATGTTTCGACTGTATAGACAGTCATCATCGGGAGAAGAGAATAAGGAAAAAGAGAAATATCAGGTGCAAACAGTACGTACTGAGCTAAAAGATGATGGAGAGGACAAATAAAATAATCGGAACAACGTCCACCGTAGTGGTATACCTAGCAAAAGGTCATTTGTGGGGAATTGGCAGAAACAAGATATAAGTTAATGTAGCAGTAAGCTACTTGTCGAATTAGTGACAACGCACCATCAAATTAGTGACATCGCACCAACAAATTAGTGACAACGCCCCCTAAGTGTGAGGAGAGAAGAAAAACATTAAGGTGGAGTGGTAGATGTTTACTTTTAAAGTAATGAGGAGTGACTAAAAAGTCGCATTTTGGTAAACCCAACGAAATAAGAATACAAAGGAAGTAGGGTATGGTAGATTGACAGTTGTCCGGGATGGGGTCTGATGGCGGCTACATTTAACGCACGCGCGTTTCCGGTTTACCTGTGGCGTATCATTAAAATGGTAATAACAAAATGATTAATGAAATTTTATTTGGACGAAAAAAATAAAAAATATATTTAGATTCATATATAGCTATAAGATACGGTAAGGTTGGTGTAATAAAACAATACAACTATTTCTTTTAATTATTTATTTAAATAAGGTAACGGAGGTGAAAGGGTAATGTAAATATCTGGTTAAATAACTAAAAAACACCTGTTATTATACATTAAAAAAAAATTGCAGAAGACAAATTGTTTCAGATAATCGGCAAAATTATTGCCAAAACGTCTACGTTAAAAAATAAAATTTTAAAAAAACCTTACTCTTTCTTCATTAACTAAATCACAAGAAAATAATAAAATATAATATAGTCCTGTTTATTATAATATGTACCTAAATAATATTAATGAAATTTCTAGTATACAAGAAAATTGTCAAATGACAAACTATGCAGATACTTAATACAAACATTTTATTTATTTGTAGTATCAACAACTTAACAAGTTAATTATAGATACATAAACCCCATTTCTAAAAGCTATCCTAAGCTATAATAAATATTCAATTAGCATTTGCCCAAGCAGTTCATTCCTTAATTTTAATTTTTGATAGTTTAAATTATATATGTCAATGTCTCCACAATATTTATTAAAATAGAGCACAGTCACAGTGGTGAGTTTTTGTATAGATTTGTCCTCGGTGTAGGAATATAAAATACATGTGCGGATCTAGTATTGACTAAGCCTATTCTAAACGGAAGCAGTCCTAAGAACTCTTTATTATCTATTTTGTCTCTAAATATTTTATATAAGAAAATAATTCTTGCTTCTATACACAATAGTCTTAAAGAAGGGATATTAAACAAATTACACAAAAGCCCTTGATCTGTACCTCTTGGCGGATAAACTGAAAATGACTTGTAGTACAAAAATTTTTAAAATTTACGCTGAATAGATTTGTCAATCTTATTGGCATACTGAGGATCCCAAATAGTGCATGCATACTAAAGTTTTGTAGCTATCAGGGATTTATATAAAGTTATTATGGCGTTAACATTTTTAAAGTATTTACAAGACAAGTTCTTATTATAAATCCTAGCATATAAAGACCATGAGCTTCTCGAGCAACATATTTAACAATTTATGATTGAAGTAAATAATTATTGGTTTTCTAAAGATAAACTGATATTAAATAAATCAAAGACCGTTATCACCTTGTTTAAGACTAACCCATACACTTTGGAGAATCGGGAAACAGTAACCATTAATGATTGTCATATAAGATTAAAGGAATATACTAAAATCTTAGGTGTGTTGTTGGATAGTAAAATGTCCTGGAAGAACCATGTCCTGGAAGAGGCATATCCTGGAAGAGCCATGTCCAATATATGTTGTAACCAGAGGTGTTCCAGTTAGATTCACAATAGGATAATTATCTTCAGGCAGGTTTTGACAGGGTGTCTTATAAGATATTGCATAGAAACATACCTGCCAAAAAAATATAAGTTTTTTAATAATTTGTTTGGCACCTTTACCAAATGACACAAAAGTAACTATAACGTGATACTAACTCTCTTTGTAA
This sequence comes from Polydrusus pterygomalis, assembly GCA_963969555.1. NCBI lineage: Eukaryota > Metazoa > Arthropoda > Insecta > Coleoptera > Curculionidae > Polydrusus > Polydrusus pterygomalis. The sequence goes on from OZ018379.1 coordinate 55,744,844, forward strand.
AATTTTTTTTTTTATATTTTGATATGAATTTCCTTAAATGATAGAAGGTTTGGGATTTGCTTTGAATTAATGTTTTTAATCAATGGTATCTCCAGTCGTCCTCAGGTGAATATTGAGAAAACGTTTCTATCATTCTAGAAACATCATTGTCTTCAGTCTTTAAATATGAATTTCTTTGTTTATCGTACCTACACTTCCATATTTTATTACATTCTTTATCCATGGGTTTAAAATTTTAAAAGTAGATTAAACCAATAAAACATCTAAAAACTTTTATCGATACATAATTTATGAAAAAGTGACAAAGCAGCTTCCTCAGAAGCATAAATAATGCAGAATTATTTGTATTCATATTCGTAAGTACCTACCTACATATTTTCCAATATATTATGTAATGACCCGATACAATAGTTTCAAAACTTACATTTTTTAACCTGGCTACTTCAAAAGTAGGCACTACTGCAGTTGGGACCAATCTAACTTTTAATCTTGAGGTTTTGTCAAAGCAATCTTCAGGAAAATGCTTCTAGCAAAGAACTGTATTTCGTGTAGGATCCCAATCACTTCGGTTTACAATTTTCAACCACGCCTTTTTTCTCAGGTAATTATTTGGAAAACTAAAAACCAATAAGTATTTTTAATTTGCTTTTTTGTAGAAATGGGGTAACCCAGTCGATTAATAAATAAATAATATTTTTCTGGTTTTATAAGACGAACGCCCATGAATGACATGCGAGGTTCGGAGGTTATGTGTATTTTGATATTAAATTAAAATATTTTTTTTTCTATACAGATTTAAAAAGTTTATATATCTAAACATAAACTTACCGATGAAATGTAATGCCCAGTTTTTTACTTCATAGCGTTTGGGAGCACCCACAAGCAGCACAACTAACCATATGTAAAGCTTATTAATTAACCCAGAATAACAACTAATTAAATTGTTTTAATCGCTGTCCAGCGCTAAAAGTATACTCCACTGTCACACTAAAGTAATTATAAGTTTACTAGTATTCGTTAAATATGGTTGTTAACTAATTAAAATGCAAAATAACTCAAAAACGGCCAAGAAAGCAGAAATCACAGATCGACCTGTCAACCACGGTCAAACACCAAAACAAACATGGAGTCATATTGTGGTGTCTCAAAATGGCCGACTTCCGTCGGTCGGTTTGTTAGGCGGTTTATGCAAAATCCTACTTCCTTTGTATTCTTATTTCGTTGGGTAAACCAGTGACATAAGTGTGAGGAAAGAAATTGGATTACGTAAAATTAATAAAGAGTAGATGAATAATCACATAATAGTAAATATAATACTTCAGAATACTTCAACAGTCAACATGCATCCGTCTTTATAATATGTAGATCAAGCCTAAGATAAATCATAACCTTTACCACCAGTACGTCAAACTGACTGAATTAATTTTGAAGAAGGAGTCCATACTTTAAGTGGAGTTAAATGATATAGAAAAAAGAAAAGCACAAAGTCTTTCTCCACAATTTTAATTCGAAAAAACTAGGCGAACCTAGAATAATTCATTATAAATCAAATCGACATGTTTCGAGTGTAGAAACACTCATCATCAGGAAAACGAAGTAAATGGTACAATGCTGATGTTGTTAGCAGTAGAGAAAATAACAAGTGAGACTAAGCCGTAATGGAGCCTTCAATGGTAGGGGAACTTAGGGCAAAGTGGCCCCAAGGGGCAAAGTGGTTTTGTACAATAGTTCCTGTATCGTAAGGACATCTGTGGGTGTCTTTACATACATCACTTCCCTAACGCAGGTAGAGGTAATTAGTGTGCATTCGGTCGCCCTCGAGAACGCACGCATGTTTTCCCGGCAAGTGGAACGTTTTGAACCACCTGTTTGTAATATTCCTCCGTAAGAAAAGTAGCAGTTTAGTTAAAAATATAAATTGTTTGTTCAATATTCGACAAGTTTTAAATGGTATTTTATATATATTTGAAGTGTACATACAGGGAGTTAAAAGAAAACACATACTTTTTTATTTTTTCTAAAATAATTTTTTAGTACATATTGGGGCAAAGTGGATTTCTCATCATGGGGCAAAGTGGTCCCAAAGTTAAAATAGATTTTTTAAGACATGGAAAAATTAAGGTTTTTTAATAATTTTTTAACATGTTACTATTTACAGTTCGTTTGGTTTTAGGATTATTTTTGGTAGGTTTTCCATTTTTACTTGTTAAAGTTTGTTTCATTGTTGTTTGTTAATTTTTTTTAATTATTTTTAACAAACTGAACTTATATGTCAAAATTTAGTTTTAGTAGGGTTCGTTACAAACAGGAAGTGTTTCTGTTCTTTTTAATAAAATGTTTGTTTATGAAAACTGTTTCTTTGTATTAAATCCTGTTCATATCCGCTTTGCCCCACGTTTAAATCCACTTTGCCCCATATATGGGGCAAAGGGGGTATTTTGCGATAACTCACTTTTTTTACTATTTTTTCATAGTACGGATCTAGAATAACTAGATATCTTGGAAATGTATAGTCTAATCATACAAGAAGATATCTTAACTATCCAGAATGCTTTCCGAGTTATTAAAAAAATATTTGTAATTTTTTTTTTGTTAAGGTGGCCACCTTGCCCAAAGTTCCCCTACATACGAGGAGTGAAAAAATTTGAATAGTCAGAAGACAGAAAACATTTCAGCATACTGAAGAGTCAAGGACTAGTGCAAAGGCACTGTCTTGAGTGGGAAATGAAGAGAAAAAAGAAAATTAGGGAGTTTTAAAGACTCTTTAAAAGGCATTTTTAAGTGTAAGTAATAAAAAATCTTTAGTTTAATTTAACTATGCCGGAGACATGCGAAAGTGGTAAAATGAGAGGGAAAGAAAAAAATTGTTCTTTGTAATGTCATGTAGATGCTTTCTGTAACAGATAAAAAACAGGGAATGCAATAAATGAAATGTAATAAAATGAGGTAGATTGGCTTTACATTTAGCTTGAAATATAATACTGTTGGGGCACCAGGCTTGTTACGGCCCAGTTACCCCCGCAGGAGTCAAAACATACACATTTTGTGCAAAATAAATATTTAAAAAGTTTTAAAAAGGGTTTTTGTTTTACAAGAATATCCCCGTTGGAGAAGTTCCACTGCAACCAGCCAGTGTAGTTGGTAGGTTTACTAACCTACCAACAAAGGTCGCCATACAAATTATTTTGGACATTTATTTTTAACCCTTTGAATAACTTTTTTCTAAATGTAATTTCTTTCTATTTTGTAGGGATTGTATTAATTCTATCTTATATTTCTAGCGATTTTTAGTTTTTAAGCAATTGTGAACCTTAATTGAGCTTTTCTCCTGTATTACAATATAACAAAAATTTTCAGCCTACTTTAAAATTCTTCAATTTGACCGCCAAAACACTTGTCATTTGTTCCCCCCTGTTACAATGTCAAGTTCAAGTTTATTTCCCATCTGACACGTGCTGGTTGCAGTGGAACGTCTCCAACGGGGATGTTCTTGTAAAACAAAAAACCTTTTTAAACTTTTTAAATATTTATTTTGCAAAAATGTGTATGTTTTGATTCCTGCGGGAATAACTGGGCCGTAACAAGCCTGGTGCCCCAACAGTATTTTAATTCAAGCTAAATGGTAAGCCAATCTACCTCATTTTATTACATTTCATTTTTTACATTCCCTGTTTTTTTTCTTTTACAGAAAGCATCTACATGACTTTATGAAGGACAATTTTTTTCTTTTTTCTTTTCCTCTCATTTTACCACTTTCGCATGTCTCCGACAGAGTTCAAATAAACTAAATATTTTTCATCACTTACACTTAAAAATGACTTTTAAAGATTCTTTTAAAACTCCTAAATTTTCTTTTTTCTAATAATTTCCCACCCAAGATAGTGCCTTAACTCTTCAGTATGCTGAAATATTTTCTGTCTTCTGGCTATTCAAATTTTTTCACTCCTCGTATGTACCCTTGAAGGCTTTCATTACGGCTTAGTCTTACTTGTTATTTTCTCTACTGCTAACAACATCAGCATTGTAAAGTCTATACGAAGTCAGTTGAGACAACATAAATATTAGGGGTACGATCAATTTACTGCATCACACATTGAAACTACAATACAAATATAACCAAATTTTTATTGATCGCTCCCTGTACAGATGCTCGAAGATAGTCCACGTGGACTTGACGAGTCTGTCATCAAAAATTGTGGGCGGAGTTATATTCCGCAAATTAGATTTGTCAGTTGCGAATTTGGTTGGTTAGAAATACTTTAGTTCTATATTTAGATCATTTTGATGAAATGCGTATCATATGATTTTTAATACACTGCTGTGTCGAATGGGGAAAATTGTTGTTGATGTTTTCTTAAATTTGCATTAGTGATTAGTGATAATTTTGTGTGTGTTCTAGTGTATTTTAGTATCGAGTTTTAATTAGACAATAATTACAATGGCATTTTGGCGGCCTTTTGATACTAGTGATAACGAAATGGACAATTTGGGTATTTTCAATTTTTATTTTGCATACGCACGGAATACCTATTAGGTGCATCACAAAAATTATGCCAGTCTTCTCACATACGGATTCCGTAAAAAATTTCAAAATTGTTTTTACATTTTTCAGTCAACACCCATATTTATATGCGAAAATATGGGAGGGTTTTAAAATCAACTGAGTATGGACTCGACCCATACGAGCATTTAAAACCATAGCGATACGTGGTTAATAGGCTATCCAGCCCGAAACCACATATCACTGAACGCGGGGAGTTTAGTTGGTCGGCAGTTGCCCCCTCAGGATAAATGTCAACCCGACACTACGTCTGTGCTTTCTCCGGTGGGGGCCATTTGCTCTGGCTGTACCCGGAAAGTGGAGTGCACAGGTGTCTGTAAGCGGATTCTCCTCGTTAGCCGCAAAAAAAAGCACGCCTGTGCAGAGCCGAAACACCGAACCGAGTGGTCTGAAGGTTTATACGCCTATAATGCGGAAACCGCAGGAACACGGTGAGTTTAGTCGGTAGGCGGCTCCACCACAGGGGGGTTGAATCCGACACTTCTCTGTTAGTATCACCACAGGGGGTCAGTCTTTTGAAGATTCTCATCGAGAAAAAAAAGACAATTAAATTGTCACTGCATTTTGAATCAATAATGTTTGTTTAAAACGTGTTACGTATTAAAGTTGCTTTATTTATAATATTATTATCATATTAACAAATTAAAACAATACCCTGCATTTTAATTATTTGTTTGGGGCGCCTATTAGGAGTTTCATACATTTTTATATCATTAAATTGACCTGAGAAAAACTTTACCAATTGCATAAACACTGTGTATAAACCCTAAATACCTACCTATTTTCCTATTTATATATGAATTTATAATGACATACATTATAAAGATAACCATAAAAATCAAAAAAATTAACCGTTATATTATATTCAGTTTATAAATACATCAGATCAGAGCTTATAGTTGGAACTGATTAAAATTGTGATAAATTTCTTTAAAAATACAATATATAATTTAGTAAAACATTTTTAAATTTCTACCGCCGCCCATGTTTCCCAAAGGAGATGCCGATTTTAGCCAAATTTTATTTTTTTTGTTTGTCTCAACTGACTTCGTATAGACTTTACCATTTACTTCGTTTTCTTAATGATGAGTGTTTGTACACTCGAAATATGTCGATTTGATTTATAATGAATTATTCTAGGTTCGCCTAGTTTTTCGAATTAAAATTGTGGAGAAAGACTTTGTGCCTTTCTTTTTTCTATGACTAAATTAAGTTAAGAAGTACCGCAAATATGGAGAATATGACGTAACGGTCAGCGGTCATTAAACAGACTTTACTAATATTTTTTTACAAAAAAGACCCAACTCAAAATGTTAATACCTTTGTCAAAAAAGTAAAAAAAAAGTGTACTGGATTTACTGAATTTATTCCAAGTTACAAACTCACGCTGAATAGTAATATAGATTATCACGTCATTAGCACAGAATATAGGTACATAGCTACACAAAATATACGCGTAGCTGTATATTGTATATTCTGTGTTTATAACTATAATAATAACGTGCGAGCAAAAATTATTTTTGGAATACTTGCACATTATAAGGAAATAAATTTAGCTGCTTCTGAAGAATAATAGTCATGCATATTCCATAAGATCTCCCCACTTCTTGGGACAGGCGTCTTATACAATTTGTTGGCGTATTTTGCATTATTTCACGAACGTTTGCAACAAGAAATTGGAAAAATTAGCGATAAATCAAATTACTTCAAACGACTGTCAAATATGATGGAATAACTGATTGATTGTAAATTAAGGTAGTTACTGACACCCAACAGGTATTAAGCTCTACGGCTAAGCATTACGTCCTTAGATGCAAGGTCCTCTTTGATGCAAATAATTTTTGCTCGGACGGTACATAATATAAAAAAATTGCACCGATCCCTTTAAAAACCTTTTTTTTATATTTTACCTTTTCTTCCAATAAAAAATATTATATTAGAAAGCAAATGTACTTCAGGAGAAAATTGTATACAAAACTTTAATTTTTAAACGTGAACGTGAACAATAAATTATGGTAAAAATTGATAAATAATAGGGACCTTCTGGCCATTTCTCTATCAAGTTTTGTTCGGGAGCTCACCCGTATACCAATCTGTGCCCGTTTAGAGAATGGCAATTCACTTTTACACCATTATAAAATATTTCGACATAAAACTTCATAACCGCACTAAAAAGCCTATAAACGATGCATACGAAATGATATTGTCTATAAGGAGGGTCTAAAATTTCACCAGACTTGATTAAATTATACGTTGAAAAAAAAAATAAGATGCCCAAGATTAAAAATATATGGGACTACAGGCGGCACTATGACTTGACGACTTAACCAAAAGTTTTAAATTACTTCTCTTAAGAACTTAACAATGTAAACTTAAATAAAAAAAAGCTATATGCCATACAGACTGTCCTATGTGTATCGTCAATAATTTGGGATTAAGTAGATTGGTTAAAAATAGAGTAAGAACTTTATACAAAATTGGGTCCTATGTTACTACGAAGCTACAGCCCTCTAAAGATGTTTTTTTTTAATTTAGATATTTTGGTAAACTTTCTACGCTGAATAGTGCTGTAGTCTTAAAAGGTCTATATTTAAGAATTGTGACTAACAATAGACCAGCAGACATACCTTTTTTACGCTAACATTTATACTTTTTATGTCAAATTAGAAAAACCTGACATATTTTACGAAAAAACGTACCATTAGTACCTTCTTAAAAATAAAATGAAACTACCGTGGGAGCAAAAATTATTTGCATCAAAGAGGGCTTGGATTAAAAAACGTTGGGCTTGGTTAGATCACAATGAAATGGGGACGATATATCTTACCAAATCTAGGTTAAAATTTTGTCAAATTCATATTATGACATGATATGCCAAACTAATGAGTAATAAAATAAGTAGACAAATACAAATTTACTACAAAATTAACAAAGTAAGAATATACAGAAAGAAAAAGAAAAATAATTACTTTGATGAAATTGGCCACCGCCATGCGCCAAGTATAAATTCACACGTTTCTTCATATTTCATTTTTCAGATGATCTTCCTACTCCTTTTTTGTGTTGTATATGTAGAACCTGTTTCCCTAAACACAGTCACGGTTCTTTTCAGGCAATGATAAAAATCCCCAGCAATGAAAGCAACGTTAGGAAAATGTTTGTAAAAATCGTCCATGCACAAACCCGGATTGTATTGCCACTCACCATTTACTCTAACCCCGTTTCGAAACTACTCTTCAACCATGAATGTTTTGTGCTGTTCCGTAAAGCCCATTGTAAGAATTGTTCAAGAAATTGGAAAAATTAGCGATGAATCAAATTACTTGTAACGACTGTCAAAGATGATGGAATAACTGATTGATTGTAAATTAAGGCAGTAGTAGAGGGAGATGATATGTTCGGCATCCACTATGCATGCCCGGGCATGCGCAGAAGGGAATGGTGGAATGGTGGATGCAGAACATATCATCTCCCTCTACTGGCAGTTACTGACACCCAACAGGTATTAATCTCTACGGCTAAGCATTACGTCCTTAGATGCAAGGCCCTCTTTGATGCAAATAATTTTTGCTCGCACGGTACATAATATAAAAAAATTGTACCGATCCCCTTAAAAACCTTTTTTTATATTTTACCTTTTCTTCCAATAAAAACTATTATATTAGAAAGCAAATGTACTTCAGGAGAAAATTGTATACAAAACTTTATTTTTTAAACGTTATGAACAACAAATTATGGTAAAAATTGATAAATAATATGGACCTTCTGGTCATTTCTCTATCGTATTTTGTTCGGGAGCTCACCTGTATAGTATACTAATCAGGCCCGTCTAGAGGATGGTTAGCAATCCACTTCTACACCATTATAAAATGTTTAGACATGTAACTTCATAACCACACTAAAAAGCCCATAAACGATGCATACGAAATGATATTGTCTATAAGGAGGGTCTAAAATTTCACCAGACTTGATTAAATTATACGTTGAAAAAAAAATAAGATGCCCAAGATTAAAAATATATGGGACCACGGGCGCCACTACCACTTGACGACTTAACCAAAAGTTTTAAATTACTTATCTCAAGAACTTAACACTGTAAATTTAAGTTAAAAAAAAATAGCACTACAACGCCCATAACCGCACTAAAAAGCCCATAAACGATGCATACGAAATGATATTGTCTATAAGGAGGGTCTAAAATTTCACCAGACTTGATTAAATTATACGTTGAAAAAAAAATAAGATGCCCAAGATTAAAAATATATGGGACCACGGGCGCCACTACCACTTGACGACTTAACCAAAAGTTTTAAATTACTTATCTCAAGAACTTAACACTGTAAATTTAAATTTAAAAAAATAGCTATATGCCATACAGAGTGTCCTAAAATGTATCGTCAATAATTTGGGATTAACCTTTAACGGCTACGGTAAATAAATTTCCTTTAACCGCTACAGAGTGGTCTCACAGACACACCGGTAAAAATATATATTTCAGTTCAAATTTTCCTCTTATTATACCTAAAATAGGATTAAAATAAATTTAAAAAGAATAAACATTATCTTTATACAGAAAAAAAATCTTTACTTTATTTCTAAACTTAGCAAATGTTATGTATATGAATATGTTATAAGAAGAACAAGCTCTTGATCTAAATACATAAAATGCATTACACAGGTTGAAAGAAACAATAATATAATATTTTAAACAATAAATATAAACCAGGACTACTGTTAACTCTAACAACATAACAACAAATAGCTAAATTATAAATGTAGTCAGAAATAAAAAAACATTGCCTAATCGCTACGCTGTGGTCTAACCAACCACTCTGTATCTTATGAGTCAAATAAAAAATCATTAAACACACCACTGAGGTTCTCGCGTTACTGATGTGGCCGACGGACATCGACCGAGAGGTACACAGGGACTGTGTACCCTTTAATACACAAGCAATTGTAAAATATTCGAAAAAGGATGTCGCGTGGTGTCTCGCAATATGGAGTGAATTGGAATTTATACAGACAGACACTAAACAACATTACAGAAATAAATAATAATATAAATACAATAGAGCAACTAGAACATGAAGTGGACAAACTAACCAACAACATACAACAAGCTCGAAATCTCACTGCCAAAAAAGTTCAATTAACGCCCCAGGAAAACAGACTACCCGAAAACATATTAAATTTAATAAGATACAGAAACGCAATACGCAAGAGATGGCAAAGACACAGGACAATGCAAGACTTAATTACACTAAGACAATTAAATTATGAGATCAAAAATAGAATAAAAGAATATAAAAATCAAACTTGGACGAATATTTTATCTAAATTAACAACTACAGACAATTCTTTATGGAACTTAATAAGACGGACAAAAAAGACAAAAGTACAAATTCCATCATTCACACAAACTCCACAAAATAACAAAGAAAAAGCTCAGACAATAGCAGACTACTATGGACAAATGTGGGCAGGGAAGCCCAATATTAGTGCAGAACAAAACGAAATATCTAATTTAGCAAATAAATTCACGAAAAATAAATATCCGATTCCTCCTACTATTTTACAAAAAAGTTATACAAAACCAACTGAAATCATTAAAATCATTAAAGATCTTAAAAATAAAAAAGCACCCCGGTGAAGACGAAATCGCCCCTATCCTGATAAAAAATTTACCACAAAAAACAATAGTACAATTCACTTATATTATAAATTAAATTTTTCTATTACAGCACTTTCCGAGCGCATGGAAGTGGGCAATAATAATACCAGTTTTAAAGCAAGGCAAACCAGCAAACCGGCCTGGATCTTACAGACCTATTGCTCTCTTAAGTGTGTTCGGAAAAGTGGCCGAAAAAATAATACATAAAAGAATGAAAATCAGTCCATTAGACCAGAAAATCCCGGAGGAGCAGTTTGGATTCCAAAATGGCAGGAGCGCTGTGCTTCTGGTAGCGCATGTTGCGCAACAAGCAATAAAAAAGTTTAACCAGATGCAAAACACAGTGCTCCTGTCATTGGATATAAAAAGGCATTTGACAGCGTCTGGTATAATGGACTGATTTTCAAACTTGTTAAAATTCATGAATTTCCACTACACTTTATTGTTACATTCCTACATCACAAAAAGAACATTAAGAGTCAGGGTAGAGGGCGATTTCTCAGAACCGGTGTTTTTACATGCGGGCCTTCAACAGGGCACTAATCTAGCGGCCCCTCTCTTTAATTTATACACAGCGGATATTCCACATTTTCCAAACTCGCACCTTGCAATTTTTGTGGACGATGTACTTGTTTATGCACATTCTTTTTACGCCAATGCGGCAAGAGAAACTATTACAAACCACTTAAATATCCTACTACCATGGTATGAAAAATGGAAGCTGGAAATAAACTAAAACAAATGTGAATGCATGATAATGACCAAAAAATGAACAAATACACATATAAATCAAAACATTCAAATAAATAGACAGCAAATACAACCAACAGGCCAAATAAAATATTTAGGAGTGATTTTGGACAAAGGACTGACTTTTAAACAAAACACAAACAACATAGTAAGAAAGTTTTTAGCAGTTTCTAATTCATTAAATAAATTACTTAAAAATAATTCCCCGCTATCACCTCAAAATAAATTAATAATTTATAACCAAATAATTAAACCGACGATGACTTACGCAAGCCCAGTTTGGTGTAGTATGGCGGATAGACATTTTCGCATTTTACAAATTCAGCAAAATAAAATACTTAGACAGGTACTAAGAACAAACCGATACACGCCAATCCGCCACCTACACCAAGCTACACATACACCACTATTTCATCAATACGTACAAGACCTTGCAATTAATTTCTATCAAAATCAAATACAAAATTCAGAACTGACACAAAATATGACACAAACCAGACAAATTGACAATCCTACTCACAAACCATTAATATGCTAAACTACTGGTTTATTTCCAGTGAATCCATTACATAATTTAAATAAAATCAAAAACAAGTGCATCGTACACAGAAATTGCAATGCAAACTTAACTCCGCCCTAAAGAGAGGGGACAGGCCCACCGCGCACGTTCTAGCCGAGAGGCAAAAATTATGCTACCTTGTACCTGACAAAATTAAGCTGGTTTTTACCCTGTTTTAGTGCTGGGAAGTTTAGTTCACTTTGCCGATTTCAATCTTTCGTTCTCGTTCAATAAAGTGAATAGTTCAAAAGACTAGTTCGTTTAGTTCATTTAGTTCACTGATTTATACTGGCATAGTGAAGTAAAAGAAATATTTTAAAATTTAAATTATATATTAAATTAACAAAAAATACAGTAGACACCGACAATGTTTTTTATTCATTTCAATACCGAAATAGTCCGAAATCATCGCGGCATGCATCGGTCGGTCAGGTGACAAAACCTATAATCTCGGTCGTCTCGCTCTCGCTTGCGTAGTACATTCCGTTAAGACTTTAGTTCGCCTTGTTTCAATCTCTCAGTAATTACTGATTGAATCTTTTAGTTCAGTTGTCAGATTCGATCTTTTGAACTTGTTCGTTCGCGAACTACACAACTCTACCCTGTTTTTCCAGTATTCGCAGACCATAAGCTTTCACATCCAGAATTATCAACCTTTTCAATTTTCAAATTTTAAAAACAAACTCTTTCATGGCGGTAGAGGGTTACGGAACCGTCCGAAACAAGCTTAGCTGAACGCATAGACAATTTACCTTTAGATAAACAAACAATAATCACGAATGTGGCAGTTTTATGGCTTAGCGCAAGTAAACAAAACTGGAAACTATTAGACATGCGCACTGCAACATTATCGTTTGACGAATGGGAAACTAGACAGGTCCGGGCATTAAAATTTAAATTCTTGCTCATATGCCACCATAGAGGGTTTATTTTACCCCTATTTGGGCATAATATAATTATACAACGGCTGCAACTAGTACTAGTCATTGTTTATATTACAATCCGAGTCACTAAAAGCACAAACATAATTCACTAACTAAACTACACAAAAACCAGAAATCCATAAATATTAAACACCAGTCCCACAATCCACGATAGCCGATCCGATAGCTGAAAACTTTAGAAAACTACAAGGAATCCGCAGAGAAACCTTAAAACACAACAACAAAAATGGCGGCCGAGCCGGTTCTGGAGAGTATTCTTGAGCGCGTCGATTGTTGTCGATAAAGTAGGACGGCCGATAACACGAGGTTTGTGCGCAAGCACGAAGGTTCCCCGAATGAAGACAGCTGACCGACGAGTCATGCGCTCGGACGTATTTTTTCACCCATAAAACGTAACTTTTGTTTGCGCAGGAGATAAGCTGTAGGTATCTAAAGGTAAATTGTCTATGGCTGAACGTCATTAAAGTCTACCACGGGCCAACATCAACCCCACTGGCGATGTCAGTGCGTGTCCTGGGCAGTATCCAGAGAGAATCCATACATAAATATATTATAGAATATTATGTAAATGTCGATTTTGTGTAGTAGTAGTAGTAGTAAAAAGATTTATTTAGCACGTGGCTACATGATACATTTTAACAAGTTTATACCCTTTTTTTTATTTATTTTTTGAATTAAATGACCTTTTGAAACTTTATTTGTCCTGTTGAGTTAATAAGAACGATTTTAAACTTTTTTTAAAAGATTTTAAACTTTTTTAATTTTTAATTGACTTGTTTAATTTATTAAATTCAATAAGACCCTTATGAAAAACTGATTTATATGCAATATTTTTTGAAAAACTATTAAGAAAAAAATTATTGTTATTTCGTGTTAAATAATTATGTTGATCACTATTTAGAACAGTCAATTGCTTTAAATGTGGCGGTAATAAATCATTTTGAATTTTAAAAATAAATATTAGAACCAAAAACAATACTAAATTTTTTATATTTAACCATTCTAATTTTTTTAACATCACATTAATTTTTGTATATCTATCCATATTAAGTAAAATTCGCATTGCTTTATTTTGTAAAATTTGTAATCTATTTATTACACCTTCATCCGCCATAAACAAAATTGTAGAACAATAAAGAAAATGTGGTAAAATTAAAGTATTGTATACAATTTTTTTCGAATAAAATTTTAAATTTAAACTTATTCTTTTAAAATAACTAATTTTTCCCGCAATTTTGTAAATTAAATTTTCGAATTGGTTATTAAATTTTAATTTTGAATCAATCAATATACCTAAATATTTAAAAGAATTGACTATTTCTAGTTTATCACCATCAATTAAAATATTTTTATTTGTCTAATTATTTAAATTTACACCCATAACCATACATTTTGTTTTACAAACATTTAATTTTAATTTGTTAACTTTTAACCAGTTTGACAATAGAATCAGTTCTGAATTTAAAATTTCCAAAAGATTTTTACCGCTTATATAGATAAGAGTATCATCAGCAAACATTTGTATTTTAAGAAATTTTAGGACTAATGGCATGTCATTAATATATAAAATAAAAAGTAAAGGCCCCAAAATACTTCCTTGAGGTACTCCTATGTTATTAAATTTCTTTGTTGAAAAAAAATTACCAAATTTAGTTTTCTGTGATCTATTATTTAAATAATTTTGAAACCATTGATAAACTTTACCCCTTATACCATATTCAAATAATTTTTCTAATAATATATCTCTATTAATCGTTTCAAAAGCTCGCTTAAAATCAAGAAATACTGCTATTACATATTCTTCTCTTTCCAAGGCTCTTTTCCAATTTTCTACTACATATTGTATGGCTGTTTCACTAGAATATCCTTTTCGAAACCCAGCTTGAGAATATATAAAAATTTTGTTTTTATTCAAAAAATCCATAACTTGTTTATAAACTACTTCTTCTATTAATTTTTCTATATCCCATAATACATTTATTGGTCTCATTTCATTCCATTGTTTTGAATTTTTAATCTTTGGAACCGGAGTAATATATGAACATTTAAGTTCTAATGGAATTTCTCCTTTGTTTAAACAAACTTTAATAAAGTAAAGAAGATAATATCAAATAACTGTAAATGTTTCTTTCATCAATTTCTTAGTTAAAACCTCGTTATAATTTTCATTTGAATTTAAATCATTTATAATTTTTCTTAAATGATTAAGAGATACTTTAGAAAAATTTTCCATAATGTTTTTATTTCTATAAATTTTAGGACATATAGAATGGTTTCCAACATTTATTGAGGCAATAATATCTTCAACGCTCTGAACATAATATGAGTTTAATTTTTCAGCAATGATATTCTTGTTTGATATTTTACCTTCTTCAAATATTATTTCTTTAATATCTATTTTTGTAGTTGGTTTAACTAAATTCCTTAAGGTTTTCCACATTTTCTTACTGTTTTTTTTATTATTATCTATTTGTTTTTCATAATAATTTGTTTTTTCTTCTCTTAATACTGAAACACAAATGTTGCGATTTTTCTTATAAACATTCCAATCCTCTTCACTTTTTGAAATTGAAAATTTCTTGTATGCATTATCTCTTTTTTTTCTAATGTCCATAATTTTTTTATTAAACCAAGTTGTTGGATGTCTTCTTAGAAATATAGTTTTTCTTCTTTTACTTTATTAATTGCAATCTGTACATTGGTTATCAGGTTTTCAAATATAATATTGACATCTGTAATAGTATAGTTCCAATTGTACAAAATAAGTTCCTTTGATAATTTTTCATAGTCAATAAATGTCATTTTTGTTATTTGTTTTTCATTTCCAGTAATATTTTCAATTTGAACAAATGTCCAGTCATGATCGCTTAGTTTCGGAACATTCATTATCCCAGAATTTAGAGAATGTTCATTGGAGATAATAAGGTCTATAATTGTTTTACTTCTGTTTGTAGTCCTGGTAAAATCTGTTATTAATTGTTTCATTCCAGTTATATTAATAATTTGTTTAAATTTCTTAACGTAGTTATCATCATTTAAAAAATTTATATTAAAATCTCCAATGTGCATTTTAATACTATTAACATCCCACATACTTTCACATTTCTCTTCAAAAAAGTCTAAAAAAGTTTTGACACTTCCATTTGGTGATCTATAATATGCAAATAAATTATACGTTTTCCAAATTTTAAATTTAATGTGTATACACCAAAACTGGTAGTCAACAGAGAATTTTTCAAAATAATTTATTGAAATTTTTGAATGTAGGTAAATTAAAACTCCACCTGTATGTTTTGAATTGGATTTGCAAATATATAGGTTATAATTTTCCATTTGTAATTCTGATTCATCAGTTTTTTCGGTAATATGGGTTTCTGAGAGACATAATGCAACAGGTTTTTCTTTAAATAAAAACATTTTAATTTCATCTTTTGAACTAAAATATCCTTGAATATTTATATGAAATATTTTATTAAATTCATCATTCGATTTTGGTATTTCCTACTTTTTTAATGGCTATATTTCTTTATCATATTGTGTTTTAGATTGAACAATTTTGACATGTCTTTGAAAAATTTCACAATTTCTATCAAATGGGCTGTGGTTGATAAAATAACCAACATCAAATTTTGAATTTGCCTCAGAACAATTTGGACATTTTAAATGAGCCTGATCTGTAATACACGACATAGCGTTATGGTCCGGGTTTCCACATTTCATGCAAATTTGAGATTTAGTACAATTTTGGGCAGAGTGATAATACCCTGTACATTTATAACATCTCAAAATATCTAGATGTTCAAACACAGTACATACAGAGAAATCTACAAAAATAATTCCCTTATCTATTACCTTTTTAAAGCTAATATTATCAATTTCCAATATCGCCATAAACTTTGTTTTCATTTTCTTTATTTTTATAACTTTTATTTTTGCATCTTTTAAAAATTCATTTTTTTCTAGTATAGCATTAATTAATTCTGCTTCATTTATTTCATCCTCTATTCCAATAATTTTAATTCGGGGTATTCTATTTTCCTTTGGAGTTACTACATAATTATTTCTTAATTTTTTATTTACCTCATTTTCAATTTTTTTCAGTTCTTCCTTATTCTTACATTGAATTTTTACTGTTCCACCTCTTAGATCTTCAATTTTTGTAATATTTACGTTTAATTTTGTAGGATTTATAAACTTTCCCAAATCTTTTCTTGTTAGTTTATTTTCTTGAATAGAGTTTGGCTTAATTATTATAAAATTATTATTAGCAATTACTTCTGATTTTTTCTTAATGCTATTTGTTTCTTCAGTTTTTTTTAGACAATCACTGTAAGATAAATTATTTATAATTTTGCTACCACTTGTACTGTTTTCAGAAATTGTACTTGGAATTTTGGTAATATAATTTATTTTTTCCTTCAGTAATAAAATTTTTTCTTGAAGTTCATTTATTATAATATCCTTAGCTTTTATTAGTTCATCTTTCCCATCTATAATTTTTAAAAACAAATCACATTTTGATAGATTTTCTTCTGATTTAACAAATGTGTCAATATTGACAATTTCCACTTCATTATTTTGAATTTTTAATACATCATTTTCTAAAATATCCTCATTAGTACTATTTTTTGCACCTTTTCGTTTCTTCTTTGGCTGACTCATATACAACTCCTTTTAATTGAATTGACTTCTTAAAGGTCGCTTTTTTTAGTTTTAAGTTGACGGATTTTAAGACGTCTTGTCAAAATTCAATTAACCCAACTATCATGTATATAATTATGAATAATAAAGATGTTTTGAAAGTGAAGTGAAAGTGGTGTCTCGCAGACCACTCTGTAGCCGTTAAAGGTTAAGTAGATTGGTTAAAAATAAAGTAAGATTTGTATATAAAATTAAGTCCTATGTTACTACGAAGCTACAGCCCCTAAAGGGGTAAGTACTCTGAAGATGTTTTTTTTTTAATTTAGATACTTTGGTAAACTTTCTAAGATGAATAGAACTGTGGTCTTAAAATGTGTATATTTAAAAATTGTGGCCAGCAATAGACAAACAGATATCACTTTTTTTTACGCTAACATTTATTTTATGTCAAATTAGAAAAACCCGACATATTTTACGAAAAAACGTACCATTAGCAGTGGCATGCAATGCTAGTTACAGTAGGGTAGGTAAATTATTCAAAGCTGTATAACCTGTATTGTTTCACACATTTTTGTCTTTCGAAAATAATAAAGATGACCAACAGTACATTTTGTTGTCATGTATACAACCACAGATCCACTTATAATTACTGAAATACCGGGTCGTTTTTTTCGATTGCTGAATTAATTTTAATGTTGGTGTAGGGCGGCCTATATCAATCACCCTTTGTTTTTCGTCAAATGTTAATGTGTAAAACGCTGTTGATTTTAACTTCCGAATACAGTTATTGTCACTTACACACTCACACGGTACCGCCATACTCATTGTCTAGTCATTGAATAGTCTAAAAATCACTAACAAAAATATAAAATAGTATCCATATACCTTACAGGTCAACCCGATAAGTGTCGACTTGTGACTAGCGAGCCAGGGGGGGCGCTGGCTTAAAATAAAAAAATTTAAATGTCTATTATTTTCAAAAGTACGTGTATGTTTTTTCTAACTTTCTCGTTGTGAATTTTAATTTCATCAGCATAAGCACTACTTAAACAAGTTAAAATATTAGTCCTAACAACTCAAAACTTACCACAATGTGACGATGTTTTGCACTATTTTCATGTTTTTTTATTTTCTCTAAAATATGTTTTAAGTCCTGCACCCCATTTATAGTCCAATTATCATCCCCGTCAAAAAGAAGACACACGAAACAAAAAAAAAATTTTTGTCCCCACAACCGCATACCTATTCAGGATTTTTTATTATATATTTCTTTGTCAAACTTACGCGTAAACTGTGCCTTACTTTTACATTTTGATTGCACTTGTACTATGTTCAATTTCTAGTGGCCACCCTGCATTTTTTAAATCAAGTTTTTCACTTAAGCTCAGAGAACTAAACACAAGCTTCTGTAAATCACTGACCTTCATATTACACAAAATTTTCCAACTTTATAACATAACTAATAAATCATTAACAAAACATTAGCGCCTAGCGGCCTCGACAGGCCGCCTCGTCAGAGCACATAATATCGATTATTCTATCGTGGCATCGCGAACAGCTGTTGTTGGGCGCGGAAAATTGGAGCTCGTCCGTGGCCGCTCGTTGTGCGATGTGTAGGTGACGTCACGCCTTTGTCGTCATGGCAACTCATCGAGAAGTCGCGTTGAATCGGGACGGTCGCCCCGCCCGCCCGCGCTTAGTATAATATTGAGAGCGCGGAACTCGCTTGTCTATGAGTATAACCTGCCCGCTAGAATAGGGCTATTTCTTAATTGTGCTTCCATTTTTATATAGTGCTAGTGAGAAAATATTTGATAAATTACAAATTTTACAAAATAAGGCAATGCGGATTATTTTAAATTGTGACAAATACAAAAATTAATTTTATGTTGAAAAATTTAGATTGGTTGAATGTCAGAAATTTAATTTTTTATTTAGTATGTATCTCTATACATAAAATCAAAATAGCTATTTATGTATCAAGGGCGTTACGGGGACTATAATGCCCTGAAGGTAGAAATAGCCCGAGGGCCTCTGGCCCGAGGGATAGGTTTCTGCCTGATGGGCATTATAGTCCAGTAAAGCCCGTGGTGCATACAATGCTTTATGTTTTACCTAAAAAAGAGTTTTTCAATGACTAATTACATTATTTATTCGCAATATAAAAAATAAGTTGCACCTGTACCTGTATACGTAAGTAGATAATGACTGGTGTTAAGTTTGACTTTGATGTTTCTGTCAGTTAGTCAGTTGGCATTTTTTATTTAACGATTTGCTCAAAATGGAAGAAATTCCACAAAATATAAGAGAAAAGGTCATAAAAGCGACCGAAAATCTTTTGCCAGTTAAATCAAGGCAACAGTATGATCGGGAGTATGGCATATTTGGTATTTGGAAAGATACGAACACAATTCTTCAAATAACCGAAAATGTTTTAATGGCATATTTCCAGGAACTGGTAAGTTATTGATTTTATTTTAATACATATGTTTAACAAACTTTATTATTTTTAGTCGGAAAAATACAGTCCGAACTCTCTCTGGACCAAGTATTCTACAAGCGGGCATTATCATAATGCCCGCTTATAATGCCCTAGGTGTGATAGCAGGTATTATTGCTATCATAACATATTCCGTTTCTAAGGTATTATAGATCAATAATAGATAGGTAAAACATAAATAACTTATTGCCTGATTGTTTAAAAATTTTTAGGTGTTTTAATTATGGCCATCATAATTATAAAACAAGAACTAATCAAAGTTTTTATGTGGATAGGTGTCTAAAACATTAGCTTATAAATCTATTTTTTATAAAGGTTTGATAGAATATAATAATTTGGTAAATTCTATTAAATCTTAAAAATTATTAAAACTGTTTAAAAAACTTTTAAATTACATTTAATTAAAAAACAAAATGATACGTAAAACGTTGATACAATTTGCAAAATGTTTAACTTTTCTGTCTGTTTTTGTTAAAAGAAGGTTGCGTTTTAAAATTTAAAAATAAATCTATAAAAATGTGTTAAAAAAATATTTAATTGTAGCTTTTTGCCAAATAAAACATGTTACTACTACTTTAACCAATAAAAAAGTTATAGTGGTGAGCGTTTCTTCTGAAACACCCGGTATAACTATTGTAT
Organism: Polydrusus pterygomalis; assembly: GCA_963969555.1. NCBI lineage: Eukaryota > Metazoa > Arthropoda > Insecta > Coleoptera > Curculionidae > Polydrusus > Polydrusus pterygomalis. Next base: position 55,765,112 of record OZ018379.1, read on the forward strand.
TTCAAATAAATATATAAATAAATATATCGCTTTATCGAGCAGGTGCCGGTGTGGGGAATCCTTAAAGCTTGTAGATGCTGTAAAATTAAGCGCCAATAATCGCCTTTAAACAGTAACTATTGTCTAATAGAAATAATCCTGGATATGCCTGGATTAAAACTTGGTGATTATTTTACTTAGTAGAAGCACCAGATCCATAAAAGTAATGCTCCGCATCGAAATATGCATGCGGTTGTCTTAAATTCGGGAGCAAAATGGGATTAGGGTACAACAAATTTAACGCTATTCGCGATTCGTAAAATTTACGAGAAATTGGGTCCGCTGTTTTAATTAAGTCACATGGTTTATGTATGTTTATGGTCTGTGAACAAACCAAGATATTTGCCAATCTGGATTTGTTTAGGCAAAATGTTAAAAACGGTGTTTTATCACCAAATTTTTTTTAAACCTTGTTCACCATTAATCTCTGAAAATCATTGGGGGATCATTTTTTCTCTAATTCCAAACACCCTAAAAAAATTAAAGAAACCTAAATTTTTGGATTATACCGATTGTAAAGGAACTGTTGCTTGAAAACAATAGCAAACAGAAAAAAGTGTTTTTTATTTGAAGAGACCAGCTTAGCTCTAGAATTTGAAATTATTTTGTTGTATAGATGAATTAAAAAAAAAAGCGGTTCGACAGAAGACAATGACATATGACATTAAGAGCTGATCTGATTGCGTCGAAAAAGTTCCCAGATTTTGGTGTTTTTTAAGTGTTTCTGTGGCGGTTTTAGCCGCATTGATATTGTTGAAAGAAATAAGGTAAGTTACACTAATTATTTTAAAATTTCTAAACAGTTATATTAATTTTTTGCCAATTTTAATACTTACTAAGACATTCTATATCAGTGTCTAATACTGGAACACCCATAATATGATATCAAATTTTGTCAGTATTAAAATTTAAAGGTCCATCAATTTTTAGGCCAAGATATTTAACATAAAACTTTTCTGGCTCCTGCTATAAAAAACATACCAAACAAAAGGACTACTATTTGTATTCTTTTTATGTATTCGTTGTGCTAAAAGACAATCGTTTGAATTCATAACATAACAGGGATTTTATTCTAAACCATAGATTTCCTTTTAAGGATTTATGTTTCTTTGTCCAGTAAGTCAGGCTGGCATCAGACTTTTTCCAAGAGGTATCGATTTAAAATATCCCCTTTTTGTTGAAGGTGTTGAATTATATACCTTAACTAAAATATAGTGCCATGTACTATTTGATAAGTTCTTCATTATAGCACACCACTTGTATGATATAAAAAACTGGTTAACATTTTGAAAAATAAAACTACAGAATTAGGCTTGCCTGTAAATTACACAATGTTGCCTTTATCGTGTGTTATAGTCATAAACATATAAAACCAGATCAGCAAAGAATAATAACGAAAGTAGCTAATTTATAGCCTTGAGCATATAAATAAAGCCAAGTCCAGATGAGCATGCTTACTGCAAAATTATCATTTAACGAAGGGGAAGATAGACAGGTCCGAGCTTTAAAATTTAACTCACAATCTAATAATACAACCACAACTCTATAAAATAAAGCCTGGTGTGATAAGGCTCCCTCCCATCTCCTGTAACCCTTCTAGAGGCCAATTAATTTGATGCTGATGTATACTTTTGATGCCTGAAGACCTCCAGACTAATCATTGTAAATAAAATAATTGGTTCACACCTGGATTAATATAAACATGAGTACCTATTAACTTTTTTCTTAGAAATATAAGTATAGAGAAAAGCATCTTTTAACCTTTTTGCAACAATATTTGGATGAAAAATGAAAATTAGGAGTGACTAATTAGAATCATTAAATAAATTCTACGGACTATCACTACTCCATACTTATTCAAATTCAAAATTCAAAGAAGCACAAAAAAATTGACTTAACTACAAACTAGAAATCCGTTAATATTAAACACACAATCCACAATAGGAAAGAAACCAGGGGCGGCTCGTGACTAGTGAGTCAGGGGGGCGCTGGCTTTAAATTAAAAAAAATTAAAATGTCTATTATTTTCGAAAGTATGTGTCTGTTTTTTCTAACTTTCTCGTTGTGAATTTTAATTTCATCAGCATAAGCACTACTTAAACAAGTTAAAATATTAGTTTGTCCTAACATCTCAAAACTTACCACATTATACCGATGTTTTGCACTATTTTCATGTTTTTTATTTTCTCTGGAAGATGTTTTAAGTCCTTTACCCCATTTATAGTCCAATTATTATCCCCGTCAAAAAGAAGACACACGAAACAAAAAAAAAATTTGTCCTCACAACCGCATAGGTATCCAGGATTTTTTATTATATACTTATTTGTCAAACTTACGCGTAAACTGTGCCTTACTTTTACATTTTGATTGCACCTGTAGGTACTATATTCAATATTGGTAGTGGCCGCCCTGTATTTTTAAATCAAGTTTTTCACTTAAGCTCAGAGAACTACTAAACACAAGCTTCTGTAAATCAATGACCTTCATATTAGACGAAATTTTCCAACTTTATAATGTAACTAATAAATAAATCAAAACAAATAACCAAAACGTGAGCCCGTGACCGGCATCGACCGGTCGAATTGCGAGTCGCGAACAGCTGTTGGGCGGAAAATTTTGAGCTCCCCGTTGTGCGATATGTAGGTGACGTCACGCCACCGTAGTCATAACGATAAGTCGCGTTGGATCGGGACGGGACGAATAATCGCCCGCCCGCGCTTAGTATAATTTTGAGAGCGCGCAACTCGCTTGTCTATGAGTATAGCCTGCCCGCTGGAATAGGGCTATGTTTGGTTTGAATTATTATTTTAATGAATTGCTTACATACATTGGTTTTTTAAGTAAAGTATTTTTGGATTCTATTTGAAATAATTGCACGGATGGCGGCGCCCCAGAGCCCTTTATTTACGAACCGCCACTGAAAGAAATCGTCACAACAAAAATAGCGATGAGTCTGTTCCAGGAGTGTATGTGAGGCTATCATACACTTGTATCGACAAGTGGCGTTGTCAGATCATCCAGAATTCTTGATTTACTTGGAAATAAGTTTTCTTATGTAATGTCTTTAGTGTTTAGACTTATAACAATATAAATTTGTTAACTTAGTTATTACCAAAGGCCTAATATAATTTTACAGAATTAGGTATTTTATTGGGATTATTTTGGTTAAATAAAATAATAATTAGTAAACGTGCAGTAGGAATAGGGCAGGCGAAACCATTGAGTCGATCTGGTAACGTAGCAACAGCTGTTAGCCATTTTGTTTTGTTAATCACGTCCACAATCACGTCGGTGGGTTTTGATTTTTGTGTATTTAGAGAAAAAAGTCTCTTCCGGTTCAAATAGTGTTTTAAATAGTTGTAAAATGCCATATCTATATTGTGCAGTCAGTTGTAAGGGTAATTACCCAAACGACCCAACAGTGCAAGTGTTTCCCAAAAGTAAGAAATGCCGCAAAAAAATGGCGGCGCAGTTCATCCTGAAATTTGTATTCCTGTTGAGAGTAGAAGAGTATTTGAGTGCCATTTTATAGAAGAGGATTTTATTTAACAGATTTCCCAACAGGACACGAAAACGGATGAGATACAATAAAGAATTTATTGTTGAAGATAATGTTAATCTTATAATATAATTAATTTAGGCAGAGGTGCTATCTGCAATATCCTATAGAAATCATGTTGTTGAAAAAGTTATGTATTTTATTTTAGAAAATATTTCATGATCATGAGAATAAATTCTTTTTCTCAAAAACCATTTCTGACTAATCTCGAATTTAAATTAATCCTAAAACAAAATTTTTAAATTTATTATATTGGCTGCAATACACACTCGGCACAAACAACTATTATTGATATTTTACTTTGCAGTATTAGCAATACTTTGATAAAAATTATAATAGCGAAAAAAAATAATGGATCTGGTAAAGGTCATAAAAGGATATTAAATATGTACACAAAATGATTGAATTTCAAGTAATATCTACTACGTAAATATTAGGTACTTTTAACTCAAAAGTGGCTAGGTAACTAATCCAATAATGATTTGCAGTAAATTTATCTCAGTCGTTACGTACCTATTATTGTAAATCCTCGAGTACATATATTATGGGAGAATTCTGCTATCTGGGATACACCAAATCTAAGGCAAAATTCCTTACAAAATATTTTCAGTGTTTTACTTGCAAATTATTATATACCGGAAGTGACCTTGACTTTGATATTTTAAATGGGACATCTTGTATATTTTTACTTATTCGGATTCAGCATAACATTCTGTGTAAATTGACACCTCACTTGTTATTTTTTGACGTGTTATTACATTTTTATGTTTATTTTTATTTTCAATCTAGAGTGCTATAAATTAATTAAGTCTGTTATTTTATAGTCAAGTAGTATATGAAAATTAAAATTATGTCATAATAATTGACTTTCTAAGTTTCACAAGCGATTAAAAAATGAAATTTTGTTTTCTTGACCTTTACTTCATTTTTCCAAATGGAACGATGATATTTCACTAGGAGATATTTAAAACGAGCAATTTTTTTTCCAACAATTTGATACCATGCACTCCTATGCAATTTTAAAATTGACACGCAAAAATTTGCCTTAAGTCCCAATCGCAAATTTAAAAGCGTTATGCATTATTGCCCCCTTGTCCCTTCTAAAGAAATATAAAGCCCGCTTTAAAAATCAATGGAATGGTTTTAAAAACCAATATGGTTTTAAATTAAAATTGTAATGTCATTTGTTCATTAAACTTGCATTGTAAATCAGATAAAATGGTTAGTTTTACTAGAAATTAACAAATTGATATACTTCTAATGTTTGGAGTGACCAGAAAAATTCTTGGAAAAATGGAGGAAACGTCAAGAAAACAAAATTTCATTTTTAAACGCTTGTGAAGCTTAGAAAGTCAATTAATATGACATAATTTTCATTTTCATATACTACTTGACTATAAATTAACAGATTTGATTAATTTGTAGCACTCTAGATTAAAAATAAAAAATAAACATAAAAATGTTATAACACGTCAAAACATGACAACTGAGGTGTCATTTCACTCATAATGTTATGCTGAACCCAAATAAGTAAAAATATACAAGATGTCCCATTTAAAATATCAAAGTCAAGGTCACTTCCGGTCAAACCGGAAGTGCTAACAAATTGAAAATTATGTCAACAAATGCAGACTTATCTCTTATGCATAATCTCAAAATTTCATTTTAATATCTATAAATATAAAAAAGTTATAGGGGTGAACGTTTTTTGAGTAACACCCTATATAGCCTTTCAAGAAAAGAAAATAATCTATTAGAGCTGTATTAGCTTATTAATCTTAATTCGACAACATCGACAACAAGTATCATAGGCTAACATCCGAATATTTAGCCATTGGGCTTGCTCGGCGCCGATGTCGACTTGCAGTTTACCCAACTAATTGTGGTCAATATTTAAATCCAGTGATTGGATTGAATTCCGCTATTACAGTTTTCTAGCACAAAATCGACTTCCGGATATTTAACCGTAAAATCAATCGGGCGCAGAAAGTCACCTATAATAATATCTGTAATAATAATAATAAAATAAAAAATCCAATACTTTAGATTAGAGATATATTGCCGCGACAAAAATCTGGTTGGATGGAGAAACTGCACAAAGCTTATAATACAGGCAAACTACTAGCGACATCTCCTTCAATATTACAGTGGTTTGTTCCACGGAGGAATTTGAAGAAACCCTTGTCACCCCAGTCTTCATTCCATGAGTTGGCGATCAACCAGTATTTGGTACCATCTTCAACTCCCCAACCAAGGATTTTAATAGCATGGGCACCAACTGCATTATCACTGGTTCGTTGATAGACTCCTTAAATTTAAGACGATCAGAGGTTCATAATTTAATTTAAAAAATAATATTGAAAGGTTTTAAATAAAATTTTGTAAATATCTATTTTTAACACTAAAATGAAGGTTGCCGGTGCCGGTAAAGAGTTTGATCAAGAAAAGCCAGTCTGATTGTGACATCTTCATTTCCTCAAATGTTATTTATGTCACAGTCAAAGTTGCTTGATTAGTTCCTGCTTAGATAAAATCTTTCAGCAACCAGATAATAAAGTTGCATTGTTAGTTTCCGATTTTTAAATAAAATCGTTCAAGAAGAAGTAATTGAAAATTAAAAAAAAAATTATCACTGCTGTGACATAATTTGACAAGACAGATAAAAACACTCGTTACGTGAAATCAATCCATCAAAACTTCTTTTTTTTTTCTTAAATTGCGTTATTTCTTACCAGACTTGTAACTTGCGAAGTCATCGTAAACGATGAAACCAGCTTCAACAGGTCCATTTTTATAAATTTCCAATTGGATTTGTTTTTCATCGTCAAAAGTAGTAACCTCTTGTCCAAAAGTCTTGGATTCCTTGTAGTCCAATGACGTATCATAGCACGTTTTAGTACATTCAGGGGTGTCGGGATCTGAAGTCGAGCATTGAGGCCTGGTTCCATTTACATCGTGTTCACAGGGTTCTAGGGAATAATCTTGGCAACCCTGTCCCGACTGGTAGAGACCACCCGTTACGATACCAGAATCCTTCCAGTAATCCAAGGAGTGGGCGATAAATCCTCCGTCACATCCATAGCCGCAGGCATTACGACCATAGCAACAGGCGATTAAGTCTTCAGCGGATACATATATTTGTTTGGTTTGATTTGAGTGAATGCAGATTCTGTCGGACATTGATTCTACTGCACCAAAAGCCTAAAAAAGAAACTGTAAAATAGTTATAAACTTAGAGCTTGAATCGAAGCGGATACGGCAGTTTATAACCATCCATTGGATAGGTTAGGTTAGGTTAGACTGCCAGACCTCTGGCATTGACCAAACAGTCACACGTAAGGACCGATGTGGTACCACACGTGTTCCGCGGAACCTATCCGCATCAGCTTCCTGATGGTTAATGCGACGTAGATCGTAGAATAATCTTGACAGCTTATTCAAACCATCCACTGCTGTTAATAAACTTAGTGAGTCGACCCAGTTGCAGGCTGCTGACTTCCTCCAGATCACTAAAGAATGTTTCGCCCATTTGCGGCATTTCGCGGCATTGAACCTTCTTCTCGCGAGGCCGGGGCATTCACAGAAGAAATGCTGAATACTTTCCTCCTCTTCTTCATCTCTGCAACTTCTACAGAAGTCGTTAGTTGGTATTTGCAGACGTTCAGCGTGTCTACCGAACAGGCACTGTCCGGTGACTACGGCGTTGATGATTCTTAGGTCCTTCTGACTGTGCTGTAGCGCTACGGTTTTCATGCCATCCAGTAGGGGCCACAATTTCTTGGAGATGCTATAACCATCCATAACAACAAAACATTGAAGATGCTCAAAAAGATTTAAGTAGCTCTACATGACGTTAAGTTTAAGCGATTCTGAAAAGTCAGGACCGCACAGTGTTTTAAACGAAAAATCTTAATGGAATTGTTTTAAAAGTCTGAGGCATAGGTATAAGAAGCGTGTTAAAATAGTTTAAATTTTGCATCCAGACAAAAGTGTATAATAGAGCAATCTCTAATCGAATTAGATTTCCTCAGTTTTGTTTACACATGAAGACAAATAGAACGGTTACATTGGCAGATTTTTAACCATAGTGATAACTCACCCAACACGATGCACAATATGACTGATCGCGGATTTGCATAATGGAATCACAGTTTGGCCAAGCTTCACGGGCATCAAAAGTTTCTGGAACATCGTCATCAGCATTGTGAGGGTTGGACTTGTACGCCTTCTTTGGTTGGGATGTGTGTGGCAGGAGACCAGATGAAATTTTTTTTACTTTTTCCCATTCGTGGACTTCAAAGTTTTTACCTGCTGTCCATGTTTTTGCCTTCTGGTTGATTCTAGCAATGTTTTCTTCGGAAAGTGGGTGGTAATCCAAGAATGCAGCAGAGGCCGCAGAAAAGGCTACAAGAGCTGCTAAGGCCTCCAAGAACTTCATATTGTATTCTTAAGAAAAACTGAAATATAAATGATATTTTCAATTTTGTTTATTTTTAATTTATAAGAATTTTCAGTTTATTTTATATACATTTGCCTGTATAAAAATGCGGAAACACTAGCCTATGAAAATAATAAAAATTATGTTCCTCTGGTATATTATATGGTAAGCAATACAGTTTGGGCGTAGCTCAAAAAAAATTTCGTCTGCGGCGCATTACCTACAGTGCTTTAGCCTTCGTCACCTATTTCGTTACCCACGGATCTCCACTGCAATGATCTGCTACCTATAGATGCCACACGCCATTCATAAACGCTATTTAAAGACAAAATCGTTTGTAGGAGAGAGAAAGTGAAAAGCTTCGACGGGGCCGGGAGTGGGGATTACGTTGGTCCCGTTAGAATTTTACCTCGTTACTATGCGCTATTATATGGTCACAGCGGCGTCTCGTTTCAGGGTTCACAATAAAATATAACTATCCAATCTGCAATCAAGTTTTTTAACTTTTGTGAAAAAAGGGTTTGTAGAACAGTAAATTTTAATGTATGATTAAGAAGGGTCCGCGGAGCAGTAAAATTCAATGTAAGTTAATTACTGTTTGTAATAATTATTATAAGGAAAACTTTGGATAGCTATAAATTTAACATTATTTGGTGAACTGAACTGACCTAAAAAATAATTACACTACTTAAAACACGGTTCTTAAGGTTTTATTCAAATTTAAAAGAAATAAGTTTGCGCAAAAGCCAAGTTCCTTTTACGTTACTTTTAAATAGCGAAGCAAAGCACAACAAAGATTTTTCTTCCCCCTTGCCGCGGTCAAGGATGTCCCCCTCTATTTCCCATACGAACTATACGAAGTTGTTCACGAAGTTCCTTTAACAACTTAGCTAAGCAAAGATATTGCTTAGCTGTTTAAAAGGAGCAAAGAGAAAGCTATTGACTTGCAATGATTGACTATGGGTATGGCCCGAGAATGGTATTGATAACAGAAAAAAAGGTCAATTTCGGACCACGGTTTTCTGAAATGTAATCATTCAAGTGTTAAAATGCTCATTGGCATTAGAAGCCTGGTTACTGATTTCCCTGTCACGTGTCATTATGAACTTTTTTTTTGTTATGAATTTGTTTTCAAAATGTTCGATTGATAATTTATTATTTTTATGCAGAAAAACAGTGTGAAAATAATAGTAAGTAAGTATATTAGCATTCTTGTAAATAATCAATCTAATAAAAATTAGAGGTTATGTTTTCAATAAACACGGTGATTTGTTAAAAATGTTTGTCTAATATTAAAAGCTATAAAATTAATATTTACACACCACCAATACGGTTATATATTCCTATAAAAGTAACACATAGAACTTAAACCAGCATTTTAAAATATTAATAACCATAATATATATCTTTATTCTCAAGTAACTAAGTATAGTTTATTACGGGGATTAACTTACATATCCAAGTAAAGGATTTGCAGAAATGCTTATAATAAAAATATATTTAATAGATTATTTTACACAGGCAGAAAAGATACATCAAGATTAATCCTAACCTACAAATAACCCACATTTTTATGTAGGTACCTACTCACCTATGAAAAGTTACTGCAGAATTATTAAATATTCCGCATTGCATACTTCACACCTGCGACCCTTAATTAGTCTTCAAAAAAATATCACAAAACACTAAAAACACAGCAATTATTACACAAAACCGATAAAACGAAACAAATTTCAAACAACTTTCTAAGAACGGCCAAACGTCAATGAAATTATAAATGAAAAACGTGAAATTATGAATGAAAAACGTCACGACCAATAAAAACGAGACCACTTCTGTGTTGCCAAACTGCATAATTTTTAAGGGAAATGTCTATGGGTTTTACACAACGATTTAAATTTACCACATAACGTCATATTTTTCTCTTCTGGAAAAACGTAAAACCTGTTGATTTATGGCTTTAGGTTGTGATGTGATGTTAAATTATTAAATAAGTGTTGTTATTATTACTTTTTAAATATTATTATAGCCGTAATTTATATATAGGTACTTTAATAGTTAAGTGAAAGAATAGCGCTGTGACTACTTATAAATTAATACTAAACTTTGCTCTTATTATGGGTATCATGAAATATTATTTCTATTTTTCAAATTGTAGATTTATTATTTGTTCTCAATAAAAGAGGTTTAGTAGTATTACTATCATTCTTGTGTTAATACCTACTTTTAAAAGCATACGCTTGGCAAACAAAGTGGAGGGGCGCAATTGGGAACAGAAGTTATTTCAGAATGGAATACGACTTTGTCAATAGGTTCATTTGATATTGCTTCATCTATAAGTAGCATATCATTGCTCCTCATGGTAAGACTTTGACATAAGCACAAAACGGACCCATCAGAATCCTGTAAATACTTATTCCTATTTTTCTTTTTGTATTGTCTTTACTCAGCCTGATAAAAATATATTTTAAAATTCAACTTACCCAACGAAAGTAACACTTTAACTTAACACACCCATCATATTTTCATCTATTTATACAATTCTTTGAGAAAAAATATTGATAAGATACCTGTCACATCAAAACTCTCCAAATTTAAAAATGACGAAATAATTAATATTTGGTGACATAGCCTTGTTTCTCTTAAAAAAATAAATAAACAGGATCCGGTTAAGACAAATTTAATGTACCTAGGTAATTTGTACCGGGTCCAGGGTCCAGGTGCTTAATCAATGTTTATTTTCAATAATACTTGCAATGACATTGATGTATTCGGCCTGTCCTCCACTCAGTTTACAAATACAACTAAACTTAAACTATTACAACAACTTTAACTAAAGCTTCGGTTTCCTATAAAGCGGCACAGCAAAAGAGCAGCTGTAATTTGACAAGCCTCGCAGCGAAAAAACGTGTATACGTACTTGTAAATCGAAGTATACGGCACCATATTTTCTAAAGCGGTCGCTCTGTTACGTTGGGATAGTGCAAGCACGATTTTTGACGGTGGGCCAGTATTAAAATTGAAATGTCAACTGGCTCTTGGCTTGGCGCTCTTGCCGCCGTATTTTATCGAACCGTCCGTATTTAATGTTACGTTGCAATAATATTCACCGTCCAAAGCCAGTGCACTACTGTTAGTAATTAGGGCCACTCTTTTGCGGTGCCGCTTTGTAGGAAACCAAAGCTTTACTGAATTTCAACATTGTCTATTTCAGAATGATTTATTAATCGTTTTTAACCTATTATTATTATTTTTCTATGTCACATTGTCTTGTAATTGGAACCTGTTCTGTTAGACAATAAAGATTATTAATATTACTATTATTATTATTATTATTATTATTATTATTATTATTATTATTATTATTTTCGACTTTTCACATAAGATCTTTCTTATGGCAAGGTGAGTGTGAAGTTCACCGGGTGCACACCGTGCACCTAGGGTAAGCTCTCCATCGGCGATGACATTATTGTAACACTTTACGTACAATGTGGGCAGTTTTCAGAAGAACAGTTTTCTGTATGCTGAGTAGGTGATGTTTTCCCGGGATCTCTTTAATGATCGATTGTGTATAATGTGATATGAGCCCTGTTGCTCCTATGACCACCGGGATAACTTTTGTCTTCATGCCCCACATTCTCTCGATTTCTATTAGTAGGCTCTGATATTTTAGTCTCTTATTTGCCTCTTTCTTGGTGATATTGTAGTCGGAGGGGATGGAAACATCTATGATTAGGCACTGCTTTTGTATTTTGTCCTTTACTACAAGATCTGGTTTGATGGCCGTTATAGATCGGTCAGTTTGAATTTTGAGATCCCATATCAGTGTGACCTTATTTGTATCTACCACCGGGTCAGGTTTATGGTCGTACCATTTTTCGGTTACTTTGATTCCATATTTTTTACATATGTTCCAGTGGATGTGAGCGGCGACTGCGTTATTATTATTATTATTATTATTATTATTTGTCTTTGCATCACATAATTCTCTTGGGTTATGGTTTAATTTTTTTTTTTGGGAATCACCGAGTGCAAACCGTGCACCTGGGGTGTACCCTTGCTTAGTTGACATCAGGATGGAGGTATCATAGCACTTTGCGTACTATGTGCGCTGTACTCAGCACTACAGCTTTCTGCATCGTCAGGAGGTTATGTGTTCCAGGGACTTCTTTTATAGCTTCACAGGTAGCGTTAGATATGAGCCCTTGAACGATCGCGGTCGGCATTCCGTTCGACTGGTTTCTGGTTTCTAACGCTTTGTTTCTTTTCCACTTGTAATATTATAGTATCATCGCATGCTATTTAAATGAGATGTTATTTTCAAACGGTTAGTTTCTAGAAAAGCAGTGTCGTGTGTGGACGTGTTTCGATTGTTTTCGTTAAGATAAGTATATGTTTACTATAATAATATCTTTTTGGCGCCCGTTTGATGTAGATGAACGGGAATTATTATATGTTGAATTACCTTCGCTAACGACTGCATCGCTAACCGAAAAATGTTCGGAGTTTAATAAAGATTTACATGTTCAAAGTCAACGAATAATTTTAAATAATTACGGGTGTTTAAAGAAAGAAAATCTCGAACAGTTAGATAAATTCATAATAAAAAGAATTAACGAATTAACACTACTTTCGATATCTACAATTTATCACGTAATTAAGGCAGGAGATGTTACAGATCATTCGGTAAAGCGAAAGAAAAATAACCAACAGTTTTGGAAAGTTGACGATGCAGCAAAAGATGTTATTCGACGAACTGTTTACAATTCATACAAGGAAAATACGGTACCGACATTACAAATTATCTGGGATAAGTTACGCGATTACCCTGATTATAAGTATCAGTCATTGGAAACGCTTCGGGGTATTTTATTAAATTGCGGATTTAAACATAAAAAAAAATAATAATCGAATGGTAATAATGGAGTCACGCCGTCTCGTTGAACATCGTCAAGAATATTTGCGTAAAATAAAAGAATATCGCGAATCAAAAAGGTATATAGTATATCTAGACGAGACACGGTTTGATACTCATGATGTTGTTCAGTACGGTTGGGTAGATGAAACTCAAAATTGTAGCTTAAATACTCCGTGTTCAAGAGGAAAGCGCATAATAATACTTCATGCCGGAGGTTAAAACGGTTTCGTGCCCAATGCATTGCTTTTGTCGGCCAAAAATATATCAACATCATCTGCCAATTATCATGAGGACATGACTGGGGATTTATTTGAAAAATGGTTTGTCGATCAGCTCTTACCAAACATTCCACCAAACTCGGTAATAGTCATGGACAATGCATCTACCATTTGCGTATATTAAACAAAATCCCGAATAATAATACTAAAAAGGAGGACATTTTAAATTTTATGAGAAGTAAAAACATGAAAATTCCTGAGAAAGTCCCGGTAAAAAAAGAATTACTAAAAATGATAAAGAGTCGAAATTTTAAAAATTAATACATAATTGATAATCTTTGCACTAGACACGGCCATACTGTATTGCGTTTACCTCTTTATTATTGCATATTTAATCATATAAAAATGATTTGGGGCACTATAAAAAAACGTCTTCGTAAATCTAATCAGTCACCAACACTAGGCACAATAGTACTCGATAATATTCGGCAATTAGTAAGTGAACTAAGCCGCGATATTTGGAAAAACTGTGTGGCCCACGTTATAAAAAAAGAGGAGGAATATCTTATTTTACCGCCAGTAGCACCACTAGTGATTCAAAATGCGAATAAATCCAGTTCCGAATCATCTGACGATTCCGACAGCGTAGGAATACATATTTTTTCTTATTTTAGATTTGATTTTTTGATTCGATTTAAAAGTTTTAACAATGATTAATATTCTTATAAATACAGGATGGGATTGGAAAGGGTGTAGGGGAGAAGAGAGCCCTTTTTTGCGACCAATTAGCAATTTCTACGCTGGATTACACGCGCCTTCAAAAGTTTTGATTAAAGTAATAGGTAAATTATTTTTGCGCTCGATTTGACAGGTTTCTAAAATGCTTACCATGTTTATACTGAATTACAAATAATTATAAAAAATAATATATTTATTGCATTAATTTAAAGTCATAATTATCGTTCGACGGCACGCCCATGGATACATTTATTTCGGTGGCGAAACATCGTCTTTAAAAATTCTATTAGGGTTGGATAGACTTTACTCGCGTGAGTATGTTAATAACAATTAATTTGCGTAAGCCACGCGTTGGGTAACCGCTAGTGAAGAAATAAATTATAATATAAATTTGATAGCTTTAGTCGTTTTCGAGTAAACGTTGTAACAGCGTGAAAAACGATGGTAGATTCTTAAACAAATCCATTTTTCTTTACGTCGTCTGCAAGTGGAACGAAAAAAGGGAAAACATGCCTAAAAGCACGTTATGACTTGAGCTTTAAACTTTAACGTTCCCCAGTTTCTTAAATAATATATTATTTACGAGTATCTCACCCCCAAAAAAGCTTTTTAGAATGACGGCGTATACAATATTAAAGCACAAATCAAGATGATCTCGCATATCGTTTTTAAACGGCAACAGCGTTTTAATGTTTCCGTTTTTAAATGCACATTATTTTCATTGATTTTTATTAATGACTAAAACTTAAATCAGAAAAAAAGGAGCTATGCTAAGGTAATATTTCAATTTTGTTTTGGAATAGCATTAACTGTAACAATAAAATTACATACATACCGGGTGTCCCACTCTTTATGCAGGATTTCATTCCATAGTATCTAAACGTAAACTGTATTAAACTTTTTAATATTTTTTTATAACAGAGTGATAGGGAGGCATTATGTTTACTACCGTGCGAACAAAAATTATTTGCATCAAAGAGGGCCTTGCACCTAAGGACGCAATGCTTAGCCGTAGAGCTTATTACCTGTTGGGTGTCAGTAACTACCTGAATCAACAATCAATCAGTTATCTCGTCTTCTTTGACAGTCGTTACAAGTAATTTGATTCATCGCTAATCTTTCCAATTTCTTGAACAATTCCCACATTGGTCTTTACGGAACAGCACAAAACATTCACGGTTGAAGCGTATTTTCGAAACGGGGTTAGAGTAAATGGTGAGTGGCAATACAATCCGGGTTTGTGCACGGACGATTTTCACGAACATTTTCCTAACGTTGCTTTTATTGCTGGGGATTTTTATCATTGCCTGAAAAGAACCGTGGCTGTGTTTAGGGAAATAGGTTCTATACAATACAAAAAAGAAGCAAGAAGAAGACCATCTGTAAGAACAGAAGAACTTGTTGCAAACATTCGTAAAATAATGCAAAATGGGCCCACAAATTGTATAAGACGCCTGTCCCATTTTCATTTATTTTATTTCATTTATCTTTTTCTTTCTTTATATTCTTACTTTTTTAATTTTGTAAACAACAAAAATAAGTTTGTATTTGTCTATTTATTTTATTACTCATTAGTTTGGCATATCATGTCATAATATGAATTTTACAAAATTTTAACCTAGATTTGGTTAGATATATCGTTCCCATATCATTGTGATCTAAACCAAGCCCTACATTTAATTCAAGCCCTCTTTGATGCAAATAATTTTTTCTCGCACGGTAGTAGGGTAGACAAATCAGACTCAACAGCACTGAGTCTCCATCACTATCGAACGGGTCATGACTTTGATTTTTCCCACCCACCAGTGCTTTTATTGCTGGGGATTTTTATCATTTCCTAAAAAGAACCGTGGCTGTGTTTAGGGAAACAGGTTCTTTACAACACAAAAAAGGAGCAGGAAGACCATCTGTAGGAACAGAAGAACTTGTTGTAAACGTTCGTGAAGTAATGCAAAATACGCCAACAAATTGTATAAGACGCCTGTCCCAAGAAGGGGGAAGATCTTATGGAAAATGCAGGACTATACTGGCCAATTTTAACAATTTATGTAATTATTTTTCTTTTTCTTTCTGTATATTTTTACTTTGTTAATTTTGTAAACAACAAAAATAAATTTGTATTTGTCTACTTATTTTATTACTCATTAGTTTGGTATATCATGTCATAATATGAATTTTACAAAATTTTAACCTAGATTTGGTTAGATATATCGTCCCCATATCATTGTGATCTAAACCAAGCCCTACGTTTAATCCAGGCCCTCTTTGATGCAAATAATTTTTTCTCGCACGGTAGTAGGGTAGACAAATCAGACTCAACAGCACTGAGTCTCCATCACTATCGAACGGGTCATGGCTTTGATTTTTCCCACCCACCAGTGCTTTTATTGCTGGGGATTTTTATCATTGCCTGAAAAGAACCGTGGCTGTGTTTAGGGAAACAGGTTCTTAACAACACAAAAAAGGACCAGGAAGACCATCTGTAAGAACTTGTTGCAAACGATCGTAAAATAATGCAAAATACGCCAACAAATTGTATAAGACGCCTGTCCCAAGAAGGGGGAAGATCTTATGGAACA
This sequence comes from Polydrusus pterygomalis, assembly GCA_963969555.1. Lineage (NCBI taxonomy): Eukaryota > Metazoa > Arthropoda > Insecta > Coleoptera > Curculionidae > Polydrusus > Polydrusus pterygomalis. Next base: position 55,781,601 of record OZ018379.1, read on the forward strand.
TGCAGGACTATTCTGGCCAATTTCAGCAATTTATGTAATTAATTTTTTTTTTCTTTCTGTATATTCTTACTTTCTTAATTTTGTAATCAACAAAAATAAATTTCATCACTATCGAATGGGTCATGACTTTGATTTTTCCCACCCACCAGTGCTTTTATTGCTGGGGATTTTTATCATTGCCTAAAAAGAACCGTGGCTGTGTTTAGGGAAACAGGTTCTTTACAACACAAAAAAGGAGCAGGAAGACCATCTGTAAGAACAGAAGAACTTGTTGTAAACGTTCGTTAAATAATGCAAAATACGCCAACAAATTGTATAAGACGCCTGTCCCAAGAAGGGGGAAGATCTTATGGAACATGCAGGACTATTCTGGCCAATTTCAGCAATTTATGTAATTATTTTTCTTTTTCTTTCTGTATATTCTTACTTTCTTAATTTTGTAATCAATAAAAATAAATTTGTATTTGTCTACTTATTTTATTACTCATTAGTTTGGTATATCATGTCATAATATGAATTTGACAAAATTTTAACCTAGATTTGGTAAGATATATCGTCCCCATAATATTGTGATCTAAACCAAGCCCCACGTTTTTTTAATGCAAATAATTTTTGCTCGCACGGTATTTGAAATTATATTGAATTATACAGGGTGTGCCCAATGGTCAGGGCATATTAGACATAGAATAGGTACCTACTTCGTTTTTAAATTCTACTATGTTTTTGGATTGATTGATTCTAAAAATATTTTATATAACATTTCATACGCTTGGGTTATGAAACATGATTGTTAAGCAGCGACTAAAATAAATTTTAAAATATAAAAATATTTAACTGAACTTTTTTAAATGACTTTCCACAATCATGTAATAATTTTTTTCGCATTTTATACAGTAATGCACTAGATTAATGACCTCAAAATCGTACAGTAATGGGTCACTTTACAGCATAGTAACCATTAGTGCATAAAACGTCAATGTCATTCAAAACACAATTTTACATATTATATGCTTTCTCGTATCTTTTTTTGGATTTTACTGGAAGCAAACTTGAAGAAGCTTCGCGGGCCGCATTCAGGATATCTTTCAAGTCGTTTTCATTAGCCATTTCCATAATTCTTGTGAAATTCACTCTTCAAATATGATTTTATTTAGATGCTGTCATAGTCGTCAACCACAAAAAATCATCTTGTTTATATTGCTTAGTTACCGAGAAGTCAGACTCTAAGTTTTTGCAGATTTTCTTTAGTGACTATTCTTTTTAGATTTTAATATGAAATACAAAATAATTAATTATTTACAAAATGCGAAAAAATAGTATACGCACCTCGTCAGAAAAGTGATTTTACTTGACTCGTATGAAAATTAAATCCTCGATTCGCTTGGATTCAAACTAACCATACTCGTCAAGTAAAGTTCCACTTTTCTAAACTTGATACGTAATGTACTATTAAAATATAAAAAGTGCTAGAAGTTTATTATTTTAAAAACAACCTTAATTATTTTTTATGCCTAATCGAAAGGTATTTTTAATACAATTTAAAATATTTTAGGGTTCCTTATTTCCATCTTTTACGGTTTTTCTTAAAATTGTTTGAAGTTTCTATTTACCACATAAACTTAATGCTTATTTTTCATAGAGTGCCTTGGATTGTTATGTTCCCAGGTAATATTAATACACAATTAAAGTTAAACGCACCTCAAAAATCCATAGCTGTAACAAGATATCCAACCATAATAAAAATAAACAAAAAGTTATATATCCAATCTACGACTTAAACTTTTTTCACATTCACAAGCAAGTCGATTACAATTAATAAACAACAAATTTTCACATGACTTTTTTACAATAACTAGTCATAGTCATTATCACTACCCAACCCGATATTTAAAATTATTCTTTCATCGCCGTGGATGCTTCGCTTAAATAATACACTTTTTTTTCTTACTTCTATTCTGTTTTTAATAAAATTAACAAAACCGGTCTGTTAACCTTGCTTTTTACTACTAGCCATAAACCATTTTCGAACCCGACCAAGGAAAGGTTAGTATAAAAGTCGATATTAAATTTCCCACTTTCCTTTCCAGTTGCGTTCAAATGTAGCATGAGGATTTTCATCTGATCACCGATGTTCATTGTGGCAATTATTAATTCCATCACGAGTGAACAGAGCTTCATCGCTAAATTAAATGTATTTGTGCAGACTTCGCTTTTGATGGATCCATTCACAAAATTGTACCCATAAAGCAGGATCACCATCTAGACGATATTGAACGGGTTGAACGTGAAAAGGTTTTAAACCGTTTTTTCTAAGTGACTCCCATACGGCCAGATGTGATGGTATATGAAGTTCATTTGCTACCGGTCTCGTAATTATACCTGAGTTCTCTGCGACAATATCCAGAACATTTTTTTCATTTTCCAAATCTAGACCCTGCACTCTTTCGGAAACAATTCTCTCGCTTGGAAACATTCCAGTTTCTTGAGTACTTGCAAATACTGTTTGAAAAACTTTTTTCGATTTGGAAAACGACGTCTATATTCATTAACTGTCACAACATATCGTTATACTCCCTGTGACTAAATGTGTGGGGCATTATAAGTATGAAAATCTCTTACTCTAAAGGATTTTCTAGTGACTTTCACTCGATAATGTTACGCTTTTCAATGACCATCAAATCATCGTTGATTCTTTTTCTATGGGGGCGCGGCAAGTTCGGTCTTATTTTAGGGATTTTTACCCAACTTTTTAGGTGGTCAACTAAAAAAAAGCGTGTAGTGTTTCGCTAGGACACCAAATAAGTCACCCAAGTAAATATATTGTCCTTTCCATGCAATTTTGTAAGAGAGAAGACGTTATTCTCCTTTTCCAAATAAAATTATATTATTATTAAATGGCGAATATTAAATGGCGAATTATATGCACTTGAATTCAGCCAAAACACGAGCATATATTTGCCTTGTTTGCCTTTAAAATATGCAATTACTTGCATTTTTTACCAAATATGCAAGTATGCAATATTTCTTAATTTATTATAGTAAAATGAGGGAAAGAAACACACTGGGTTGAAAAAATATGTTTATTTTTATGCAAAGAAAAATAATACCAAACAATTTTTTTAACCTAAAATTGTATACTTACAAGGCATTTATTACTAAATATTTTTCAAAGTTTTCATTTAAAAAGGATTGTCTTCCATTAGAAAAAATATGTTTATACAAAGAGAAGCTTCTTTCAACATCTACTGACGTAATCGGACAATGTTTATTTTTATGCAAAGAAAAATAATACCAAACAATTTTTTTAACCTAAAATTGTATACTTACAAGGCATTTATTACTAAATATTTTTCAAAGTTTTCATTTAAAAAGGATTGTCTTCCATTAGAAAAAATATGTTTATACAAAGAGAAGCTTCTTTCAACATCTACTGACGTAATCGGACAATACTGCAACATAGGTAGCAAAATATAAGGCCAAGATACAACATCGTTGAATGGTTTACCCTTATAAATGCTTTTTACTACAGTTAAGTATTTAAATCCTTTATTCTTCTTAACAGTTAAATCCAAGTTGTTCCTTACTTGACCTCCTACTTTACCGGGAATATTGTTACATTTAGCGGAAAAAGTTTCAACAATACCTACTAATTGAGTCTCTTAAATTTTAATTTCAAATCGATATACAGTTTGTTAAGCAGGTAAGAATAACGCATTATTAAGTGACTATAAACAACGCCTAACAATATACCTGCAAACCCCGCAAACCCCCAATAAATACCTTGTGTATAATCAAAATGTAAATATAATTATTATAATGTTCAGATTGGAAAATCCCTTAAATAAGTACCGAACTGGACAATAAACCTTTAACGTTTTAAATTTTTTGATAAAGCCGAAAACATAAAAATATGCTCTTAAAATAATTATTTATGAAAAATATGCATTTTATTATAAAATTGATAAAATATATAATTATTAGGTATACTTAACAGATAACGCAACTAAACTAAATTTGTAAGTACTTTCTAATTTGTAAGTTATACCGGGTGTTTCGGATAAGAATGCACTGTACAGGGATCTCGTAAATCAAAGAAGATACAGAGATGGTTAAAAAAAGTTGCGTCTTACTATATTCTGCAACGTAATGTTTTCAAATTTAAAATATTCCGAATCCTTTCGAAGATATTTGGGCAAACCAGAATTTTCGCGAAATAAAGGTAACATTTTTATTGCCATTTTTTCTCCTTTACAAGACCGTGTAATTACATTTTTAATCCGACGTTTCGTTTTCTCACAACCACCATCAACTTTGTTTCTTTGAATAGTCGGAAAATCCTTAAATAGTCGGAAAATTTTATTTTATTATTTTTAAATTCCCCTTCTCATTCCAAATTCAACGACGTATCACATCTAGTATTAATATCACACGTTTTGTTATTGGAAACTTAGCAACAAATTCATGTTATTTAAAACTATGGTATTTTCAGTCTCCGTAACCTAAGCTGATTTTCAAGTGTCTCAACTGAGTCAAGCACTTGTTTAAATAAATTATAAATATAGTAAACGGCACGAATTCTCTCGTTTTAAAACAGTTAACAGCAGAAATTTGTCATCGATCAGCTGATATTGGGACATAATAATATCCCCAGATTAGTACTGGACCGTAGTGAGCCCAAACACCGAGTTATGAATTGCGTTTTTGTGCTTCTTGTTATAGTGTTTCTTAGGTCAATTTAATAACATTAAACTGTGGGAATTTCCTAACCATAGGCGTTCCACACAAATAATTAATATGCGTATACACACTTATAAGTTTGTTTTACATTAGGTGTTTGTACATACTACACTTTATAAACCCACTGTTTATACTATAATAATATTATATTAAAATAATAAATATAAGGTAACTCAAAAATTCTATATACAAAACTAAAATCAGAAAAATAAACCTGACACGGCACGACACTGCTCAGAAAATGCTTTAATTTTTTTACCAGAACTTCATTCTCGTCAACCAGACTCCGGCCCGTTCATCAAGGCATAACCACGTATATTTTATCTCCGTCTCTTCCACGCCATCGACGGTTACTGGCCTATCTCTGTCTGGCAGAATCGATCGTCAGACGGGCCGGGTACCGGTTCAGCTTATATCCTGGCGCTTGCAATCGCAACAAATTACATGCTGTTGCCAATTCTTCAAAATTTTCTGATTTGTAAGCACAATGTAAGTATATACGAGAAACAAGGGTTTGTTATTTAGTTGTTTTTAAACACTGAAAATACTTTTTGTCTTGATTTTAGTTATATTGTTTCTTAAGGACTAAAAAATGTATTATTATAACAATGAATGGCTTGTTATTTTTTTCTGTCACACTCAAAACTCCTCGGTTTAAAGTATATTTGCAAACTAGCTTTCAAAGAAAGTTACTGACTAACAATTGAATACTGATATAAATAAAATATCTTTAATAAAAAAACTTAAAGAATTGAAGAAGAAAGATCTGACAACCCTGGTTGTTATTGTGCCTTTTATTTTTACATTCATTGAATTTGAATTACATTTTGTGGCCGGTAATCATATACAATTATTATTCATTTGACCAAAAATTTACAGGTTAAAATTTTTTAATTCTTTTTCATTAAGGATCATAATTATTATTGTGTGCCTTGCACGTTAGTGGATTTCATCGATAAGTAATAAATTTCATTTCATCGGAACACCGTTTTTGTCGAAAAGTTAAGTTGTGAAATTTTTGTTTTTAAAATGTTTGTTCGTATAGGTTAGGTTTCTAATGTCTAATTTTTGCAGTTTGCATTATCTAGGTATCATTTTCTGTTGCAAAAAAATAAGTAGAAATTATTTCTCTGACTTAGGTAGGTAGGGGAAACTTGGACAAAACCGGGTACCGCCATGTTCAGCCAAATGTCTGTTGCATCTATCGGACTAATACCCGATTTTGTGCAACTTTCCCCTACCTACACCCCTGGCACTATCTTATAGTCTTAAAAAATAAAAACAGCTTTCCATATTATTAACCTTTAAAAATCAGCTATTTGATTTCAAAGGAATTATTTTTATTATTATTATTATTGTTTGACAATAATAAGGTTGAAATAAATTATTTAACATTATGTTAGCCTATATAGTAGTTTAAAAATGTAACCATACTAATTTATGTAATAGGATAGCGAAAAAACATATAATAATTCTATTTTCTGGGTCTACGTACCTTGCATAAGTGAAATTATTATTAGATATTACTATTATTATTGTTTGTTTGGCAATAAAATAAAGTTTTTAACATTAAGTTAGCCTACATACAACTTTAGAAATGTAACTGTACCAATAAATTGCATTTTAACGAACAAATTCTATAAACACCATTTTTGGGTCTAGGTAGGTACCTTACGTAAGTCAAAAACTGTTAAAGTAGGATTTCCATTGACAAAAAAATTAAATCCCTGGTTAAATTGAAGCTTTTAAGTTTATGTTAGCCCACATACAAGTTTAGACATGTAACTGTATCATAACCAACAAATTTCATAAAAACCACTTTTGTGTCTACGTACCTTACGCAAGTCATATACAGTGATGGGGTGAAATATGGAACAAATTCATTTAAAAATCAGGTATTCATTTTTTGAAAAAACGCTCGGACACGTCGATTATAATTCTTTCTTCCGAATTTTTTGCCTCAAAAAGAAATTATACCCGGTGTGTTAAAAAGTAGATGTGGCAACATTTTTTTGTTTTTTAAATAAAACCCCCCTATTTTTACTTATTACCCTAATTCTACGTTAAATTCTGCGCAGAATTCATGTAGCATACTCTATCCTTATCTCTAACGGTTCTAGAGAAAAATTACATCATAAAAAAAATTAAAAAAAAAAGGTATGTACCTACTTAAAGGTAAACAGGTAAATTTAAATGAATTGTTACTACGATAGCAAGTCATGTGTCAATCAAAAATTAGTTTAGGTATAATTTTGAAAAACGGTGCATTTAAATGAAACACAAAGAATCGAAATTTTAATTTTAATTGGATGTGGAGACAAAACAAGAAGTCAAGAAGAAGAACTTGTTTAACGCTAAGTATCCAGAACGGCCGATTACAAGATCTACAGTAAGTAAAATTGAGAAGAAATTCAGGGAAACAGGGAATGTAAAGGATCATCTACGGCCAGGTCGTTCAAAAATTAGTGAAAACTCACAATTGAACATTTTTTTAGAGGTTGAAGATAATCCTCATAGTGCATCCACTGAAGTAGCCCTTAATAATGATGTTAGCCGACGATCTGTGTTGCGGGTATTGAAACAAGAAAAGTACCATCCGTACAAAATTAGGTTGCTGCACGAGCTAAACGAAGATGATCCCGACCGCCGGACTGCAGTTTTGTGAAACTATAATGGAAATTTGCAACTTAAATCTATTTTTCCATCGCAACATACTTTTTAGCGATGAGGCCACGTTTTGTTTGAATGGTTCGGTAAACAGACAAAATTTTCGGTATTGGAGTACAAATAATCCTCGTTGGATGAGAGAACAGCACACGCAATATCCACAAAAAGTAAATGTTTGGGCAGGGATATTAAATGATAGAATTATTGGACCTTTTTTCTTCGATGGAAATCTTACAGGAGACCGGTATTTACAATTTCTTCAAAATGAATTAATTCCCACATTAGCAGCGGATTTTCCAAATCCGAATCAGCCTCATCTACCAGAAGCGTCTATTTGGTTTCAGTAGGATGGTGCTCCGCCTCATTTTGCTCGACAAGTACGAGAGTATTTGAATACTGTATTTCCCGAACGATGGATAGGTAGAAGAGGACCCATAGAATGGCCTGCAAGATCTCCCGATCTTACACCCATGGATTTCTTTCTTTGGGGTTATTTGAAATCAAAAGTGTATAAGGATAAACCACAAAATTTGAAAGACTTAAAATTTAAAATTAGATATGAAATTAGGCAAATTAATGAAAATACTGTAAATAATGTTTTAGAAGGGTTTTTAAGTAGATTAGCATATTGTCAAGAAGTTAATGGTTTGCATTTTCAACACTTAATAAACTAATTTTTTAACCTTTTTTTAAAGAATTTTTTTTTATGATGTAATTTTTCTCTAAAACCGTTAGAGATAAGGATAGAGTATGCTACATGAATTATCCGCAGAATTTGACGTATAATTAGGGTAATAAGTAAAAATAGGGGGGTTCTATTTAAAAAACAAAAAAAAATTGCTACATCTACTTTTTGACACACCCGGTATAATTTCTTTTTGAGGAAAAAAATCCGGAAGAAAGAATTATAATCGACGTGTCCGAGCGTTTTTTCAAAAAATGAATACCTGATTTTTAAATGAATTTGTTCCATATTTTATCCCATCACTGTATGGGGATTTCCTTGACAGTAAATGTAATATCTGACTGAATTCAATTAGTTTACTTATATTAAACTGTAGGTATAGTATTTTACCTGTGTAGTATAATCCTCACAAATAAAATGCTGGTTTAAATATGAGTGACAAAGTTCTATTTAAAGTTGCGTTTCAGTTAATTACGTATTTTCAAGGTTTAGATAATTATAATATTATATAGTTTTTAAATCTATTTTGACAGTTTATCTTTAAACCATATTATAAAATCTCAGGTTTATTATTACCCACCTTAAATTATAATATTTATAAAACAAAACTTCCAAAAGAAATTATTACTGTTATTTGGCAATATTAAAGCAGTAGAGCCGATGAGACTATTGCATCAATTGTTTAAGAAAGTATCACATGTTTAATTTTCAAGTCAGGTCCTTTAATTCATACCAACCTATTAAAATTAAATATACCAAAATTGACAGAGTGTCACGTGACTTTGCCTCCATCTTGCGAGAGTATTTAAAATTTTTACTATACTTGCTAAATGACAGATTAGGTCAATTTAATCGTTTAGGGTAAGTGCAAATTAACTTTGATCTAATTTCTTTGAAGTGAAAGTTTTGTGTTTTTGACGAATAGTTTATTATAGTTTTTTTTATAAAAATTATGGAACATTATTCAAGATGTTGTTACAGCAAGATGGAGCCTCTTCCCATAATTCTCGCTATAATATGAAATATTCAATGGAACGCTTTATCAAAAGATTAATTGCCTCATGCGATGGCCTGCGCGTTCTCCTGACCTTACATGCTTGGATTTTTTTTCTGGGGCTATCATAAAAATGAAATATACTGGAAACCCTATGAAAATACTGACCCTAGACGCCATCAGAAGAATAACTCCAAGAATTTGAGAGAATGTAATATTATGGATAATGGTTTATCGTTGCTACTTATGTTTAGACAAAGAAGGTGGCCTTTTTAAAAATGAAATTAAATAAATTTGATTGATAAAAACACTGTTAGGTATTTAGTAAATCTGTTGTTTGAGTGGTAACTGTTGAACTTTTTTTATGGGTATCTACGATTAAAATGACATTTAATTTTAATAGAGAAATAAATTCAAAGTACAAATTTGGTTTGAAAACCAGTGTATTTATTCAAAATGTGTTGTTTTCCAGAGGCAACTCATTTCTAGTTGGCTTTGATAACAAAGGAATGTTTAGTCAAGATAAGTTTGCACTTATTTTTATTGATAATGAGTTTTTAATTGCGAACAGAGTTATTAATACTAAGTGTGATACATCGGTAAATTTGTAATGAGAAGGGTAATTTAAAAATAATGAAATAAAATTTTCGGATATTTCAAATAATGAAGTTGATGGTGGTTGTGGGAAAACGAAACGTCGAATTGAAAATCTAATTGCACTAACTTGTAAAGGAGGAAAAATGACAATAAGAATGTAACCATTATTTTGACATATTTTTTTAAATTTAATAGAATCAGAAAAAAATAATCACAAAATCGCGAAAATCATCCGACCCTGAAGCTACAGCTCTCTAAAAGGGGTACTCTGAATATTTTTTTTTCATTTAGATCATATTCCCCACACGTAGTTCTTTTTCATTTTAAAAATATTTTTATAACATAATTCGGTTAATAAAATAATTGTCCTTGTTCTTAGGATATGCTATACTATTTGTAGAGGTGCTGATGAAAAACATTACGTATGTTCGAAACCAGTAAAGCATAATTACATTTTGCGAGAAAGAAGACTTTTTAATTTCTTGTGTTTTAGGAAACTAAAATTACAATTCAAAAATACATTGTAAAAACGATTGTCTCAATAAAAACTGCTTATAAAATGAGACAAAACAAAGAAAGAACTGGCCATTTGGCTTAACCAAAGCAAAATAATATAATAACGCGAAAATAACTAATTACTCATTAAAGTATTTTTTAGCTGTTTAATACTACTCTGTATCCAGTTTAGTAGACAATTAGATATTGTCGAATATGGATTGGCATCCTTAAGGCTAGATGATACAGTAAAAACTTCAGTGCAATGTAAAGACTTGTAAGGTGGCAAAACATATCAAAAAAGGTGTAATTAAAAATTAGTGTATAGAATAAAGACAAAAATATTTGAGTTTATTAGGAGAAGTTATTATAAACATGTCTATAAAAATAATTTCATGTAATTGGTTGGAATAAAGGGTTCCATTTAAAATAGTATAGAGTATATCCCATGACATGTTTATAGTTACCATACTATGATATAACTACCTTTGTAATGTCACGTAAAATTTAGTATCTTCGTGTACTCCTTTGACAATGACCCGAAAGGGCCGAAACACGTGTCAGGAAACTGATTAAATTTGTGAAACCTAACAAGTAGTTATTATTGTTTCTTCCCGTGCAATGTATTCGATTTAATTAATTACTCAGTAAATAGGTATATCAAAAGTTTTTTTTTATTAATGCTATAGGATAAAAATCAAAAATTTAGTGAAAAAGTCAATCGCTTCTTTTGCTACCCCTGAATACGACAAACTTGAATGTCGATCTTTAAAACAAAGTTGTTTTAAATGCCATAAGAACGAATCGTAATAATATGGATAAATGGAGAATATTTTTTTCAAGTAAAATATGAACGTTGATTGTTTTGTTGCCAAAAGATAGTTTCGGACTTTACCCTATTATAAAATAAATCAAACGGAAACCTATACGGCAATAAACAGGAATTTATGAATATTATGCAGACATGAATTTAAATTGCCTTAGCTATGATATACGTAGAATGGATTGTTAATGTCTATTAGTATTCAGGCTGCACATGCAACTAAATCGAGCACGTTAAATTCGAATTTGAATATATCCACTTTGTGCACTTCCCGTATTGGAGCGAAATTGGAATACTATTTGGTACATTCTAGCATAGGGAAAAATACTGAATGCCCATATTGACTAGGACATCTTGGGTTAGCTATAGAAAGCCGAGATTTTCCTAATTTAATAAGTCATCATGAAAGTTAATTTGTAAACCTGGTATTTAAAGCTTTTAAAAATGACGTTACGTCGGGCGAAGCCTTACATGTAAGAGTAAGTGCTTACGTATCAATACTATTCATTTGCAAACTATCCAGTACAAGCATTATTTAGTTTTTATTTTTTATTTGGTAACACAAGCCATTGAATATAAAACTATATAAGAATGACGGATGTCCGAGAAAAATTGACAACCCATTTTTTGACGTATTGGAGCTGGTTTGGCTGCCATTGTGGAGGTGATCGTAACTCTAACCTTAAATCTGTCGCCTGTCTGTCGTTACAATGCAGCGCCTCGGCAACAGATGTCTCAAATTCACTGATGTGGTGTCGTGGTGTGGCCGCATATCGTATTTTATTGGAATTTTTAAGAATTCAAGCATTTTTAACAGACAATAAAATAGGAGGTTCTCAATTCCAGCCGAATGTATGTTTTTGATAATAATATGTACGCTGATTACTCCGGGGTAATTGGACCGATTTTCATAATGATTTTACCGTTGCATTGGGTGTTAAATGTTAAATAAATAAAAGTAGATAAAAAGCGACAGCAAGTATAACTAAAATAGGTTTTATTTCGTCGAAAAATAGCAAAATACGTAATTCACTAATACAAACAAACTGAATGTTTCTTAAGTAAGAAAGTAAAACCTACTTATTTTAACCATTTTGAAAAGTAGTAATAATTGCAAATAAAAACCAAGTTATACAAACCGCACATCATTCATATTTTACCCAACATATACGTTGTAGCCTAGGTAGCTATTGAATAGTGAGAGTCGTCATTTAGTTCTGTTAGAAATAGAATACATGGCGGTCAATATTTTTCATGTAATTAACTTTGGGACGTCAAAAAGTTGAAAATATTATATGCTACAAAGCAATTTATTTATTTATTTTATTTTATTTTATTTTATTTTATTTATTTAATTTAAATTCATACATTACATTCAATTTCAATAATAATTAATTAACTAGCATATGATAAATAAGGTCATTAGCACCTAGATGACTAAACATCCGTATGTGCTATTTAAGTAATATCCAATATAATCTTATACAATAGGTAACAATAATTTTCTAAATCTATGATTTTAAAACTGAAATAAAATAATAGAAATAAAGTAGATTGGTCTTACTCTCTAATATCAGAATAACAACTTAAATTTTTTCAGATTGTTAAAAATATATGTTCTACACTTTTTCTTATATACATTATGCCTTGTAACATCTCTAATTTCCCGAGGTATTATATTCAAAATTTTAGGAGCCGTGTAGTTAACAAATCGTAAGTTTTTATCTGTATAACTATTAGGAATCTGTAATTCTTTATTGTCTCTACCTCTAGTATTATATATATGGTTAATGTTCTCATAAAGCTCGCGATTCTTAAACACAAAGGAACATATCTCCAAAACATAGACAGATCACGCGTCAAACACGTCGCACGAATACAACAACTCCGTTGAGTAACGCCTATTTTTCCTGTGTATTACTTTAAGAATATAATTCTGCACAATATTCAATGGTTTCAACGCAGTGCTGTACAGGCCACCCCACACAACTATGCCATATCTAATCAATGACTCCACAACCGCTCTGTATACAGAAATTAACAGTTTTTTATTTAAAATTTCTCTTAATGTATAAAATTTATAAATCAGTTTTCTTATATTTTTGGTTAAATAAGTAACATGAAGATCCCATCTTAAGTATCTGTCTACAACAACACCCAAATATTTTGTGGATGACACTTCATTAATAGTACCATTTAAGTTGTCAATATTAATAGATTCAAAGTGAGGGCGATTAGTTCCAGTAAGGGAATAAGCAATATAATTCGTTTTTGAAACATTTATTGACAATTTAAAGGTATCTAACCAATCTTTTATTTTAGTAATGCCTTTTGTTACATTATTTTTTACTTCTTCCCATGTCCCGCCGTAAAATGTCGCAGCGGTGTCATCTGCAAAGGATATTATTGAGCCGTTGTGCAGTTTTAGGTTCGTTAGTGAATTTATATATGTAATAAAAAGTATTGGACCAAGAACAGTACCTTGTGGCACTCCAATCATTATATGTTCAGGATCACTCAATGTGTTATCAATTTTAACTAATTGTTTTCTATTCCTGAGATAGGTTTCAAAGACACCCAGCACAGTACCCCTAACCCCACTCCTGTGCAAAACATCCAAGAGCATGTCATGAGGCACCGTGTCAAATGCCTTCGCTAAATCGAGAAATACTGTAATACATTTATCCCTATTTTCGAGTTTGTCAGTGACTGTTTTCGATAATTCGTAGAGGGCATTAACTGTTCCCGAACCACTGACAAATCCAAATTGGTTTTTAGAGATTAAATTATTTACGCTGAGAAATGTTAGCAGTCTATCTTAGTAGAGGGAGATGATATGTTCTACGCCAATCCCTCAGGTCCAAACTGCGCATGCCCGGGCAGCGCGCAGACGTGGGCGGTACTAATTATGACGTCACCTGTCATCTGTCACCTGTCATCTGTCACCTGTCATCTGTCACCTGTCATCTGTCATCTGTCAATGTCAATGTCAATGTCAAAGTCAATGTCAATGTCAAAGTCAATGCCAAAGTCAATGTTAAATGTCATTTGTCATCTGTCATACGTCAACTGTCAAACGTCACATTGTTGGGCGTTAGCAACTTTGGGCCTTAGCTACTTGGGCGCTAGTTACATTGGGCAATAATATTCTATATATGGAATGTGTTCAGGATGATGTCATATTACGAATAGGAAAAGATGGAGGATGCCACCTGTCAATTAAGACAGTTCAAGGTCACCGATCATTTATCAATTGTTTAATAAAAAATTTGATATATGGGTAATATATAGGATGACCTAGTAAGTTATTATGAAAAAATCCCGAGACCCTCAGGTCGAGGTGTACTAAAGATATATGCTCGCCTACGGCTCGTTAAGGTTGTTAGGGATAATATAGCATGTGGTTCGTATTTAGGGTGAATAGCAAGGTATTTTGAAAAATCCCGAGACCGCAGGTCGAGGTGTGCTAAAGACATGTGTTCGCCTACGGTTCGTTAAGGTTGTTAAGGATAATATAGCATGTGGTTCGTATTTAGGGTAAATAGTAAGTTATTTTTAAAAAATCCCGAGACCGCAGGTCGAGGTGTACTAAAGATATATGCTCGCCTACGGCTCGCTAAGATTGTTAGAAATAACGTAACATATGAATCGTATTTAGGGTGACGGAACAAGTTATTATGAAAAAATTCCGAGACCCTCAGGTCGAGGTGTACGAAAGATATATGCTAGCCTACGGCTTGCTAAGGTTGTTAGGGATAGCGCAACATGCGATTCGTATTAAGGATGATGCAACAAGTAAATATGAAAAAATTTCGAGACCCTCAGGTCGAGGTGTACTAAAAACATAGACTCGCCTACAGCTCGCTAAGGTTGTTAGAAATAATGAAACATGTGAAGCGTATTTGGGGTAACGTAACAAGTTATTTAGAAAAAATCCCGAGACCACAGGTCGAGGTGTGCTAAAAATATAGACTCGCCTACGGCTCTCTAAGGTTGTTAGGGATAGCATAGCATGTGATTCGTATTTAGGATGACGAAACAAGCTATGAAAAAAAAATTCCCGAGACCGCAGGTCGAGGTGTACTAAAGACATATGCTCGCCTACGACTCGTTAAGGTTGTTAGAAATAATGTAACATGTGATTCGTATTTAGGGTAATGCAACAAGTAAATATGAAAAATCTCGTGGCCTGCAAGGGTGAGGTATACTAGAGTTATATGTTCGCTCGTTAAAGTCGCTAAGGATATGTGAATTGTATTACGGATGACGTAACAAACCATTACGAAAAACCCAGAAGTCGATGGTCTAACTGATTTGGGAGATATAGTTTTTGCGATTAGGACCCTTATGACTAAAGGTAGAGAGAGGCGAAATTTGGTAAACAGGTAGATGATGGGCATACCTATCGACTAGTGAAGCAATATTTCAAAAATATCAAGTAAAAAACAGCGCTAGAGGTATAAAACCATAGAGTCCTAGCAGGAGACAAGATCATCCGGTTTGGAATTAATATAGTAGCTGCTGGAAATCTAAACGGCATGGATAAGAATAACTAAGTATTGCATCAGAAAATATGTAATTATTTCGCGAATGTAGTAAGCAATTAATAATTAATGTCAACTGACATGATCGAAGTAAATAAGCAATTAATATGCGTCAAAATTATGGTATATACGGTAGGATTCCAATGGGTAGAGACCTCATATAATCGACAAACCACGAAAAAATTAGTCGTTTCCGTTACTAAACAAGAGAAGAAAACAGATAAAAGCTAACCTATACATCACCTACTTTGTTAATACCTATAATCTATACCATGCACAGCACAGTTTAAATATTAAACAACAAATAACCTTTCTGATGGGATAAAAACTTCGAATAAACCATTACAGTACCTAAAAAATGATATTTGAACATATAAAACCCCTAGTATACCTATACAACCACCTATACATACCAATACAAGTTCTGTCAGACCTATACTTGGCTTATGGGCATGCTTATTAGTGCCCTATAACAGTAGGCAGGTTTATGATTGTCGTTTGGATATATAAATAGGCCAGTGCATGATAGCATATTTAACAGCACCCATATATACAAAATAAACAACCAATAAATACTCTGATAGGATAAAAAAACATACAATTAACCATTAAAGTACCTAAAAAAGGACTTTGAACCCATAAAACCCTATTTAACAGTCTATACAAAACAAACAACCAATAACATTTCCGATAGGGTAAAAACATCAAATAATCCACTAAAGTAGCTAAAAATGGTATATGAACCCATCAAACGGCTATTTAACAGCTCCTATTCAATAATAAGTAGCCAAAAACAGCTCTGAACTGATCGGGATCGAATAAAAACATACAATAACCCACTAAAGCAGATGCTTGCGAATACAGCTGCTAGATAATATTAAATATTATGGATACGAATAATTTTGTATTGCATCAGAAAATATGTAATTATACATATCTCTGAAAATGCAGCATCTAATTAATATCCAACATTATTACTAGCTCTCTATCAATAGGCTAGTGACTAGCTAGCGTCCTATCTATGAAAGTAAAACGCAAGAACTTAAACTTATGCGAATATCGGATTAGAGTCCTTATGCCTAATAAGCAGCTAATGAAAAGCTTTGAAAAGATATAAGCAGTTATGAACGTCTAGGAACAGCAAATAAGACGTTATCCAACCACCAATCAACCACTAATCATCCACTAACCAACCATTATTAGGGCAATTAATGAACACCTTTGAACCAACAAAACGCCTATTTAGCATAATAAACAACTAAAACATCTCTGTTCTTCATAAGGCAAAAACTAAAAACTATTAAAACAAACCACTAAAGTAGCACAAAAACAGCCTTTGAATCTATAAAACGACTATTCAACAGCTCTTAAACCAGACAAAAAACGTTTAATACACATCTAAGAACCTAATAGGTAGCTGAAGCAGCAAAAGTTCGTTTTCACACCTCTCCTACGACTCATCGGGCTCATCATCATCATATAGCCCGGTATAACACCTTAAGTCGCTAGAAAAAGCCAACGATGATTCTTCGAGCGGACGATGTTAAAGATATGAAGTCCCAAACCCCCCAAAACGAGATATTCGAGACATACCAGACAGACGTTTCAGTAAAATTGAGAGGAGGGCAAGAGTCTATCATAGACGCAGAATATATTAAGTTTAATATAGTGGACCAAACCAAGCTCATAAAGATTAAGTGTTAAGGAATGATTAAGTGTAAATTAAGCGGTCAAATATAAAAAAATAGCCTACTTGGGAACATATAGCTCTAAGTGATCATATACAAAACATCGAGGTTAGACAGAGAACTTACAACACCCCATGAAAATAAATCTAAAATCTGGTATACATATCTGTTTATTTAACAACACGTCTATCAATAGAAAAACACTTAGCGTTACAGGTATGAACAGCAAATAAGACGTTATTCAACTACTAATCAACCGCTAATCATCCACTAACCCATCACTATTAGGTCAATTAATGAACACCTTTGAACCAATAAAACAGCTATTTAGCAGCTCCTATACATAATAAACAACTAAAACCTCTCTGTTCTTCATAGGATAAAAACTAAAAACTATTAAAACAAACCAATAAAGTAGCACAAAAAACAGCCTTTAAATCTATAAAAACGGATATTCAACAGCTCTTAAGCCAGACAAAAACGCTTAATAAACATCTAAGAACCTAATAGGTAGCTGAAGCAGCAAAAGTTCGTTTTCATACCTCGCCTACGGATCATCGAGCATATTATCAGACTATAGTAGAATGCATGATATAACACCTTAACTCGCTAGAAAAAACCAAGGATGATCCTTAGAACGGGCGGTGTTAAAGATATGAAGACCTAAAAACCCAAAACGAAATATTTGAGACATGTAGACACAAAGATAGGCGTTTCAGTAAAATTAGGACGAGGGTAGGAGGTTGTCATAAACGCAGAATATATCTAGTTTACTATAGTGAACTAAACCGAATTCATAAAGATTAAGCGCTAAGGAACGATTAAGTGAAAATCAAGCGGTCAAATAGCCTACATATTGCTCTAAGTAATCATATACAAAACATCGAGGTTAGACAGAGAACTCACCACACTCCCATAAAAATAAATCTAAAATCTGTTAAACATATCTGTTTATTTAACAACATGTCTATCAATAGAAAAACACTTAGCGCTATACTAAATTAGGGGGTTATAATTCTTAAAAGCAATTTGGCGGTTCCGAAATTGTGGGCATTGTTGAGGAGCAGACTTAGTAAAGATATTATATACACCAAGAGTATATAAATTAAACTAATAATGGTAGCAAATGCACAAGTGTTAGTCATGCAAATAAATAATATAACAACAACCGACGGTTCTAGGTTAAAAACTAACTATTAATCTGAAGGCAGGGCCATTAAAGTTCCTTAACAGTCAATGTAAAATGCTGTAATACAGGGATTCGCAAGAAGTCGATTACGATCGGATAATTACGTCAAAAGACTTAGCCGAACGATCCAACTTGCTGAAATCTAGCGCAAAAGTATAGGTAAGTTATATGTTGTGTACTTAAATTCAACTGCTAAGATCAAAAACACACACCATATAAAATTATTACATAATACATTATTGCAGTGTCTTCCAAATGACTACAAAAATTCAATTAGAACAAACTACGATTGTATAGAGCAGGCACAAAAAAAGAGATAGATAAATGTTGACAACTATTACGGTTATAACGAAGAGAAATCAATAACTAACATGTGAATCAGCTACATACAACCACCTATGATAGTACCTCACATGAAGTTAAATTATCCGCATCAATAGTAAAAAGCACCTTAAGATCAAAAAAAATTAAAAGCTTAAGAACTCGATGAAGAGTAACTAAATAAAATGAACGCCACCTACATTTAATTTGCAAATAAGTAAGAAATAATAGACTAAATAGCCGTAAATCAAAAGACATTAGAGACAACGAATAGCTGCTGGATAGATCCTTACCCACCAAAAACACCCCCGCGATGCTAAAAAATCAGAATAAATAGGAAAAAATTAAGGTAATATTGTCTTAAAGACTCGGTAGTTCCTACAAAAGTATTTAAGTAACACGAATGCAAGGCAAACCTAACCAAACTTCTTGGGTGTGGTTATTATGTATAAAGACCAGCTAACACCAAAAAAGAGACCTGTACGTCAAAAAAAGTATACATATACGATAAACCTCTAATATTAGGAGTACCGAAGGATGATACTATACAACTACTAACAGGAATCAAATTAAAGCTAATCGAATGATCGTTCAAATAAATAAAATTCTCATTTAAAATGTTATGACAACTACATGAGATGAGGTTAAATGTATAAATTTGGAGACTTCAGGGCGATCAGACTCACCTAATCGATCTTACAACATATGAAAAAATAAATCAATTAATTAGATAAATGGCTTCATAGCAGGGCTTCCAATAGTCTAGTGGATAGATAACATCTAAACTATCAAAAATAAAGCACAAGAGTTGTAAAAATTATTTATCGAATCACAAAATTTGACGCATAGCACATGAGGAGAATACCTTCTAATACCAATTCGTGAATGTTCGAACACAATCGTATAACTATCAAAAGCAAATATTGGGATACGGCTCGTTAAGGCTATTTGGTAATACTTGATGATAGATGCATGTGTAGCATAGCATCACAAGACACCTAAAAAACCCAAAAACCTCATCAGACAACTAGTTGGCGAGTTACGATTAGAGCTGCTATGTCGGGAAATATGGGAAGGGAGGGGGTATAGTAAACGGCTAGAAGGTAAAAAAAGCTCCAACAACTAGTAAAAAATTATTTGAAAACCTTAAGTCATAAATGTATTAGATTCATTAATGTCTTAATGGTAGCGATAGTGAATATTTTTGCAATAGGTAGATATTAAAAAAAATACCTATGGAAACGATTAAAGCCATTAAAATAATACAAGAAACATCAATGTGAGACACATAAAATACAGTTTTAAAGGGGAAAAATTCGATTATATACCAATAGAAACCGGCGTGTTAGGCATTCAAAACGACGGCCAACCAAGCTGTTTAAATAATATAAAAGTGCCACTATGAGGACGTTAAGATGATCAAGAGAGGGACAGGATGTAAATTTGCAGGAAAAATACGAGGAAATAGAGCAAATAATGCAACAAAATAATAAAGTAGTAATCTAGCAGGATAGTAAACATATTAGTAAAAAGCGCTGCAGAAAATAAAAAATATAGCAATTCTAATCAAGCATTAAAAAAATCTATTCTAAATAATATTTGTTTATACAGATAAGTAGAAAACTATCGAAACATTGAGCAAGAAGGAGTCGCGACTGCAGGTATAAAATTTAACAACTATTGGTAAAATATACGGAAAAATATCAAAAATACCATCAATTTCACCAGAATGCTATTGTCAAAACCGTAGAACTCAAATATACATTTTAAAAAATTAAGCCAGCATCAAATGTCTATGTAATTATTGAATGAGGGTTGTGTGTGTAGAATAAACTATTCATGCAAATTAACTATAACGCAAAAATCATACAAGTCTGATACAGACAGTACCCCCCATAAGAGCCAAAAGCTAGTATTCAATGTTAAAATAGCGGGTTCACTTCATATAAAGCACACCAGTCAAAAAATATGCATATGAATTGTGTGAGGCGAAGTGCTATTATAAATGTTGTCTATATCAAGCTCAATACCGTTACCATATATAAACCCAACTTGCAAGAGTAATAAAACTAATAATTAAGTGTAACTCATGAGGCAACATAATATAAAAAAATAGATGGTTGGGAAACATAGGATTCTAAGTCGCTGGCAGAACCCTGCTTAGTCAATCTCAACAATATTTCAAATGGACGGAGGGTGAGAGGTATGTATATTACATTACATATATTGGCTCTTCTGTACTCTATATAAATTTAATATAAGGTACAGGTAACAATCATCAGCCTATTTTATATCATCTAACTTTGATAGTCATTTAATAAAACACAATTTCATAATATTTTAAATAACTTTTAATTATTTTTCAGTATCTATAATATGTTGAGCTATCTAGCCATACTTCACGTCTTGCATAATTAATTGCTTCTCGTATCTCAGGATCTTCAAAATACCCGTATAAGCGCTGAACTTCTTCAAAATTCCCCAACTTGTTCATGTCGCATACAAATCTTAAGGCATCTGGTTCTTCAAAGTATCGCTCACATATATCCAAAGCTCTAACTATATTTTTCATAGCCACCGGACGAATTCCCCATTCTTCTTTACGTTTTTGAAGTGTATTATATATATCCCGAATTACATGATGTGCATCATTATTTACTATATTCTGTGCTTTATCCATGATATCTAATTGATTGCAGGTATTGCAAGTAATTAGGACAGCGGTCTGTCTTAAAATAAGCCTCAGTGCTTCTGCTGGTAGTAAATATATCAACAGGCCTAATTACTCGGTGAAACCTGAATCTATAGAGGATTATTCGGGGTTTCGGGGTTACTCGGGTTCATTAGGATTTTGAGAATGTATTTTGCTTGACGTAGTTTTTAAACACAGTCACGGCCTTCTCCCAAAATTTTGCAAATTTCGTGAGCCTTTGGCCGTGACTGTGTTTAAAAACTACGTCAAGCAAAATACATTCTCAAAATCCTAATGAACCCGAGTAACCCCGAAACCCCGAATAATCCTCTATAGATTCAGGTTTCACCGAGTAATTAGGCCTGTTGATATATTTACTACCAGCAGAAGCACTGAGGCTTATTTTAAGACAGACCGCTGTCCTAATTACTTGCAATACCTGCAATCAATTAGATATCATGGATAAAGCACAGAATATAGTAAATAATGATGCACATCATGTAATTCGGGATATATATAATACACTTCAAAAACGTAAAGAAGAATGGGGAATTCGTCCGGTGGCTATGAAAAATATAGTTAGAGCTTTGGATATATGTGAGCGATACTTTGAAGAACCAGATGCCTTAAGATTTGTATGCGACATGAACAAGTTGGGGAATTTTGAAGAAGTTCAGCGCTTATACGGGTATTTTGAAGATCCTGAGATACGAGAAGCAATTAATTATGCAAGACGTGAAGTATGGCTAGATAGCTCAACATATTATAGATACTGAAAAATAATTAAAAGTTATTTAAAATATTATGAAATTGTGTTTTATTAAATGACTATCAAAGTTAGATGATATAAAATAGGCTGATGATTGTTACCTGTACCTTATATTAAATTTATATAGAGTACAGAAGAGCCAATATATGTAATGTAATATACATACCTCTCACCCTCCGTCCATTTGAAATATTGTTGAGATTGACTAAGCAGGGTTCTGCCAGCGACTTAGAATCCTATGTTTCCCAACCATCTATTTTTTTATATTATGTTGCCTCATGAGTTACACTTAATTATTAGTTTTATTACTCTTGCAAGTTGGGTTTATATATGGTAACGGTATTGAGCTTGATATAGACAACATTTATAATAGCACTTCGCCTCACACAATTCATATGCATATTTTTTGACTGGTGTGCTTTATATGAAGTGAACCCGCTATTTTAACATTGAATACTAGCTTTTGGCTCTTATGGGGGGTACTGTCTGTATCAGACTTGTATGATTTTTGCGTTATAGTTAATTTGCATGAATAGTTTATTCTACACACACAACCCTCATTCAATAATTACATAGACATTTGATGCTGGCTTAATTTTTTAAAATGTATATTTGAGTTCTACGGTTTTGACAATAGCATTCTGGTGAAATTGATGGTATTTTTGATATTTTTCCGTATATTTTACCAATAGTTGTTAAATTTTATACCTGCAGTCGCGACTCCTTCTTGCTCAATGTTTCGATAGTTTTCTACTTATCTGTATAAACAAATATTATTTAGAATAGATTTTTTTAATGCTTGATTAGAATTGCTATATTTTTTATTTTCTGCAGCGCTTTTTACTAATATGTTTACTATCCTGCTAGATTACTACTTTATTATTTTGTTGCATTATTTGCTCTATTTCCTCGTATTTTTCCTGCAAATTTACATCCTGTCCCTCTCTTGATCATCTTAACGTCCTCATAGTGGCACTTTTATATTATTTAAACAGCTTGGTTGGCCGTCGTTTTGAATGCCTAACACGCCGGTTTCTATTGGTATATAATCGAATTTTTCCCCTTTAAAACTGTATTTTATGTGTCTCACATTGATGTTTCTTGTATTATTTTAATGGCTTTAATCGTTTCCATAGGTATTTTTTTTAATATCTACCTATTGCAAAAATATTCACTATCGCTACCATTAAGACATTAATGAATCTAATACATTTATGACTTAAGGTTTTCAAATAATTTTTTACTAGTTGTTGGAGCTTTTTTTACCTTCTAGCCGTTTACTATACCCCCTCCCTTCCCATATTTCCCGACATAGCAGCTCTAATCGTAACTCGCCAACTAGTTGTCTGATGAGGTTTTTGGGTTTTTTAGGTGTCTTGTGATGCTATGCTACACATGCATCTATCATCAAGTATTACCAAATAGCCTTAACGAGCCGTATCCCAATATTTGCTTTTGATAGTTATACGATTGTGTTCGAACATTCACGAATTGGTATTAGAAGGTATTCTCCTCATGTGCTATGCGTCAAATTTTGTGATTCGATAAATAATTTTTACAACTCTTGTGCTTTATTTTTGATAGTTTAGATGTTATCTATCCACTAGACTATTGGAAGCCCTGCTATGAAGCCATTTATCTAATTAATTGATTTATTTTTTCATATGTTGTAAGATCGATTAGGTGAGTCTGATCGCCCTGAAGTCTCCAAATTTATACATTTAACCTCATCTCATGTAGTTGTCATAACATTTTAAATGAGAATTTTATTTATTTGAACGATCATTCGATTAGCTTTAATTTGATTCCTGTTAGTAGTTGTATAGTATCATCCTTCGGTACTCCTAATATTAGAGGTTTATCGTATATGTATACTTTTTTTGACGTACAGGTCTCTTTTTTGGTGTTAGCTGGTCTTTATACATAATAACCACACCCAAGAAGTTTGGTTAGGTTTGCCTTGCATTCGTGTTACTTAAATACTTTTGTAGGAACTACCGAGTCTTTAAGACAATATTACCTTAATTTTTTCCTATTTATTCTGATTTTTTAGCATCGCGGGGGTGTTTTTGGTGGGTAAGGATCTATCCAGCAGCTATTCGTTGTCTCTAATGTCTTTTGATTTACGGCTATTTAGTCTATTATTTCTTACTTATTTGCAAATTAAATGTAGGTGGCGTTCATTTTATTTAGTTACTCTTCATCGAGTTCTTAAGCTTTTAATTTTTTTTGATCTTAAGGTGCTTTTTACTATTGATGCGGATAATTTAACTTCATGTGAGGTACTATCATAGGTGGTTGTATGTAGCTGATTCACATGTTAGTTATTGATTTCTCTTCGTTATAACCGTAATAGTTGTCAACATTTATCTATCTCTTTTTTTGTGCCTGCTCTATACAATCGTAGTTTGTTCTAATTGAATTTTTGTAGTCATTTGGAAGACACTGCAATAATGTATTATGTAATAATTTTATATGGTGTGTGTTTTTGATCTTAGCAGTTGAATTTAAGTACACAACATATAACTTACCTATACTTTTGCGCTAGATTTCAGCAAGTTGGATCGTTCGGCTAAGTCTTTTGACGTAATTATCCGATCGTAATCGACTTCTTGCGAATCCCTGTATTACAGCATTTTACATTGACTGTTAAGGAACTTTAATGGCCCTGCCTTCAGATTAATAGTTAGTTTTTAACCTAGAACCGTCGGTTGTTGTTATATTATTTATTTGCATGACTAACACTTGTGCATTTGCTACCATTATTAGTTTAATTTATATACTCTTGGTGTATATAATATCTTTACTAAGTCTGCTCCTCAACAATGCCCACAATTTCGGAACCGCCAAATTGCTTTTAAGAATTATAACCCCCTAATTTAGTATAGCGCTAAGTGTTTTTCTATTGATAGACATGTTGTTAAATAAACAGATATGTTTAACAGATTTTAGATTTATTTTTATGGGAGTGTGGTGAGTTCTCTGTCTAACCTCGATGTTTTGTATATGATTACTTAGAGCAATATGTAGGCTATTTGACCGCTTGATTTTCACTTAATCGTTCCTTAGCGCTTAATCTTTATGAATTCGGTTTAGTTCACTATAGTAAACTAGATATATTCTGCGTTTATGACAACCTCCTACCCTCGTCCTAATTTTACTGAAACGCCTATCTTTGTGTCTACATGTCTCAAATATTTCGTTTTGGGTTTTTAGGTCTTCATATCTTTAACACCGCCCGTTCTAAGGATCATCCTTGGTTTTTTCTAGCGAGTTAAGGTGTTATATCATGCATTCTACTATAGTCTGATAATATGCTCGATGATCCGTAGGCGAGGTATGAAAACGAACTTTTGCTGCTTCAGCTACCTATTAGGTTCTTAGATGTTTATTAAGCGTTTTTGTCTGGCTTAAGAGCTGTTGAATATCCGTTTTTATAGATTTAAAGGCTGTTTTTTGTGCTACTTTATTGGTTTGTTTTAATAGTTTTTAGTTTTTATCCTATGAAGAACAGAGAGGTTTTAGTTGTTTATTATGTATAGGAGCTGCTAAATAGCTGTTTTATTGGTTCAAAGGTGTTCATTAATTGACCTAATAGTGATGGGTTAGTGGATGATTAGCGGTTGATTAGTAGTTGAATAACGTCTTATTTGCTGTTCATACCTGTAACGCTAAGTGTTTTTCTATTGATAGACGTGTTGTTAAATAAACAGATATGTATACCAGATTTTAGATTTATTTTCATGGGGTGTTGTAAGTTCTCTGTCTAACCTCGATGTTTTGTATATGATCACTTAGAGCTATATGTTCCCAAGTAGGCTATTTTTTTATATTTGACCGCTTAATTTACACTTAATCATTCCTTAACACTTAATCTTTATGAGCTTGGTTTGGTCCACTATATTAAACTTAATATATTCTGCGTCTATGATAGACTCCTGCCCTCCTCTC
Organism: Polydrusus pterygomalis; assembly: GCA_963969555.1. NCBI lineage: Eukaryota > Metazoa > Arthropoda > Insecta > Coleoptera > Curculionidae > Polydrusus > Polydrusus pterygomalis. The sequence continues at coordinate 55,807,753 of OZ018379.1, forward strand.
AATTTTACTGAAACGTCTGTCTGGTATGTCTCGAATATCTCGTTTTGGGGGGTTTGGGACTTCATATCTTTAACATCGTCCGCTCGAAGAATCATCGTTGGCTTTTTCTAGCGACTTAAGGTGTTATACCGGGCTATATGATGATGATGAGCCCGATGAGTCGTAGGAGAGGTGTGAAAACGAACTTTTGCTGCTTCAGCTACCTATTAGGTTCTTAGATGTGTATTAAACGTTTTTTGTCTGGTTTAAGAGCTGTTGAATAGTCGTTTTATAGATTCAAAGGCTGTTTTTGTGCTACTTTAGTGGTTTGTTTTAATAGTTTTTAGTTTTTGCCTTATGAAGAACAGAGATGTTTTAGTTGTTTATTATGCTAAATAGGCGTTTTGTTGGTTCAAAGGTGTTCATTAATTGCCCTAATAATGGTTGGTTAGTGGATGATTAGTGGTTGATTGGTGGTTGGATAACGTCTTATTTGCTGTTCCTAGACGTTCATAACTGCTTATATCTTTTCAAAGCTTTTCATTAGCTGCTTATTAGGCATAAGGACTCTAATCCGATATTCGCATAAGTTTAAGTTCTTGCGTTTTACTTTCATAGATAGGACGCTAGCTAGTCACTAGCCTATTGATAGAGAGCTAGTAATAATGTTGGATATTAATTAGATGCTGCATTTTCAGAGATATGTATAATTACATATTTTCTGATGCAATACAAAATTATTCGTATCCATAATATTTAATATTATCTAGCAGCTGTATTCGCAAGCATCTGCTTTAGTGGGTTATTGTATGTTTTTATTCGATCCCGATCAGTTCAGAGCTGTTTTTGGCTACTTATTATTGAATAGGAGCTGTTAAATAGCCGTTTGATGGGTTCATATACCATTTTTAGCTACTTTAGTGGATTATTTGATGTTTTTACCCTATCGGAAATGTTATTGGTTGTTTGTTTTGTATAGACTGTTAAATAGGGTTTTATGGGTTCAAAGTCCTTTTTTAGGTACTTTAATGGTTAATTGTATGTTTTTTTTATCCTATCAGAGTATTTATTGGTTGTTTATTTTGTATATATGGGTGCTGTTAAATATGCTATCATGCACTGGCCTATTTATATATCCAAACGACAATCATAAACCTGCCTACTGTTATAGGGCACTAATAAGCATGCCCATAAGCCAAGTATAGGTCTGACAGAACTTGTATTGGTATGTATAGGTGGTTGTATAGGTATACTAGGGGTTTTATATGTTCAAATATCATTTTTTAGGTACTGTAATGGTTTATTCGAAGTTTTTATCCCATCAGAAAGGTTATTTGTTGTTTAATATTTAAACTGTGCTGTGCATGGTATAGATTATAGGTATTAACAAAGTAGGTGATGTATAGGTTAGCTTGTATCTGTTTTCTTCTCTTGTTTAGTAACGGAAACGACTAATTTTTTCGTGGTTTGTCGATTATATGAGGTCTCTACCCATTGGAATCCTACCGTATATACCATAATTTTGACGCATATTAATTGCTTATTTACTTCGATCATGTCAGTTGACATTAATTATTAATTGCTTACTACATTCGCGAAATAATTACATATTTTCTGATGCAATACTTAGTTATTCTTATCCATGCCGTTTAGATTTCCAGCAGCTACTATATTAATTCCAAACCGGATGATCTTGTCTCCTGCTAGGACTCTATGGTTTTATACCTCTAGCGCTGTTTTTTCCTTGATATTTTTGAAATATTGCTTCACTAGTCGATAGGTATGCCCATCATCTACCTGTTTACCAAATTTCGCCTCTCTCTACCTTTAGTCATAAGGGTCCTAATCGCAAAAACTATATCTCCCAAATCAGTTAGACCATCGACTTCTGGGTTTTTCGTAATGGTTTGTTACGTCATCCGTAATACAATTCACATATCCTTAGCGACTTTAACGAGCGAACATATAACTCTAGTATACCTCACCCTTGCAGGCCACGAGATTTTTCATATTTACTTGTTGCATTACCCTAAATACGAATCACATGTTACATTATTTCTAACAACCTTAACGAGTCGTAGGCGAGCATATGTCTTTAGTACACCTCGACCTGCGGTCTCGGGAATTTTTTTTTCATAGCTTGTTTCGTCATCCTAAATACGAATCACATGCTATGCTATCCCTAACAACCTTAGAGAGCCGTAGGCGAGTCTATATTTTTAGCACACCTCGACCTGTGGTCTCGGGATTTTTTCTAAATAACTTGTTACGTTACCCCAAATACGCTTCACATGTTTCATTATTTCTAACAACCTTAGCGAGCTGTAGGCGAGTCTATGTTTTTAGTACACCTCGACCTGAGGGTCTCGAAATTTTTTCATATTTACTTGTTGCATCATCCTTAATACGAATCGCATGTTGCGCTATCCCTAACAACCTTAGCAAGCCGTAGGCTAGCATATATCTTTCGTACACCTCGACCTGAGGGTCTCGGAATTTTTTCATAATAACTTGTTCCGTCACCCTAAATACGATTCATATGTTACGTTATTTCTAACAATCTTAGCGAGCCGTAGGCGAGCATATATCTTTAGTACACCTCGACCTGCGGTCTCGGGATTTTTTAAAAATAACTTACTATTTACCCTAAATACGAACCACATGCTATATTATCCTTAACAACCTTAACGAACCGTAGGCGAACACATGTCTTTAGCACACCTCGACCTGCGGTCTCGGGATTTTTCAAAATACCTTGCTATTCACCCTAAATACGAACCACATGCTATATTATCCCTAACAACCTTAACGAGCCGTAGGCGAGCATATATCTTTAGTACACCTCGACCTGAGGGTCTCGGGATTTTTTCATAATAACTTACTAGGTCATCCTATATATTACCCATATATCAAATTTTTTATTAAACAATTGATAAATGATCGGTGACCTTGAACTGTCTTAATTGACAGGTGGCATCCTCCATCTTTTCCTATTCGTAATATGACATCATCCTGAACACATTCCATATATAGAATATTATTGCCCAATGTAACTAGCGCCCAAGTAGCTAAGGCCCAAAGTTGCTAACGCCCAACAATGTGACGTTTGACAGTTGACGTATGACAGATGACAAATGACATTTAACATTGACTTTGGCATTGACTTTGACATTGACATTGACTTTGACATTGACATTGACAGATGACAGATGACAGGTGACAGATGACAGGTGACAGATGACAGGTGACAGATGACAGGTGACAGATGACAGGTGACGTCATAATTAGTACCGCCCACGTCTGCGCGCTGCCCGGGCATGCGCAGTTTGGACCTGAGGGATTGGCGTAGAACATATCATCTCCCTCTACTTATCTTTAAGGCATTTTTCGAATATTTTTGAAAAATTATTTATTAAACTTATTGGGCGATAATTTCCGATACATGCGCTATCACCAGACTTAAAGATAGGGGTAACGATTGAAGTTTTAAATTGTTCTGGTACTATGCCAGTACTGAAAATTAAATTTATGATATGTACTAGAGGGGAGATTAAATATACGTGTGTTTTCTTAATAATTTTAGTATCGATCATATCTATACCTGGTGCACTATCATTTTTTAAACTATTTATTTGCTTTATGATTTCATTGTTATCAACAGGATTTAGAAACAGAGAATGCGGATGATTATAATTTATTTTCCATTTATTGATTGGTTTTTGAATCTTTTTTAGCATGTCAATGCAAAATAGGTACATTTTTAGGTCTAGACGTGGATAGGTATAGGTACTTATGTGAAATCAAGTTTTACGATAAGCTATAAAAATAAATTTAAAAAACTCATGTAGCAAGTCAAACAGACAGGCGGCGACAATGTTTTAATTTAGCAGTGAAAAGGTTAGTCGCTTTCTTGTCGGTGAACTCATTGTGCCATCTATGAATTTGACGTAGCAGATTTAGAAAATCGGCTCATATGGCCTTCTTATAGTTTGATATTCAATGCACAAGCTAATAAAAACAAACACGTTTATCTAAAAAGTTTTAAAGCAGTGTTTATTGGCCAATTAAAGCTTTTATAAAAAAATACCTTCTTTTATATTGTAAACCGACAAAAATTTGGACCTACCGATCCAAAGTGTTTTAATCACTCGATGAAATCTGTCAGTCATGCTGTAACCATCAAATACTGTGGTGGTCTAAGTTGTGTTTATTTTCGCGTCATTTTATAAAGTTTGGCACAACGGTAAAGTTATGTCAGATTTTCAGATTTTCTAACCTAAATCTTACTGTGACGGGGTTCCCTACGTATTTTTTGGTATTTCGCTGCCAGGAATAAAAATAAAACAAATTATAATCTATTATAAAAGTTAATATTCTGATTATTGCATTTCTCTGTGATATGCCTCCTGCTTGTCCCTCTCTAGATAAAGAAGATATTTATGCTAATGACACAAATTTCTTAATTTCTGACAGTGACATCATGACCATAGACAAGCGAGTTGCGCACTCTCAAGGATAGATAGGCAACTTAACATACTAAATTGGTTCCCTGATAGCGTCACCCGCGACCGGAGGCGAAACTAAATATAGTCGTGGTGGGGGTAGGCGCCAAGCATAAAAATTTAAATTTTATTATTACTTTGATTTCAAATTTTCGCGCTTCTAACTTAACGGAAAAGTTTGAAGCGCGAAACATCTGATTCAAGTTAAAATACTTTGGGAGAACGAAAGGAAATTATAACAACGTTTCTGATATGGCGACAAGATTTATTAATACTTATAAGATATTTACATAAATACACTGAGGGAAAAGTCTGATTATAGTTAACAAACGGATTTATTTGGGCAAGATTCCTTTGGAATAAAGTTAATAAATTAAGATCTAATAAGGCCCCTTGCATATAAAGATATCGATTTTTTATTCTTAACGAAAATATTTGTTAACAAAATTTATTTTAATAGTTAAAAAATTGGTATAATATTTAAAGCCGCCGATTAAATAACAGGATAAGCATTTAACATTAAATTATTGTTCTTAATATTAAAAAAAATTGTCGTTGCGCCGACCGGGGCCTGTCATACCGACCCGCAGTAGTTGCGTAATAGTTGTTGTTGGTGGTCGCGTCGCCTCGTGCTTATTAACAAAAAAGGCTGTGATTGTCAGGTGAGTTATTAGTTTGGTATTTTTTATATAATAAAATTAGAAATTTGTTTACTCGTCCCATAATACTGCTAATGCAATTAGAAATAATATCCAGCATGCACGGCAGAATACCACATACATAATTGCTTATTAAGGTCATCTAGTAAAACGTATTATGTAAAACTTTTATGTAGTATAAGCCCTATAGTAAAACATTTTATTATTTTTTGTTTATTTGTTATTTCAGTGCTAATTTTGACCAAACTTGTTCAACCAGCACTGCAGAAAAAATTGTGTTGTTTTCTCCAGAAGCTGCAGCCGCCACGCTAGATCTTCTGAGCGAGTTAAAAGTAATGTTACAAATATATTCTGGTTTGGGACAACATTTTTTAACAAATGATTTTCGTTACAATTTTACAACAACGTTTTAATATTATTACTTCGAAAGTCAAATGCCAATTTTTACAGTAAAATGTTCAACCACTAGGTAAACATATTTAATAAGGTGTAATTGTTCTGTTCTTTATCAATTTTTTTTTTGAAAATATTTTTATATTCAGCTAGAACAATACATCAGCATTCAGTTTATTAAAGTATTTATTTTAATATAAGTTTAAGAGTTTTATTTTTCCCCCTTTCTATCTAAATCTAACTAAATTGATTTTCTTAACATTAAAAAAATATTTCTTTACTTTTATATCGCCTTTTTACCCCAAGACACAACAAATTTATTGGTAACTATGATTTATTTATTACTAATTTCGTAAGCCTGCTTGCTATACATATTTTTTATTGGTTAAAGTGATATAAATTTAACGTTAGGGGAGTATATTTAAGTGACATATACGTGTCTTAACAATTAACAAACAACTGGTTTATCTAAACTTTGTCATTATGACAATAAAGCAATATATCTTACCAAATAATAAATCTTATTAATAAATAATTAATGCTCTATATAACTGTTACCTTCATTTTAGGATGGTAAACAATTATTTGTTATTATTAAAGTTATTTTTATTCACCAATCCATAACAAATTATTTCTTAGGAATAAAGAAATATTTGTTTGCTGATATTTAAACATGAAATTTCTTAATAGTTAATAAATGTTATTTAATATAAAGAAATCGTTTTCTCAGTGTAGGTTTTAAATAAAAAAACAGCTTATATTATTATATTATTATATTATTATTTTCTGTAGATTTTTCTAACAATTCCGTGTTATTTTCAAAGTTTTTATTTAATAAACTAGTTATTGTACCTTGTAGTTCATTAAGTTGTGAAGTAAAGTTTCTTTCTATATCTTTAATAGCTTTTTCTATACTCGTCGGGCGACATTAATGAAGTCTTCAGGAGGTTCCACGCTTTTGTTAATTGTCTTGGGTTTTCTTCCCGATTTCTTTGGTGGCGACATATTAAATATATACCTATTTACGATTCTCAAACTACCGACTGCGCCATGTTAAGTTTAGAAATTATATATGAATAATTATTTAATAATAACATCGTTTTTTTTTAAATATTTTTTTATATATTTTACAAATCAATCATAAAATGATAATGACAATCTTTCACCAGTCCAGGTAAGACTTCAGGATCTGTCACAACAAGCCATATTTTTATCTTTCGCCCATATATGCTGGTACAGTTTATTACAGAGAGAGAGAGGTACAGAATGTTGGCCATGCTCATTCTAAATGAATATTCCGTTCCTACCAACGTTAGGAGATGAACAACCTTATAAAACAAAATTCCTACAATAGCGCCACCAGCGACCGGAGGCTAAATTAAACGAACAGGGGACGACCTTCACCATTTAAGTTATCCTAGCCTGATCTTGACTGCTAATAAAAGACTAAATCAATCAGTGGTTGAATTTAGTGACTGGTGTACCAACAATGGGTTGGTCTTAAATATTAGTAAAATCCAATTTATGAGTTTTTTTTTTCCAAAGAACGCCACATTTTATCAAAGTTATCTAATTAGTGTGAATAGTGTGTCTATTCCTCAAGCTACGAACACGAAGTTCTTGGGTAACATTATAGATCAAAATATGGCATGGGAATGTCATATTAACCGTTTCACTTCAAAATTAAGTAATCATTGTTTTTTAATTAGGTACTTGAGAGCTTCGGTTTCATTAAATGTTCTTAAATTAACATACTACGGTTTTGGTCAATCACACCTCTCATATAGGATAATATTTTGGGGAGGCTAGGCTTATCTCTTAAAAGCATTTGTTATGTAAAAGAAAATCATAAGGCCTCCTGCCGGGCGCTTATTGTCGAAGGGCATTTTTTGATCTGGGTCTTTTGACTCTTCCATCACTTTACATAATAATATACTCAATGATTCTACACTTCTCGTATTAGCGAATACTCTAAAATCTAGCAAAAGTTTGTTCTTAACGATCTTATGAACCACTCATCCGATTTTGACGAACTAATTTTTTCAGTGTAACCTAAGGTGTTACAAACCTTTTTAAGTTCCTAACGTTAATCTGTAAAACGATTTTATATATACAGGGTGTTATTAGTAGAGGCGATTTTGTGCTGTAAATTTGAAACAGAGTAAACTGGTAAAGTTAGAAATTCCCGGTATGTGCCGTTAGTAAGATGACATCAATATATCCAGACCTTTTTGCCAGTTTTTTAATGTCATTTGGCAATATATACACTATTAAACAAAAAAGGTGTCAAATTATTCGTAGGAAACTATCTAGAAGGTGTAAAATATCAAATTAATCACTTATCTAGCATGCTGTGTACGAAAAAACAGGTGTCATCCGTGTGTCATTTAGTATGTAGCAGATTTGCGTCAAATGAGCTACCAGTGAGTTTAAATTGTTATAATTAAATGGAATTTGGCATTAAATCGATCAAGGGGAGATTTAAAGGCTACACTATTAAACAAAAAATGTGTCAAATTATTCGTAGGAAACTATCTAGAAGGTGTAAAATATCAAATTAATCACTTATCTAGCATGCTGTGTACGAAAAAACATGTGTCATTCATGTGTCATTTAGCATGTAGCAGATTTGCGTCAAATGAGCTAGCAGTGAGATTAAATTATTATTATTAAATGGAATCTGGTATTAAATCGATCAAGGGGAGATTCAACGGCTAATTTTGAGCATGCCACGACTATGTTATGCTGTTATGGCAGCAAGAGGTGGAAACACCCATTACTAATAATTATTAGAAAGTTATTTTTGTGTTTTTATGTTTTTTATGTTGCAATGTTTTTGTGAATTTATTTAATAAAATTTGGCTTTAAACATGACGTTAAAATTTTTTTGTCCCTCTAAAACATGTAAGTATACCTACCAGAGTATACCTATATACATTAAATTAAATTATTATTATTATTAAAATTTTAAAATCTATAATACTGGTAGAAATCTATTTAACCATGTGAAAGTACAGCTTTTTAGAGTTTTTCCCGAAGAACTGACACATTTTTGTTTAATAGTGTATCTTTTGCCAAATAGCTCTTAATAAAATTGGAAAAAAAACGTCCTGAAATATTGACCCAAAGTGTTAAATGAGTAATTTTGAAACAAAAAAAGAAGCATATAGCCCGGTTGGCATAGCTTTAATAAACCCAGTTACCATTATTTTAGCAATTTTATATTTATGATGTACTCGACTCCTGTATAATAAGAAAATTGCCATCTTTAAAAATCACTATTATATCACGGAAAATCTATAGGAAAAGAGCTTTCAAAATCTTGAATACTGGTCGAAATCTGTTCAACCATTGCCAAGATACAGCATTGTAAAGATTTTCCTACCAAAATTTGACACATTTTTTGTTTAATAGAGTATCTATTGCCAAAAGACACTTATCAAAAAACTGGCAAAAAGTTACGGAGATATTGATGTCATCTAACTAACGGCACATAGGTACCGGGAATTTCTAACTTCACCAGTTTACTCTACGGAATGTTTCAAATTTACATCACAAAATCGCCTTTACTAATAACACCGTGTATATCAGTAAAATCGTTTCACAGATTAACGTCAGGAACTTAAAAAGGTTTGTAACACCTTAGGTTACACTAAAAAAATTAGTTCGTCAAAATCGGATGAGCGGTTTATAAGATAGTTAAGAACAAACTTTTGCTAGATTTTAGAGTATTCGCTAATTTTGACGAGAAGTGTATATTTGTATATATGGTATATATAAGGAATGAGAGTGAATTTCCCAAAAATTCGGATATAGTCGGATCTGGTCTTATCGTGCGGGTCATACGATTCAAGAAAGACATACTCTCAGTTTTTGTTTTCTTTACTTGCGTTTAATTTTACCCTCTAAATAAAATACGTAAGATAAATGAGACAGACTTATTCCATTTTGACATGAAAAAAAAGGATATGTATTTACTTTCCAGCGATTCTAAAAAGCTTATAGTAGCACCAGCAACGTTTTATTTTAAATATGCCAGTTTTGTGACTTTGACAGTTTGTGACAAAATGAAACAATTTTCTGGGTTTTTGCATCCCCAATCAAAAAAAATGGTACTTAATCTGATAAACTATTTGGAAAATGAAAGAAAAAGTGGAAATTTGCCAACCAATATTCACGAAACAGTAGCCAAAGCACTGGGAATTAGTTTAAGGTGTGCAGAAAATTGTGCATGAAACAAAACATAACATAATATCCAAGAATACTAAAAAGTGTAAACGAAGAAAGCCAAAGACTGAGGATTTAAGCAAAAATATTAAAATGGGAGTTCGAAATGTGATTTACGATTTATACAAATCAAAAACCAATGTAACTCTTCTAGTTTTACAAAAAACATTAAAAATTCGGGGTGAAATTGGACTTGAAGCGTTATCAAAATTAATAAAAAATTTAGGTTTTCGCTATAAAAAAGACTGTAACCGAAGATTTTTATGTGAGCAGCCACAGATAGTGAGTCAGCGTGTTCAGTTTTTAAAAAAATATACGGACAATTACAAATCGAAATTTAGAAAAGTGGTATTTTTAGACGAAACGTGGATATTTTCGAATGGAAGTGGTTCAAAATCTTGGCAAGATGAGTCTGTAAAAAGTGTTAAAAGAAAAAGGGGTGCGGTACGGGAAAGCGTTTTATTATTTTGCATGCCGGTTCTGCAACAGGATATGTTGCAGGTGCGAGTTTATTTTTGTCTTCAACATCAAAAAGTGCTGACTATCATGATAATATGAATTGCGAAATGTTTGAAAAATGGTTAAAAGTTCAATTGATACCAAATTTGGATGCTCCGTTTTTAATTGTATTAGATAATGCATCATATCATTCAAGAATTTTAAATAAACAGCCTACTTCATCTTGCAGGAAAAGTGATATTTATGAGTGGCTGGAAAAACACAACCAAAATCCTTTACCAAATATGCTTAAATCGGAACTCCTATCAATAGCAAAGTCTCTTAAAAAACCCAAAATATACGCGGTAGATGAAATACTGCGTAAATATGGTCATGAGGTTCTACGACTGCCGCCATAACATTGCCAGTTTAACGCAATAGAATTAATATGAGCTGGTGCAAAGTCTTATTATGAAAAACATGTAGGTGACGGTCTTAAATCCGACCAAGTACAAATAGTTTGGCAAGATTCGTTAGATCATATTACACACGAGTACTGGAAGAAATCGGTGGAACATACAGAAATATTAATAAGGGATTGGTGGTATCGAGAACAAGTACTAGATGTCAAAGTAGCGCCAATGATAATTGATCCATTCGAAGACGACTCAGACGACGAGGACTTTTCAGATTTTATAAGTGACGATGAGAGTTTTTAGGCTATAATTATAAACGGTGTTTTTCGTTTACATTTTTTAGTATTCTTGCTTTTTTTTCATGCACATTATTCTGCATAGTCCTTAAACTAATTCCCAGTGTTTTCATTACGGTTTCCTGCATATTGGTTTGCGAATTCCCACTTTTTCTTTCATTATCGAAATAGTTTATCAGACTAAATGCCATTGTATTTTTAGGTTTTAGTAGTAAAATTGTTAAAATAAATTGCACTGTTTATTATTGTCGTTTTTAATTAAAGGGTACAGTAGGTATATAATTAACGATTATATAATTTTTTTGTAACTTTTTCAACTCCCCTGTACATAATTTTTACAAAACTAATAATATTAGGTATATGTGGCTATCTTCGCGATAGCTAAAATAATGAAACTATTTTTCCTTCCTTCGGTATATTTGTAAATAATCTCACAACATTTTGATAGCCTCTGTGTTGTCTGATTTGACGCATATGATCAGTGACCTTTGTACCCGCACGTTAAGACCAGATCTGACTATATACATAATTATAACACGAGAACTCAGTGTCATTTACATTTCTCATGCTCTCGCTTGAGTGTAGGTCAAAACTCTCCTTCCTTTCAGGAAATTGTTGTATATAATAAGTTTCCGCAGCTTTTTGGTGATTAAACTGTCAGTTTTCGAAGTACATTGCTTCATTTTTTGGTCAGTCAGGCTTTTTATGGTGTGGAAGAGTATTTATAGCATTGAAAATTATGTGTGATTGTCTTTACTTTTATTGTCTTTAATTTTACTGTTTTTACTTTTATCAAATTTAAGATGTGCATTGTTTTAGTTTTAAGATATACTGATACAAATATTAACAAGTCTGATTATCTGCTAATTTATATAATAATATATTGTAAATGAGCTTGAATAACGAATAAATATTACTTTACTTTACGTTACTTTAATATTTTATCAATATACATATTGTCATTATTTTGAACGGACCTATACTAAATAAAGTAACAATAAATAATTATTACATTATATAAAAATGTTTTAAGCTAGCCTGTCTCCCATACTTTAGCACATTTGAATGCTGGTGATAGAATGGTGACGTATTTCCAGATGCTCCTTATTACGTAACTATCTGCGACAATAATAGGCAATGCTGTTTACGTTTTGTTACATATCACTCAATTTCATGTACGTATTTTATTATTATTAGACGATAGAATTAACGTCCGCGAATAAAATTAATATTAAAACCGTAATATTATTATTATTATTATTATTATTATTATTATTATTATTATTATTATTATTATTATTCCTTGTATTCACAGCAGCTTAGGCTGGTCCTCTTTCCTTGATAGGCGGGTTCGATACCAAGTCCATCAAGGCTATTTCTGGTTTAGAAACGATCTCACTATATTATATGTGTGTAGTATTACAGCTTTTTGTGCTTGGGTATGTACATTTTCTCCTAGGCCTATCTGCGCTAGATTTTTAATGAATGAGTGCGGGGTAATTCCTGTTGTTGAAATAATGAATGGAAGAATGTATACTTGTTTTTGTTTCCAGACTCTTCCCATTTCTATAGCTAGTTCATGATATTTTCTTTTCTTTTCCGTGTATTTTTTAATTACATTTTGATCGGATGGTACTGCGATATCTATAAGGTAAGTTATGTTCTTAGTGTTATCTTGAAGGGTGTTATCGGGTCTATTGTGGATTACTGTTTTATCTGTTTGTATAGTAAGGTCCCAATATAGCTTAGCATATTCATTCTCAATTATGGTTTGTGGGGAGTAATTGTAATATGGTTGTGTGTCCTGGTGCAGTTGGTACTGTGATGATATCGCTTGATGAATAATTTTTGCCATCGTGTTATGCCTATTTATGTATTCAATACCGGCCATTAGCTTACATCCTGATATTATATGGTCTATTGTTTCAGAAACAAGGTGACATTTTCTGCAATTGTCATTTGTGATTGTGTTATCTTTTAGAATATATTTTCTGTAGTTATTTGTTGCTATGACCTGATCCTGTATTGTCAGAACAAAACCTTCCGTCTCTGGGTATAGTTGGCCATTTTGTAGATACCTATTGCTGAGTTTTTGATTTATCTCCTCTTGGTGAACTATATTGTAGTGTCGCCGATGTAGTGGCTTTGATGACCATATTATCTTCTTTCCTTTAGTTTGGTCTTGTATTGGGGGTTCTTCGTGTTTTCATGATGGTTTGGCTTATTTCTTCACTAGTGATGTGATATTCAGTTTGTTCCGGTATGTTTTGTTGTCTTTCTTTTTCTTCTTTAATCCATTTTGCCCCTTCGTTATGATTTATTGGTTTATATGTTGCTCCAATACCCTGTAATTTGTTCCTTTGTGGGTGGTGTTATGTCTTTTGTATTGTTAAAGGTAATTTTATTGTAGAACTGTTTCTCTCTGTTTGTAAACATAACGTTTTGCAGTTTTCTTTCATTGGATTCTTTGTACCTTTTGAGGCGGGCAGAGTATACTGCAAGCTTTTGTTTAAGTAGCTCTAGGGATTCTGATATTGTTTGATTTTCTTTATTGGTGATATGTGCTATTTTCTGTAGTATGGATTTTGTTCGACGTCCTTGTATGTATTGCGTCGTTCTGCCTATGTCTTTTCTTAGTTTTTCCACCTTTTTTTATAGTCTGATTTGCCACTTTTGTTTCTTAGGGTTTGTATTGTTGTTTAGTCTGGTGTTTATTATTCTTTGTTTATTCAGAACAATTATTATTATTATTATTATTATTATTATTATTATTATTATTATTATTATTATTATTATTATTTTAATTTTTTTTCGCAGCTTTTTGTTGGTATTTTCTTACAGTAGGTACACAGAAAAAATTTATCTTAATATGTACTATTTAGAAACTGCCGTACTATGTGTCACGTTTGGAGGATGACGCTTTTCTAAATTTTTTGTTGATATAAATAACCAGAAATGCCTAGTTTTTCCAATTTATGCTTAAAACTTTTCCTCATAGCTCTCTTTCTGTCGTAATATTTTCTATCGTTTTCTCAGGGCAATTGCAAGATTACCTTTTCGTAGTTTCTTATTCGCAGACACTGCATTGGATAGAAATTATAAATCCTTCTGTTTCAGCGTGTACCTGCCTTTCTTATAACCAATTTAGTGACATTTCTCTATCTATGTGTTGATTTTGAAGTGCAGTAGGGTATTTAACATGCGAAGCTTTCTCTTGTCAAGTTACAAGCTGTTGGTGGCGACTGAAAGACAAGTGCTCAGCCTGTATTTTTTTGGATAATGTACCTGTTCTTTTTTAAACAAAAGAAATGTATTGCAACTGGCAAGATGAGGTGGGAACTGTTCTGAGTTTAAGACAGCATTGAAGCAATTTGCTATTACACGGTATAAACTAGTAAAAGTCTTGAGCCAAAAGTTATGGATTTAGTTAGATCCCTGTAATTTTCAGTTAGCTAGGGACTTCGCGGTATTCCTTATATCATTGGATGTTACTTGTGGCTCAGAGATTTCTTGCAAAGTTTCAGCCTCTTAAAATATTTTGAGCCAGTTTGCTTCATCATTGAAATGGGACACGTCGGACCAAATATTACTTCAAAATGTATTAAATTCGTCTTTATTGATGTCGTTGGTTGGAGCAAGGTCCTTTCCTTCTTGGTTCAGTGTTCCATAGAACCTTTTTGGTTCCTGATGTCACTGTTGGTTTTGATCCTGGGCCCCTTAGGCCTTACTTTTTGTCTTAGGTTGTCTCTTACGATACTTATTATTATTAAAATTGTTTGTTATTTTAGTGACGGACTATGCCCCTGATTTACCTGCATGTTTAGAATATTGATACTACGTAGTATAGTGCAAATCCGAGCGACAACTGTTCAGTAGTGAACGCAGAGGTCACTCCGATTTCATAAAATTCCGATAAAAATTAGAAGCTCAACAGATTTTCTCATATTATGTTACTTTCCTTCTGAAGCGGGCATTATTTTTCATATGACCATTAAGGTGAGAAAACTATCCGGCCGTAATTACGTAGGATACCCCTATATACAGTCGAACATTTAATCGTTTAATATACTCTTGTTACAAATTTGGTAATGTTCTATGGGCAATAACTTTAATTGTAGTTATATTGTCAAATAATATAATATTGCCATTATTTGACCTTTCCTCATTTCTTTACCTAACATTTTAGGTTATTAGCTTTACAAGGTAGAATTCTTATTACTGTAAATTATTGTACAACCTTTGCTTTTAAGTGCCTCATAATAGAAATACACCCATGGAGACTGTTGCATTAAAATGATTGTGTTAACAACCATGCCCTATGTTTAACGACTCTTTCTTAGACAGCAAAACTATTGATTTTGTTACAGTTGTATAATAATGGTGCCGTTACATTTTGGTCATTCTTGTATTTTAATACAATTATTAACCACATTTGTTTTTTTTGCAAATTATTGACCTGCGGTCGATCTTTATTGATTTATTATTACTTTACATTTTTCTATTAGAATTTTTATTAGTAATATTTATAATAACAAAATTGAATTAAAAAGAATATCTATAGTTTTTTAGGATATTGGGCTTTTGAATAATTTGGAAGAAGGGATGGTTTAAGGGGTAATTTGTGTATCTCCTTAAGGATTTGCCTTTTCTGTTCATTTTGCGAGGCCATAACCTAAAGCTAAGCGATTCCATAAACTTTCTAGACAGTACTTTCTTTAAAATCTGGTACATCACTTATGGAACTCATTATCCGGAAGCTGTGATAAACGCTTGTAAAAATGCATAAGACTCCCCAAGCAACAATACGACGTTGTTACAACGTTGCTTTAATCGACCCGACGTTGGAGGGCGACGTCAAATCGCCTTCGCCACTACCCACATTTGCACCAAATCGGTCACACAAGTTTGGGTCGCTACGACGTCGGGTCCGACTATATATGTAGCAATGAGTAATTTTCAGAGTTGTTTTCTGTTAGCCACATTTCTGGATCACTATCGGTAAATCGGTGTTGTAATCATCAGATGGGGTGTGCTGGCGAGGTGTAGATGGACCGGCTTTATCTAATGTATGGTATGATAATGTGCTGTTACAGGTACTGCTTTTAAACTTTTTATTTTTGTGCCTTTGTATTTTTAGTCTTCTATAAAAAGTAGCTGAATATTTAAAGGGCCGACGAGGCAAAAGCTGTTTTTTTCCATATCAAATTTACAAATAAGAAAACATAAGACTCCCTAACCTTACTTTCAGTTACTTTAAACCTTTACGATCTTGTACTGACATCTGTCAAAGTATAGAGTATAGTAAAAAATACCAATACCAACGTTGTGTTTTAGGACTATAGGCAACTTTTAGATAGTAGTCATCTCCGACGGCGGTACAACGTTGTGTATGCACCCAATATCCAACTTGTTGCACTCGATGAGTTGTGAAATCGTCGATCCGCCTCCAGATTTCTGGTAATAGCTAAACAACGTTGAAACGACGTTGGTTAGACGGCGGTTTACATTCTGTACAAATACTGACTACTATATGGACACATTGCAACGTCGGAGCTGGTAAAAAATTAGTTGAAAGTCAGAAAAATGCTGCTTGGGTCATATCTTTTAGATTGAGCGTAAGCAAGGAATATATTATATTCTGTGGCGTAACACACTGCCAGGGTTTCCACTACAATAATTTTTTTTTGTTCATACTCTCACTCTAACTGTTAGCATAGGTTGCGTTATTTTCATTTAAAGTATATAACTCATGGAAACTATGATTTAAACCAACTTGAACGGCTTTGTAGTTTTACCTAACTTATTGTAGTCAATAATCAGATCTGGTGTTTGAATTAAATTCCATCATTTGCTTCGAATCATTTCGCTAATAAAGAGGGTATATTTTTACATTTTTTGTGGCTTTTAGGGCCTATTAACGCAACGTATTATTTGTACATATTATTGAATATAATTTCTTTAATATTTGTTTGTTGGTTTTTTAATAAAGAAATTTGTATATATTAATAGCCTCGGATCTGGAGCATTTATTTCACTTCTTAATTGAAGGAAACATAATAAATGTTCTCTTATATTTATTTTATATTTTTATTACAGGTAGGAACTGCACAAAGCTTACAATACAGGTAAACTACTAGCAACATCTTCTTCCATACCACAATGGTTTGTTCCACGGAGAAATTTGAAATAACCCTTGTCACCCCAGTCTTCATTCCATGAGTTGGCGATCAACCAGTATTTGGTACCATCTTCAACTCCCCAACCAAGGATTTTAACAGCATGGCCACCAACTGCTTTGTCACTGGTTCGTTGGTAAACTCCTAAAATTAAGACGATGAAAGGTTCCAAAATAAAAATAAAATTTAAAGGTATATTTTTAACACACAAAAAAAGTAATCGGAAAATTGGTTTGATTTGTCGTAAAAAAAAATTGTTTTTAAAATCTCGACCCTTGGGCTCAGTTTTAATTATTAAAATATTAAGTAGATAACGTGTGGTTAAACAAAAAGTATTAGAAAAATATAACCCCGGTTAAATATATGAAGGTCGAGTGATGCATATTTGGTTATTACTGATTTAAAAAAATTAAGAATGGTGTTACAAAATAAAAGATCAGTGCTCTGGCATAGTTAGACATAGTTAGAAGTATTCGTTACGTAAAATCAATACACCTAAACTTCGTTTTTCTTAAGTTGCGTTTTTCTTACCAGACTTGTAACTCACGAAGTCATCGTAAACCGTGTAACCAGCTTCAACAGGTCCATTTTTGTAAATTTCTAATTGGATCTGTTTTTCATTGTCAAAAGTAGTAACCTCTTGTCCAAAGGTCTTAGATTCTTTGAAGTCCAATGACGTATCATAGCACGTATCAGTACATTCAGGGGTATCGAGATTCAAAGTCGAGCATTGTGGCCTGGTTCCATCGACATGGTGCTCACAGGGTTCTAGGGAATAATCTTGGCATCCCTGACCTGACTGGTAGAGACCACCAGTTACGATTCCAGATTCCTTCCAGTAATCCCAGGATTCGGCAATGTATCCTCCGTCACATCCCCAGCCGCAGGCGAAAAGACCATAGCAACAGGCGGTTATATCTTCGGCAGATACATAGATTTGTTTGGTTTGGTTTGAGTGAATGCAAATTCTGTCGGACATTGATTCTACTGCACCAAAAGCCTAAAGAAAAGAAACTGTAGAATAGTTCTAACCTTATAGCTAGACTCGAAGCGGATACGACATTTTATTACCATTCATAACAACGGACCATTAAAACAAAAAAAAAATGAGTCAACGTCGAGCTCGATGTCGAGTTTAAGTGATTATAAAGAGTTATAACCGCACAGTCAGTGTCTTAAACGCAAAAGCGTAATGGTAACTTAGGAATATGGACACTCGTATCAAATCGTTTTTAGCTTCTGAGGTATCGGTAATAAGAAACGTGTTAAATCGTTTAAAATTTACATTCAGAAAAAATAATAATAGAACAATCTCTGATCGATATGTTCTTCCGTTTTCTTCACACATGGAGACAAATAGAACGGTTACGTTGGCAAATCTTTTACGATAGTAGGGGAAGTCCGAGCATAGCGAACAGCCCGGGCAAAACGAAAATCGCTGCCGTTTTAAAAGTATGAATAATAAAATTCCGTCGCTGGATAGTCAGACACTCCTCTAATACTCGCCTAATATGCCAGTTGACACTTGTCTGTAAAATAGACCGTGCAGCTATTATACGATAAATATTAAAAGTGGCAAGATTCTTAAAAAATCATAGATGTAAGTAGGGCTTGTTTTTTACAGTAATATTTTATATTTTTTAAAAACAATTATATGTCAATATTGACCACGAAGTAGCCTAATAATCTTAACTTTGAGGTTATGAAAATTCAAAGGTAATAAAAGTGCATGTAATATTTTATATTTTTAGCACATTCGGGCAAAGAGAACAGGGTAAAGTAGACAGACTGTTCTCTGTACCCGATCCTTAAAATATAAAGCATGCAGGCCTGTTCTAAATCAAGTCTAATCTGTTATAAAGCTTCAAGCAATATTATACGTTAAGCTTCTTTTCAGAAATTGAAACTAAAAAAACGAAGGTGGTTAAATAAAAAAAGTTCACAGATCTTGCACCTTACGCAAGCATCCTATGTATTGAAAATACCTGACACAGCTTTAAAATTTTAATGTCCTATGTAAAGTAATTAAAGCCCACATTCTAATTTGTATTTTGTAAAAGTTTAAAAAATGTTCTTTAATTCAACAGGGTCCGCCATAATTTGGTTAACAAATGAGATAATTTTTTATTATTGATTTCTCAGAAAATTTTATTCTACATAAAAGTTTTGCATCTTGAGTAAATCATTTTGACGTATTCAAATCTTCTGTGGCATATACAGGGTGAATATAAAATTAAAAAATATGACGTCAGTGATTAAAAAATTTTTAAAAATAATTAAAGCCCACATTCTAATTTGTATTTTGTGAAAGTTTAAAAAATGTTCTTTAATTCTACAGGGTCCGCCCAAATTTGGTTAACAAATGGGATAAATTTTTCTATTTTATATACACCCTGTATATGCCACAGAAGATTTGAATACGTCAAAATGATTTACTCAAGATGCAAAACTTTTATGTACAATAACATTTTCTGAGAAATCAATAATAAAAAAATTATCCCATTTGTTAACCAAATTTAGGCGGACCCTGTATATGCAATTATTGTGCTCCCACTTTTTGCCTCGCACTCTTTTTTTTCGATATAATATTCCGATTTAAATAACGCGAACTTACCTTATTTAATAAAATTATTATGGCAGTCTTCAAAACACAAATATACATAATTATATAACTTATCTCAATAAAACACTTTTTAACAAAATTATTATGGCATTCTTTAAAACACAAACTAAAATAAAACATTATTTACTTGCCGAGTCATATTTTTCTCTTTTATATTCACCCTGTATATGCCACAGAAGATTTGAATACGTCAAAATGATTTACTCAAGATGCAAAACTTTTATGTACAATAACATTTTCTGAGAAATCAATAATAAAAAAATTATCCCATTTGTTAACCAAATTTGGGCGGACCCTGTATATGCAATTATTGTGCTCCCACTTTTTGCCTCCCACTCTTTTTTTTTCGATATAATATTCCTATTTAAATAACGTGAACTTACCTTATTTAACAAAATTATTATAAAAGTCTTCAAAACACAAATATATAACTTATTTCAATAAACCACTATTTAACAAAATTATTAGGTACTTATGGCATTCTTTAAAACACAAACTAAAACTAAACATTATTTACTTGCCGACTTTACGCTGTTATTCATATTTATATTTACCAAGTATTTTCAGAGTAGGTATTATGTTACAAGACCGCTCGAGATATTGCGGTGTTCGGTCGCGACACCGCGACACCAATGCAAAGTTTGCATAAAAACGATCCCAGTAGTATTTTCAATACTAAAAAAAATTGAAACGCAGTATAACTGTCAGATTTGTTGTTAGTTATATGAAGACATTAACGGAAAGCCTATCGAAAACTGAATAAGGTGTAATATATGCAAGAACTGGTGTCACGAGGCTTGCAATGCTTATATATGAAGGTATCGGAATATATAAGTGCGATTTTTGTGAGTAATGTTCACTTTGCCCGAACCCATCTTTCACTTTGCCCGGGCACCCCGGGTTCTTGCATATTTTACACCTTATCCAGTTTTCGATAGGCTTTCTGTTAATCTCTTCATATAACTGACAACAAATCTGACAGTTATACTGCGTTTCAATTTTTTTTTAGTATTGAAAATACTAGGTACTGGGATCGTTTTTATGCAAACTTTGCATTGGTGTCGCGGTGTCGCGACCCAACACCGCAATATCTCGAGCGGTCTTGTAACATAATATCTACTCTGAAAATACTTGGTAAATATAAATATGAATAACAGCGTAAAGTCGGCAAGTAAATAATGTTTTATTTTAGTTTGTGTTTTAAAGAATGAAATAATAATTTTGTTAAAAAGTGTTTTATTGAGATAAGTTATATAATTATGTATATTTGTGTTTTGAAGACTGCCATAATAATTTTATTAAATAAGGTAAGTTCGCGTTATTTAAATCGGAATATTATATCGAAAAAAAAGAGTGGGAGGCAAAAAGTGGGAGCACAATAATTGCATATACAGGGTCCGCCTAAATTTGGTTAACAAATGATATAATTATTTTATTATTGATTTCTCAGAAAATGTTATTGTACATAAAAGTTTTGCATCTTGAGTAAATCATTTTGACGTATTCAAATCTTCTGTGGCATATACAGGATGTATATAAAATAGAAAAATTTACCCCATTTGTTAACCAAATTTGGGCGGACCCTGTAGAATTAAAGAACATTTTTTAAACTTTTACAAAATACAAATTAGAATGTGGGCTTTAATTATTTTTAAAAATTTTTGAGTCACTGACGTCATATTTTTCTATTTTATATTCACCCTGTATATGCCACAGAAGATTTGAATACGTCAAAATGATTTACCCAAGATGCAAAACTTTTATGTAGAATAAAATTTTCTGAGAAATCAATAATAAAGAATTATCCCATTTGTTAACCAAATTTGGGCGGACCCTGTTGAATTAAAGAACATTTTTTAAACTTTTACCAAATACAAATTAAAATGTGGGCTTTAATTACATCACATAGGACATTAAAATTTTAAAGCTGTGTCAGGTATTTTCAATACATAGGATGCTTGCGTAAGGTGCAAGATCTGTGAATTTTTTTATTTAACCACTTTCGTTTTTTTAGTTTCAATTTCTGAAAAGAAGCTTAACGTATAATATTGCTTGAAGCTTTAGAACAGATTAGACTTGATTTAGTACAGGCCTGCATGCTTTATATTTTAAGGATCGGGTACAGAGAACAGTCTGTCTACTTTACCCTGTTCTCTTTGCCCGAATGTGCTAAAAATATAAAATATTACATGCACTTTTATTACCTTTGAATTTTCATAACCTCAAAGTTAAGATTATTAGGCTACTTCGTGGTCAATATTGACATATGTGCCCGGGCAAAGTGAAAAATTACAGCTTTTTGTTAATTATTTTTTTAAAGGTTTTTGCTAATACTAATTAAGATTTGCGTACCTTGTATATGAAGTTAAATGTTCAATTTGTACGTTTGTTATCTAAACGATGCGTTCCTGTTAAAGAGTTTTGTAATAAATGGTTATAAAATTAAGGTGTTCCTGTTGCCCGGACTTCCCCTAATTGTGGTAACAAAAAAGTATTAACTCACCCAACATGATCCACAACCTGACTGGTCACGGACTTGCTTAAGGGAATCACAGTTTGGCCAAGCTTCACGGGCATCAAAAGTTTCTGGAACATCGTCATCAGCATTGTGAGGGTTGGACTTGTACGCCTTTTTTGGTTGGGATGTGCGTGGCAAAAGACCAGATGCAATTTTTTTAACTTTTTCCCATTCGTTTACTTCAAAGTTTTTTCCTGCTGTCCATGTTTTTGCCTTCTGGTTTATCCTGGCAATGTTTTCTTCGGAAAGTGGGTGGTAATCCAAGAACGCAGCAGAGGCCGCAGAAATAGCTACAAGGACTGCTAAGGCCTCCAAGAGCTTCATATTTTATTCTTAAGAAAAATAAGTAAGAAAGAATGATTAGCATGTTATAAGGTTTATTTAAAGACGCGTTCTATACATAAATATAGAATATTATACAACGCCTTTTTTTCCAATTTAGGATATACATTTTTTGAGAGTGTTTAAAAAACCATAATGAAAATACAAAGGACTATTGAATTTGGTGAAACGACGCGGCCGCGACGTCAAAGAACTAATTAAATTTAACATAAAATGCATTTTTTGTGTCTTAAGGTGAGACTTTGAAACAAGCTCAAAGCAGGCACATGCAAATTATGTAATTACTTCCTATTTTTTTGTTTTGCACCTTATTAGCTTTAAACGGCTTTACTCAGCTTGATTAAAATATCGTATTTTAAAATGCAACTTACTTAACTAATTTTATCACTTCAACTTAACGCACCTGACATAGTTTCATGTATTTATATACTTTGTGGGCATAGAAGAGATAAGGCGTTAAACAATACTTTTAAAAAAAAAAGTATTGATAAAATCTGTCCATTAACAATAAACTCTCCAAATTTATAAATAACGAAATAATTGATCTTTGGCAAGATAGCCTTTGTCCTCTTGAAAAAATATATTATCAGCATCCATTAAAAAAAGATAAATTTAATGTACTTTGCAAAGTCCAGGTGCTTGAAAATATATTCTTGTTGTGACCACTTATACAATTTTTTTTAATGGGAGGCTTGAGCAAAAATACTTCTTTTAAAAATTGGTTAAAGATAAGGCATTATAATAAAGAAACGAATCATCCTTTTATATAGAATACAGCCCACTTAATCAACAATCGCTCGGACCCGTCAAATTAGTTTTTTTAAATAAATTTTTTTTTAGTAAAAGATTACCGTTTGAATCATAAACAAATCAACATTCTATGTGTATGACCCTTAATTTTTTTATTGAAACGTATCGAATATTTTTCCATTTTTACATTCTACAATTAATTCAAAATATTTTTTATAAATAATGCCCTATACCTACTAACAAAATATTAATTTTTAAAATACACAAAGGACAAAGTATGAAAAGAAACTATTTTATAAGATATTGAAAATATCCTTCACCAACTGTTCTGCAATTTCTCATATTTCTCGTCGAATGGGCTCCTTCGGCGGATATATCGAGTTTGGTTTACATAAATAAATGAAATTTTTGACGTAGATTTGTAAAAAAAAGTCCAATGAGTTAAGATCGGGCCATCTGCATGGCCACACTATCGACCCCATGTCTACCTATTCATTGCCACAGAAAAATTGTATTTAAGTACTCCTTAATTACTTCCTCGTGTACCATCTTGGTGAAATTATAATGTTAAACTTGGTAAATCAGGATCATTATTATTATTATTATTTAGAACTGACAAGTGCTGGAACCAGATAACTTTTTCAATTTTTAGATCGATTGATCTACTGCAGAACAGTTAGTGGAGAACAATTTCATGATCTTATAAAATTCTTTTATTTTCATACTTGGTCGTTTGTCTATTTTGTTTTAAAAGTTAATATTTCGTAAACGGTTGAAACGGATAGCGAATGATTTATAAAAAATGTGTAAAAGTAATTGTAGAATATATTTTTTTTTTTAATTTATTGCTCATAAAGTAAAGCAAATTCAATAAAATTCACTTATTAGGAATCATCGTCCAATAATTCTGGTACAATTACTTATTTTTAGGGATGTCACGTTCAAATTGTGTGCTTCAGCTATGAGGATCGTCCTGTAATGATAATAATATATTATTTTTTCTCCTCGGATACACCAGGATGACCACTTTTATTTATTTATATACCGGACTAGCTCAATCAACAATAATTGAGGAGCAATCAAGCAAAACCGGATAAATCCATTTTATAAAGTTTCGCGATAATTGCAAAAAACGTGTCATTAGCAGGTTTTTGAATTTAACCAAAAAAAATATAGCCTACGTGAAAGGTATGACATTATAGAGATCTTGCACACTATTTACGTTTTAATTTTATAGTTAACAAAAAAAAATATTAACAATTACAAAAAGGATTTATTTGTTTTTGCTTCAGCTGAAAATTAAAACATTTATTTTTTCTACTATTATCATGTCAAATTGTTTATTATAATGTAGATATGTTTTTTTTTTCTTTTGTTTTGAATAAATCGTTTTAAAGTTAAAAGCAATGAATTTAATTTTTTTTGTTACATATACAGGGTGATTCACGGTGGATGGAACGTTAGACGTTTCTGACGAACCAGTAAAGGAATCGTTCTGAAAATTTGGTCCCGTACATAATCGGACATGCTCTGCCAACCTAAAATATTTTTAACAATACAGTGTTGCCGCTTCCACACAAAAATAATAGTAACTTCGATTTTTTAAATGCAACACCATATTATTATATTTTATTTTATTTTCGAATCCCCCATTACTTTCCTTACAATTTTTATTAACTCTATACTAATCTCTTACCGTTTCTAAGATATAAATTAATTTTCGTTTTTTTTCTCCGAAAACGTCACTTTTAAAAATGCTGATAATTTTGAACTCTAAAACACTGAAACCCTGAAAGTTGGCAAATAGTTAACCAATACCATAGGGCTCTTTGGCCTGGTCCCAAATCATAGTTGCAATATTGGTGGTTGAAAAATACACTTATTCTGGTAACTTGAAATAAGTCATTTTTTTCAAATGTAACACCCTGTATATTATTACGGTTTTGAAAACCTGCTAAAATTTCACTTCATTCCTGTATATCATACCTGTACCTAACTAACTGGTTTAACCATTTTTTTGACGTATTAAGCATGATTTGTAAAATTTTCACTTATAATATCACAAGAGCTTAAATTATTTCCAGGAATAATTTAGGCTCGCGTGGGATTCGGTAAGAAAATTTCACACCACTTCACACCATAATTTGGAAAAAAATTATTAATCAAACTTGACATTTTAAACTAATTTCACTGCTTGTCAAGTTGGCCAGGGTATTTTGACATAATATGTTGAATTGTTATTTTTGTTTAACCGGTTCTGTCACAAAGCTTAATAATTACTAGGTAAAGTCGCCACAGTGGATCTTTGCCCGTGCGTCATCAATCAACGATCAGGACTCAACGTGGTTAATAACTCTGCATCCTTGTTTATTACAGTAACAAGTTTGAATAAAAGCATAAAAGAACGTCTCCAAGATTCCGCAATAATATAATGTGCTAGACAAGAATAAAACTTTAAAGGTCAATTAATTACTTTTTTTATTTGTTTAGTTGACAACCGTTGTATTTTAGAACGTCATTGTCAACCTTATTTTGATCTGCCAATCTAATTCGTATTTTGTAAATCTGTGTGCCTTAAAACTGTTCCTTTTTCTAAAAATAGTTCTTTTTAGAGCTAATTATACCCACCATCTGTTTTGGCGGTAAGTATTTATGGATTTTTATAATACCTAATTTATTTATTTTAAATATTCTAACCGTGAAAGTTCTTTGAAAAGTTTACGGCAGGGGCTAAATTCCCTTAAATGAAAGGATGTTAAAAATTTGACTGTTGCGATTTTAATAGTCAATAAAACACCAAACTATTCTAGATTTTAAGCTTTAAAAATAGTATTAAATGTATTAACATTTGTTTGTCAATTTCATTTAGATAATAGAGAATGCCGGGCAAAACTTAAAATAAATAATAATTTTTCGGGATATTATGTAGGTACGTCAAACGGTAGGCAGGCACGTCCATTAATGAACTTAACTTAGTTTTGACTTTTTTCGTCTCGTAATTTTGATTTGATTCATACGATTTTGATGACGTAAAAGTGATGACGCACGGGAAAAGAACCACTGTGGCGACTTTATATAGTTTTAAACGTCTGTACGTTGAGTGTTGAGTTTAATAATAAAAAATACATTTCTACCACCTTTAGTAACCTAAAATTATGAAAGGGCGATAGACTGAACTAATGCCCATCTAAGTTTTAGCATTTGGTGTAACCAAAGTTGGTAATTTTTTTTATTTAACGAAATATAGTGGATATACCTATATCATTTTTTTAGAATTTATTTTATCGTGACCTAATATATTTTAGCAAAAAATACATTTCTACCACCTTTAGTGACCTAAAATTATGAAAGGGCGATAGACTGAACTAATACCCATCTGAGTTTTAGCATTTGGTGTAACTAAAGTTGGTAATTTTTTTTTATTTAACGAACTATGATGGATATACCATAGCGGACTTTATAACTAGCGATGAACAGACATTTGGCAACACCGCGCCCAACCAACTCAAACAGTCGACTGGGAACAACGACGGCGGTGCGGGTTTACGCGCCAGATTGGAATTTTGCTTGCAATTAAAAAAATATTTTTGAAGCCACGCCTCGGAAAATAAACAAAACTAAATAAAAAACAAATGTTAAAAATAAGCTAAAAAACAAAAATTACCGTTAAATATCTTTCGGCTGCCTCATTAAGCCATGAATAGACACGCTGTGTACTGTTGCAAAATGTTAGTTGTCTCCTAATGATGATTTTTAAAGTTTTTTTTTTAAATTCTTGTACTGTATAACTAATTTCCACACCACCCTTGAGGTATAGTTAGTTCTTGGCGCGTTTTTTTTAGAGTGGTTTCCCTCGTAAGCCTAATCCACAGTAAACATTATAGATACTAAGTACTAGATTAGTCCTCAAAAAGAAAATGCTGAACATGAAGGCAAAATAGGGGTTAGTAGTAGTAGTAACAAGATTTATTTAGCAATGCGCTACAATTTAACAAGATTTACAAAATATTTAAAATTATTTAACAATATCATCTATGAAGTATTAAAAAATTTTTATCAGTCGCTATTTTGTTTTTTAAATAAATAATTTTTTAATGATCTTTTAAAATTTTTCAAAGAACTCTGTGATTTAATTGAATTATTCCAATTGTTATATTCACTTAATCCTTTATGGGAAACCGATTTATGTGTTAAATGTTTTGATACCTTACTTAGACAAAAATCATTTTTATATCTGGTTGAATCGTTATGATTTTTAAAATTTTGAGCTAAAAAATCTTTTAAATGGGAAGGTAGTAAGTTATTTTTTATTTTAAAAATAAAAGTACAGATCAAAAGAAATATTAAATTTTTAACATTTAACCACTGAAGTTTCTCTAACATTACATTTATTTTCGTATATTTATCCACATTTAAAATTATACGCATGTCTTTATTTTGCAAAATTTGGAGTCTATTAAAGACTCCATCATTTGCTGTGTATAAAATAGTTGAACAATATAAAAAATGTGGTAAAATTATAGTAGGTATTGTAAATTGTTTTTCGTGAAAATAAACTTAAATTTTGATTAATTCTTTTAAAATAATTAATTTTTTTTTCAATTTTAGATACAAGATTTTCAAAATGTAATTCAAATTTTAATTTAGAATCTAAAATTACTCCCAAATATTTAAAAGAGTGTATAATTTTTAATTTTTCATCATCAATAAAAATATTTATATCTATAATATTCACGTTATTTCCAATAACCATAAATTTTGTTTTAGAAACATTTAATTATAATTTATTTACCTTTAACCAGTTTGATATAGTTTTTAATTCAACATTTAAAATTTCTATACAATCAAGAATATTTTTACCCTTTATATACAATAAAGTATCATCCGCAAACATTTGAATGTTTCAAAACATTTGGCATATCATTTATATAAAGAATGAATAATAATGGACCTAAAATGCTACCTTGTGGTACCCCAATATTATTATATTTCTTTTTAGAAAAAATGTTATTTGTTTTTTGCTGCCTATTACTTAAATAATTTTGAAGCCATTTATAAACAACTCCCCTTAATCCATACTGATATAATTTTTTTAATAATTTATTCCTATCAATTGTTTCGAAAGCACGTTTAAAATAAAAAAAAAAAAATAGGGCGTAGTTTGTCACAATAGGGGGTAGTTTGTCACATTAGGGAGTAATATCTCACAATAAGGGATAATTTGTCATAATAGGGGGTAGTTTGTCGCATATCGGGTTTTAATAATTATTATAGAAGACGTGTTTACATACTCCTAATATTTATTAAAAGTATTACGTTTCCATCTCTTCGGCCGTGGTATGCCGCTTAAAAATAACCAACGGGTGCCGTTTCTGTTGTTATAAAACATGTATTACTCGCTGCAAACGTACCTATTAGGTACGTTTGCAGCGAGGTTGGCAGGTTATAATTTGTACCTACTTTATTTGGTTAATTAAAGGTATTAAGTTTTCGTTTTTTGTTTTTAGACTCAGCTTTGTTGGTCGCAAGTTGACTGTTTTTCATTTTTACAAAATCATGAAGTAAAACGTTGGAAAAAATGGAATGCAGAACTTTAAGAATATTCTCATACTCATTAACACATACACATTGTGAAAAAAAATCTTTTAAAGTTTCATCGTGTTTTATACTCGTGATAGTTAAATCGCACAAAATAATCTTTTGATTATTAGTTTTCAAAAAGTCATATTCAGTTGTCGGTTCATTAATAATTTTTTCAAAAATTGCACATATGTGAAACATGACAGACTTTAGTATTTCTGTAGGAATGCTCAATCCCCCTCTTTGCAAATTATTGAAGTATTCATTCTCAGTGAAAGTTCCTTTACTTTCGACAACCAATGAAAGGCAGATATTACAATTATATTTTTTTGAAATCTTATGTGCCGCGTAGCCACAAATATAAATTTGAGCTGATTCGTCAATTTTACACTCAGTTAAATAATCTGAGTCCAAAATAAATAAAAATTTGTCGGTATCCGTTATATTATGTTTAGATATATCCCAGTTAAAATCAGACTCAGTACAACAATTATCGCTTTTATTTTGAATTTCCAGAAGTGAAAACTTATTTCCGGATGCCTTTCTAAATACGTGTTTTAGTCTAATTTTTTTTTCGGCATTGTTGACCTCGTCGCAACTAACATTATAATTACACCCACCCAAAATACGATATTTACCAAAACGCTTCTCTAACTTCTCAGTTGTAAACTTACCTGGGAGTATATAGGAAATTGAAAATTTTTTAAAAGAATATTCAACAATTTCTAGCAAAACCAAAGTACTGTGACGTAGAGCGGAAAATGTGTCATTTGTGAGGTATCCGTTATTATTATCGATGTTGTGCCAAGCATCCAATCACAAAAGAAATTTTTTTAAAAACTTGATGGCAAAGTCATCTGCTGCACTTGTTATTGGCTTGCAATATTCGTTTCTAACAATTTGCAAAAAATCCGCCGTGTCAGGACAATTAAATTCTTTTAAAGCAGCGATGGTCGTAGAATGGCATATGCTGTCTGCTATGTAAACTTTTTGGCGTTCAAGATTATTAGGAAAAACTGTTTTTTGGGTTAGTTTGTACACTTTTTTAATAACAAAATCTTTTTCTTTAATATAGGCGTCTTTTATATCCTGATATTTAGCATGTTTAGTTTTTGTGTAATCGTCAAAATCAGGATAAACAAATGTTTGATATATATTTTTTAGGTTCCTCCAGTTATTGATTATATTTTTAAATAAGTGAACAAAGTCATAACTTGTAAAAATTTTGTGATCTAAATAAACTGGGTTTTCGAAAAACAAATTACCTTTTGTTAGAGCTTGAAACATTTATCGATTGATCCTGTGGTTGTCTGTAATTATGTCAATTACTTGAAAGCCACATTTCTGTATAAAGTTTATTACATCTGTTGTAATTGGAGCCATTTCAGACCCTTTGATGTTATGAACGGGCAATAATTTTACTATTTCAGAAAAATTGCCGAAAGCTGAACAAATCATGAAAGCCAGAATAGTGGTAGCTACGGAAGTATCATTTGCAGCTACGCCAATTAAGTTTTTACCTCTATAATCTAATCTATTACTTACATAAATTTCATCTATTAATAAGACCACAACTTTTTCAATAGGTCTTAAGGCACTTGACACAATATTAAGATAATTGTTTGTGCTTTTGTTGTTATCTGTATAATTAGGTGAAGAAGCTATGTCTAACCTTGAAGAAAGACATTGTAAATACATTCTAGTTGGCAAAAACAAATAATTTCTTAAAAGATCATAAGCACTGGGAGACATTGTAAACAACATAAAGGACATTATTATGGTCGAGGTGGAGTATCGTTTTTTTTAAGAATAAGTAAATTAATTTGGTCAATTAAAATGTCTAATATCTCAAGGGAAACTGTGCTGTCTTCTGAACTATCTAGATCAGCGGTTCTTAAACTTTTTTGGTGACGGAACCCTTTTGGGAAGCAAAATACTTGATGGAACCCTACAATAAAACAATAGTTTTTAAAAGTGTATTCTTTATTAATAAGCATAATAAAAGTACAATGTAACAGTTACTAATTATTACTTACTTTACCACATGGCAAGTACAATAATAGAAGATATTAAAAAAGAAAAAATCTAACTAATGGGAGGTATGAAACTGTTTTTTATTTTTCATCAATTGGTTGATATCAGGTTTGATAGAAGACAGTTGAAGTCTCATATCAGGTTCGGCGTCCAGTCTATTGCGATATTTTGTTTTCGTGGCTGCATAGGTTGAGAATCCTGTTTCGCACAAATATGTTGTTGGGAACGGGAGAAGAATATTCAGAGCCATTTTGCCAAGCATTGGATATTCATTACGGATTCTGCACCAAAAATCGTTGAGAGGCGTCGTTTTGAACAGTGACTCCATACTTGTGTCTGATGACATTTCTAAAAGAGATTTATATATCTCGTTTAACATACTTTCGGGCTTTTCCAAGTTGGGTAAAAAAGGATTATGAATCCATGAATTCAGTTTCATTTTTGTATTCTGTTCTTCGGGAAAATACTTTTCAAAAGATGCGCGCATCGAACTGAGATATTGGACCAATTCTTCAAATACATCATCTTGAAACATTTCTGAGTCGTTATCGCTAACAAACTCACTGAGTGACGTAAAGCTTTCTATTTCTTTCTTACCAACGCAAATAATCCAAAAATCTAATTTTCTTTTGAAGGCAGTTATTTTGTTATAGGCCTGAAACACTGCTGTCTGTTTACCTTGCAATGATAAATTCAATTCGTTCAGTTTTTGAAAGATATCCGCCATAAAAGACAATCGGAACAACTAAGTTTTATCATACAAACGGTCCTTCAAATTAAAAGAAGTATCTGCTGAAAGAAACATTTGTAACTCGGCTCTAAGTTCAAATAGCCTTGTTAAAGTTTTACCCCGAGACAGCCATCGCACTTCTGTATGGAGCAGAAGTGTTTTATGTTTGCTGCCATAATCTTCACACAATAATGAGAACAATCGGGATTGTAGTGGTCGTGATTTGATAAAATTAATTATTTTTACCGCTTCATCCATAACTAATTTTAGATTTGACGGCATTTGCTTCATCGCAAGTGCTTGTCTATGGAGAATACAATGGCTGAAACTACAATTAGGCGCTTTATTTTTTATTCGTGACACTGCTCCTGCTGTTTTGCCTGTCATCGCCTTGGCCCCATCTGTACAAATGTCAATGCAATTGTTCCAACTGAGATTATTTTCTTCAAAAAATATATTTATTTTATTAAAAATTTCTTCCCCGGTAGTGTTTGTGAGCAGCGGTGAACACATAAGCATGTCTTCTTCAAAAGAACTTTCATATGGATATCTCACGATAACCAGCAAGATAGCCAAACCAGCGACATCAGTTGACTCGTCCATTTGCAAGGCGAATCGTGTTTTTTGTAGACATGTAACTAGTTCTTGTTTGACGTAGCTTGCCAGATCATGGATTCGCCGTGAAACAGTATCGTTTGATAGCGGCACAGAAGAAAGATGCTTTGCAGATTTTTCATCGAGCATACATTTTGTTATGTCTAATACACATGGCTTTATTAAATTCTCAGCGATAGTGTGCGCTTCACCTATTGTAACACATGTTTATACAAATACAAATAAATAAATAAATATACCTACGCGCGGCCGCGGAGTCAAAACGTTCGACCAGAGAGAGAGGTGTTTTGATTTTTTTTCTAAATTCTTGAGGAACCCCTACAGAGGTATCGCGGAACCCTAGGGTTCCACGGAACACACTTAGAGTATAGCTGATCTAGATCAACATCCGAATGAGGCCTATGTGCAGCGGCTGCTTTGTTTAGATATTCTAACCCTTTTTTATGCATTCTTCAGTAGAAGGTTTAAATTCCGAATCATTATAATTTGCTTGAAAACGACATAACAAATTTTCAATTTGTGACCACCTAGTAAGTTTCAAATCTATGGGTAAAACCCATTTTAAATTATTAAAACATAATTTATTGGCATTAACAAAAACTTTTACTATCATATTTCTGTCAACCGAAATTTCATTACTAATACTTAAACAATCCTTTGTCAAATTAAGCGTATAAAAAGGAATTTTTGAATTATGTACTATTTTCATAGACCAGTTATCTGAAACCTTAATTTTATTCTAAAATAAATTCTTTTTTTTTTTTTTTTTTATTTATTTATTTTACGTCGGCCTTTTTCCGCAACGAAAATAAATTCTTCAAAATTTTTAATTAGATCTGATTTCTCAAATTGTTCGTTTGCTTTATTCGAACGAGCAATTTGTTCGCTTTGTCGTTCCTAAGTAGTTTTTCTAGGAGCTACAACCGCTTTCGTCAAATATTTAGGCAAATTTGGAAAAATACAGGGGAACGCATTTAACTTTAGTTTTGGTCTGCTGGGAATTTTTTTTAAAGTTCCATCAGGTTGGAGGTGGTCATCTTCACGGACAATTTCACATTCTGAAAAGTGTTTACAGCAAACGACGGCTCTATCTGACGGCTTAAAATTTGCTCTCGGAATCGCACTTATCCATTTTTGTTTTAAATTATCATCTTTGGGAAATTGAAAAACCGAAATGAGCTTCCCTCCTTGCTCTTGTTTAATAACGCTATTATAATTGGATTTGCACCCAGGAATACAACAACAACTAGGCATATTTAAAAGCTATAGTACCTATTTCATAAAACGATATATTATAAGTAAATAACTTACCAGAAATTTCTCCAAACGACAAAACTACTTAGGTATTATACCTCGAAACCTCGATATTATAAAATAAATTTTAATACAAACCTCGATATACCTAATACAAACAAATCAGTAGGTACAAAACGAAAAACGAAACAGTAGATACCTAAACACTGACATACACACACAGCACTGTTTAATACATTTTATTTCACTGTGATTATAAAAAGTAAAAAATAAAAATAATGCACTGCACTACACAAACGCCATTGTTTTACCGTATGAATGCGCCCGGTGACCGGCAACTATTAATCACATTATTTGGTTTAAATTAAATTAATTTAAGATTATAACACTTTTAAGACTTAGGTAATATCACTATACAAACTATACACTATTCGTTTTATAAAAATCGAATTTAAATTCGCGTTTTTCACGGATTCAACGGATTTCAACGGATTTAGATACGAATTGCACGTGCAAAAAACGTATTACCATATGAAAACATACTGAGGGTCGCGTTTCGAGACGGCAAAATAAACTGTTTCGCGGCGACGCCAAATTTCCTTTTTCATCGCTAGGTTAGAGAACGCAATGGATATACCTATTATGTATATATATTTTAGAATTTATTTCATGTTGAACTAATATCTTCGTTGGCAAATCTCTAATGATATCCACTAATAAGCAAAATAATAACGAAATAAATTTAATTATTATAGGTTATATAGACATCTAATTAATTCGTCACCTTCCTATTCACCATTAAGATGAGAGGATGGGTTAGAATTCAAGCAACATTTAAATCTTATGTTTGTACATCCGACGTTTGTTGAAATATAAATTGTTAATGCATAATAATTAAACAAATTTGTGTTTTCTGTTTAATGAAACGTTATAGCGAATAATAAATAATAATGTTACATAATTCAGATATTTTGCATTATTCACAGGTATATGTACATTATTTAATGGTTGTAGATCATATGTTTACCTTTTCAACTGTCAAAAAATGTCCACTTAAATATCGTGGCGCCTCGAAAAAATGTCCGGAAATTCTTTTAGTTGCCATGGTAACTAGTCATAATTAAGGTATCTTATTGGTTAAAAAGTACAGGTGTGAAATTTTCTATACAATTCAATTTTTATTCGGTTATTAGTAAGTTAGCCATGACAAAAACTGATGTTTACGTATGTTACTATGGTTATCGTTTTGACATTTCATTAAGTTTAGATACAAGATAGAAATACAGTTTAAAGTCATGGAAGAAAACTTTACAAATACAAATGCAGTTCTTATGAATTTATTTATTTTATTTGGACAATGTGTGTTTGCATTAACATGCAAAAAACATTAAAACTAAATTTTTCTTGAAATCCATGCAGTCATCACCCGCATATTAAAGTGTTTGGATGTAAACGGCCAGCGTTTTGAACATCTGTTAAAATAGCATTTCATTAGTTATAATTTTAGTAGTATTTTATTATTTGACTGCCTAGTTAACATTTAATAAAATTGTTCTGGATCCTTATGAATTTTCTAAGATTCATTGGCGGTAAATTAGAGTACATTTCGTTAAACTTTATACATGTCCTGGCGATAATTCTATCACATTGTCCAAATAAAATAAATAAGTTCATAAAAACTGCATTTGTATAGTTTTCTTCCATGACTTTAAACTGTATTTCTATCTTGTATCTAAACTTAATGAAATGTCAAAACGATAACCATAGTAACATACGTAAACATTAGTTTTTGTCATGGCTAACTTACTAATAACCGAATAAAAATTGAATTGTATAGAAAATTTTACAAATCATGCTTAATACGTCAAAAAAATGAGTAAACGAGTTAGTTAGGTACAGGCATGATATACAAGAATGAAGTAAAATTTTAGCAGCTTTTCAAATCCGTAATAATATGCAGGGTGTTACATTTGAAAAAAGGGACTTATGGTCACTTTTTCAAGTTACCAGAATAAGTGTATTTTTCAACCATCCTGTATATTGCAATCAAGATTTGGGACTATGGCAAAGAGCCCTATGGTATTAGTTAACTACTTACCAAATTTCAGGATTTCACTGTTTTAGAGCTCAAAATTATCAGCATTTTTAAAGTGACGTTTTTGGACAAAAAAAAAACGGAAATTAATTTATATCTTAGAAACGGTAAGAGATAAGTATAGAGTAGAGTCAATAAAAATTGTAAGGAAAGTAATGGGGGTTTCGAAAAATAAATAAAATATATAGTGTTGCATTTAAAAAATCGAAGTTACTATTATTTTTGCGTGGAAGCGGCAACACTGTATTGTTAAAAATATTTTAGGTTGGTAGAGCATGTACGTTTATGTACGCGACCAAATTTTCAGAATGATTCCTTTACTTGTTCGTCAAAAAAGTCTAACGCTCCATCCACCGAGAATCACCCTGTATAGTGGATGAGTCCGGAGGAACGGACCAAACTTTAGAAGCCTAATATATACCCAAAAACAATTTGAAAAAACCCATATGTTCTTATTCGATAATCATTTGTTATAGCGTAATACCCAATAAAGAAAAGTTCATATATTAACGGTTTCCTAATCATAGCTTTCTTTTAATAAATGTTCAAAAATACCGCCATTGACTTCTAAACATTTTCTGCTTCATCTACATTCATCTAATTGCTTCATGTCTTTCTTCTTTAAAATTGGCTGCAGTATTTCTACTACGTCGAATTAGTGCATCCCGAGTGTCCACTTTTACTTTGTACATTTCATTTTTAAACCAGCCCTATAAATAATCTAGTGCTGTGAGGTCTGGAGATCTTGGAGGCCAATTAGTACGACCAACGCGACCAATCCAACGCCCTGGAAATATTTCGACTAAGTGTTGCTTGACCTGACGAACAAAATGTACATTAGCTCCATCGTGCTGATAATACATTTGCCTTCTGATATTTACAGGAACATCCTCTAGTAGTCCTTGTAACTCACGTTGTAGAAAATTTAGGTAGTTGTCTCCTGTGAGGCGATTCTCCAAAATGAAAGGGTCAATTAAATAGCTATGGAGCATATATACCACACCACACGTTAACCGAAAACTTATGTTGAAAATTACTTTCAACTGTATTAGGTAATTAATCTCAATTAATTGTTGGATTTCACGAGTAGGTACTCGTTATCGACAGAAAGTATTATGAGCTAACATCCGAATATCCAGTCGTGGGGCTCACGCAGCACTGATGTCGTTTTGTCAATTTGCAGTTTTATCCAACAAATTGTTGTCATTATTCAAATCTGGTATTGGAATTAAATTTTGTCATTTCAGTTGTCTAGCGCACAATCGACTTCCGAATGTTCAAGAGTAGGATCGATCAGGCGCATAAATACTTCTATAATAAGCAGAAAAAATCTAATAATTTAGATTAGAGATAGATTGTCGGAATAAAAATCTGATTGGCTCCAAAATGGTTTTCACAAGACAAAATTTTGAACATCGCTCGTTTAGGCCGCTATTATAGATTTACCTGTGCCTATGGGAGGAATAGCGTGGCCAGATGTGTTTCTAAAATTAAAGAATTTGACCTGTTCGAATCGTTTCGCTAATAAAGGGGGATATTTTTACATGTTTTATGGCTTTTGTTATCTATTAAACAAGGTTTTCTCTGGACATATTAATAAACCTAATTTCTGAAATATTGGTTTATTGATTTTTTACTTAAGAAACTTAATAATAAGGATAATAATGACCCCGGGTCTGGGGCATTTCATTTCTCATATCATCTTAATAAAAGGAAACACAATAAATGCTCTCTTATATTTGTTTTATATTTTTATTGCAGGTAGGAACTGCACAAAGCTTACAATACAGGTAAACTACTAGCAACATCTTTTTCGATACCACAATGGTTTGTTCCACGGAGAAATTTGAAGTAACCCTTGTCACCCCAGTCTTCATTCCATGAGTTGGCGATCAACCAGTATTTGGTACCATCTTCAACTCCCCAACCAAGGATTTTAACAGCATGGCCACCAACGAAGGTGTCACTGGTTCGTTGGTAAACTCCTAAAATTAAGACGATGAAAGGTTCCAAAATAAAAAAAATTTAACACAAAAAAGAAAGTAATCGGTAAAGTTGGTTTGATTTGTCGTAAAAAAAAAATGTTTTTAAAATCTCGACCCTTGGGCTCAGCTTTAATTATTAAAATATTAAGTAGATAACGTGTGGTTAAACGCAAAGTATTAGAAAAATATACCCCCGTGATATTTACGCGATTAAATATGAAGTTTGAGTGATGCATATTTGGTTATTAATGATTTAAAAAAATTAAAAATGGTGTTACAAAAAAAAAGATCAGTGCTTCTGGCATAGTTAGACATAGTTAGAAGTATTTGTTACGTGAAATCAATACACCTAAACTTCTTTTTTCTTAAATTGCGTTTTTCTTACCAGACTTGTAACTCACGAAGTCATCGTAAACCATGAAACCAGCTTCAACAGGTCCATTTTTGTAAATTTCTAATTGGATCTGTTTTTCATTATCAAAAGTAGTAACCTCTTGTCCAAAGGTCTTAGATTCTTTGTAGTCCAATGACATATCATAGCACGTATCAGTACATTTAGGGGTATCGAGATACAAAGTCGAGCATTGTGGCCTGGTTCCAGTGACATTGTGCTCACAGGGTTCTAGGGAATAATCTTGACATCCCTGACCTGACTGGTAGAGACCACCAGTTACGATTCCAGATCCCTTCCAGTAATCCCAGGCTTTGGCAATATTTCCTCCCTTACATCCGAAGCCGCAGGCAGAAAGACCATAGCAACAGGCGGTTATATCTTCGGCGGATACATATATTTGTTTGGTTTGGTTTGAGTAAATGCAAATTCTGTCGGACATTGATTCTACTGCACCAAAAGCCTAAAGAACAGAAACTGTATAATAAAACGGTTATGTTGGCACTGTTGGCAGACCTTTTACGATAGTAATTATGGTAAAATAGGGTAATAACTCACCCAACACGATCCACAATTTGACTGATCACGGATTTGCTTAATTGAATCACAGTTTGGCCAAGCTTCACGGGCATCAAAAGTTTCTGGAACATCGTCATCAGCATTGTGAGGGTTGGACTTGTATGCTTTCTTTGGTTGGTATGTGCGTGGCAGAAGACCAGATGCAATTTTTTTGACTCTTTCCCATTCGTTAATTTCAAAGTTTTTTCCCGCTGTCCATGTTTTTGCCTTCTGGTTGATTCTGGCAATGTTTTCTTCAGAAAGTGGGTGGTAATCCAAGAATGCAGCAGAGGCCGCAGAAATGGCTACAAGGACTGCTAAGGCCTCCAAGAGCGTCATATTTTATTCTTAAGAAAGATAAGTAAGAAAGAATGATTAGAATAATATATGGTTTATTTAAAGAAGCATTCTATACATAGGTATAGAATATAAATCGCCTTTTTCCCATTTATGGTATACATTTCAGAGTAAGGTAATGAAAATACAAAGGACCACCGAATTGGGTGAAATGACGCCAACGCGACGTCAAAGAAGTAATAAATTAACTTAGCTTAGAATGCATTTTTTGTGTCTTCAAAGGTGAGTCTTTGAAACAAGCTCAATGCAGGCACGTGCAAATTCTGTAATTACTTCCTATTTTTTTGTTTTGCACCTTATTAGCTTTACACTGCTTTACTCAGCTTAATTACAATGTCATATTTTAAAATGCAACTTACTTAACAAATTAGCACTTCAACTTAATGCACCTGACATAATTTCATGTATTTATATACTTTGTGGGCGTAAAAAAGATAAGGCGTTAAACAATACTTTTTAGAAAAAAAGTATTGATAAGATACCTGTTCATTGACCATAAACTCTCCAAATGCATAAATAACAAAATAATAGCCTTTTGTTCTCTTGAAAAAACAAATTATCACCATCCATTAAAAAAAGAAAAATTTAATGTACTTTGCACGGTGCTTGAAAATATATTTTTGTTGTGACCACTTATACTATTTTTTTAAGGGGAGACTTAAGCAAGAATGCTTCTTTTAAAAATTGGTTAAATATTAGGCATTATGATAAAGAAACGGATCATCCTTTTATGTAGAATACCGCCCACTTAATCAAGAATCGCTCGGACCCGTCAAATTAATTTTTTTAAATAACATTTTTTTTAGTAAAAGATTACCGTTTGAATCATAAACAAATCAACATGCTATGTGTATCATCTTTAATTTTTTTATTAAAACATAATTGAATACATTTACATTTTACAATTATTTCTCCCAATGAGTTAAGATCGGGCGATCTGCATGGCCACGCTATCGACCCCCGTCTACCTATTTACCGCCACAGAAAAATTGTATTTAAGTACTCCCTAATCACTTCCTCGTGTACCATTCTGGTGAAATTATAATGTTAAACTTGGTAAATCAGGATCATTATTATTTAGAACTGGCAAGTGCTGGAACCAGATCATTTTTTAAATTTTTAGATCGATTGATCTACTGCAGAACAGTTAGTGGAGGATACTTTCATTATCTTATAAAAAAATTTTCTTGTCACACTTTATCGTTTGTCTATTTTGTTTTTAAAGTTAATATTTCGTAAACGGTTAAAGATAGGATAGCAAATGATTTATAAAAAATGTGTAGAATATAATTTTTTTTCCAGAGCTTCAACATAGTTTTTAATTTATTGCTCATAAAGTACTAAAGCAAATTCAATAAAATTCACTTATTAGGAATCATCGTCCAATAATTCTGGTACAATTACTGATTTTTAGGGCTGTCACGTCCAAGTTGTGTACTTCAGCTATGAGGATCTTTCTGTAACGATAATAATATATTATTTTTTCTCCTCGGATATACCAGGATGACCACTTTTATTTATTTATATACGTTTCAACGTTCAATCAACAATAATTGAGAAGCAAGCAAGCAAAACCGGACGTTTATACAAAAAACCCAACTTTTAAATTAAAACAAATAAAATTCTGTCGCCATTATAAGACCCGTAAACAAACCACCCGGCCAGCCAGGCTGTTTAATTTCTCACTTTATTAACGCTATTATAGCAAACTCGCACGAAAAATTTGGACTAATATTTTTTAGAGGTTCTTAGCAATCATGTCACTTTGAGCGCGGAAAGCGCGCTTGTGCGTCCAAGCCTCCCTTCTCTGGTGGCGGCGGACGCACATGTGCGCTCTTCTGTATATATTATATTCGTATAATAAAGATTTTATTTGAAATTATGTAGTTTTTTTGTCATAAAAAATTATAATAATGCGCGTCTTCAAAAAAAATTAGAAGAAAATACCAAAATATGATTTTCCTTTATAAAATCAATTTAGAAAATATGTATTTGTTAATAATATTTTTGTTTTCTCCGCCCAGACGTATTGCTTGCTTTTTCAGCCCGCAGCGAAAGGGTTAAATTTTCTATTAGATATCAAAGGAAAACCAGATAAAAATACAAATTAATACGAAAAACCGCAACCTACTTCGCACGTAAATTATATACTAAAGCATGGCTCAATGGCTAACCTCAAAAATGTCACGTGACACATAGATCTTCAAGCAATGTTGTCGATATTTCTGTTTCACGGCTTTTTTCAATGTGGTTGTAATCCAGTCGTGGGGCTTACCCGGCACCGATGTCGTTTAGTCAATTGGCAGTTTTATCCAATTCATTGTTGTCATTATTCAAATCTGGTGTTGCAACTAAATTCTGTCATTACAGTTTTCTAGCGTACAATCGACTTCCGAACGTTCAAGGTAGGATCGATCGGGCGCAGAAATACTTCTATAATAAGCAGAAAAAATCTAATAATTTAGATTAGAGATAGATTTTCGGAATAAAAATCTGATTTGCTCCAACATGGTTTTCACAGGACAAAATTCGCTATTATAGATTTACCTGTACCTATGGGAGGAATAGCGTGGCAAGGTGTATTTCTAAAATTAAAGAATTTGACCTGTTCGAATCGTTTCGCTAATAAAAGGAGATATTTTTACATTTTTTGTGGCTTTTGTTATCTATTAAACAAGGCTTTCTCTGGACATATTATTGAACCTAATTTCTTAAATATTGGTTTGTTGATTTTTTAGTAAAGAAACTTTAAAGATAATAATGACCTCGGGTCTGGGGCATTTCATTTCTCATATCATCTTAATAAAAGGAAACAGAATAAATGCTCTCTTATATTTTTATTCTATATTTTCAGTACAGGTAGGAACTGCACAAAGCTTACAATACAGGTAAACTACTAGCAACATCTTCTTCCATACCACAATGGTTTGTTCCACGGAGAAATTTGAAGTAACCCTTGTCACCCCAGTCTTCATTCCATGAGTTGGCGATCAACCAGTATTTGGTACCATCTTCAACTCCCCAACCAAGGATTTTAACAGCATGGCCACCAACTGCGGTGTCACTGGTTCGTTGGTAAACTCCTAAAATTAAGACGATAAAAGGTTCCAGAATAAAAAAAAAATTAACACAAAAAAGAATGTAATCGGTAAAGTTGGTTTGATTTGTCGTAGAAAAAAAATGTTTTTGAAATCTCGACCCTTGGGCTCACTTTAGTTGTTAAAATATTAAGTGGATAACGTGTCGTTAAACGCAAAGTATTAGAAAAATATACCCCCGTGATATTTACGCCGTTAAATATGAAGGTCGAGTGCTGCATATTTGGTTATTACTGATTTAAAAAAAATGGTGTAATAAAAAAAAAAGATCAGTGCTTCGGCATAGTTAGACATAGTTAGAAGTATTCGTTATGTGAAATCAATACCCCTAAATTTTGTTTTTCTTAAGTTGCGTTTTTCTTACCCGACTTGTAACTCACGAAGTCATCGTAAACCGTGTAACCAGCTTCAACAGGTCCATTTTTGTAAATTTCTAATTGGATCTGTTTTTCATTGTCAAAAGTAGTAACCTCTTGTCCAAAGGTCTTAGATTCTTTGTAGTCCAATGACGTATCATAACACGTATCAGTACATTCAGGGGTATCGAGATTCAAAGTTGAGCATTGTGGCCTGGTTCCATTGACATGGTGCTCACAGGGTTGAAGGGAATAATCTTGGCATCCCTGACCTGACTGGTAGAGACCACCAGTTACGATTCCAGATTCCTTCCAGTAATCCCAGGCTTCGGCAATATATCCTCCGTTACATCCCCAGCCGCAG
This sequence comes from Polydrusus pterygomalis, assembly GCA_963969555.1. Lineage (NCBI taxonomy): Eukaryota > Metazoa > Arthropoda > Insecta > Coleoptera > Curculionidae > Polydrusus > Polydrusus pterygomalis. Next base: position 55,850,489 of record OZ018379.1, read on the forward strand.
GCGAAAAGACCATAGCAACAGGCGGTTATATCTTCGGCGGATACATATATTTGTTTGGTTTGGTTTGAGTGAATGCAAATTCTGTCGGACATTGATTCTACTGCACCAAAAGCCTAAAGAACAGAAACTGTATAATAGAACGGTTATGTTGGCAGACCTTTTACGATAGTGATTATGGTAAAATAGGGTAATAACTCACCCAACACGATCCACAATCTGACTGATCACGGACTTGCTTAAGGGAATCACAGTTTGGCCAAGCTTCACGGGCATCAAAAGTTTCTGGAACATCGTCATCAGCATTGTGAGGGTTGGACTTGTACGCCTTCTTTGGTTGGGATGTGCGTGGCAGGAGACCAGATGCAATTTTTTTAACTTTTTCCCATTCGTGTACTTCAAAGTTTTTTCCTGCTGTCCATGTTTTTGCCTTCTGGTTTATTCTGGCAATGTTTTCATCGGAAAGTGGGTGGTAATCCAAGAATGCAGCAGAGGCCGCAGAAATGGCTACAAGGACTGCTAAGGCCTCCAAGAGCTTCATATTTTATTCTTAGAAAAAATAAGTAAGAAATAATGATTAAAATATAAGGTTTATTTAAAGAAGCATTCTATACATAAATATAGAAAAACTATAAAAAATACTTCGTGTATTAATCTTCACTAAATTTTATTGTTCTAACATAACAATTGTTTCGACACACAGTGTATTAGTCAGATGGTTACAAAGAATGATTGATTTAAATTATCTAAAACTATGAAATTTAGTCTAAATATTTAACTATTTTATTAACACTTGGAAATACCAAATAACCCAAACTATCTGTTTCTATTGAAAAAGAGTCCTGAAGAATAGGTCATTATACAAATTTTATTATATGAAGAAAACTCTAACGGATTAAATTTAAATTTAACAAAGGAGAATTGTTCAGGTCCAACTGGTCATTTAATAGAACATTTGATCTTTGGGCGTGCATTTGTTAATTTCCATACTTTCTAATAAATTAAGTTTTGTTGACTTATTTTCTAAATGTAAAATTTCAAAATTTTCATCAAAACTGTTATGTTTACTATTTAAATGTATTGCATAATGGGAATTACTGTGTTTTTTGTTGTAACTATTTTTATGTTCTTTGATTCTTTTTCCAAAACACCTGCCTGTTTGTCCTATGTAAATTTTTGAACAACTACCGCATTTAAGTTTATAAACACCACATTTTTGATTTTTTTGGGTTTTGTTTTTATTATTTTTAATTAATGTACTCAATTTATTGTTGGTTCTATAAGCAATTTTAAAATTTGGTTTTTTCAATAGTTTATTAACCTTGTCTGTGATATCTCTATTATATGTAAGAGTTTTGTATTCTATTTTATTTCGTGTTAAAACTGGAAATGCTAAATTAATTGCTTTATTATATTGCTTTTTATTGATAATGTGATCTATCATGGAAGCTTGATATCCATTGTTTATAGCTAATTGTTTGATTATATTTAATTCTTTGTTTTAGTTTTGTTCCGATAATGGTATATTAATAAGTCGATGGACAGAAGAATTTAAAGCAGAAATTTTATGACAATATGGATGATTGGATTTATTGTGCATGGTAATATCAGTATATGTGATGGTTTATGGAAAATAGTCCAATCCAATCCTATCATCCATATTGTCATAAAATTTTTGCTTTAAATTCTTTTGTCCATCGACTTATTAATATACCATTATCGGAACAAAACTATAACAAAGAATTAAATATAATCAAAAAATTAGCTATAAACAATGGATATCAAGCTTCCATGATAGATCACATTATTAATGAAAAACAATATAATAAAGCAATTAATTTAGCATTTCCAGTTTTAAAACCAAATAAAATAGAATACAAAACTCTTACATATAATAGAGTTATCACAGACGAGGTTAATAAACTATTGAAAAAACAAAATTTTAAAATTGCTTATAGAACTAACAATAAATTGGGTACCTTAATTAAAAATAATAAAAACAAAACCCGAAAAAATCAAAAATGTGGTGTTTATAAACTTAAATGTGGTAGTTGTTCAAAAATTTACATAGGACAAACAGGCAGGTGTTTTGGAAAAAGAATCAAAGAACATAAAAATAGGGGCGCATGCAAAGTCGTCACCAAGGAGGTCAAATGTATACCCCTAATTTTAAAGATGTTTATTACACATGCATTTTCATCACCGAGGCAGCAAGCAGGTAAAAATGGTACATGCAAAGTCGTCACCAACTATTAAATGCTCATTAAAAATTATTTAAATGAATTATGATTATTCTCAGGATTATTTGTATTAGTTCCCTGCATAATGATTGTTTAATCAAAAAAATTGTTTTTATCGTTGAAGAAATAGTTGTGGATTTTGAAAAAGCAATTCATATAGCTGCAACTGATATTTGGCCCAACGCAAAAATAATTGGCTGTGTCGGTTTCACCTAGCACAGGCTTGGTATAGAAAAATCCAAAATTGTGGGTTGGTCATCGACTATAGAAACGAGTCAAGTGAAATTGGGCGTTGGTTGAACTACCTTTCGCGCTTATGTATTTGGATTTAAAAGAAGTAGGTGACTGTTTTGCCCTTGATTTATCAGAAAGTATGCCTCAAGATGATAGAGTTGTTAAATATGCTGATTACTTAGTTGATAATTATATTTCTGAGGAATCACTTTTTCCACCCATTATCTGGGCAGAACAGTCAGCTACTGTAAGTCACACGACCAATGCTTTCATGCACATTTTAACGACATTATGTACAAAGATCATCCAATTTTTTTTTTTTTGAAAAACTTAAATATACAGTGTGTCCGCTTGAGTTCTGTACATATGGAAAACTTTTTTAATATTAATTTTACGAAAAAAAGTTACTCTTTATAAAAAGTTCTGCTTCCTGAAAAAATAATATTAGACTATTCAAACTTGAGATAGTATGTGCAGGATAATCAAAAAGTATCAAATCAAAATTGACCTACGAAAAAAGTACCCTTAATTTTAATTTTAGAGCAAAATGGAATAAGCAAATGTTGATTGGCATTAAAAATTATATCTGTTTCTACTCTTAGTAGACTATTATTGAAAATTAAATTAAAAATTTAAATCTTAATTCCTAATGGCATGTGCATTATCTTGCCACCATTTTCCACCTGAATTTGAATTTCAACTGTCAGTTATGTTATTTGTCTGAAACATCGGTAGAATAATTAGATACCTAAATATGCCGTTGAAATTGAGTATGCAAGATAAAATTAAAATAATTTCAATTGTTTGAAAATTACAAAACGTATCGGGAAACTGCCGAAATTTTTAACTACAGATATCCTGATAAAATGATTTCTTTTACAACAGTAGGGAACATAGTGACTAAATTCAAGACCTTTGGAAGTGTGGAAAATAACTACAATAAGAACCGTGGACCAAGGGTTGCAAATAATGAAACTGGGAACCAAGTAATGTTGTCTGCAGTAGAAGATCCTAAAAAATCATTGCGAAATAGGTCAACAACATTAGCAAATGATGTAGGGAAAACTACGATTTCAAAAATATTGCATGAAAATAAATTTCGGCCCTACAAACCAAAATTTATACATACCTTGAAGCCAGGTGATTTTGAGCGACGCTTAGAATTTTGTTTTTTAATACAAGGAGAGTTAGAAGATAACCCTTTCATGGCAAGAGATATAATTTTTACAGACGAAGCAACCTTTACCTCGCACGGGATTGTTAGTTCACAAAATTGTCGTTGGTGGAGTGACGTTAATCCAAATTTCACTATACAGACAAGTGATCAGTACTCATTTAAAACAAATGTGTGGTGCGGAATTTTCAAAGATAGAATAATAGGACCTTTTTTTTTCGACAAAATTTAAATGGTGAACGTTACTTGCATTTTTTAAATAATTATTTGTTTAATTTTATTCATGGACTTCAAATACCCGATAGACTACGGATATGATACCAACAAGATGGTGCACCATGCCACAGTGCGAGGAATGTAAGACAATATTTAAATACCCTTTTTAATGGAAAAGTTATCGATAGATATTGTGACCTTTTTTGGCCCGCTAGGTCTCCGGACTTGACCCCCCTCGATTATTTCTTGTGGGGCTACTTAAAACAGAATATATACCTACAAAGGCCATTTCAAAATGTTGACCATTTAGAGAGGGTAATTAGAGAGACAATTACAAATATAACTCCTGTCATGATTAGAAATGTTTTAAGAGAATTTTCTGCAAGAACGGCTAAATGTATTGAAATGGAGGGAGGATATGTCGAGGCAAATGTGCAGTGAGGGGTTAATGATTCATATTTTAATGTTTATTATTATAATTGTATTTTTCCAAAATAAATTATCATGTTTCTATCAATAATTATTTAAATGCGTCATAAAATTACTACAAAACAGGGCTAAAGAATCAAAGGTTACGCTTTGAATAAAAATAATTGATAAATGTTTATTAGCTTGAATTGCAGACAATGATTAATTATAAATCATTTCAAAAAATTATATTTTTTGAAATGTCAAATATATTTTTTGAAATGTCAAATATATTTTCAATAATAGTCTACTAAGAGTAGAAACAGATATAATTTTTAATGCCAATCAACATTTTCTTATCCATTTTGCTCTAAAATTAAAATTAAGGGTACTTTTCTCGTAGGTCAATTTTGATTTGATACTTTTTGATCATCCTGTACATACTATCTCAAGTTTGAATAGTCTAATATTATTTTTTCAGTAAGCAGAACTTTTTATAAAGAGTAACTTTTTTTCGTAAAATTAATATTAAAAAAGTTTTCCATATGCACAGAACTCAAGCGGACACACTGTATAAAATATAGATACGTATGTAAAAATTCAAAGTGTGCATATTCCTCGTAAAATCCATGATATGACGGTTAAAAAAAGACAACAATTTATTCAATCTACTATAATAAAATATCAAGATAGAGAGATAAATAGATTATAATTTCTTACATGTCTTTCGTATCACTGTTCCGTTAAGAATAGCTGCAGCATTAAAATTATATCTGTTTAGTTTTCTTATTCACTTAAGAATTTATCTATTACATGATGTAATTAAGTTTTGTGTTATTCCTGTAAATTTTATAAAATACTATGTTTTATAATGGAGTGCATTTTTTTTTAATCGGAGACCAAAAAAGAGAATATAATTAATTTTATAACTTTTGTATTGGTGACGAAAATGCATGTATAATAAACACGAATCTTTAAGCTTGGTGACTGGAATGCATGTGTAATAAAACCGACCCTTTAAAGCCGGTGACGATAATGCATGTCTTTATTACCTCGGTGACGAAAAAGCATACGCCGAAAAATTGTTACAACAAAAACACAGTAATTCCCATTATTCCCACATTTAAATAGTGTACAACACAGTTTTGATGAAAATTTTGAAATTTTACATTTAGAAAATAAGTCATCAAAACTTAATTTACGAGAAAGTATGGAAATTAACAAATGCAAAAGATCAAATGTTTTATTAAATGACTAGTTGAACCTGAACAATTCTCCTTTGTTAAAGTTAAATTTAATCCGTTAGGGTTTTTTCAAATAATAAAATTTATATAATGACCTATTCTTCAGGACTATTTTTCAATAGAAACAGATAGTTTGGGTTATTTGGTATTTCCAAGTGTTAATAAAATAGGTAAATATTTAGAGTAAATTTTATAGTTTAAGGTAATATAAATCATTCATTCATTTGTAACCATCTGACAAAGACACTGTGTGTCGAACCAATTGTTATGGTATAACAATAAAATTTAGTAAATATTTATACACGAAGTATTTTCTATAGTTTTTATAATAATAAATAACGGCTACTTCTATACAATAAATATATAATATACATCGCCTTTTTTTCCAATTTAGGATATACATTTTTTGAGAGTATGTATGTTTAAAAACCCGTAATGAAAATACAAAGGACTATTGAATTGGGTGAAACTACGCCGCCGCGACGTCAAAGAACTAATTAAATTTAACTTAAAGAAATAGTCCATACTTTAAGTGGAGTGTATGTATAAAGGTAAAGAAATAAGACACTCTAAGTCTTCCTCCACTGGTTTATGAAAATAAATTTTTAAATAAGGGTAAATTCTCTACATATTTCGACTGTATAGACAGTCATCATCGGGAGAAGAGAATAAGGAAAAAGAGAAATATCAGGTGCAAACAGTACGTACTGAGCTAAAAGATGATGGAGAGGACAAATAAAATAATCGGAACAACGTCCACCGTAGTGGTATGCCTAGCAAAAGGTCATTTGTGGGGAATTGGCAGAAACAAGATATAAGTTAATGTAGCAGTAAGCTACTTGTCGAATTAGTGACAACGCACCATCAAATTAGTGACAACGCACCATCAAATCAGTAACATCGCACCAATAAATTAGTGACAACTAGAGGTGTGACGATATAACTGTCACGGTTAAAATTAACCGGTTATTAAGAAATAACAGTCGCTATCGGTGATTAAATATGATCTGAAGCAGTTACCAGTTATTCAATATACCAAGCGCTCGCACATCGCACTGCCGACTGAGTTCGCCGGCTCATGGCAGCCTTCTTTCGCTGCACGCTGTTATTTTCGAAATAACTGGATAAAGAATAACATGGTTATTTTAGTAATAGGTAGTGAAGCAACTACTAGTGATTCATATACCAACCGATCGCACAGCACTGCCGCTGCTTAAGTCGCCGGCTCATGCAGCCTTCTAAAGCTGTTAAATAACTGGATATTAAAAAATAACATGGTTATTATTAGTAATCGGATAATTTTCATATCACTTTGTGGGCGGTAACGGTAAGGTATAATTAATTTCCAATGAACGTTATTTCTCTGATATTTGATAGTCCTGGTTTGCAGGATGCTTATGCTTAAAGGAAAGGTGTTAAATAGTTACAAGATAGTTTCACGTCTTCCACGTTTAAAATTGCGAGGGAAATAGTGGATTGGTGGATAGGTTGGCAATTATATATTTTGTAATTCCCCGAAGCGCGTTGTGGCGTTGTATTTAATGTATTTTCTATTTATGTGTGTGTATGTCGTGAGTCGTGACCGTCGTATTGTGTGTATTTACTTGGTATATGATACTACATAGACTTTATTTTTATTGGTAATTTAACTAGAGACTAGGGTGTGTGGTATGTGATGGGTACAGTAACATAATATGCTGAAAATAAAATAGAGAAAACGTTATTTTTCAAAATAACAGCTATTTTAATTTGGCGCCAATAAAATATTTAAAAAGAGAAAAAGTCGATTATTTAAATTGACACCTTCACCTTAGTAAATCTCATTTTTTGAAAATAACTGGTAACTGTTTAAAATAACAGTTAATTTAAAATAACAGTCACCGGTATACCGGTGATTCAAAAATAACTCTTAAGCCCACCTCTAGTGACAACGCACCCTAAGTGTGAGGAGAGAAAAAAAAAACATAACGTTGGAGTGGTAAATGTTGACCTTTAAAGTAATGAGGAGTGACTATTTTTTTTTTTTTTTTAAATTTTTTAAACACTTCCCTCCTTAAATTTAATTTGCTGTTTCACTATTATGTGATTATTCATCTACTCTTCTATTCTTCATTAATTTTACGTATTCCAATTTCTTTCCTCACTCTTATGTCACTGGTTTACCAAAATGTGACTTTTTAGTCACTCCTCATTACTTTAAAAGTCAACATTTACCACTCCAACGTTATGTTTTTTCTTCTCTCCTCACACTTAGGGTGCGTTGTCACTAATTTATTGGTGCGATGTTACTGATTTGATGGTGCGTTGGCACTAATTTGATAGTGTGTTGTCACTAATTCGACAAATAGCTTATTACTGCTACATTAACTTATATCTTCTTTCTGCCAATTCCCCACAAATGACCTTTTGCTAGGTATACCACTACGGTGGACGTTGTTCCGATTACTTTATTTGTCCTCTCCATCATCTTTTAGCTCAGTACGTACTGTTTGCACCTGATATTTCTCTTTTCCTTATTCTCTTCTTCTGATGATGACTGTTTATACAGTTGAAACATATAGAGAATTTACCCTTATTTAAAAATGTATTTTAATAAACCAGTGGAGGAATACTTAGAGTGTCTTATTTCATTACCTTTAATTAAATTTAACATAGAATGCATTTTTTGTGTCTTCTAAGGTGAGACTTTGAAACAAGCTCAAGGCAGGAACATGCAAATTCTTTAATTACTTCCTATTTTTTTGTCTTGCACCTTATTAGCTTTAAACGGTTTTACTCAGCTTGATTAAAATATCATATTTTAAAATGTAACTTACTTAACTAATTAGCACTTAAACTTAACGCACCTGACATAGTTTCCTGTATTTATATACTTTGTGGGCGTAAAAGAGATAAGGCGTTAAACAATAATTTTTAGAAAAAAAGTATTGATAAGATAACTGTCAACTAACAATAAACTCTCCAAATTCATAAATAACGAAATAATTGATCTTTGGTAAGATAGCCTTTGTTCTCTTGAAAAAATAGGCATCAGCATCCGTTAAAAAAAGATAAATTTAATGTACTTTGCACAGTCCAGTTTTGTTGTGACCACTTATACAATTTTTTTTAAGGGGAGGCTTGAGCAAAAATACTTCTTTTAAAAATTGGTTAAATATTAGGCATTATAATAAAGAAACGAATCATCCTTTTATATAGAACTAACGTGTATCCGGCATGCGTTGCAACCCGCTGGTATAAATACAAACCCGATATATTAGTACCCGGCATGCCACTTTCTGAAATTGCACCCGTACGAAGCCGGGGCGGGTCGCTAGTTATACATAAAAACCTTCCCCTTAAATCACTCTATCTATTAAAAAAAAACCGCTTCAAAATTCGTTGTTTACATAGTTTTAAATATTTAAGCATATTTAGGTTATAGGGACGGACGGACAGACAGCGACAGCGACTTTGTTTTATACTATGTTAAGATACCGCCCACTTAATCAACAATCGCTTGGGCCCGTCAAATTAGTTTTTTTAAATAACATTTTTAGTATTGAAAATACTATTAGGATCGTGTTTACGCAAACTTTGCATTGCATGTCGATGTCGCTCATGTCGATGTCGCTTATGTCGATGTCGCTCTGCCGTCTGTCGCGGCCAACAGCGCAATATCTAGATCGGTCTTGTAACATAATACTCTGATAATACTTGGTAGAAATATAAATATGAATCAGCGTAAAGTCGGCAAGTAAATAATGAATAATGTTTAGTTTAGTTTGTGTTTTAAAGAACGCTATAGTAACTTTGTTAAAAAGTGTTTTATTGAGATAAGTTATAACTAAGGTAAGTTCACGTTATTTAAATCGGAATGTTATATCGAAAAAAAAAGCGGGAGGCAAAAAGTTGGAGCACAATAATTGCATATTACAGGGTCCGCCCAAATTTGGTTAACAAATGGGATAATTTTTTTATTATTGATTTCTCAGAAAATGTTATTGTACCGGATGATTGGTTATATTTTGCACCCCTACCTATCTCATGAAAATCTTCATGGTCTATTTTGAACGCTTGGGTAAATAAGTATAATTTAAAAACATAGCATAAGTAGGCTTAGACAATATGACCGATTGAATATAAGGCAATTGTTCACCTTGGTTGGTCTGCTATGTGAATATTATTGTTTATAAACAAATTAATATTAATTATTCTTAGAAATAAAACCATACAGTTAATATAATATGTTTTAGTTAATATACAGGGTGTCCCAAACGTAATGGGACACATAGCAACAGCAGGCTCCTTAAGGCGAAATAATGCGATTTATTTAAACTTGCATTATCCCAAAATTGATAACAACCAAGATAAAGGGTGTCAAACTTTTATTTTTGTTTTCGTTTTTTTGGGATTATTTATAGTTCACCTTGGTTGGTCTGCTATGTGAATATTATTGTTTATAAACAAATTTATATGAATTATTCTTAGAAATAAATTTTTTATTATTGTTTTCTCAGAAAATGTTATTCTACATAAAAGTTTTGCATCTTGAGTAAATCATTTTGACGTATTCAAATCTTCTATGGCATAAACAAGGTGACTATAAAATAGAAAAATATGACGTCAGTGATTCAAAAATTTTTTAAAATTTAAAAACTGAAACCATATTAAAGAACTAATAAATCCAAGATAAAAAGTTAAATAAAGTTTTTTTCTAGTGCTAATAGTTTTCAAGAAAAGTCAAGTTAAAAATCAAATTTTTGCCCTTATTGAATTTTTACACTTTTCATATTAACTTTCCACATTAACTGTTAATATGGCTGTTTCAGTTTTTAAATTTTTTAAATTTTTTGAGTCACTGACGTCATACTTTTCTCTTTTATATTCACCCTGTCTATGCCACAGAAGATTTGAATACGTCAAAACGATTTACTCAAGATGCAAAACTTTTATGTAGAATAAAATTTTCTGAGAAATCAATAATAAAAAATTATCCCATTTGTTAAAACCAAATTTGGTCGGACCCTGTAAAATTAAAGAACATTATTTAAACTTTTACAAAATCCAAATTAGAATGTGGGCTTTAATTACATGACATAGGTCATTAAAATTTTAAAGCTGTGTCAGGTATTTTCAATACATAGGATGCTTGCGTAAGGTGCAAGATCTGTGATTTTTTTAGTAAAAGATTACCGTTTGAATCATAAACAAATCAACATTATACAGGGTTAGGAAAAATTACCAGAACGGTCGATTATTTCAAAATATACAGGGGTTATCAAAAAACGTCTTATATAAAAAATGTAGGGCTGTTAAAAATCTACATATCGGTGATAAATTGAAATATACAGGGTCGCCCACAAAGTTGTGGAGAATAATAGTTATATTTTTTTGAATGGAATACCCTGTATATTTTTACTTATTTTGATTGTCGACTCAATTTTAAACATTTTTTATTAACCATATGTTATACCTAAATTCATTACTTTCCTACATAAATTGATCAGCTACAAAACACAAAGTAAATTTCAAGGAACAATTTATTAAGTTAACTTTAAACAAAAACGTATAACAAATCATGGCAAAACGGCTCTATTTTTTAATAAGTGTTGAAAATGACCCCCATTTACTAACTGACAATGATACAAATTATCGCAAAAATGTCTTTGGGTGTTTAAAACCATTTTCCTTGTTATTCTCGCATTTTCATTGACAATTTTCATTCTTAATTCTTCTAAATTATTGGATTTATTATGATAAACTATCTTTTTCAGGTGACCCCAATAAAAAAAAATAATGGCGAAAGATCGGGAGACCGTGAAGGCCATTCGATAGGCCCTATTCTTCCTATCCATCGATTTGGGAACGTGACATCCAAAAATTCTCTAACATCGCGAGTAAAATGCGGAGGAGCTCCATCTTGCTGATACCAGGTTAAGTTAATATCAGCATTTAAATTGTTTATAGCTGGAACTATTTCTTGCCGAAGAAGCCGGAGATATCGATTACCGTTCAAATTTTCCTCGATAAAAAAGGGTCCAATTACATGTCCCGCAAACAATCCAGCCCAGACATTAACTTTTCTTGGGAACTGTGTATGCAGCTCTTCATACCAGTTAGGGTTATTTCGCGCCCAGTAACGGTAATTTTGCTTATTCACCATTCCGTGTAGTGTAAAAGTCGCTTCCGAAAACACAATATTATTTGAAAAATTCTGGTTTTCTTCCATATTTCTAGTCATTATTTCGCAAAATTCTAGCCTTCGATCTCAGTCAACGTCAAAAAGTTCTTGTACAACATTAATTTTGTATGGATGCATTTTCTCCGTATAAAGAACGGTTCGTACAGATTTTTTATCAATTTCATGATCCAAAGCAAGCTGATTGGTGGATTGTTTGGGATTTTCTTCTATCGCAAGCAGAATGTCCAGCTTTTTTTCCTCGGAGGTAGCCGTCCTAGGTCTTCCAGATCTTGGGCGGTTTTTTACAGTACCAGACATTCTGTAACGCTCAATAGTTCAAAAAACTGCATTTTTTTTTAATGTGCCTGTCTGGATGCAAATTATTGTAAATATTACATACCTCCTGATATGATCTCTGTTTATCGCCAAACCCCCTTAAAATTAAAATACCAATTCTCTCTGTTTCAGTAAGTAAAAATGCCATGCTATTTTCTTTTTTGTCTATTTCTGTCAGAATTTGAGTTTCAGATGTCAAACTATTAATTATTTATTAGTAACCATGGTCGTGCCTTATTTGTTGTTCACTATATGTTCGAATATTTCCCTCATATGTTAAAGTTCCCATAAGAGAAATGCAATTTTCGCAAAATTACAGCGAAAACAGCACTGCCAGAAATCGAAAATTGCATCGCAAGTTTATATTGTTGACGAAACGTCAAAGCGGGATTTTATTGTTAACAAACGTCAAAAAATGTAATATTCTGACAATTAACGTCATCTTATTGAGTGACAGCAGACAAAAAAGTCAATGTCAACGAATGTTTTCTTGTAATTTTTAAGCATTTTAATTTTATTGTTAGTATTTTCTGTTAAATAAAATATTTAAATTTACTTGATTCGAGTTCTTAATTAATTTGGGAAATATTCAAATAAATTACACTCGTGCATAAAAATAACCAGATAATTTTTTTATTCAATGTGTTTTTTTTACTAATTGCAATCGTTTGTTTTCATATTTTACGAAAATGCCCTCCTCCTGCGGAGTCGGGCTTTTTCGCGAAAATATGAAAACAAACTCTTGCAATTATAAAAAAACACATTTCATTCAAAAATTATCGGTAATTTTGATGCACTTGTGCACTTACCCCCGAAAATCGCATCGTTATACGTTATTATTTGAAACGCCGATTTCTAGGAAAGTAATGAATTTAGGTATAACACATGATTAATAAAAAATGTTTAAAATTGAGTCGACAATCAAAATAAGTAAAAATATACAGGGTGCTCCATTTAAAAAAAATAACTATCATTCTTCACAACTTTGTGGGTGACCCTATATATTTCAATTTATCACCGATATGTAGATTTTTAACAGCCCTACATTTTTTATATAAGACGTTTTTTGATAACCCCTGTATATTTTAAAATAATCGACCGTTCTAGTAATTTTTCCTAACCCTGTATATGTATGACTCTTAATTTTTGTATGGAAACGTATTGAATATTTTTCCCTTTTCACATTCTACAATTAATTATAAATATTTTTTATAAATCATGCCCTATACCTATTAACAAAATATTAATTTTTAAAATACACAAAGGACAAAGTATGAAAATAAATTATTTTATAGGATATTGAAAATATCCTTCACCAACTGTTCTGCAATTTCTCATATTACTCGTCGAATGGACACCTTCGGTGGATCTATCGTGTTTGGTTTACATAAATAAATAAAATTTTTGACGTAGCTTTGTAAAAAAATGTCCAGTGAATTAAGATCGGGCGATCTGCGTGGCCACACTAACGACCCCGTCTACCTATTCACCGCCACAGAAAAATTATATTTAAGTACTCCCTAATTACTTCCTCGTGCACCATCCTGGTGAAAGTATATAACTCATGGAAACTCTGATTTAAACCAACTTGAACGGCTTTGTAGTTTTACCTAACTTATTGTAGTCAATTATCAGATCTGTTGTTTGGATTAAATTCCATCATTCACTTCGAATCATTTTGCTAATAAAGAGGGTATATTTTTTACATTACATAAACGCAACGTTTTATCTGTACAGATAGTGTTGCCGCCGAAACGAGAGATTCTCGTCTCGTCTGGCCCTCTCTCGACGAGACAAGAGAGACATTTTCTCTCGAATAAAGCTCCGAGACGAGACGAGAGAAGTACCCTCTCTCGTCGAGAAATGTTCGTCTCTTTCGATCACTTTCGAGCAAAAAACGTTACTTTTTTGAGCTTTTTTTAATCGTCTTAAATTTCTCTTTGCAAAAATATACTATAATGTCTATATTTGGACCAGCGGTTTTCGAGTTATTTAACTGCAAATAGTTTCATCTAATTAGCCGTGCCTGGGCATTCAGAATAACATGTTATTATGACGTTTTATCGCTGGATAAAATTATTTTCAGTCAAATAACTCGAAAACCGTCAGCGTCGGTCCAAATATGGACATTATAGGTATATTTTTAGAGGAATTTAAGAAGATTTTAAAAATCTCATAATAGACAGGTTGTCCCAAAAAAAATATGTTTTAAATTTGCTGATTCTACATAAGTTTATAATTACTTTTATTAAATGCATTATTAGTATATAGTTAATAGTTTCCAAGATATTGACTTTTGAAAAATTATATTTTTAAGTTTCGACAGCCTATAGCTTTCTAACAGTACATCTTAGAGCAAAACGGCGCATATTATGTCTATATCTTCCATTTTCACTATCTTCCCAAATCATTCAAACTTCCGGCCAAACCGGATGTAACTCGAAAGCAGGAAATATAGTTCTTCCAGTTTAACCGGAAGGTGATTTTTTTGGGAAGATAATAAAAATGGAAGATAGGGACATGTGAGCCCTTTTGCTCTTAGACGTACTGTTAGATCTGTCGAAACTCAAAAATTACATTTTTTAAAAGTAAATATCTTGGAAATGAAAATTTCTTACCGTGCTGGTGTTTTGGAGCACCCTGTATAGACAAAAATAATTTATAAGAGGCACCTCTTAACCCTTAATAAGCCTCGTCAAAAGTTTTCGGCTATCTTAGTGGTACAGGAGATATTGACCTTTGTCGCACTAATGGGCCACCCTGTAGTAAATACCAAGCAAAGTTTTAACGCATATATAAAATTCGTTCGAATTCCAGACAAACTAAAAAGCTGGCAACAACGCCAATATCGTCATTCGGTGCGTTAGATCCTCTTACACAACTGTACCAAATTTGGTTTCAATCGGCCAGTAAATTGTGATGTTATTAAGCCGTTTCCAGACTTTATACACACACTGTATATTTATAACAGGTAGGAACTGCACAAAGCTTACAATACAGGTAAACTACTAACAACATCATGTTCCATACCACAATGGTTGGTTCCACGGAGAAATTTGATGTAACCCTTGTCACCCCAGTCTTCATTCCATGAGTTGGCGATCAACCAGTATTTGGTACCATCTTCAACTCCCCAACCAAGGATTTTAACAGCATGGTCACCAACGTAGTGGTCACTGGTTCGATGGTAAACTCCTAAAATTAAGACGATGAAAGGTTCCAAAATAAAAAAAATGTAACACAAAAAAGAAAGTAATCGGTAAAGTTGGTTTGATTTGTCGTAAAAAAAATAATTTTTGAAATCTCGACCCTTAGGCTCAGTTTTAATTATTAAAATATTAAGTAGATAACGTGTGGTTAAACGCAAAGTGTTAGAAAAATATACCCTAGTGATATTTACGCGGTTAAATATGAAGTTTGAGTGATGCATATTTGGTTATTACTGATTTAAAAAAATTAAAAATGGTGTTACAAAAAAAAAAAGATCAGTGCTTCTGGCATAGTTAGAAGTATTCGTTACGTGAAATCAATACACCTAAACTTCGTTTTTCCTAAGTTGCGTTTTTCTTACCAGACTTGTAACTCACGAAGTCATCGAAAACCGCGAAAATAGCTTCAACAGGTCCATTTTTGTAAATTTCTAATTGAATCTGTTTTTCATTATCAAAAGTAGTAACCTCTTGTCCAAAGGTCTTAGATTCTTTGTAGTCCAATGACGTATCATAGCACGTATCAGTACATTCAGGGGTATCGAGATTTAAAGTTGAGCATTCTGGCCTGGTTCCATTGACATTGTGCTCACAGGGTTCTAGGGAATAATCTTGGCATCCCTGACCTGACTGGTAGAGACCACCAGTTACGATTCCAGATTCCTTCCAGTAATCCCAGGCTTTAGCAGGAAATCCTCCGTCACATCCCAAGCCGCTGGGGGAACAACTATAGCAACAGGCGGTTAAGTCTTCGGCGGATACATATATTTGTTTGGTTTGATTTGAGTGAATACAAATTCTGTCGGACATTGATTCTACTGCACCAAAAGCCTAAAGAACAGAAACTGTATAATATAATGGTTATGTTGGCAGACCTTTTACGATAGTGATTATGGTAAAATAGGGTAATAACTCACCCAACACGATCCACAATCTGACTGATCACGGATTTGCTTAAGGGAATCACAGTTTGGCCAAGCTTCACGGGCATCAAAAGTTTCTGGAACATGATCATCAGCATTGTGAGGGTTGGACTTGTATGCTTTCTTTGGTTGGGATGTGCGTGGCAGAACACCAGATGCAATTTTTATAACTCTTTCCCATTCGTTAATTTCAAAGTTTTTTCCCGCTGTCCATGTTTTTGCCTTCTTGTTGATTCTGGCAATGTTTTCTTCAGAAAGTGGGTGGTAATCCAAGAATGCAGCAGAGGCCGCAGAAATGGCTACAAGGACTGCTACGGCCTCCAAGAGCTTCATATTTTATTCTTAAGAAAAATAAGTAAGAAAGAATGATTAGCATAATATATGGTTTATTTAAAGAAGCATTCTATACATAAGTATAGAATATACATCGCCTTTTTTCCCATTTAGGGTATCCATTTCAGAGTAAGGTAATGAAAATACAAAGGACCATTGAATTGGGTGAAATGACGGCAACGCGACGTCAAAAAGTAATACATTAACTTTAGCTTAGAATGCATCTTTTGTGTCTTCTAAGGTAAGACTTTGAAACAAGCTCAATGCAGGTATGTGCAAATTTTGTAATTACTTCCTATTTTTTTGTTTTGCAACTTATTAGCTTTACACTGCTTTACGCAGCTTAATTAAAATGTAATATTTTAAAATGCAACTTACTTAACAAATTAACACTTCAACTTAATGCACCTGACATAATTTCATGCATTTATATACTTTGTGGGCGTAAAAAAGATAAGGTGTTAAACAATACTTTTTAGAAAAAAAGTATTGATAAGATACCTGTTCATTGACCATAAACTCTCCCAATTCATAAATAACGAAATAATAGCCTTTTGTTCTCTTGAAAAAACAAATTATTACCATCCATTAAAAAAAGATAAATTTAATGTACTTTGCACGGTGCTTGAAAATATATTTTTGTTGTGACCACTTATACAATTTTTTTTAAGGGGAGGCCGAGGGGGAGGCTTAAGCAAGAATGCTTCTTTCAAAAATTGGTTAAAGATAAGGCATTATGATAAAGAAACGGATCGTCCTTTTATATAGAATACCACCCACTTAATCAAGAATCGCTCGGACCCGTCAAATTAGTTTTTTTAAATAACATTTTTTTTAGTAAAAGATTACCGTTTGAATCATAAACAAATCAACATGCTATGGGTATCACCTTTAATTTTTTTTTAATTGAAACATAATTGAATGTTTCTCCCTTTTTACATTCTACAATTAATTCTAAATAGTTTTTATAAATCATGCCCTATACCTACCTATTAACAATATACACAAAGGACAATGTATGAAAATAAAATATTTTATAAGATATTGAAAATATCCTTCACCAACTGTTCTGCAATTTCTAATATTACTCGTCGAATGAACTGCTTAGGCGGATCTGTGGAGCTTGGTTTACATAAACTAGACTGGCTACATATCGCTAATCGTTCAGCCGAGAGTGCATTTATTATTAGTACCTACCAAAATAAATTTACAATTACAATAAAAGAATATTTTTGTTTCTTTTTTCAATATTTAATATTGCTTTTTTTGCCTAAAACATAAGCAAAAAATGATTCTTATATTGAAGCGATCAATTATCAGCTAATAAATTTATAGAAATATTATTGTACCGAGCCCGTCGGGAACGGCACTGTTCTAGTTCGATCGTTTAATTATACGACAGCTGTCACTTTGACAGGTACGTGCCATTTTTTTAGCTTTTTTGTAGCGAGGGTTATAGCTGTAAGAATTCGAAATTAAAAAATTTTTAGGTACCTAAATAACAAAGTTCTATACGACAGCTGTCAAATTTTAACAGGTAAGTGTCAATTTATTTAAACTTTTTTCGTAGCGAGGGTTAAAGCTGTAATAATGCCAAATTAAAAAAAATTTCAGTACCAAAATAACAAACTTCTATACGACAGCTGTCAAATTATGACAGGCGGGTGTAAATTTTTAAAAGCGTTTTTCATATAGAGGATTATAGCTGTAAGAATCCGAAATTAAAAAATTTTTCAGTACCTAAATAACAAAGTTTCATACGACAGCTGTCAAATTTTGACAGGTAAGTGTCAATTTTTTTTAGCTTTTTCGTAACGAGGATTATAGCTGTGAGAATCCTAAATTAAAACATTTTTCAATACCTAAATAACAAAGTTCTATACGACAGCTGTCAAATTCTGACAGGTAAGCGTCAATTTTTTTAAACTTTTTTCGTAGCGATGTTTATAGCTGTAAGAATCCTAAATTGAAAATTTTTTAGTACTTAAATAACAAAGTTCTATACGCCAGCTGTAAAATTTTGACAGGTAGTGTAAATTTTTTAAAACTTTTTTCATAGCGAGGGTTATAGCTGTAGTAATCCTAAATTGAAAAAAATTTCAATACCTAAATAACAAAGTTCTATACGTCAGCTGTCAAATTTTGACAGGTAGCTGTAAATATTTTTAAGCTTTTTTCATATACAGGTTTATAGCTGTAAGAATCCGAATTAAAAAATTTTTAGTACCTAAATAACGAAATATTAAAAAAAAAAAAAGACGCGCCTGGAATTGAACCCGGGATCTAATCATCGTGACCACAAGTCGTAACCTATTATATACCACTAGACTGGGTACATATCGCTAATCGTCAGCCGAGAGTGCATCTAATATTAGTACTAAAAAAATTTACAATAAAAAAATACTTTCCTTTTCTTTTTCTCTATTTACTATTGCTTTTTTTGCCTCACCTTCCTGCGGAACGTGAAGGCGAAACATATCGCCAACTTGTCATTATAACAACTGACAAAAACTAAAAATTAAAAAATCGGGTGCAAAATTTCCGTTTTCTTGTATAGATAGGTAGTTTTTAAAGACGGCATCGTATAGTGCTCGATGTCCCGTTTCCAATGCCGTCTCGCTCGATTCGCTACGACTTTTCGTTACGAAAATATATGATATTTAATATTATGACATTGATATTAACATTGAACCTATCAGCACCGGCAGTTTTTAAAATCGCACAGCAAACGTATATGCAATGTGGAATATACGTTTGCTGTGCGATTTTAAAAACTGCCGGTGCTGATAGGTTCAATGTTAATATCAATGTCATAATATTAAATATCATATATTTTCGTAACGAAAAGTCGTAGCGAATCGAGCGAGACGGCATTGGAAACGGGACATCAAGCACTATACGATGCCGTGTTTAAAAACTACCTATCTATACAAGAAAACGGAAATTTTGCACCCGATTTTTTATTTTTTAGTTTTTGTCAGTTGTTATAATGACAAGTTGGCGATATGTTTCGCCTTCACGTTCCGCAGGAAGGCGAGGCAAAAAAAGCAATAGTAAATAGAGAAAAAGAAAAGAAAAGTATTTTTTTATTGTAAATTTTTTTAGTACTAATATTAGATGCACTCTCGGCTGACGATTAGCGATATGTACCCAGTCTAGTGGTATATAATAGGTTACGACTTGTGGTCACGATGATTAGATCCCGGGTTCAAATCCAGGCGCGTCTTTTTTTTTTTTTTTAATATTTCGTTATTTAGGTACTAAAAATTTTTTAATTCGGATTCTTACAGCTATAAACCTGTATATGAAAAAAGCTTAAAAATATTTACACCTACCTGTCAAAATTTGACAGCTGACGTATAGAACTTTGTTATTTAGGTATTGAAATTTTTTTCAATTTAGGATTACTACAGCTATAACCCTCGCTATGAAAAAAGTTTTAAAAAATTTACACTACCTGTCAAAATTTTACAGCTGGCGTATAGAACTTTGTTATTTAAGTACTAAAAAATTTTCAATTTAGGATTCTTACAGCTATAAACATCGCTACGAAAAAAGTTTAAAAAAATTGACGCTTACCTGTCAGAATTTGACAGCTGTCGTATAGAACTTTGTTATTTAGGTATTGAAAAATGTTTTAATTTAGGATTCTCACAGCTATAATCCTCGTTTCGAAAAAGCTAAAAAAAATTGACACTTACCTGTCAAAATTTGACAGCTGTCGTATGAAACTTTGTTATTTAGGTACTGAAAAATTTTTTAATTTCGGATTCTTACAGCTATAATCCTCTATATGAAAAACGCTTTTAAAAATTTACACCCGCCTGTCATAATTTGACAGCTGTCGTATAGAAGTTTGTTATTTTGGTACTGAAATTTTTTTTAATTTAGCATTATTACAGCTTTAACCCTCGCTACGAAAAAAGTTTAAATAAATTGACACTTACCTGTCAAAATTTGACAGCTGTCGTATAGAACTTTGTTATTTAGGTACCTAAAAATTTTTTAATTTCGAATTCTTACAGCTATAACCTTCGCTACAAAAAAGGCACTGTTCGAGTTCGTTTATTTTTTTTCATACTTTTTACAAAACCATTTGTTAGCAACCTCTAATAATTATTGTAAAGCATTTCGATTTGCGATAAAAAAGATATGTTTAGTTTCTTCAGAACCCAAGTTCGTTTTTTTTGTACCGAGGATTGTCGCTGTAAGAATTCAAAAGCTTTCCGATGTTTCCGTATCAAAAATGAAGAAACAAAAAAAAATTTTTCATTGTAGTTTGCTCTCTTCGCTAGGGTATATAACATTTCAATCAAAAATTGTTTTCCGTACGAGAAAAAATAAAAACCGCATAAAAAACTTGTCTGAAATAGCTTATTTCATTTGTTTACAATTATTTACCATTTCTATTACCGTTAGGTATAGAAAAATATATTTGAAAAAAGTAGTATTTGAGATGACCTGAACAAATCTGCAAACCAAAAATATGTGGGACGCACACAATTCGATTTATTAACGATCCAACATGACCCTACATTGATTTTAAAAAAATCAAAGAAATGACTTCTCAACTTTCGATCGCATTCGCAAACAACACTGTTTTGTACCCCAACGTCGTCAACACGTCGAAAAAGTTTAAATCGATTAAAATGATTTTTGCCACCTGTATCGCGCTACAACGAAAAAAACATATGTTTTAACTTTGACTTTAATAACTTGTTTCCAGTACACCTCGTATATTGGAAATTGTTCCCAGAACGTGCTCTGACTATTCCTCTCTACGTCCAGAAAGTTTGAATCGTTTTGCTCTAACCGTTTCCGAAGAAAAAATTCGCGAATATCGAAATGTCGAACAACCTCCTACCACGTGGCGACGGATTATCAATGTCGGAACGCCATCTTTAAAATCGAGATTACAACTATTTCTAAAACATTTTGGGCAAAAATATTGGTCAATAAAATTAGAAGAAGGTTCAGGGTAGATATTCCATCCAATTTAAAATCTGGAAATGTTCTTATTACTCTAGCAAGTCAAGCTCAATACACCCATTTTTCGCAATTTTTGACAGCAGGATTTTTAGAATTAATAATTAATTTAGATACATCAATATCAAGGCACTCTTAGTCAAAAGTGAATGGTGATAGAATTTGTAAATTTTGCCTGTTTCCGTACCCAAAAAAGCGACTTTTCTCAAATTTGCGAATATATTTTTATACGTTTAGATATGCAGGAGTGTTTCGAATAAATCAGCGCGTCTTTTGGGAAAAAATAAAACGGGTTTGTTAAAAATCGAATAAGCTACAGTCGATATAGTAAAACGTCGGATAAAAATATCTCTTAATAAATCATAAATTAATTTTTTTGAACCACAAATGATGTTTTCCCACAGCGCGTTTACTATGCAAACTAAAGCTTGTTTATCGGTCGACATGGTGGATCAAGAAAAAATTGAAAAAGTTATATATAGACACTTGCAGATGTATTTAAGCGTTCCAGTGCGACGTGATAGAATATTTTTGAAAAAATTTCCAAAAGCTTGCCGTTTTTTCCGTATTAAGGATAGAGAAACGAAAAAATATCTTTCAAATAAAATTTGACGAGCTCTATCCGCTAAAGTATAAAACGTTTCGATCAAAAGTCGTTTTCCGTACGAAAAAAAAATAAAAACTGCGAAAAAATCACGCCTTAATGTTTGGTTTCCAGTTTCTTACAATTTTTGATAATTTCCATTCCAGTTAGGTATAGAACGATATATTGGAAAAAGGTAGTTTTTGAGATGGCCTAACCGATTATCCAAACCGAATGTACATCGTATCCACCCAATTCGACTTAATAGCGATCCTATAGGTATCTGTTTCGTCCCATATTTGACTTTGACGGCATCGTATAGTGCTCGATGTCCCGTTTCCAATGCCGTCTCGCTCGATTCACTACGACTTTTCGTTACAAAAATATATGATATTTAATATTATGACATTGATATTAACATTGAACCTATCAGCACCGGCACTTTTTAAAATCGCACAGCAAACGTATATGCAATGTGGAATATACTTTCCAAGTTTGTCCTATAAAATTATGTATTCAACGAATTTAAACATAAGTAAAGAAACTATTCTTACATTGATAGCTGATAAATTAGTTTAAAAGCTTATTGTGCCGAGGCCTTTGGACACGGCACTGTTCGAGTTCGTTTATTTTATTTCATACTTTTTACAAAACCATTTGTTAGCAACCTCTAATAATTATTGTAAAGCATTTCGATTTGCGATAAAAAAGATATGTTTAGTTTCTTCAGAACCCAAGTTCGTTTTTTTTGTACCGAGGATTGTCGCTGTAAGAATTCAAAAGCTTCCCGATTTTTCCGTATTAAAAATGAAGAAACAAAAAAAATATTTTTCATTGTAGTTTGCTCTCTTCGCTAAGGTATATAACATTTCAATCAAAAATTGTTTTCCGTACGAGAAAAAATAAAAACCGCATAAAAAAACTTGTCTGAAATAGCTTATTTCATTTGTTTACAATTATTGACCATTTCTATTACCGTTAGGTATAGAACATTATATTTGAAAAAAGTAGTATTTGAGATGACCTGAACAAATCTGCAAACCAAAAATATGTGGGACGCACACAATTCGATTTATTAACGATCCAACATGACCCTACATTGATTTTTAAAAAATCAAAAAAATGACTTCCCAACTTTCGATCGCTTCGCAAACAACACTGTTTTGTAGCCCAACGTCGTCTACACGTCGAAAAAGTTTAAATCGATTAAAATGATTTTTGCCACTTGTATCGCGCTACAACGAAAAAAACATATTTTTTAACTATGACTTTAATAACTTTTTTCCAGTACACCCTGTATATTGGAAATTGTTCCCAGAACGTGCCCTGACTATTCCTCTCTACGTCCAGAAAGTTTGAATCGTTTTGCTCTAACCGTTTCCGAAGAAAAAATTCGCGAATATCGAAATGTCGAACAACCTCCTACCAGTTTGAAGGTTGGAGACAATGATGTTTCTTGAATGATGAAAGAGTTTTGGACTTCCATTGTCTTTATTTGTTTTAAATCACAACGTTTCAACTGGTAAGTATCTCCAGTCGTCTTCAGGTGAATACTAAATAAGTAAAGTAACTACAGGACTATTTATACTAGCTAGGTGCACTGAAGCATACCCGAGGTGGGTGCAGTCATGCGTTCAGTTGGCACGCGATCTTATCCTAAGATTACATCTATCTAACAAAGGTTTCCAGATATTTCTTATGTCTAGGGATGGTTTACTAAAGCAGCCTGGGTTCTGATGAATAGCAGCAGCTTCCTTGAACTTTCTTTTCCTCCAGTGTGGTTCCTTATGTAGGATTTCAGCTTCTGACCACATGATATGGTGACCATGTTTCCAGGCATGGTCAGCTGCACCTGACTTTTCGGTCTCTCCATTTAACGTATTGTTTTTGTGTTCTTTAATCCTTGTTTCTAATGGTCTTAATGTCTCACCTATATAAGATTGGCCGCATTCGCAGGGAATCTGGTAGACGCAGTTTTTCCTATCTTTTTGACTTGTGGGCTTTGTCTTCATCAGGTGGCTTCTTAGGGTGTCCTTAGAGTTAAATACGGTATTGATGTTGTATCGTTGTCCTAGTCTTCTTATTTTCTCAGATACTCCTTTGACATATGGAATATTGAGTGTTGGTTGTGCCTCTCTGTTTGCTTCTTGCGGGTTGGGTCGATTCTTACGATTTTCCAATATTGTGTCAACTAATCTTGTGGGGTAGCCATTTTTGTTGAGGTCGGTCTTGATGTTATGAGTTTCTTTTTTAAGTGCTTCTTCCGAGTTACAGATTGTAATTGCTCTATCCACAAGAGTTTTAACTATGCCATGTTTCGTACTGTTTGAGTGATTTGATGTGAAATTGAGATACTGACCTGTATGCGTAGGTTTTCTGTATACTGAAGTTTGGATGATGTTGCCATTTTTCTTCACGTTGACATCTAGGAACGGTAATTGGTTGTTTTCTTCTTTCTCCATGGTGAATTTAATTGTTGGTGTTAAGCTATTGAGGTGATTTAGAAAATCTCTTAGTTCGTCATCGGTTCCATTCCAAATAATGAAGGTGTCATCCACATATCTCAGCCACATTTTTGGTTTCTTCTTTGCCTGTTCCATTGCTTTGGATTCAAACCATTCCATGTAAATGTTGGCGATTATTGGCGAGAGAGATGAGCCCATCGGTAGTCCGTCTACTTGCTTGAAGAATCTATCCTTTTCTTGAAAGTAGGAATTGTTGAGGCAGCATTCCAATAGTTCCAAGATGGCATTAATAGGGAGCGTTGTTCTTTCTTGTAGAGTATGGTCTTCCTCAAGTTTGTTTCTGATAACCTTTAGGGCGTCTTTTACGGGAACGTTGGTGTAAAGACTTTCGACGTCAAAGCTCACCAGCTGATCTCCTGGCTGTACTTTCTTTCCTCCTATTATTTGTACGAAGTGTTGCGAGTTCTTAACAAATGATGTGCTATTTCCTTGAAGAGGTTTGAGTAGAGGGAGTAGAAATCTAGCTAGCTCGTATGTTGGAGAATTACGGGAGCTCGTAATGGGTCTTAGAGGCATGTTGTGTTTGTGTATCTTTGGCAGACCATAGAGATGTGGAGGCTTACTGTGGTGTGGTGTCAGGCGTGTCCGTGTCTTTTCTGGTATATATCGTTCATATTTCTTAAGTGTTCGGTAGATTCTTCTCTCGATGGTAGAGGTCGGATCCTTGGCAGTAAGAGAGTAGTTACCTTTCTGCAGGACTTCTTCGATTTTCTGATCGTAGGTCTGAACATCCATAATGACGGTCGATTTTCCCTTGTCGGCTGGTAGAATCTTGATAGTGGAGTCTTTGCGAAGGTTTGCAAGGGAGATTTTTTCTTCCTTACTGATATTTATTTACTTGCTGTTTTATTTACTTGCTGTTTTTGTCTACTACAGGCAAGGGACCAAGGAATTATTCCCGATGGATTTAGGATCAAGTCACCAATCCCAGGACATCAAGCCATAAAGATTCTAAATAATGCCAGCAAAGCCCTCATACGCTCCCAGATCAACTACCACCGATTTAAGAAAGCTGCTCTACTCGCGGATATCCAACAGAGATTCGAGGAAATCAAAGAATACACATTAGAAGAGGATCATGGACCTATTTTTCGGAAGATTGACGCCACCTGTGATAAAGTAAGAACAACTCAACAAAATAATCATAAGAGGAAATTGGGAAAACATGTTAGTCAAGAAACACCAATAACGCAGAATCAGAGGACCATTGTTAACATTTCATCCAAAGAATTAACAATGTGATGTCCCAGATTTAACATCACGTATAAAGTATTGCAACCTACCTTTTTCTTTATTAATTCTTTTGAATTAACATGGATATTCCTTCTTTTCGAAACCTTCTCTCTGTCTGATCGTCGTTGACATCCTTGTATAAGATCCTACTTTTCTCAGGATGCGTACCTGACATTGTGTTCTCACTATGGCTCAAATTTTGTCTTCTAATAAGCATATCAACATAAATTTTGGTACTCTTTTACTTTCGATTGTAAGTTCATTACTTATTTTGTTTACATTTTCTGTCAGTTGTTAAAGGGGTTATGTTAATCTTTTGGCACTGGTTGCCGTAGGTCTTACTGATACTGTTAGAGTTCCGTATTAAGCGATTTCGATTGGATTTGGCCACAGAGCATATTTGGGTAACATTTTTGAACGCCACCAGAGTCGAAAGGAAGAGAATGACAGGTTTTTGAAATTTGAAAATGAATTTCCTATTTCCGTTTTCGGAGATTGGCCATTTTTCTTGCAAGCTGCTGGGGAAGAAACACGCGGCACCGCAAAAGTTAAAGTAGTTAACTTCTCAGGTTGAGGATCAGCGGTTCCGTGCTAATTGGAAATGAATGGGTTTTGATGCTTAATAAGCATAAGTTGTCAGTATTCATTTTCCAGCGAGATTTTCTCGGTTTCTTAAGTTTCTTCCTGGTCCGAAACAACGACCTTAAAAATATCAAGAAAACAGGAAGCTCTCATTGGTTTGAGGGCTTCTTTTTCACTTCTTCACTTCTTCTGCTTCTTCTTTCTACTTCTTGGTTATCTTCTGACTTCATCAGACGTTACATTTTTTCTACTTCATTTGATGCTATCTTCTTGTACTGTCCTTTTGACTGGACCCGGAAGACTCAAGTTTTGGTTATACTTTGAAAATTTTGGAAGACTACTGGTTCTGGATATTTTAACTGCCATGCAGTACCCACAGTACTGATTTACTGTTGTCACCCAGACAAATAATACTAGCACAGTCCCTGCCTAGAGTACCGTATAACAGCTAAGTGGTAGATTTAGTAACTTTTATTTTATTTGGGTATATCATTTTAACCTGGGGGACTGTCGGAGGCCTTACCATTTCTTCTTAGAATACCGTTGGATTAATTATTAGTATTTCTTGTGGCCAAAGACGGATCCAGTTTGGAATGTTATCATAAAAGTAAAATCATTACTCATGCCTTGATTTTTCTTTCCTAAAAACATTTTATTTAGCGGTTAACCCAGATTGTAAGGTACCAAATTTGTAAGGCAATTGCGTTTAGTCGACCAAACCTCTTCGCTAGCTAGTACCAAACGTCCTTGTACAGAGTACAAGATATTTAGGTATTACGATATGAAGTCATGAAATGCATTTTATTTAATTATTTTTTTTTAATTACCATGACAATGTTCTTTTAAATGGAATATCACCAATTTACTTTGTCACTTTTAATAAGTAAATACACTACTCAAAGTTTTACGTAAGCCTGTGTTTACTTATTTAGCGTACATTCCAACATCAATCAATCTAATGTTTTGGTAATTTTCTTACTGACGAAAATTACCTGGCGCCTAAAGAAAATCATTGGTTTTGTCGGTGAATGTCTGATGATAGATATGACAGGCATTGCTTGATTGGCCGTACTAAGGTAAGATAACCCAGTGAACTCACTGCCCTGTTGAGCTAGCTAGGGTAGCGAAAAGCCAGACTCTTTAAGGTTACATTTTGGTTTCTTAAAGACATTCTCAATTTTAGTTTTATTTTAAGAAATTACTGGCTTTGATTTCTATAGGTTAACACTGTCGCCCAACACAAATACTAGGATAACATTGGCGCCCCACGTTGGGCGCCAATGTTATCCTAGTATTTGTGTTGGGCGACAGTGTTAACCTATAGAAATCAAAGCCAGTAATTTCTTAAAATAAAACTAAAATTGAGAATGTCTTTAAGAAACCAAAATGTAACCTTAAAGAGTCTGGCTTTTCGCTACCCTAGCTAGCTCAACAGGGCAGTGAGTTCACTGGGTTATCTTACCTTAGTACGGCCAATCAAGCAATGCCTGTCATGAAAACTAAATAGGGTGTTCTGAAAGATGACACTGCTCCAGACCTGTCGTATCACACTAACCTTCGAGCGAGGTCATGCGCAGTAGTTTGGTCCTCCTCCGGGTTACGACAAGCGCAAACTGGTCCGTATTACGGCTCCGAAGGCCAGACTTCGACCCCCCGACACATGACTCTTCCCGACAGATTTGCCCTCCGTAGAACAAGCGTCTACGTTAAGAAAGCGGCAAAGCGTCATCCTGGAGCACCCAACATCCCTCAGCCTGTATTCAAAAGAAAGAAGAAAAAAAAGGCTGGAAAGAAAATAGGACACAATCGTTAAACTACATATTGTCTAATCAGACAAAGGACACAGTCGGAAAATAAACTTAACTACTTAGTTAAGCGTCAAAATCAAGATAGGATAACATTGGCGCCCAAGCTATTTTTTTTTGCTTTTGTGGAAATTTTGAAACAAAATTAGTTCATTGTTTTTTTACTCGAACAAGTTTTTTAAATTTTTTCTCTTTAGTATCATATCTTGGTAAAACTTGTTACGATGTTAACTTTTTTGGTTTTGATATAAAGGTTTTAATATGAATTCATTTTAGTAGCTCGGTTGATAATATTTGATGGTACTTAGTACAGTATTTTGAAGAAAACTTAAAAATTTTCAAGTTGTGAGTCTTGAGTGGACATATTGTGTAGCACACTTTTGTATTAGCATAAAGGAAACTTGTTTTATAGTAAGGTAAGCCACTAATTACCAGATATTTTGAAGTGCTTGGATATTTTTTTTTACACACTTATCTTGATTTGGGATATTATGTGGGAATAAGTACTTTTTGTATTTTTCTTTTTTGGGGGGGTGAGATTATTGTAATAAATTTCACTACATGTTTTGCTATACAGTGTTGCCATTGTTGACAAACTTCTGATTTTTTTTGATAAATACCACAAAGCAAATTAAAGGTTTCTACTTTTGTATGGTTAATCTATGTAATGCCTACAGAACCATTGATTGATTTTGACATGTTATACTGAAATATTTGTTTTGATTCCGTGGTACTATTGTGCTGAATTGACTTAGTATACTTGATAAATTGGTACACTTTTGAGATACTGAGAGTTTTGTTTGGTACTGATATTTATTTTGGGTATAATATTGGTACAGTTTGGTAATAACTTGGTATATTTTTTTTGGTACTGATTTTTATTTGCTAGTTGATGCATACATAGGTACACACTTGAAATATTTTGGTATATTATTTTGATACAGATTTTTTTTTACTGATGTACAGTTACATTGGTAGATTTTGAAATTTTGATAAATTTTTTTGATACTGATATCTGGAATTGAGACTTGCAATTTTTTTATAATATTGCGTATTGATTTTGACTGAGTATACTTATATTGAAAAGTATATTTGATGGGTATATTCTAGGTTTTGACTTAGTATTCTTTTTCTTATGAATTCTAGGAGAAGGTAACTACTATATTTGATATTGATTGTATATTTTTGACTTATTGCTTAAAGTTATTTATTTTATCTTACAAGATGTATAAACTAGATATTGATCGCTTGTCTAAAGATGAAATTATTAGTGAGCTTTCTGCACGAGGCGTTTCAGAAACTGGAACGGTAGACAGTTTAAGAAAATGTTTGCGTTCTTTGCTGTCGTTGGAAAAATCCGGTAGTACTGTTCATAGTTCGTACAATCTTGATGCTGCGGCTGAAATTAAGGAATGTAATAGTAAGATTAAAGAGTTGTCTGATAATATTAAAACTTTTAATGGATCTTCTAATCAATTACGTAAGATTGAAACAAAAATAGCTCATTTAGTCGGTCGTATTGACAGAATACCAGATCAGGAGCGTGTTATCAATGAAGAAAGGTCTAAAGCACTTGTTAGTTTAGCTACTTGTATCTCTGAATATGAGGAGAGACTTAAAGTTTTAAAAGATCAACAAACACAACTTTCAGCTCCACTGGATCCAAATTTTTCCAACGCAGTAGGGCACACAATCGTTCAATCTTCACCAAATGCTCACTCTACTATACATAATAATGCGAATACACCACCAGCAAATGTTAGCAATTTTACTTTAGCGCAAGGAAATTTAGCACCGCAGGTGACTCCTTATGTAAATAGTTTACCAGTTTGGAAGTGGGATGTAAAATTTTCGGGTATTGCTTCTGGAATTAGTTTTAATGCGTTTCTTGAACGTGTCGAAGAACTTTGCCATTCTAGGGGTGTTAGTAAAGCAGACTTGTTTCGTTGTGCTGCAGATTTGTTTGACGGAGATGCCCTAAATTATTATCATCTTATCGTTAGATATTGTAGTGATTGGGATGGTTTAGTAAAGTTGTTAAAGGATGAATTCCTACCATCTCACTTGGGTGATAAACTTTGGCGGCAAATTTTAGAGCGAACTCAAGGCACTGGTGAACCAATTGGTATTTATGTGGCGGCTATGACTAAACTTTTTGACCGCATGCCAAATTGTGTATCGGACGAACTTAGACTTAAAGTTTTAAGAGCTAATATTTTACCTTTTTATCAAGAACGATTGACTTTACATGAGATTAATTCACCTTTCGAACTTATTGAATTATGTCGCAAACTTGAAGAAACTCGACTGCGTGTAGAAGAATTTAAACCACCTCGCAGAGGAAATTTATTTTTAGAGCCTGACTTAGACTATAATCCACCTAGGAGGGATTTTTCTAAACATTCGGAAAAACCGATCGTACGCAATGTTCAGGGCGGCGATTCTTGTACTAAACAATCATTAGTCTGTTTTAAGTGTAATCAACCTAATCATATGGCTAAGAACTGCACAACAAAAATTCAAAAGTGTTTTACTTGCGGAAAACAAGGGTTTACAAAGAAAACTTGCCCTGAATGTAATAAAAAGCAAATTAGAAAATCGGGAAACGGTTCGGGAAGTCGTCAGTAGGTCGAGGGTTGACTTCTTCGAATAATTCGACCAATTTGGATATTAGTCATAAAAATAGTTTAAACAATTTAGAAATTATAAAAACAGAGTTAGAATATAAAGATAGGGTTGTTTTAGATTATGTATTAGCACATGTTGGTCCTGGTGAGTGTCCATTCTTAAAGGTTAGTATTTTGGGATTAGATTTCTACGGTTTATTAGATTCCGGCGCAAATAAAAATTTTGTTGGCGAAAAGGGTTGGATTAAGTTAAAGAATTTAGGGGTTAGGCTAGATCCTAACAGAACAGCTTCGTGTACTGTCGCGAATAATGATACTTGCTTTTGTCTTGGTATTGTTTCTGTGCCAATTAGGGTACGTGACGTAGTCAAGTTAGTTGATTTGTATATAGTTCCTGAGCTACGTCATGAGTTGATTTTGGGCATTGATTTTTGGGTTAAGTTGGGTATAGTTCCTGACATGAGAAAAGGCGAGTGGTATTTTTCGGACGAAAATTTTTCTGCCCCAGAAATTTCTTTAATTCAATGTGAAGCAGATTTAGATGCTGACCAACAAGTTAGACTGGAAGCTGTCGTATCTGCTTATTTTGACAAGTTTGAAGGAAAATTAGGTTGCACTTCAATTGTCAAACATAAAATTGTCACTAACAGCGAACCAATTAAACAGCGGTATTACCCTGTATCACCTTATAAGCAGAAGCTAATCGACGAGGAAGTGGACAAGATGCTGTCAGCAGGTGTCATCGAAAGGTCTACTTCAGCATGGTCTTCTCCTGTACTTTTAGTACCAAAACGTGATGGAACACAGAGGTTTTGTGTCGATTTTCGTAAATTAAATAAAGTTAGTCAGAAAGATGCATATCCATTGCCGTATATTTCCGCTACGTTGGATAAATTAGGTGGTGCGCGTTATCTGTCTTCTTTAGACTTACAGAGCGCATATTGGCAAGTGGAATTGGAGGAGTCCAGCAAACAATATACCGCATTCACAGTTCCTGGTCGTGGTCTGTTTCAATTTTGTCGTTTACGTAGGGTACGTAGGGTATTAGGTATGATATCTTGGTATAGGAAGTTTGTTCCAAAGTATTCTGACCTGATTTCTCCATTGACTCGTTTACTTCGAAAAGGGATAAAATTTGTTTGGGACGAAAGTTGCGAGAGGTCATTTCAGGGTATTAAAAACTCACTTATTTCAGCTCCTATTTTAACATGCCCTAACTTCGAACAAGAATTCGTTGTGGCTACAGATGCCAGTAATTATGCCGTTGGCGCAATATTAAGTCAATTTTATGATGGCAGAGAACATGTTATTTGTTATATTTCAAGGACCTTAAGTCGTCAGGAAAGGTTATATTCTGCTACCGAACGAGAACTTCTTGCTGTACTGTTCGCTATAGAAAAGCTGCGTTGTTATTTGGAATATACTAAGTTTACTGTTATTACAGATCATTATAGCCTTAAATGGCTGGACAATTTGAAGGATCCACAAGGTCGTTTAGGACGGTGGGCTCTTCGTCTTCAACAATTTGATTATACTGTTGTACATAGGAAAGGTCGTGATCATTTTGGACCAGACTTAATGTCAAGGGCTGTTCCAGAGACTAGCGGTGACTTGGAGACTTCCAACATAGAAATTCAGGAGGTTAAAGACAAGTGGTATATTAAGCTTAGGAAACGTATTTTGGAAAATCCATTGTCTTACCCTCAGTGGCGGGTTAGCGACGATAAAATTTTTAAGTATGTGGAACTAGATTTACCAGAATTGAGAGAGAATGTAGAGTATTGGAAGTTAGTAATTCCTAAAGAAAATCGTAGGGAGGTACTTCATTCGTGTCATAACGTTCCGACTGGCGGACATTTAGGCGTTCATAAGACTTATTATAAAGTTGCTAGACTTTATTATTGGCCTTGTCTAAGAGCGGATGTTGCACGGTATGTTAAGGAGTGTTTGACTTGTCAACGCG
The DNA here is from genome assembly GCA_963969555.1 of Polydrusus pterygomalis. Lineage (NCBI taxonomy): Eukaryota > Metazoa > Arthropoda > Insecta > Coleoptera > Curculionidae > Polydrusus > Polydrusus pterygomalis. The sequence continues at coordinate 55,883,270 of OZ018379.1, forward strand.
TCAAGCCTGAACAAAAACTTCCAGCAGGTTTTATGGGTGGTCATGTTGCTGCTAATCGCATATGGCAGATTATTAGTATGGATATTTTTGGACCATTACCCAAAACCAAACAAGGTCACATGTATATATTTGTTGTTACGGACACTTTTAGTAAGATGAATCGCTTCTTCGCTATTAGGCGCGCAAACGCACAAACTGTTGTCAAATTGGTAGAAGACCAAATTATATTGCGTCAGGGTGTACCTGAAATTATTCGCACCGATAACGGGTCGACATTTAAAAATCGCCTCTTTGAGCAGTTAACAGGAAAATATGGAATTAAAGTTATTTTTAATCCTCATTATCATCCATCGCCAAATCTTACAGAACGTGTTAATAGGGTGCTTAAAACTATGATTTCTGCATTTGTGACAGACACTCAACGTACTTGGGATGAAAATCTATCATCTCTTGAGTGTGCCGTAAACTCGTCCGTACATCAAACTACTGGCCGAACTCCTTACTTTCTCAATCACGGTTGCGAAATGGTTTTGCACGGTAGCGAATACGAAAAACTAACCATTTTAGGCGATAGTTCTAGCCATAATTCTGATAGTGACTCTATCGAGGACAACGATCCTCCTAAAAATAAGTTGGTTAAAAAGGTTGAAACTTTGGCGAAATTGCGAGATTTTGTAGCAAAGAAACTCGAAAAAGCTCATTTAAAAACAAGTGATCAATATAATTTAAGACGTCGCGATGTTCATTTTTCAGTAGGAAGCTTAGTTTGGAAACGTTTGTTTGCTCTGTCAGACGCTGGTAACTACTTTACTGCCAAGTTGGCGGGCAAGTTTGAAGGTCCTTATAAGGTTAGGAAAAAATGTGGTTACTGTGTCTACGAGCTTGAGGATAAAAACGGTAAATCTAAAGGGAGATGGCATGTTCAAGATTTGAAGCCGTATTATGCTCCTACTGGGGAATAGAAAAACCGTTGGGGTTTGTTGAGCCCTGCAGCGATGGGCTACAGAATGTGTAGGTAACTGCCTTGGCGCGAACCTTGGTCGGTATCTAGACATACTGCTTTGCATAAGAATTATCCTGCACTAGAACTGGTTGGGGTAAGAGCCCTCTAAAAGTTATAATAAAGATTGCCTTCAGCTACTTTATTATTTGAGTTAGTCACTGCTTAATTTAAGTATTTAGTTTCTTGATTGATTTGGTTCAGTAAGTTCTAAATTTTTGTTAACTTGTGACGGGCTGATACTTGACTCGGCGCGTAACGGGACAAGTGTAAGTTCGAAATACGGTGAAACTTAATTTAGTAATTTTGATTTGGTTACTTCACTTTGGTTCATGTTCAAATAAGCGTTCAGTTTGTCTTTTAGCAGTGTTTAAGTTTAAAAAAAAAAAACCCAAACGTTACGTTGTTTTTTTTTTTAAATGTATTACTTATAGTTATCACTAATTTTTGAGTAAAGGCAAATGTATAATCTATAGTAGTTATCTTGAAGTTATCTTGAGTAATCTTGAGTTATCTTGAGGTTATCTTGAGTTATCTTGAGGTTATCCTATCTTGATTTTGACGCTTAACTAAGTAGTTAAGTTTATTTTCCGACTGTGTCCTTTGTCTGATTAGACAATATGTAGTTTAACGATTGTGTCCTATTTTCTTTCCAGCCTTTTTTTTTCTTCTTTCTTTTGAATACAGGCTGAGGGATGTTGGGTGCTCCAGGATGACGCTTTGCCGCTTTCTTAACGTAGACGCTTGTTCTACGGAGGGCAAATCTGTCGGGAAGAGTCATGTGTCGGGGGGTCGAAGTCTGGCCTTCGGAGCCGTAATACGGACCAGTTTGCGCTTGTCGTAACCCGGAGGAGGACCAAACTACTGCGCATGACCTCGCTCGAAGGTTAGTGTGATACGACAGGTCTGGAGCAGTGTCATCTTTCAGAACACCCTATTTAGTTTTCATGACAGGCATTGCTTGATTGGCCGTACTAAGGTAAGATAACCCAGTGAACTCACTGCCCTGTTGAGCTAGCTAGGGTAGCGAAAAGCCAGACTCTTTAAGGTTACATTTTGGTTTCTTAAAGACATTCTCAATTTTAGTTTTATTTTAAGAAATTACTGGCTTTGATTTCTATAGGTTAACACTGTCGCCCAACACAAATACTAGGATAACATTCCCCGGCGAGGAGAGACAAGGCTGTGATGCATTTAGATGTGTTAAAACACTAGTGTATCTTTTAGTTTGGTATATACTATAATATTACTTCCGTTTGACCGGTGGAGCATCTGGGTTACAATTTATTATTTTTTTTTGTTTCTCCTATTGTTTATTTTTTTTAGTTCTCCACCTTTCAGGTATTGTTGTACGGTCAATTTTATTCGGTCTCTTTTGGAATTAGTGGGTTGTGCCTTGAGATTACTTGTATGAGGTTAGTACACGAGGTTCGCCAAGCCGCATTTGGTGCAACGCAATGCTAACTTAAGTCTATTTAAGATCGAAACAACTTTTATATTCAGACCCTTATACCATACAGGTGGCTCAAGACAACTTCCTTCTTCTTTCGGGGTTTCCGGGAATTGCTGACCGTAGAGCAGTCACTGGAATATTTTTGGTTTTCTAGTGGTAGTATTATTCTTCCATGTCTATTTCAATTTTCCTACTCGAAAGCGTGTGACTTCGATTTTGGCATAAATTTATCTCGTATCTATTAAGTTAAGGTTTTGTAGAAAATTACGAGGTAATTTTCTTTTGGTGGGGGAGTGGTGTGATGTCCCAGATTTAACATCACGTATAAAGTATTGCAACCTACCTTTTTCTTTATTAATTCTTTGGAATTAACATGGATATTCCTTCTTTTCGAAACCTTCTCTCTGTCTGATCGTCGTTGACATCCTTGTATAAGATCCTACTTTTCTCAGGATGCGTACCTGACATTGTGTTCTCACTATGGCTCAAATTTTGTCTTCTAATAAGCATATCAACATAAATTTTGGTACTCTTTTACTTTCGATTGTAAGTTCATTACTTATTTTGTTTACATTTTCTGTCAGTTGTTAAAGGGGTTATGTTAATCTTTTGGCACTGGTTGCCGTAGGTCTTACTGATACTGTTAGAGTTCCGTATTAAGCGATTTCGATTGGATTTGGCCACAGAGCATATTTGGGTAACATTTTTGAACGCCACCAGAGTCGAAAGGAAGAGAATGACAGGTTTTTGAAATTTGAAAATGAATTTCCTATTTCCGTTTTCGGAGATTGGCCATTTTTCTTGCAAGCTGCTGGGGAAGAAACACGCGGCACCGCAAAAGTTAAAGTAGTTAACTTCTCAGGTTGAGGATCAGCGGTTCCGTGCTAATTGGAAATGAATGGGTTTTGATGCTTAATAAGCATAAGTTGTCAGTATTCATTTTCCAGCGAGATTTTCTCGGTTTCTTAAGTTTCTTCCTGGTCCGAAACAACGACCTTAAAAATATCAAGAAAACAGGAAGCTCTCATTGGTTTGAGGGCTTCTTTTTCACTTCTTCACTTCTTCTGCTTCTTCTTTCTACTTCTTGGTTATCTTCTGACTTCATCAGACGTTACATTTTTTCTACTTCATTTGATGCTATCTTCTTGTACTGTCCTTTTGACTGGACCCGGAAGACTCAAGTTTTGGTTATACTTTGAAAATTTTGGAAGACTACTGGTTCTGGATATTTTAACTGCCATGCAGTACCCACAGTACTGATTTACTGTTGTCACCCAGACAAATAATACTAGCACAGTCCCTGCCTAGAGTACCGTATAACAGCTAAGTGGTAGATTTAGTAACTTTTATTTTATTTGGGTATATCATTTTAACCTGGGGGACTGTCGGAGGCCTTACCATTTCTTCTTAGAATACCGTTGGATTAATTATTAGTATTTCTTGTGGCCAAAGACGGATCCAGTTTGGAATGTTATCATAAAAGTAAAATCATTACTCATGCCTTGATTTTTCTTTCCTAAAAACATTTTATTTAGCGGTTAACCCAGATTGTAAGGTACCAAATTTGTAAGGCAATTGCGTTTAGTCGACCAAACCTCTTCGCTAGCTAGTACCAAACGTCCTTGTACAGAGTACAAGATATTTAGGTATTACGATATGAAGTCATGAAATGCATTTTATTTAATTATTTTTTTTTAATTACCATGACAATGTTCTTTTAAATGGAATATCACCAATTTACTTTGTCACTTTTAATAAGTAAATACACTACTCAAAGTTTTACGTAAGCCTGTGTTTACTTATTTAGCGTACATTCCAACATCAATCAATCTAATGTTTTGGTAATTTTCTTACTGACGAAAATTACCTGGCGCCTAAAGAAAATCATTGGTTTTGTCGGTGAATGTCTGATGATAGATATGACAGGCATTGCTTGATTGGCCGTACTAAGGTAAGATAACCCAGTGAACTCACTGCCCTGTTGAGCTAGCTAGGGTAGCGAAAAGCCAGACTCTTTAAGGTTACATTTTGGTTTCTTAAAGACATTCTCAATTTTAGTTTTATTTTAAGAAATTACTGGCTTTGATTTCTATAGGTTAACACTGTCGCCCAACACAAATACTAGGATAACAACAAGCAATGAAGAAAACTTATTGGCCAAGGGTTTAAACTTTACTATCGCTCCAAAAGAGATACCAATACTGGACATTATTAGCGCCGTCGACTCAACAACCATAGGAGAGACACAAGGGGAGGAATTTAGATGGAAAGTTAGGGAAGTTCTAGAAAAATCGAAGCCTCCAAAACAAAATATCAGTAAGGAAGAAAAAATCTCCCTTGCAAACCTTCGCAAAGACTCCACTATCAAGATTCTACCAGCCGACAAGGGAAAATCGACCGTCATTATGGATGTTCAGACCTACGATCAGAAAATCGAAGAAGTCCTGCAGAAAGGTAACTACTCTCTTACTGCCAAGGATCCGACCTCTACCATCGAGAGAAGAATCTACCGAACACTTAAGAAATATGAACGATATATACCAGAAAAGACACGGACACGCCTGACACCACACCACAGTAAGCCTCCACATCTCTATGGTCTGCCAAAGATACACAAACACAACATGCCTCTAAGACCCATTACGAGCTCCCGTAATTTTCCAACATACGAGCTAGCTAGATTTCTACTCCCTCTACTCAAACCTCTTCAAGGAAATAGCACATCATTTGTTAAGAACTCGCAACACTTCGTACAAATAATAGGAGGAAAGGAAGTACAGCCAGGAGATCAGCTGGTGAGCTTTGACGTCGAAAGTCTTTACACCAACGTTCCCGTAAAAGACGCCCTAAAGGTTATCAAAAACAAACTTGAGGAAGACCATACTCTACAAGAAAGAACAACGCTCCCTATTAATGCCATCTTGGAACTATTGGAATGCTGCCTCAACAATTCCTACTTTCAAGAAAAGGATAGATTCTTCAAGCAAGTAGACGGACTACCGATGGGCTCATCTCTCTCGCCAATAATCGCCAACATTTACATGGAATGGTTTAAATCCAAAGCAATGGAACAGGCAAAGAAGAAACCAAAAATGTGGCTGAGATATGTGGATGACACCTTCATTATTTGGAATGGAACCGATGACGAACTAAAAGATTTTCTAAATCACCTCAATAGCTTAACACCAACAATTAAATTCACCATGGAGAAAGAAGAAAACAACCAATTACCGTTCCTAGATGTCAACGTGAAGAAAAATGGCAACATCATCCAAACTTCAGTATACAGAAAACCTACGCATACAGGTCAGTATCTCAATTTCACATCAAATCACTCAAACAGTACGAAACATGGCATAGTTAAAACTCTTGTGGATAGAGCAATTACAATCTGTAACTCGGAAGAAGCACTTAAAAAAGAAACTCATAACATCAAGACCGACCTCAACAAAAATGGCTACCCCACAAGATTAGTTGACACAATATTGGAAAATCGTAAGAATCGACCCAACCCGCAAGAAGCAAACAGAGAGGCACAACCAACACTCAATATTCCATATGTCAAAGGAGTATCTGAGAAAATAAGAAGACTAGGACAACGATATAACATCAATACCGTATTTAACTCTAAGGACACCCTAAGAAGCCACCTGACGAAGACAAAGCCCACAAGTCAAAAAGATAGGAAAAACTGCGTCTACCAGATTCCCTGCGAATGCGGCCAATCTTATATAGGTGAGACATTAAGACCATTAGAAACAAGGATTAAAGAACACAAAAACAATACGTTAAAAGGAGAGACCGAAAAGTCAGGTGCAGCTGACCATGCCTGGAAACATGGTCACCATATCATGTGGTCAGAAGCTGAAATCCTACATAAGGAACCATACTGGAGGAAAAGAAAGTTCAAGGAAGCTGCTGCTATTCATCAGAACCCAGGCTGCTTTAGTAAACCATCCCTAGACATAAGAAATATCTGGAAACCTTTGTTAGATAGATGTAATCTTAGGATAAGATCGCGTGCCAACTGAACGCATGACTGCACCCACCTCGGGTATGCTTCAGTGCACCTAGCTAGTATAAATAGTCCTGTAGTTACTTTACTTATTTAGTATTCACCTGAAGACGACTGGAGATACTTACCAGTTGAAACGTTGTGATTTAAAACAAATAAAGACAATGGAAGTCCAAAACTCTTTCATCATTCAACCTCCTACCACGTGGCGACGGATTATCAATGTCGGAACGCCATCTTTAAAATCGAGAAAACTATTTCTAAAACATTTTGGGCAAAAATATTGGTCAATAAAATTAGAAGAAGGTTCAAGGTAGATGTTCCATCCAATTTCAAATCTGGAAATGTTCTTATTACTCTAGCAAGTCAAGCTCAATACACCCATTTTTCGCAATTTTTGACAGCCGGATTTTTAGAATTAATAATTAATTTAGATACATCAATATCAAGGCACTCTTAGTCAAAAGTGAATGGTTTTAGAATTTGTAAATTTTGCCTGTTTCCGCACCCAAAAAAGCGACTTTTCTTAAATTTGCGAATATATTTTTATAAGTTTAGATATGCAGTAGTATTGAGAATAAATCAGCGCGTCTTTTGGGAAAAAATAAAACGGTTTTGTTAAAAATCGAATAAGCTACAGTCGATATAGTAAAACGTCGAATAAAAATATCTCTTGATAAATCATAAATTAATTTTTTTGAGCCGCAAATGATGTTTTCCCACAGTGCGTTTACTATGCAAACTAAAGCTTGTTTATCGGTCGACATGGTGGATCAAGAAAAAATTGAAAAAGTTATATATAGACACTTGCAGATGTATTTAACCGTTCCAGTGCGACGTGATAGAATATTTTTGAAAAAATTTCCAAAAGCTTGCCGTTTTTTCCGTATTAAAGATAGAGAAACGAAAAATATCTTTTAAATAAAATTTGACGAGCTCTATCCGCTAAAGTATACAACGTTTCGATCAAAAGTCGTTTTCCGTACGAAAAAAAATAAAAACGGCGAAAAAATCACGCCTTACTCTGTGGTTTCCAGTTTCTTACAATTTTTGATAATTTCCATTCCAGTTAGGTATCGAACGATATGTTGGAAGGTAGTTTTTGAGATGGCCTAACCGATTATCCAAACCGAATGTACATCGTATCCACCCAATTCGACTTATTAGCGATCCAATAGGTATCTGTTTCGTCCCATATTTGACTTTGAAAAAATAAAAAAAAATATTTCCAAACTTTCGATCGCGCTCACAAACAATAGGCTTCTGTAGCCGACGGTCATCTACACGTCGAAAAAGTTTAAATCGATAAAAATAATATTTGCGACCTGTAACGTGTTTCAACGAGAATTCGATATTCTTCGACTTTAAAAATTAATAACTTTTTTCCGGCACACCCTGTATATTCGAAATTTTCACACAACGTACCCCCACTATTCCTCTCTAAACTCAAAAAGTTTCAATCGTCCTACTCTAACCGTTTCCGAGAAAAAAATCGCAAATGTGAAAATGTCAAAAGATACGACGCCGACAACATACATACATTATTTTCACCGAAGCGCCTATATAGAGGAAAATTTTTGGGAGAGTCAATCAGGGGTTCTAGCTGTCCGTGCCGAAGCGCGGTATAACATATCGCGTTTTTGCGCGATATGTAATAAATGGAATTTTTGACGTATCTTTGTAAAAAAAAGTCCAATGAGTTAAGATCGGGCGATCTACATGGCCACGCTATCGACCCCCAGTCTACCTATTCACCGCCACAGAAAAATTGTATTTAAGTACTCCCTAATCACTTCCTCGTGTACCATCCTGGTGAAATTATAAGGTTAAACTTGGTAAATCAGGATAATTAGCATTTAGAACTGGCAAAAGTGCTGGAGCCAGATAATTTTTTTGCAATTTTTAGATTGATTGATCTACTGCAGAACAGTTAGGAGCACACTTTCATCATCTTATAAAATTCTTTTCGTATCATAATTTGTCGTTTGACTATTTTGTAATAAAAATTAATATTTCGTAAACGGTTAAAGATAGGATAGCGAATGATTTTTAAAAAATGTGTAGAATTAATTGTAGAATATAATTTTTTTGACCAAAGCTTCGACACTTTTTTAGTTTTTAATTTATTGCTCATAAAGTACTAAAACAAATTCAATAAACTTTACTTATTAGGAATGATCGTCCAACATTCACATTTCATAGGACCCTTTTTAGCATATTTTTGAGTGAATCTTTGGATATCAAGAAGAAGTATTTATCTATAAAGTTATTTCCATTTTTCAATATTCAAAATTTAACATTATCTTAATAAGTACGGGAAGTTTTCCACTTAATTGCTACCCTAGACACTGTTGATTGGGTAGTAGGAGTCTGATTTGGGTGTTTTTTATTGAACATATCATGGAGTTCTCTACGACTTTTACTTTTATGTCCACATCCCAACATAATCAAAATTTCTATGCGCTCATCTTCAGCGAGGGGCATTTTGGATCACCAAAGGAAAATTCAAATTTGATTAACATTCCCTTTTTTGACGTCTCAAATGGAATTAGCAAATAATTGTCATTGGCAATGCCTTACGTCAAAGTTTTTAAAAATTTTAGAGGAGAAAGAAAAAAAAATAGAGCGAAAACAGTATACCCAGCAGCTTCCTTTCTTTCGTTAATATCCAACTACCTTTATTACCGGTGCTAAAAGGCGAGAGAGTGATAAAGTGAATCACCAAAACGCATCCGTCATGGCTGTATGTCCCCACTCCTTTTTAATGATTATAGCGAAACAATTTTTTAAGAGGCTCGGATGAGGGAAAGAAAAAAATTACTATTATAAATGGGTGGCAGCCTAGCGCAGCGATAGCGTTCTCGCATCGCATGCCGAAGGTACCTGGTTCGATCCCAGGCAGGTTTGGCGGACTTATTTAGTTTGCTTGACCAGGCCACCGTACTTCGTAGTGTTGCCTTGTACAACACACACTGGCATTCTCAATGGCAAAAATAAACATTGCAGTAAAAAGGCGACCTCGATACCGTACAGCTGTGGAGCTCTCGGGCTACCTCCGGTATCGTTCGGGTGTTCCTTCGGCATGTTGTCGAGAAGTGAGCTACTCCTGAACCAAGTAATGGATCTAGTGACCCACAAAAGGGACGCATGTCTGTTACCGATCCAGACGGATTGGGGGACGCCCCCCGAATCAAAGGATTTGGTGATACGGACGGTGTGTCCCTTGGAGTGATACTGGATCCCGATGGATTAGGGGGCTCTGCGGCAACATCCTTCAAGTCGCAACACAGAGACGTTATAGGCTTCCCCCGTCGAGGTCTGTGGTGGACAAGAGGTGTTACAACAGGACCGTAAATACTGTGCCGAGAATAACATCTGCCGGTAAAATTGTGGTTCGGAACCCACGTAAAACTGTAGGTCCCGTCTGGCTGACATTACCCAGACGTAAAATGGGGTTGGCAAAAAGGGTCGCACTGGCCTACTTGCTTGGCGCTAAGCCTCCCCTTTTACTACTACTACTACTACTATTATAAATGGACATACACTCATTCTACTACTTGTAAGTACTGGGTGAGTCAACGATTGCGCGGAGTAATTTTAGGCCTTGAAGATAAGATTTGTCGATAATGAGCGTTTGTAATAAGGTATGGTTGGATATCTGGCATATTTTAAAAATATTTTGAATTATACAGGGTGCGCCCAAAAAGTAGGGTGTCATAAAGTTACATTTTTTAAATAAGACAACCTATATTTGAATAAATTTATTAATCCTACCTGTTATTTCAGACATTTTTATTAATGGTATAATTTACGAAAAAATTATAGTTTTCAAAGTAATTCGACTTATAATGAAAATTATGCATTTGCAAGCATCTTGTTGTTGTGAAAATGCTAATTAAATTTTGACACTAAGCGATTTATAATTTTTATACTTACTAAGTAAAGCCAAAAATACATATTCACTATGAAATATTTGACGTCTCATTTACAGGGTGTTTACTTTCTATGACCAAAGTCAGAAAACTTCTAATTAAAAAATATCACTTTTATTAAATGGAACACCCTATATATTTTTCTGTCATCTTATAGCTCGTCATAATCTCTTCAACTTTCGTAAAAAACGTCTTATCCCTATCTCTAATAGTTCCCAAAATATTTTGATATTTCGAGATTTAATGTCCTCGTTATAGCATTTTTTGTCAATGGATGGCAGTGGATTACACATTAAGAATCAGATCAATGTAAAAATTATGCCTTTTTACTGCAAAGTTTATTGTCCAGTCATTTTATAAGCTGGTAGGTAAGTACTCAAAATGAATTTTTCAAAAAATGAATTAATCGATATGATTTATGTTTTGCGCGAGGTTGATAAAAAGTGTCTTTTTGCTGATCAACTATATAGGATGAAATATCTTGAGCGGCGAACACCCAGTCCTCGAAGTTTTTAAAATTTAATGGAAATGTTTGATTTAACAGGCGTGATACATTGACAAAAACTTCTATAACGAGGACATTAAATCTCGAAATATCAAAATATTTCAAAAACTATTAGAGATAGGGATAGGACCTTTTTACGAAAGTCAAAGTGTAAAAATTTAAGTAGCATTTTCACAACAACGAGATGCTTGCAAATGCAAAATTTTCATTATAAGTCGAATTATCTTAAAAACTATAACTTTTTCGTAAATTCAACCGTTAATAAAAATGTATGAAATAACAGGTAGAATTAATAAATTTATTCAAATATAGGGTGTCCCATTTAAAAAAATTTAACTTTATGACACCCTAAAATTCAAAATATTTTTAAAATGTGCCAGATATCCAACCATACCTTCATACAAAAGCTCATTATAGACAAATCTTATCTTCAAGGCCTAAAATTATTCGCGCAATCGTTGACTCACCCGGTATAACCTTGTCAATATTATAATTATGAATAATAGGATTAGGTTTACGGGTAAAAGACATTACATTACATTTAAGAGGATTTAAAGAGCGTTTATTTCTGCAACACCACATAAATAATAGATCGTATCTAGACATCTCTGAAGCCTAACCTAATGCAATCCTCAATAGAACTTATTTTAAATAAAAGTTTGAGATCGTCAGCATACAGTAATCACTCTGCAAGCCAGACAAAATATAGTAAACAAAAAGAATAAAAAAGGGGCCAAAGTACAATCCTTGCGGTACACCAGGGGTTTATAAGAAGTTGGCAAATTTGTAACCATAATGCTGGACATATTGATAACTATTTAGGAGATATGATCTTACTAGCTGGATAAGCAGTAACGAAAAACCGAAAAGTAAATTTTTTCTATCAAAATACTATGAACAAGATTGTCGAACGCTTTGGACAAGTCAGTATAGATAATATTCACCTGACGGTGGCTATTGAGCCACTCAGAAATATGTTGACTGGTACATACAAGATTAGTAACAGTTGATTTACCACGCAGAAATTCATGCTGCCCGTCAGATATCATACCCGAAACAAACATACAAACATAGTCATGCAAAACAGTTTAAAACAACTTGCTGAAGTTGCTTATTATAGAGATAGGTCGATAATTGTTGATATCATTACAGCAATCTTTTTTTAAATAATGAAGTGATATGAGAAATTTTGAAAAGATCTGGAAAACATTATGTCAACAGAATTTTATTAAATAATATAATCTTCAACGGTTGCAGAAATAAGGGAAAATAATCTTTAACAATGAAGGCAGGAATGAAATTGTAATTTTTGCTTTTAATTTACGAATCGCTCTTTTATCGTCAAATTCATTGATGGCTGGCAAGGTACATGTGGGATATTTAAATACACCAGTAGCCGCTGCATTTTTCGGCAGACCATCTAGATCCTCGTACTGAAATGTTCTCGAGAATAAACTAGCAAAACTGTCTACTGCCTTCTGTGGGTGGTCAACCAATTGATCAATATACCTTAGCACCTGAGCTATGGAGGAGCTGTTATTTTTGATGTGGAAATAAAAACAAAATCTATTAGTTCGTGACAGATATTTGCTTCTACTCTATGTAAATAGTTAGTGTGTAATGGTTGATCGAATGACACTGTCTTGAATATTTTTAGGTAGATTCTTTCAAGTGCTGAGCATGGGTGGTGGAGTCGGAATTTTATCAGCAGCCTGCAGTAGCTCGTACGTCTATCTAGTTCGTGCAAATCGGTGTCTGAGTATTAAATAATTCCAAATGAGTAGGTAAGTATTGGTATTCCCCTGGTGTTGATAGCAGTAATAAGATTACCAGCATTTAGATAACTATTAAAAAGCTTTGCTAGTCTGCTTTTAAATTTGTTTTCAAACTCCCTTTGTAGTCATATTGTCAAGTAATACAGTATTGTGCTTATTTGACTTTCCCACATTTCTTTATCAAAAATTTTAGGTTATTAGTTTACAAGGTAGAATTATTATACAACGTTTATTTGAGAGTAACCCATAACAAAAATACACTTAGGGAGAAAAACTGATACATTAAACAACTTTGCCCTATATTTTTTGACCCTTTCTTAGAAAGCAAGACTATTGAATTTATTACAGGTATATATTAATGGTACCATTATATTTTGGTAACTTTGTAGTTTAAAACAATTATTAGCCAAACTTCTTTTTACTTGTAGAAATACTTCTATAATAAGCAGAAAAAATCTAATAAGATTGAGGATATATTTTCGGAATAAAAATCTGATTGGCTCCAACATGGTTTTCACAAGACAAAATTTTGAACATCCTCGTAAGCATCGTTTCGGCCGCTATTATAGATTTACCTCTCCCGATGGGAGTAATAGGGTCGCGTGGCCAGGTATGTTTCTAAAATTAAAGGCTGTTCGAATTGTTTCGCTAATAAAAGGGGATATAATTAAATTTTTTGTGGCTTTTGTTATCTATTAAGCAAGGCTTTCTCTGGACATATTAATGAACCTATTTTCTTAAATATTGGTTTACTGGTTTTTTAGTAAAAAAACTTAGGATAATAATGACCCCGGGTCTGGGGCATTTCATTTCTCATATTATCTTAATAAAAGGAAACACAATAAATGCTCTCTTATATTTATTGTATATTTTCAGTACATGTAGGAACTATACAAAGCTTACAATACAGGCAAACTACTAGCGACATCTTCTTCCATACCACAGTGGTTTGATCCACGGAGGAATTTGAAGAATCCCTTGTCACCCCAGTCTTCATTCCATGAGTTGGCGATCAACCAGTATTTGGTATCATTTTCAACTCCCCAACCAAGGATTTTAATAGCATGTCCACCAACTGCGTTGTCACTGGTTCGTTGGTAGACTCCTAAAATTGAGACGATCAGAGGTTCATAAATACATTTAAAAAATTATTTTGAAAGTTTTCAAAATATACATTTTTCTAAAGTTTTTAAAAGTAAAAATAAAGTTACGGGTAAAGTTGATTAATTTGTCGTAGAAAAAATGATACGTTACATGAAATCAATCCACCAAAACTTATTTTTTCTTAAGTTACGTTTTTTTACTTACCAGACTTGTAACTAACGAAGTCATCGTAAACCGTGAAGCCAGCTTCAACAGGTCCATTTTTATAAATTTCTAATTGGATCTGTTTTTCATTGTCAAAAGTAATAACTTCTTGTCCAAAGGTCTTAGATTCTTTGAAGTCCAATGACGTATCATAGCACGTATCAGAACATTCGGGGGTGTCAAGATTCAAAGTTGAGCATTGAGGCCTGGTTCCATTGACATGGTGCTCACAGGGTTGAAGAGAATAATCTTGGCATCCCTGACCTGACTGGTAGAGACCACCAGTTACGATTCCAGATTCCTGCCAGTAATCCCAGGATTCGGGAACATATCCTCCGTCACATCCAAAGCCGCAAGCGAAAAACCCATAGCAACAAGCGGTTATGTCTTCGGCAGATACATATATTTGTTTGGTTTGGTTCGAGTGAATGCAAATTCTGTCGGACATTGATTCTACTGCACCAAAAGCCTAAAGAAAAGATACTGTAGAACAGTTGTTATAACCTTACAGCTGGACTCGAAGCTGATACGACCATTAATAACTAGGGTAAACAGCCCAGTTATTGGCACCCTTAAGAACTCGAGGTCATATTTTTATCAACAACATGTAAATAAATATTTTTTTGCAATTACGGGAAATTTTATTTGATTGAAATAATATCACACTTTAGATAAAATACAAAATTTTGATACTTTTAGTCCAAATTAATTACTTTTAGTGATATATTGCAAATAATGTAATTTTGCTAGTTATTGGCACTCGCTGCTAGTCGTTGGCACCCCAATTTTGCTAGTCATTGGCATCTTTTGTTAGTCGTTGGCACCCCAATTTTGCTAGTCATTGGCACCTTTTGTTAGTCGTTGGCACTACAATCTCGCTAGTCATTGGCACCTTTTGTTAGTATTGGCATCACAATTTTACTAGTCGTTGGCAGTCTTCTTTTGTGAAGTTTTGTAGATAAATTGGGGTAAAGAAACTCTTTTAAATACCTAGATATATAAGTACCTAAATCTTATTTATAGTATATTTATAATGAAAATATCTAAGCATATAATAACATTTAATTAAAAAATACCATTAGGAAAACAAATAAGGGACACTATTTTTTATTAAGCAGAATACACTTGTACTATTGTTAATTAAATGCAAAATAAATAAAAAATTGTATTTAGCAATGTATGTGTATGACATGTTTATTTAGTCAAAACAATTTAAGGGAAATATTTCCAACTTTTAAGACATGAACAATCATTTTCACTTTTGTGAAGACTGTTAAATAATCTTGTTAACAGCGGCACTACTGTAATGTATCGCCCGCCATTTAAATGTTCATTGTTGAATCCAAGGCGGTGTTGCATTTCTTTTGAATCTAGGTAAATTTGTATATTAGATTTCATTTTAGTATAGGAGTGCCAATAACTTGATATCACCATTTTAAAAGCTTGTTATTGGCACCCAAGTTCTTTGTATTAAATAGCAAAATATATCGCAGACGTAAATAAAAACAGTTAATTTAAATTTATTTTAGTGGATACATTACCAGTCAGTAGCTTAACCACCTCTTTTTTGCTATTAAACTGCATTTTTGGCGGTGTTCATTACACAAAAATAACAAGATGATTACCGAGAGGTTTATACCCAAAAAATACTTAAAGTGACATACATTTTAACTTAAAAGGAAATTTCCATTAAGGCGAAGCTATCAATAATACCTTATAATATTTTAAATATCGAAAAAAGTAAAATTTTACTCAAATTATAGGATGCCAATGACTGGACCTTTTAAATTATGTTAAGTGCTAGTTATTGGCATAGGGTGCCAACTACTAGATTTAACGTAGTTTTGCGTGCCAGTTATTGGCACACCTAAAATTTATTAAAAACGGAAAAAATAAAAGCTGTTTTTTATAAAAATAATATAAATTAAATATACTCTATCAGCTAATCTATAAAAAAATATATTTTGGTGTAAATATTGTCCTAAATACGTTCTCAGAAAATTTGCGTTCCTTAAGAAATCGATAATTTTCTTACCTTGTAACGAGGGCACAATACTTCACTACGAATTTCTTAATGATACTAAAACCTCGGTGTGAAATATTTGTGGCGGAAAGTAATACAATAGTGTCAAATTTAATAGAAATTATTTAAGGTACCAAAATAACATAATTACACCTAAAATTACATAAAAACCCTTGGGGGTGCCAACAACCCTTTACCCTATCTATAACAACAAACCATTAAACACTTTCTAGTTTTTGAGGTATAGGTAATAAGAAATATGTTAAAATAGTTTAAAATTTACATCCATGCAAAATCTTTTTTGTGTATGTATAATAATAAATCTCTGATCTATAAGAATTTCTTTAGGTTTCATCACACATGGATACAAATAGAAACGTTACGTTGGCAGATCTTTAAAAATAGTGATTATGGAAAAAAAAGTGTAAAAACTCACCCAACAAGATCCACAATCTGACTGATCACGGACTTGTTTAAGGGAATCACAGTTTGGCCAAGCTTCACGGGCATCAAAAGTTTCTGGAACATCGTCATCAGCATTATGAGGGTTGGACTTGTATGCTTTCTTTGGTTGGGATGTGCGTGGTAGAAGACCAGATGCAATTTTTTTAACTTTTTCCCATTCGTTAATTTCAAAGTTTTTTCCCGCTGTCCATGTTTTTGCCTTCTGGTTGATTCTGGCAATGTTTTCTTCGGAAAGTGGGTGGTAATCCAAGAATGCAGCAGAGGCCGCAGAAATGGCTACAAGGACTGCTAAGGCCTCCAAGAGCTTCATATTTTAGTCTAAAGAAAAATAAGTATAAATAATGATAAGCTCATAAGGTTCATTTAAAGAAGCATTTTAAACATAAATTTGCACTGCCATTTTCTTTCCATTTAGGATATAGGTACGTTTGATACTAGGGTATATTTAAAAAAACGATAATGGAAATACAACGGAGTATTACAGTTATTGATAGAGATTTTTGTTTATTTGAGACTTGCTCTACTTGGGAGGTTTGCATAATAAACATACAAGCAAATGTAACCTTAATTTATATACTTAACAGCCTAACAAGCAAGCTTAATAAATATTTTAAAAAGACAATATAAAGTAAATTAATGAAAAAGAAAAGGTTTTTATTTCTTAGATTATTTATCTTTTAAGTCTTATGCCAGCCTATTATTATTTTCAAAATATTGTGAATATTTTCTAGTAGTAGAAAGAACAAAGGGGTTTTAGATTTTGTCGATTGTAAAATAAAAACCGAATCGGGTGAACTTAATTTGTGTTAATTATATTTTAACTGGTTCAATCATCTAGATGATTTATTGGTTGGAGGTTGGAAGACATATTTAAATTTGGGGATGCACGTGCACTATGCACTTATTGAAACGCAGCCCCTGGATACGCACAAGCAATCTGACTTTTAATAGGATTTTTTTAAATCCAGTGCTATCAGCGGATTCGAAGTGAACAAGAACTTAATTAGAATTCAAATTTCAAATCATTAAATCATGTTGTCAGTGGAAAATAACTTAAGTCCTCTTATTAAAAAGTTAGGATACCCTTGATTTAACCAGTCGGATCTGATATATATATATATATCAGTCCTGATTTGAATTTGAACAATCACTTTTTGAAAATTGATAAGTGTTCAGGGTTATTGGTTATAAATGTCACCCCACTCTAGCTTCTTCATTTTTTAAGATAGAAAGCTGATTTTTTTTACCGAATTGTAGGGCATCGTCTGAATTTTTTTACCGATAATAGATATATAATACAGGGTGTTCCACAAAAACGCACCGAATCAAATTTATATATTTTTTATAGAACGCCCTATATATTATTGCATATTCGGATTCTGCATAAAATTCTAATCATTACTCATATAACATGTCCTATACCTAAATGTAACAGTTTTCCAACTAAAAGCAATCGAAAATTGGCTTTTTATTTTTGTTATGAAATCACTAGTAATCGGATAGATGTAGTTTTTGAAAGTTTTAAAGTTTAAAAGTAATAAAGTGATTGAGGTAATTTTAAAGCCAATTTTCGATTGCTTTTAGTTGGAAAACAGTTACATTTAGGTATAGAACATATTACATGAGTTATGATTAGAATTTTATGCAGAATCCGAATATGCAATAATATACAACATATAGGGCGTTCTATTAAAAAATATATAAATTTGATTCGGTGCGTTTTTGTGGAACATCCTGTATTATATTTCTATTATCGGTAAAAAAATTCAGACGATGCCCTACAATTCAGTAAAAAAATCAGCTTTCTATCTTAAAAAATGAAGAAGCTAGAGTGGGGTGACATTTATAACCAATAACCCTGTACCTATATGTTAACGTTAACCATAACGCTTATCATCTAAATAATTTAGTTGTTATAATATGTCTAGAATAATTCCATCACTAGCACTTTTTTTGATACATTGGTTTTATGTAACTTGACTTAAAATCTTTGTCCATCTGAGTTTAAAATTATTTTGCTCACCGGCGACAATAGTGGCACAACTCAAAATTCAACATTATGGAGAAAACTGCATTTAAAGTTTGCGTTATTTTAATTTTTCATGTTGTAATGTCATTTCAATATCATTAATGAACTTGACTATGATTATTGGTTGGTTTTTATGTGCTAAATTATTGGGTACTGCTAAGTTACTTTTTTGTTTTTAAAAAAGGTGACATTTGTAAGATGTGCCACTATTGTTGAAATCAAGTGACACGGATTTGATGAAAACTTATGAAAAGTGTAATCAAAACTGTTCAGCAATTTTTAAATAAAGCGAAAATATAGGAAATACTCTTGCTTTATTAAAAAATGCTGTTATAAAAGAGAAATGCGAAACAACAGAAAGCAAAAAATACAACTACATTTTTTGGAAATTCAGTCTTACTTGACGTCTAATCATTTTTTATTTAAAAGATAAACTGTTATAAAAATAACTGTGACAATTTTTAACAGCTTTTGTTCTTAACAAAAACATGAGATCATCATATTTTTTCTTAGCACTCGGTATAGGATTATCGTAAGCTTTCTCTTCAGTTTAAAATCTGAAAAAGTAGAGAGGGATGTCCTTGAACGTCTTGCATTAATTACTAGGACTTTTTACTAAATTTAACTAAAATAGCCGAAAATACAAAGTTATAGTGGCACAACTCTAAATGTGCCGCTAATGCAGAAACAAATCGTTGTTATTTCTTAGATGTGTCACTATTGTTCAAGCATAACGAAGCATAACTAAGCACAGTCAACGGCGCACTGAAAATATGCCAGTGTTGATGCAACTTTTTGTTGTTTCACGTGTTTTAATGTGTTTTGTAGATACTTTTTTGACATGTGCCACTATTGTCGCCGGTGAGCGATTTCATAACGAGTACTCATCACACGGATTAGCCCATTAGCGGTCTGGGCGAAACGACGCCGATGCGACGTCACAGAACTAACTAATTTTAGCTTAGAATGAATTATTTGTGTCTTCTCAAGATGATACTTTAGCATAAGCACAAAGCAGACCCATCAGAATGATGTAATTACTTATTTCTATGTTTATGTTTTGGACCTTATTAGCTTTAAACAGCTTCCACTTAATAAAAATATATTTTAAAATACAACTTACCTAACAAAAGTAACAATTCAATATATAACACTTGACACATTTTCATGTATTTATATATTTTGTGAACGTAAAGGAGATAAGGCGTTAAATAAACCTTTTTGAAAACTAATATTGATAAAATACCTTTCACTTAACATCAACACTTTCCAAATTTAAAAATAGCGAAATAATTAGTATTTGGTGAGATAGCCATTGTTCTCTTGGGAAAATAAATTATCAGCATTCGTTGAAAAAAACACACTTACTGTACTTTGTCGTAGGTCTAGGTGCTTGAAAAAATATTTTTGTTGTAACAAATTATACGACATTTTAAACTGTGAATGGTGCTGGCTTTTACTTGATCGAAATTCATTACAATTGTTGCAATAAGGACTCTAGTCTAATTTCCACATAATATTTATTTTATAAACCCGACGCGTTTCACTACACAGTAGCTTTATCAAGGGATTTTTACATTGACTCAGGTACTATAATTTAAACCTAAATATTTATATACCAATTATCTGTTTCTTAAACAAATAATTATATTAAGGGAATAAGCACAGAGTAGTTTTTAGAATATGGTAAATTATTGAAAAGGTTTTATAAGGGCGATTAAATCTGTTTGGGCATTCAAAAGTAGACCCGTGTTTTTATGACGATTAATTTCCAAACTTTCCAACATTTCAACAAATTAAGTTTATGGCTTTTATTTTCTGTACGAAGAATTTTAAAATTATCTGCAAATATATGGCTTTCTTCGGTAATGTGATTATAATATGTGGAGTCTGTTTTTTGACGTAAAAAACTTCTTTTATGTTCAGCGATTCTGGTTTTGAAAGTTCTATCAGTCTGACCTATATAAATTTTTGGACACGATCCGCAATTTATTGATAGACACCTGATTTGTTCTCACTGTTAGTCTTTGTTTTATGGTTTTTTAATTTTTTACCTAAAGTATTATTTATTTTATATGCTATATTTATTTCTTTTTGATTTAAATAGGTTTTAATTTTCTTGGTGGAATTTCCTATATAAGTCAAGGTCTTAAAATTATTTTTTGATTCTTTGTATTGAGGATATACTTCTGATATAGCTTTTTTAAAACGTTTTTTATTTAGAATATTATCTATTAATTTTGGGTGGTAACCATTATTTATTGAAATTTGTTTTATAATATTTAGTTCTTTAACAAAATCTTCTTTTGACAAAGGGATGCTAGTAAGTCTATATATCATGCTATAATACGCAGATAATTTATGTTTTTGGGGGTGACATGAGCTGTGGTGAATAGTAGCATCGGTGTGTGTGGGTTTATGATAAATTTTAAAGGAATGTTTGGTTGTTCTTTTGGTAACAGTTAGATCAAGAAAATTTTAGGAATTGTCAGATTCTACTTCCATAGTGAGTATAATGTTATTGTATATTGAGTTAAAATAATTTAAAAACGAATTAAGTTGTCTATCAGTCCCTGTAAAACATGTGATTATATTGTAATCTACATATCGATACCAATATAAACATTTTTTTGCCAACGGATGTATGTGTATAATAATTTGCAGGTTGTTCATAAATATTTCCGCTAATAAGGGGCTTAGTGGATTACCCATGATAAGACCTTTGTTACTGATTTAAAAAAAATTGTTAAAGAAAAAATAATTTTGGCATAAACAGGTTTTTAATAGTTCCAGTATGTCAGTTTTTTAATTAAATTTACAATACTACATTTACAAAAAATAATTCACAAAGTGACACCAAAATATATAAATCTGAGAACCCACAATAGGAGCCCAGCAGCGAAACAAGCAGTTCAACAAGGCGAACGAAAATTGATTATTGAAGAAAGAAAAAATCAGTATAGAAAAAGAGATACATTTAATATGCAGGGTGTCCCAAAAGTAATGGGACACAGAGCAACAACAGACTCCTTAAGGAAAAATAATGGGATTTATTTAAACTTGCCTTATCCCAAAATTGATAACAACCAAGATACAGGGTGTCAAAGTTTTTATTTTGTTTTCGTTTCTTGGCGATTATTTCTTAACGAAACGACATAGCAGCACAAAATTAAGTATTTTGGGATTTTTCTAGGTGAGGAATTCAAAATTATCCAGAGTTTTTGTGTAACCAGTAGAGGGCGCTGCCTACAACATGGCCCATTCCTTTTAGCTGGCATAACTTTGTTTAGGTTACTTATATCGATCCGACTATTAAAAAAATAAGTTACTTTACTTCTTTTTCATCACAAACGTATAACTTATTGAAGTCGCTAGGAGCAACCATTTTCGAGATAATCGCATTTCATATGTTCAATGCAACTAAGTACGTGGTCCAAAAGCAACGAAAAATCGAGCAACGGTGAATTTCTGACTTAAATTATTGTAAACCAGCTACATTTGCTAACTGTCAAAGTTAATGTAAATACTTAAGGTTGACTATTTTTTTCTAATAAAAACGTTTTTTCGTATGCGGAATTACTAATTTTATTCTAATCAAAAATTTTGTTTAATACTTACTTTAATAACATTTAAAAGTAACAAAATAGTTAGAAATAAAAATGGTAACGTCGTGATAGCAATTGTTCAAAATGGCCACATTGACCTCAATACATTTCGCTAGGTATACGTTTTACAAAAGACTGTCGGACTTTAAACAAAATATCTTCATCGTTTCTGAGCAGATTAAGAGAATTTATAATTTTTTTAATTTAACTCATTATAAACATTGGTTTTCAAATAACCCTACTAAATGCAGAACTTCATTGGATTAAAATCCGGACTTCGCGCCGGCCAAGGCAAGGGGTCACCACGGCCTATCCAACATTCAGGGAACTGTTCATGTAAATAATTTCGCACATTTCCGCATTGGAAAATAAATTATGTCGAGGCATTACTAAAAAATGTATAATATCTACGTATTGTACGTAGAAAATTAAGAACTTTGACAGATGATACTTTGTGTAACATGTTGTTGCCTTAGAAACGTCATTGTTTTCAATCAAGGCCAGCTGTGATAAATAATACTAATACGAATACACAATTATTTTAAATATATTAGCATTCTTGCATTAAAAATATTAAATGCGATGAACTTGAAAACGGTTGCTCCTAGCGACTTCAATAAGTTATACGTTTTTAATGTAAAAGAAGTAAACTAACTTATTTTTTTAATAGTCGGATCGATATAAGAAGTCTAAACAAAGTTATTCCAGCTAAAAATAGTGGGCCATATGGTAGGCAGCGCCCTCTACTGGTTACACAAAAACTATAAATAATTTTAAATTCCCCACCTCCAAAAACCCTAAAATCCTTAATTTTGTGCTGCTATGTCGTTTCGTTTAGAAATAATCGCAAAGAAACGAAAACAAAATAAAAACTTTGATACCCTGTATCTCGGTTGTTATCAATTTTGGGATAAGGCAAGTTTAAATAAATCCCATTATTTCGCCTTAAGGAGTCTGCTGTTGCTCTGTGTCCCATTACTTTTGGGATACCCTGTATACTTAAAGGTAATACACACAGAGCTTTTATTTAAGTTCCATGTTATAGAATTTGCAATATTTGATTCAGAAACTAGACTCAAAGTCAAAGATATCATACACAATAAATACATAACTCAAAAACTGAAAATAGATACACTTAAAAAATCTAAAAAACTTAGTTTAACACCAGAAACTACTTACTCTGGCCATAAGTTTTTCTACCGATTTGTTAATTTCTCAGACAAAACTTTCACAGAAAATGAACAAAATTTGCTCAGAAAAGGATTTAAACATAACATCAAAGAATTCAACACTAAAAAACAATTAGAAACATTAGGGGTCGAAACTGAGATAGCTCTAAAAAACAGTAGTAGCAACGTCTATCCCAAATTTCATTGTGCAGAGCTTATCAAATCGGAATTTTTAAATTGTACAAGTTATTCTAATCCAGAAAAACAGTTTAGTTAAAAGTATTAGAGATAAATCAAAACATAAGGAAATTATTTTTATAAAAGCTGATAAAGGAAATACAGTAATATCCATAAACAAAAACAGTTACACAGTGTATTTACTTGATTTTATTTCTAAACGTAATTTTAACATTTTACAAAAGATCCAACGGAGAAATTCCAAAAAGCAATCAAAATAGCTATCTGCTATTATCATTTCAGAATACCAAAATTTAAATTACCTATTATGAATCGGGAAACCCCACAACTTTACTCTCTAATAAAATTACACAAACAAAACTATCCAATTCGACCAGTTGTCTCTTATATGTCGGCACCAGCATATTATAAACTATCAAATTTCCTTATTGATATCATTAAAAAACATTGCAACTTTCAACCACTTTACAGCATCAAAAATATCCAAGATTTAGTGGAAAAAATAAAAAAAACATTGAACTACCAAAAATGGTAGATAAATATCATTTGATGTCCAAAATTTATTTCCTAGTATACCCACAGATGACACAATTAATTTAGTTGAAAATCTTCTAACAACTAACCATGTCAACCACATAACAAAAACTGACATATTGGAATTATTAAAAACCTGTTTACACCTAAATTATTTTTTATTTAACTACCTATGTTTTTTACATCAGTAACAAAGGTGTTATCATGGATAATCCACTAAACCCCTTATTAGCGGAAATATTTATGAACAACCTAGAAAATATTATATACAAACATCCGTTGACAAAAAACTGTTTATATTGGTATCGATATGTAAATGACATAATCACATGTTTTACAGAGACTGATAGACAACTTAATTAGTTTTTAAATTATTTAAACGCAATACACAATAACATTATATTCACTATGAAAGCAGAATCTGACAATTCCTTAAATTTTCTTGATCTAACAATTACCAGATGAACAACCACACATTCCTATAAAATTTATCATAAAGCCACACACACCGATACTACTATTCACCACAGCTCATGTCATTCCCAACAACACAAATTATCTGCATATTAAAGCATGATACATACTCACTAGCATCCCTTTGTCAAAAGAAGATTTTGATAAAGAACTAAATATTATAAAACAAATTTCAATAAATAATGGTTACCACCCAAAATGAATAGATAATTTTCTAAATAAAAAGCGTTTTAAAAACGCTATATCAGAAATATATCCTCAATAAAAAGAATCAAAAAATAATTTTAAGACCTTGACTTACATAGGAAATTGGTTTTCGAGTTATTTCAATTTTTTTCTTGTTTTTTACCTGCGTGTCTAATTTATTTAATTTAAAAAAATTGAAATGATGTTCACTTAGTTTTGTAATTTTTTTGCAAACTAGAACTAGTAGTAGTAGTAGTAGTAAAAAGATCTTTATTTGTTTATAATAGTATTGTACATATCAGGTTATTGATTCTTACATGATACAATATAATATATATAATATAAACTAGAACTATTAGCAATACTTTGTTTTTACAAATAATTAAGTAACTATGTCACAGATAACAAAACAACATGGCCAAACTTGGCAAAAAAAAATGGCAAAAATAACTTGAAAACCAATCATTTTCGGAATGGGTCATATTATGTAGAAATATATATTTTTAAACATAAATATTTGAAACAATATATATTCCCATTGTTGCGTTTATATTTAAAAATTACTTAATTTCTTCCTTTTTTGGGTTCAGCTATCAAAACATAGAAATTATAAATTTTGATAGTTCAAAATAGGGCGTGGCACCGAAAAAATTTTCGCCTGCGGCGCTTTTTTAAAAAAAGAAAGAAAGAAAGAAAGAAAGAAAGATAAAACGAAAGGTATAGATCCCCCCCGTGGCAATATTCTAAATACGCCACTGCTAACAGTGAGAACAAATCAGGTGTATATCAATTAAATTGCGGATCGTGTCCAAAAATTTATATAGGTCAGACAGGTAGAACATTCAAAACCAGAATCGCTGAACATAAAAGAAGTTTCTTACATCAAAAAATAGACTCCACATATTCCAATCACATTACCGAAGAAAGCCATATATTTGCAGATCATTTAATTAAAATTCTTCATACAGAAAATTAAAGCAACAAACTCAATTTGTTGGAAAGTTTGGAAATTAACCGTCAAAAAAACACGGGTCTACTATTGAATGACCAAACAGATTTGAATAAATCGCCCTTATTAAACCTTTTCTATAATTTACCATATTCTAAAAACTACTCTGTGGGTATTCCCTTAAGATAATTATTTGTTTAAGAAAAAGTTAATTTGTATACAGGGTGAGTATTTTAAAGTGTTACAAGGCGATATCTCGAAAACGGTTTAAAATATTTTCTTGAAATTTTAGTGAGGGAACGGGGAGACGGTGGGACATATTTAAACATACTATTGACGTCTACCCCCCTTCCCCATTTTGAGGGGTGGGGGGTAACTTTGGAATTTTAAATGAGACGGTGTACTTTTTTTTGGTAAACACGAACCTACGGAAAACACTACGTACGTATACAAAAAATCTTTTGATTTGCTCTCCTGTTTACGAAATTCTTTTGAAAACCAATTACCCCAATTATTAAATCAAAACATAAGTTCTGACATGTGGTTTCAATAGGACGAAGCTCCACCGCATTATGTGATACAGGCCCGTAATGAGTTGAACGAATTGTTTGAAAACAGGTGGATAAATCGAGCTGGTTCGGTAAACGGCCTGCTAGGTCCCCGGATTTGACCCCCCTTGACTTTTTCCTTTATTTATTTTTTATTTTATAAAAGATAAAGTGATGGCGGCTACACCTACAACTTTAGATGATATGAAATACCGAATCCGCGTTACATGCTTATTAGTAAGACTTAAAATGTTACAACGGGTACGATATTTATTCTGAAAAAAAGTGACAAAGTGTTTGGAAGTTGAAGGGAGACATTTTGAACATCTTCTGAAGCGGGGCAGACGATAAATAAGTTGAAATTAAATAGTAAAGTATTTTTTTTTGTTTTATAACCTAATAAATCATAATTTCGTAACCAGGGGAGCAAAACAAATGATTTTTTTGTATACGTACGTAGTTTTTTACGTAGGTTCGTATTTACCAAAAAATAATACATTGTCTCATTTAAAATTCCAAAGTTACCCCCCACCCCTTAAAATGGGGAAAGGGGATAGACATCAAAAATATGTTTATGTTTATGTCCCCCCATCTTCCCATTCCCTTACTAAAATTTCAAGAAAATATTTTGAACCGTTTTCGAAATATCGCCTTGTAACACTTTAAAAAACTCACCCTGTATAAATATTTAGGCTAAAATTATAGTACCTCACTAAATGTAAAAATCCCTTAACGCGTCGGGTTTATAAAAAAAATATTATGTGGAAATTAGACTAAAGTCTTTACTTCAACAATTATACGATATTTTTTAAGGATAAAGTTAAGGAAGTATAATCACTTTCCATGATTTTTTGTGCAATACCGCATTACCTTTTCAATTTCTCCATGTCAAGTACAAATTTAACTACAAACCCAAACCATCCAGATCCTCCTCCTAAAATTTTCTCGCGAATAAAGCAGCAAAACTGTCTACTGCCTTCTGAGGGTGGTGGTCAAACTGTTGATCACTATACCTTAGCACATGAGGTATGAAGGACCTCTTATTTTTGATGTGGAAATAAACCAAAATCTATTGGTTCATGACAGATATTTGCTTCTCCTCTATGTAAATAGTTAGTGTGTAATAGTTGATCGAATGACACGGTTTTGGGTAAAAATTATAAATCCTTTTGTTTTAGCGTGTGCCTTTTTTTCTAATCAATTCATTGACATGATTCAATCAATGTGTGGATTCTGAAGTGCAGTAGGTTATTTGTCATGTAGAGCTTTATCTTGCCAAGTTATGAGCTGTTGACTTGGTGGCACGCGGATAGTGTTGGGTAGTCCAATTTATTGTAAGTTAAGGGCGATATGTATATCCAGCGTCTGCTGCTACCACTTTTTGTACAATTTCCCAATTCGATTGTTGGAAGTATTTTCTCATAGAGGTCTCTTATGTCTTGCACAGGTTATAAATATTCATGAGAGCTCCTTTCGTTTTAGGTAGATTCTTTCATGCAGAGCGTGGGAGGTGGTATCTGAATTTTATCAGCAGCCTGCTCGTTAGTCTATCTAGTTCGTGCTAATCGATGTCTAAGTATTTAGGTACGAATCCCGAAAGAGTTGGTAAGAATTGGTATTGGTATTGCCCAGCTTTCAAATAAATATTAAAAAGCTTTGTTAGTCTATTTTTATATTTGTTTTTAAACTCCCTTTGTAGTCATATTGTCAAATAATATAATGTTGCTCTAATTTAACTTTCCCCCATTTCTTCACCTAACATGTTAGGTTATTAGTTTACAAGATAGAATTATTAATACAGTGAATCTACAACCGTTATTTTCAAGTACCCCATAACAAAAATACACCCAGGGAGAAAAACTGTTACATTAAAAGGACTATGTCAACAACTTTGCCCTATATTTTATGACCCTTTCTTAGACAGCAAAACTGTTTTAATTTTATTACATGTATATACTTTGGGGTTTAGTTAGGCGTGCAGGTTAGTTATGGAAATAAAACTAGGTGTTCGGAAAACAAGAAACGGGAAGTAACAACTTTATTTAAAACACTGTACAAAATATAAAAACCGAAGTCAACGTGCCAGTACGAAGATTGAAACCAGAGTCCCTTTTCAGGTCAAAAACCGACCCTCTAGTAGACTGTGTAAAGCAGTAAAAATGTATCTGGCATTTATTAGGTATTGACAATGAACCACAATTAAAATCTGGTATTTCCTACGAAACAATTCTAACAAAAGTTACAGACTTAAAACTAATAAAATATTAAAATTTACAAAAGCTTTCTAAAACTAAAATTATACAGAGTGTCGTAAACCGCTACAGTATCCCCTTGCCAGTGATTGGGGCAATCACGAGAAACCAACTTGTAAGCGGTTTGGGAAGCGTACTCTTCTACCTGCGCGGGTTGTTGGTAATGTCGGTACTGGAGCAGTGCCGTCGGGCTGGGGATAAAGGGGTGTACATCTATCTTTATCTTGTGTGGATGTCTGTGGTTTATTGCAGCTTTGTGAACGTGTGTGTTCGTCAGTAACCACATATGCTGGTTTAAGGCGGTCAATTGATACAACGGTGTCTTTGCCTCGTATATGTACAACAAATGTTTTGTCGTAGCGCTGGATCACTTTGAAAGGTCTCTCGTATGGTTGCTGCAGAGGCTTCTTAACGCTATCAGTGCGTACAAAAACATGACCAGTGGTGGCGAGGTCCTTGGATATAAATGTATTCTTTTCTCCGTGTCGAGAACCATCAATTGGACGCAGCTGCTGCATGTGCTGTCGTAAGTTATCCACGAAGTTGCTGATGTCTTGATTGTTTTTATCAACCTTTGTGTCCAAAAATTCTCCTGGTAACCGCAAAGGTTTCCCATATACCAGTTCGGCAGTGGAAGCTTGTAAATCGTCCTTCCAAGCCGCGCGCATACCAAGTAAGACTGTTGGAAGAATTTCTGTCCATCTACTGTTTTCGTGACATTTGATAGCAGATTTTAGTTGGCGGTGTACTCTTTCTACCATTCCATTAGCCGCTGGATGATACGCCGCTGTTCTGAGGTAAGTTGTACCAGTTAGGTTATTTAAACACCTAAAAAGGTTTGACTCAAACTGGCGCCCTTGATCGGTTGTGATACGCAGAGGCGTGCCGAATCTGGCAATCCACGTAGAATAAAAGGCGCGAGCCACAGTAGCTGCTTCTTGATCTTCTACTGGTATGGCTTCTGGCCAGCGAGAGAATCGATCGACACAGGTAAGACAATACCTGTATCTTTCTGAATAGGGCATGACGATCAAGTCTATGTGTACGTGTTCAAATCTCGCTGTCGGCGATGTAAATGATGCAGGCTTTGTTTGTACGTATCTGAAAATTTTTGAACGTTGGCATTCAATACAGCGTTTTGCCCATTTTCTGCAGTAGGAGTTTACTGACGGCCAAACATAACGTTGAGTCACTAATTTAACTGTAGCTTTAATTCCAGGATGTGACAGCCTGTGTACCGAGTCAAAAGCCATTTTTCGGTATTTCTTGGTAATAAAGGGGCGAACAGAATTTGTAGAAATGTCACAATAAACATTTTTATTCGTATGTTTACCAGTTTTAGATTTAAACTGGAATTCCCAGATAAAATTGATTTCAGCTCCTCATCGTGTTTTTGGTCGTCCGCCACTGCTGACATATCGAGGGCATTTTCCATCTCTTCAATACGTGATAAGGCATCGGCTACGACGTTGTCTTGACCTGCTACATGGATAATATCGGTTGTAAATTGACCAATAAAATCCAGGTACCGGAACTGTCTGGGTGAGCATTGTTTGTCCTTTTTACAAAACGCAAACGTGATTGGTTTGTGGTCTGTAAAAACTGTAAAACAGCGGGCTTCTATCATGTGACGAAAATGTTTAACTTCAAGGTAGATCGCTAAAAGCTCACGATCATACGCACCGTACTTCTTTTCCGCCGATGAAAGTTTCTTTGAGAAAAACGCAAGTGGTTGCCATGTATCATTAACTCGCTGTTGTAAAGCTGCACCGACTGTAAAATCTGAGGAATCGGAAAAAATTGCTAAAGGGGCGTCTATGTTTGGGTGTGCAAGTAGGGCTGCCTATGCTAGGCTTTCTTTGCATACATTAAACGACTCGATTGCCGTGTTGTCCCAGCTGATTGGAGTCCTACCCTTAACGTTTCCCTGTAGTAGGTCATTAAGTGGTGCTTGTACCTGTGCAGCGTTAGGATAAACCTTCTATAAAAGCTAATCATACCTAAGAACTGGCGGAGCTGCTTTATTGTTGTGGGTTTAGGAAACGAGCGCATGGCATCGACCTTCTCAGGTAGGGGGCGTGTCCCATTACCAGAGACGCGATAACCCAGAAAGGTTACTTCTGGTTCGCCGAACACGCACTTTGGTGTGTTTATGACCACACCGTACTGTTTAAGTCTATTAAATACAATTTCAAGGTGTTGCACGTGTTCCTCGAATGGCGTTGATGCGAATAAAATATCGTCTATGTACACATAACAAAAGTATAAACCGAATAACTCTTCGTCGAGAAAACGCTGAAAAGTTTGAGCAGCATTGCGCAATCCGAATGTCATAAATGCGAATTCGAATAACCCGAACGGAGTCGTTATCGCGGTTTTTGGAATGTCCTCTTCACTAACCGGTATTTGGTTGAAAGCGCGCACGAGATCAACCGTGGAAAATATGGTTTTTCCCGCGAGCGTATGCGAAAAGTCTTGGATGTGTCTCACAGGGTATAAATCAGGCTCCGTTCTCGCGTTTAAACCGCGGTAATCGCCACAAGGTCGCCATTCGTCGCCTTTTTTAGAAACCATATGTAGCGGCGATGACCAAGAACTTTTAGTTATGCGCGCTATTCCTAGTTTGACCATGGCGTCGAATTCTTTTTTCGCGATTTTTAATTTGTCTGGGGCCAAACGACGCGGTTTGTGTGAGACTGGTGGACCAGGTGTGGTAATTATATGGTGCTTTGTATTATGTACAACAATGTCCTTGGGTGCACCATCAGGCCTAGTAATGTCTGGGAAACGCGATAAAAGTTGATGGTACCATGACGTACCTGAAACGGTTTTCACGCGAGGTAGCCCGAGATTAAGCGTGAGCGTAATGGTGCCATAAATTCAAATTCAAATTCAAAATTCTCTTTATTCAGGAAAAAATAGGTCACGTCACAAACATGTTGAAGCACCTAAGTTTAATGAGTAAGCGTCAAAATCAAGTAGAAGCAATCTTACTGGGACCAACTGTAGGTCCTAGATGACTATCCAGCAAAATATCACAAGACAATACAGAATTGGTTTAAAAAAAAATTAATACGTGTTGATATGTGTACCATTAGCTGCTAAGCGTTTATAGGCTAATTTTTCGCGTGGCCCTCGTAAATAGTTACGCGGATAGACGCACAGATCCGCACCAGTGTCGATTAAAAATTGAATTTTGCTTTCAATGTCTGTTACGAAAATGCGGCGCGACAATGGCGGGCATGTGTCGTCAGCCGCCATTAACGACTGCCCATCGAGTTTTCCGCACTAAATGTACATGGTTTTTCGCAATTTTTAGCACTGACACCAAACTTCTGGTGATACCAACATTGTTCGGATGCACTATGACTACGGCTGCGATTGCGATATCGTGCGTTTGATCGCGAAAGGGAGTGCGCGCGATGATTATTAGATGACGTAACTTTTTCTCTGACCTCGGCAAGCTCGTTTCTTAGTAAAGCTATCTGCTCTGTTAGAGTTTCGGTGAGTTTTTGAAATGATAACTCTACAGCTGACCTTCGGCTTGTTTCGTTAATGGTTGGCCGCGATGTCGGTACCGTAAGATCCGCGATACCATCGGCAAGTTCACTAACCTCTTCTATATCGGCCTTTTTCTGCGTGGCCAATAATCCTTGCATTTGATGAGGGAGTCGACTGATCCAGAGTGTACGGATCATTGACTCAGGAACGCTCGTGCCTGCTAATCCACGTAGGTGTCTCAGGAATTGGGAAGGCTTGCGGTCACCTATTTCCTCGTGTTCAAGCAGTTGTCGTGTTTTTTGCTCCTGAGAAGTACCTAACCGTTTTATTAGTTCCAATTTAAGCTTCTCGTACTTGCCAGTCACGGGCGGATTAATTATGATGTCGCGAACTTCCTGCGCGAACTTAGCATCTAGAGCACTTGTAACTTACGCGAATTTGGTACTGTCTGAAGTCACGTTTGATAACACAAAACTTGTCTCTACGGTAAAAAACCACAGCTCGGGATCATGGTTATTAAATGGAGGTATACGAACTGCGACTCGATTGATTGATAGGCTTGCTAGGGCTTCCGCTAAGCCAGCGCTAGCTTCCCCGTTTGCCATGTTTTTGACGCGACGCGAACTACAAATCGACGAAAACTGCACTAAAAACCACTCACTTTACTTTGATAACGTCGGGGTCACCACTTTGGGGTTTAGTTAGGCGTGCAGGTTAGTTATGGAAATAAAACTCGATGTTCGGAAAACAAGAAACGGGAAGTAACAACTCTATTTTAAACACTGTACAAAATATAAAAACCGAAGTCAACGTGCCAGTACGAAGATTGAAACCAGAGTCCCTTTTCAGGTCACAAACCGACCCTCTAGTAGACTGTGTAAAGCAGTAAAAATGCATCTGGCGTTTATTAGGTATTGACAATGAACAACAATAAAAATCTGGTATTTCCTACGAAACAATTCTAACAAAAGTTACAGACTTAAAACTAATAAAATATTAAAATTTACAAAAGCTTTCTAAAACTAAAATTATACAGAGTGTCGTAAACCGCTACAATACTAATTTTACCATTATATTTTGGCAACTCTTGTATTTTAAAACAATTAATAGCCAAAAGCAGAAAAATCTAATAATTTAGATTAGAAATAGATTTCTGGGATAAAAATCTAATTGGCTATTGGCTCCAACATGGGTTTGTTCGGGTTTGTTCAAACACTTGCCGAAAATTTTTCATATGTGCACACTGATGAGTATTACTACGCTGTCAAAATAAAATAATCGTGTACGCGTTTTGGGTGCACATATTATGCGATGTAAAAATGTAGACTGTTGCGGGAAAGAAGGTGTTAAAGGCTTTTCGAGCGTCGAGAATAAAACCGGATCTGGTGAAATAAATATCTGTTTAACTGGTTGAAGGTTAGAAGAGCCATTTAAATTTGAGGATGCACGTGCACTGTGCACTTATTGAGACGCCGCCAGTGGGGTACGCACAAGCGATCTGCCTTTTAATAGGATTTTTTTAATGCCAGTGTTTTCAGTTGGTTCAAAGTCAACAACTTAATTAGAAATTTGAAGAAGTAGTCCATGCTTAAAGTGGAGTTGAAAGTATAGGAAAGAAAGAAAAAACTAAAAGTCTTCCTTCACAAAATTTAATAGAATATAGAAATTCTTTAGGGGTCTCTACATGTTTCGAACGTAGAAACGTTCATCATCAGGAGACAGAAAATTTATATAATGCTGATGGTATTAGCAGAAGAGAAAATGGTATAAAACCTTAATGGAGCTTTTATGGCATTGAAAAATTAAAATGTAGAAGTGACATAATATATAAAAAAGGTTGAGGAGAGTTAAAACAAGCTGAGCATGTGAAGAAAGTTAGTAAGGAAAGTCTAAACAACCAAATAAAATAAGAAGAAAAGGCTTTCTAAAGAGAAGGTTTCGAGGATTTTTTAAATTTTTGTAAAATTATTGATATGTCTGTAAGACAGTATAAAGATAAGAATTGTCATTAATTTGTAGAAGTCATGATGTCAAAATTGTTGAAGAATGGTTTTTGGGGATTAGAAATGACTAATATGCAAGAAATTCAAAATTTTTTTAATATGGTTAATGCCATTCAAAGCATCAAGAAGCTTATCCTACTTTTTTTTGGTTTTATTATAAACAGGTTTATATAAATTATTTTTTCTAGATAATACCAACAATGTATCCAACCTTTTCTACACTCCCTACTTTTTTGCGTTATTTTTTTGTTTTTATATACCATAGTCTTAGGAAAACACTAAATAAAAATTGTTATACAGTGTGTCCCCGGATGGAGTTGACAAGTGGAAAACGATCTTTATTATTGATTTTACGACGAAAAGTTATCCTTTATAAAAAATTCTGCTTGTCGAGAAAATGTATTAACCATATAAAAATTGTGAAAACATATAATTATAATTTATAAATTAAAAAAACAAAAATGCTTTATTAGAGAAGTACCATTATTTATTATTTTAGACAAAATGTTTATGGAACAAAGTTGTTTATAATCCAAAATAAAGCCCAAACACAAAATTTGAAATCTGATTTTAATTTTTGTTTTTTATTTTTTACAATAGAATTTTTTAACATTCAAAATGAAAACCTGAGATTGCTGACTTATTTATTTAATTTATTTCTAATTTGGAAAATGTTCATAAATTCTATTGTAAAAAATAAAAAACAAAAATTAGAATTCAGATTTCAAATTTTGTATTTAGGCTTTATTTTGGATTATAAAAAAGTTTGTTTCATAAACATTTTGTCTTTTTTTTTTTTTAATTTTACGTCGGCCTATTTCCGTAACGAGGCCAATCACCGACGCCAGGGAATTTGTCACACGCTATCTGGTAATTTTGCCGAATCCCTCTTTGTCGAGGATAGGGTTCTTTAACGTGCCAACATCCATGACACGGGACCCAAAGTTTAACTTAAACCAAATTCCAAATTTAACATCGACGTTGCCGACACCGGGGATCGAACCGGGGACCTTCGATCCGTGAGGCCGCTGCACTGACCACTAGACCACAACGCCGATGAACATTTTGTCTAAAATAATAAATAATGGTACTTGACTTATAGAGCATTTTCATGTTTTCTTAATTTTTCAACATCTGATCTAAAATTTTTATATGGTAAATTCATTTTCTCGACAAGCAGAATTTTTTATAAAGAATAACTTTTCGTCGTACAATCAATAATAAAGATCTTTTTCATCTTGTCAACTCCATCCGGGGACACACTGTATAAGTATTCATAAAAGTTTCCCACAGTAGATTAACGTTTTTTTTATCTGCCTGAAAAACACCTTCCCAATCCTGTTTTTTAGAGTTCCTATAAACTCGCACTTATTTTTTTCCGAAAAAATCTTTCGTGAATAAAATATTTTTTAGTTTTGTTCATCTCAAAAGTCATTACTTGCGCCATGTGATCAGAAATATGTGTTTTGATAACGTCAGTCTGATAAGCGCACTCAAGATTGGTAAAGATGTTGTCCACACAGCTATCGGTGGCATGAGTAATTCTAGTGCTTTGAAAAACAGTACCTTTTATATTATAAAAATTAAAAAGTGAGAACAAAGAAATTTTATTTACATTTTTACCATCTCAATGTTAAAGTCCCCGGCAATAAATACTAAGGAGTTATTATCAACTTTACCTAACGTGTTTTCTAGCTTATTATAAAAAAGTTCTTTACTACCCGTGGGCGGTCTATAGATAGACAGAATAACAATTTTTTTACCATTCATTAAACATTCAAT
Organism: Polydrusus pterygomalis; assembly: GCA_963969555.1. Classification (NCBI taxonomy): domain Eukaryota; kingdom Metazoa; phylum Arthropoda; class Insecta; order Coleoptera; family Curculionidae; genus Polydrusus; species Polydrusus pterygomalis. The sequence goes on from OZ018379.1 coordinate 55,918,976, forward strand.
AGCGGCACAATCACATTCATCTTGTACATAATATTAATGATTTTACCGGCTTTAAAATTCATTATTTTATATACACTGCACCACCTCCATGTTGCCCTTCCACTCTACAAAATTAGGCAGCTACTTTAAAGCCTTTAATTCCAATTTTCGATAACTGATCTTGTGTTTTCGAATGTTCGGTGAGGCATAAGCAAAAACGCAACAACTGGCTTGTCTATACGATTAAGCTATTTCCAATCGATTGAATATTTTGGTGTATAACACTAAATTTGTTTTTTACTACTGTTTTATTTGACCTAAAAATGACTCATCCATTGTTACTTGGTTGCCATTATTGGTACTTTCTCTATATTTTTTATTTTTTGGGAAATGCTGGACACTTCGAATCTCTAGCTGTATATAAGTACGATCTTTTAGATTTAAACTCTTGCAGTTTGGACAGTTTAATTGTGTGTTTTCTGGGCATTGTTTACCTTCATGGTTTTCACCATATTTGTGGCAGCAGAGTTCTCCTTTACAGTGTTTTTAAACATGCCCAAATAGACAACATTTATAACACATTGCGATATTAAAGTATTCTTGTATATTATATACTTTAGTTAAATCAAAAGTAACGCTTTGATTTTAATTAGTCATTTGAATACCATAGGCTTTGTTTGCATTATCCAATTTTCCTTGCGATTGTTTCTGCAATCTATTTTTGCGATAAACTTTATTTTTGTATTGATATCATTTCTAAAAATCGTTTTTATTTCTGGGTTTTCCTCAATTAATGTTGCAATAAATTCATCCGGTTTGTATCCTTTTTCAATACCAGTGAACAAGAACATTATCAGTGGATCAATATTCTGAAGTTCCCCGATTTCAAAGCTATTGCCAGCAACTAATGCATTTTTTAACTTTGTCTGTTGCTTTAGACTCTGATATTCTACCAATATTCCACCTCCTTGTAGCTGTTTTTCACTTTTAAAGGTTTGGGATTTGGGAAATATTACTATTGTTTAGGCTTTGTCTGATTTTTTTAAAAATTATATTAAGATAGAGTCTTTTTCATCTCTTATTTCTATTATCGTGCTATGCTTTTCTGCTCTTGGTGGTGTAGTCCAATTTTCATTGTTTTTCATGTCTTTTGTATTCTGCTTTACTATATTACTGTATGTTTTCTGTGGACTTGTTATTCAATGTTGGTGCAGTATGTTTCGAGATATTTGGCCATGACTCACTCATCTGCCACTTATTTGTAGGGTTCAATAATTATTTCTTCGCTTGTTGTTGTATTTTTGTTCGTGACTTGAATAGCAAGCTTTAAATTCTGTTTTTCAATTTGTCCAATCCTGTATGCAAGTTTTGTTATCACCTTGTGTAAACTAAATATTGCATTAAGTATATTTTCCTCATTTATTTTCCTTCTGTCGTCCCTATCTCTGACCATTCATGTAACGTTTCTATGGAATTTAAAGGCACTTGCAACATATTAGTTGCTGATTGTTATAGTTTTTCAGTATTTGTTTGATCGTGTCTATTTAAACTGTTCGTATTATCAAATTGTACCGTGTCAATATTATTTTCCTTACGAATTTTCTCTCGTTCTTGTATTTCAGAGCCATTGTTGTTGATTGTATATAATTTCTTCTCTTTCTGATGGAGGTGTTCTTGTGATAGTATGTTTTGCTTTGAATAATTCATCTTGGTCATCTTCAAATTATTGGTACTGTAGTATACCTCTCTGTTTTGGTTCGAGATTATCTTCATTATTTACATTTTTTCCCGTTTATATTTATCAACCAATAATTTTTATTATATCCTGTTTTGAAAAAAGATCCAATTAAATAATGTTTGTTTAAAACTCGTTTTTTTTTGCTTATCTTTTACACCGCCACTTTCACTACTCATTGTTCTATAGCATGTCTTTTTTTTTAAATTAAACTCCAATTATATCCTTCACAAACGATAAATAATATGGGACGGTGAGGCCGAACGACAAACATACAGACTGTCCGCGGATAGGGTTTACAATAGCACAAATGGATGAAAAATTTCATTTTTCGGGAAAAAGTCATTCTTGAATAAAAGTTTTGCTTGTAAAAAAAATGCATTTCACGAAAAAAAAAATTTTGATTTTTTTATACAGGGTTCGCAAAAACTTCAAAAACATGATTTTTCTCCAAGAGTAAACTACCTTTATTTTTCATTTTTGACCAAAATGCCAATTAGAAAAGTTATTAATCATAACGTTTGTAATTTAAATCCCAGATTTAAAATAAATCTTCGATTTTTTTAGTTTTTTTTATTTTTTTGAAGTAAATGGAAATTTTTCTGCTCAATAAAAATATTAATATAATTATTTTTTAGACTCTTTCATAATGGGTGGTGTGTGTGTATCTTATTTTAAAATATTAAATGCATTCCTACCATCTTTTGTAAAAACAAGGAATTTATTTACCTTTTTATTACTTTGCTTTACGTATGGGGTAAATTTTTTGTTGGTTTGATGTGTTTTGAACATGTTGATTTTAGAACAAAGGGTTCATTTAGTTCAACGTTACGGTGTGGGCGAAAATTCTTACAACTTTGTGATAGAGAAATTTAATCAAAAATACGTTTACGTCACAAAAAAAACTATGATCAGAATGACGCAGCTTCCCTAATCGTATTGCAGTATGTTGCTAACAATCCTACCCTTTCATTAAGAAACCGAGCTCAAGAACTTGATGTAGTAAAAAAAACTTATATTCAGTATATTTTAAAGGCAAACAAAATATTCCCATTTAAGCCAACTTTTAATTAAACGTTGGAAGAAGGAGACGAAACCAAACGTTTGGATTTTTGTCTTTGGGTCGGAAACAAAATTGTAAGTGAAAATAGGAATTTTCAAAACTTTATCATGTTCTCTGATGAATCGACATTTTCAACAAACCGAAAAGTATCTTTTGCGCATATTAGATACTGGAGCGAAAATAATCCCCGTTTTAGAATTCCTGCAAGAAGACAATATTACAAAAAAGTAAATGTCTGGTGTGCGATTTCTTATTATGGCATTATTGGCCCATACTTTTTCGAAAACACGTGTTACCGTAGGAGTTACCTTGAAATGTTGGAAGCATTCCTTTCTGACAACCTAGAAGAATTGCCTTTCCAATGGAGGAACGAAATGTACTTTTAACAAGATGGATGCCCTGCGCATTTTTCAATTGAAGTGAGGGAATGGCTTAATAATACATTTGACCACAGATGGATTGGTCAGAATGGTCCGGTTCTGTGGCCCCCAAAAAGTCCCGATTTAACTATTTCAGATGCCTATTTTTGGAGGCGCCTCAATCAATTATACTCCCGTCCAATTGAGAACGACGTACAGCTTCTAAAACAGCGAATTGTTGAAGCTGTTCAAATAATTTCAGTTGAAGAAATTCCAAGAAGTTTTGACCACATTCGTTTACAGCTGGAAAAATGTGTTGAATATGGAATGAAGTGTTTGAGTAGCAAATTATGAAATTATTATTTGTTGTTATTTTAAGATTTTTTTGCGGTATTTCCGGAGTCATTTCATTTGTGAAATTAAAAAAAACATATTTCTGGTAACACCAAAAATCAGTTTATGAAACTTTTTGATACCCCTCTGTCATTGATAATGTACGTATTTCAACCGCTAATGCTGCTATCCAAAAAAAAAATTCTTTTACCTCTAAAAATTAAAAAAAAACTAAAAAAATCAAAGATTTATTTTAAATCTCGGATTTAAATTACAAACGTTATTCTCAATAAGTTTTCTAATTGGCATTTTGGTCAAAAATGCAAAATAAAGGTATTTTACTCTTGGAGAAAAATCATGTTTTTGAAGTTTTTGCGAACCCTGTATAAAAAATCAAAATTTTCTCTTCGTGATTTGCATTTTTTTATAAGCAAAATTTTTTATTAAGAATGAATTTTTCCCGAAAAATGAAATTTTTCATCCCTTTGTGCTATTGTAAACCCTATCCGCGGACAGTCTGTATAATGTTTTATGTCAGAATCTTTACTTTGATAATAAGTGCAGAGATGTCATTCTAATAAAACTAAAAATATTAATTCGAAAAAGGTTTTTCTGTAAAAATATATTCGTGCAACCAACTTTGACTGTTGACGCAATTTTTCGAATCAAAATACGTTTAGGAAAATGATTGTTCAACAGTGTCTGGTGTTCTTTGTTACTTTCATCTAAAAAATGTAAGTCGGAGCGCACTGGATTTATTTTCAAACAACCTTGACGTCAAACGTCGGCTCGGCCGGATGGCTAGTGACAGTGACAATTACCGAACTGACTAATTCTTTGAAGTTTTATAACCACACTCTACGTGTTTTCCAAAATTTTGGGAGTGTTTAGCTGGATCTTTGAATATCAAACTATATAAGAATGACGGATGTCCGAGAAAAGTTGGCAACCCATTTCTTGACGTATTGGAGCTGGTTTGGCCGCCATTGTAGAGCTGATCGTAACTCTAACCTTAAATCTGTCGCCTGTCTGTCGTTATAATGCAGCTCCTCGGCAACAGATGTCTCAAATTCACTGATGTGATGTCGTGGTATTGCCGCATATCGTATTTTATTGGAATTTTTAAGAATTCAAGCATTTTTAACAGGCAATAAAATAGGAGGTTCTCAATTCCAGCCGAATGTATCTTTTTGATAATAATATGTACGCTGATTAGTCCGGGGTAATTGGACCGACTTTCATAATGATTTTACCGTTGCATTAGGTGTTAAATGTTAAACAAATAAAAGTAGATAAAAAGCGACAGCAAGTATAACTAAAATAGGTTTTATTTCGTCGAAAAATAGCAAAATACGTAATACACTAATACAAACAAACTGAATGTTTCTTAAGTAAGAAAGTAAAACCTACTTATTTTAACCATTTTGAAAATTAGTAATAATTGCAAATAAAAACCAAGTTATATAAACCGCACATCATTCATATTTTACCCAACATATACGTTGTAGCCTAGGTAGGTATTGAATAGTGAGAGTTGTCATTAAGTTCTGTTAGAAATAGAAAACATGGCGGTCAATATGTTTTCATGTAATTAACGTTGGGACGTCAAAAGGTTGAAAATATTATATGCTACAAAGCAATTAAAAATAGGTACATTTTTAGGTCTAGACGTGGATAGGTGTAGGTACTTATGTAAAATCAAGTTTTACGATAAGCTATAAAAATAAATTTAAAAAACTCATGCAGCAAGTCAAACAGACAGGCGGCAACAATGTTTTAATTTAGCAGTCAAAAGGTAAATTAATTTTGTCAGTTTGACTTACTGGTGATAAAGGTTATGACTTTTCTTAGGCTTGATATACATAAAGACGGGTGCATGTGAATAAGTAAAATACAAGCACGTTTTTCAAATTTGTAATTGTTATTTTTATACTGTTAATGGAGTCAGAAATAAATAGTTTATTTATGGTAAAAGGTAGCATGGGATAAAAATTTTAAAATTAATTTAAATTTACTGAAAAATAAATATAATATAGGTACAGGGTCTTCCAACGAGGACTGAACAGGGGCTCATTTTTGAGCTTCCTTGTATTTAAAGGAAAATCCAAAATAGCCAATCGATGTACTTTTTCCTGCAGAATTCAAAAATGAAACCAAAAATTTATTTGAACCAGAAACAAAAGAGTTACGCTATGGATAAGGTGTTTTTTAAATGGAACATAGCTTTTTTTATACGATTTTTGGAACGAGTGATTTTTTTTGTCCGTTCTGATTAAAATATTTAATATTGTGACAGCTATTTTTATTAAATTTTAATGTTTTATCCTGTATAATTTAACTTTAACCTGTTTGAAACATACACTAGGTAATAAAGGTATAATCACCTTTGAATCCTTCAAAGTCAAAAAATTTGACAAATTTACTATAATATTGCCGAAATGACTTTGAAGGATTCAAAGGTGATTATACCTTTATTACCTAGTGTATGTTTCAAACAGGTTAAAGTTAAATTATACTGGATAAAACATTAAAATTTAATAAAAATAGCTGTCACAATATTAAATATTTGAATCAGAACGGACAAAAAAAAATAACTCGTTCCAAAAATCGTATAAAAAAAGCTATGTTCCATTTAAAAAACACCTTATTCATATCGTAACTCTTTTGTTTCTGGTTCAAATAAATTTTTGGTTTCATTTTTGAATTCTGCAGGAAAAAGTACATTAATTGGCTATTTTGGATTTTTCTTTAAATACAAGGAAGCTCAAAAATGAGCCCCTGTTCAGTCCTCGTTGAAAGACCCTGTACCTAACTCATTTATAAAATTTTAAACTAAATTATATATTTTTTAAGAACTATTAAATTTCTCATATATATATATATTTCTCAATAGTAGCTTTAAATATTAGTAAGGACCACCATTAAACTTAAATAACATCATTATTAACAAGATAATTATGTACATTGTATTAATATTAAGGATCAAGTTTACTAAGTCGCTAAACCAGCAGCCACGATACTCTCAATTTCACAATGATTGTCTCCACGCAGTATTTTAAAAAAACCACCGTCACCCCAATCATTGTTCCATGAGTTGGCGCATAACCAATAGGGAACATCATTTTCTACTCCCCATCCAAGAATTTTGACAGCATGACGACCAACAGGTTCATTGGAAGTGCATTGATAGACCCCTGTAAACAAATTGTAGTAATTACCTCTCTGACTTACATTATGTCTTCGAAAAAAAAAATTAATAATTATTTATTGTACAAGACGATAAAATTGTACTTTATCTTTGAGAGTGTTTTTTAGCGTCGAGACGTCAGTCGAGATGCTAATTACGCTCGAGAAGATAATGCGATTTTATCGTCGTGTGCAATACAGCATTTTTTTCTATAGCAAGACTTCAAATTCAGGTGAAAAATAAAATTTCATAAATCTATTTTCAACCAATTAGAAGGCTCCTTTTTGTTTGCGTTGCTTATAGCGATGGGAGACTATCGCGATAGTCTATAGCCTATTAACCTAATAAAATTAATAAGTGATTATTTCGTACACCTGTCAATTTCGCCTTTTCGTCCAATCAAACCCTCTCGTTTTAACCAATCAGCTAGTATAATAGTGATAAAACTACGTAGGGTTTTAGCGATTAAACGTCGCCATTGGCCCGTCTAGTTCTGTCACAATATTTCGAAGTATAAATCAATGTCAATTATTTTTTTATAACTTTTTCGGATAATTTCTGATATTTTAATACAATAACATTAGTACTATATTTATTTACCTACTTGTTTTTATATTATAATGCATCCATGCCTATGTTTATTCCAATAAAGTTGCTATTCTTTATAAAATTACACCACATTTGAAAAATACTTACTTATCAAATGTCATTTATTATGGAACTAATCTAAAATTCTGACTTCTGCTTATAAGGCTGGCAACCAAACATACTTATTTATAATTTTATGTTTGGTTGCCAGCAGTAAACTAAACAGTTTTCGTTGAGTGGTATGTTATGCAATTTTACTAAAAATAACTATTCCAAGTAATACACCGCAGGCTACCTGTAGAAATATATAAAACATTATTACTCAATAGATATGGATGGGACATTTTTGGGGTTCACGAAATAATCGTGCCAAATATCACTCGACCATCATTTTTTTATTGGTTAAATTTTCCATTTTTCACTCAAACTTTTTTGGCAATTTTACTCGTTGAACTTTGGGCATGTTTATTCAAAGATTAAATCCCTCGAGCTTCGCTCTCGTGATCTAACCAGAATAAACATTTCCAAATTCAACTCGTAAAATTTCCAAACAAAAAAGTTTTCGTGACAGCTGAAAAATTTAACCGATAAAAAAACGAGGTCTTGTGGTATTACTGTTGATAATTTTTCTGTCAAAAATGAGGTGCTTTATTTTTTATGGCAAACGTCACTCAGAATAAAATCAAAATACATTTTGTTGCTAACTTATAATTTTTATTGAGAATAAATCGTTGGTCTCATTATCTCATCATATTAAAAGAAACTCCAATTTATGAAATTTTCCTACCGAATCTCCCACGCAGCAGAATTTATTCCCGATAATTTTTTTCTCGCTTTCACTCATGTTTTTGTTGATAGAAAATTTTCGTGACCTTGAAAAAAATTATCGGTAATAATTCTGCTGCTAGGGAGATTATAAGTGAAAATTTCACGCAATCAATATTCATTCAATGAAATACAATCATTTCATAACGTTGCCATGGCAACCTTTGTATTTTTTCGGAAATTTTCCCTTCCTGGGGTACCCTGGATGTATTACAGTGGAAATTTTTTGACATAATATAAAGTGACAACACGGAACTTTATAAAATATCAACTGTCAACAATCAACCAGTACGATTTGTCAAACTTTCTATAATTTTAAATTTCTTTAATTAATGTTAGTGAATATTAAAGGAATAAAAACGCTTAAACAATACAAAATAATTTATTTTTTAGATACATAATTTTTAGTTACAAACTGTAAATGTACCTTAAATTCTCTTTCTACCTCTTCCCTTTTCGATGGTGAATAATCCGATGGGCAAATTCTATTGAATAAATGTCTGTGTTTTAAATAATATAGGTAACATTTGGACACAATTTTGTTAACTTCTTGTCCACGTAATAATCTGTATTTTGTTGATTTTTCTAAAAGATATTGCTGGATGATTGAGAACAAATTATCTTTTCTAATTCACTACCGCATTCGGATTCGGCAATGGATCTTCCAAAAAAAAAACATAGTACGGTCATGGTTTTAACGTCGGGATATTTTTTTGCACAAAATGCAAATTTTTTATTTTTCAAAACGATTCATTTTAGAATATTAAATTTAAATACTTCGACGATCAACTATCAGCAAGATGCAGATCTTACGAACGACTTTTAATTGTTGTCATTTTATATCCTCAAAATTAGCATGGCCTTCTAGATAAAACAATAATAAGTAGGCGATGTTTTGTCATGCTTCAAAATCGCCCGTTTTTCTTTGGCAAGTAATATAGCAAGGAAAGATTTATTTCTAATATATAATTTTCTACCAACTTTAGTGAACTAAACTAAATATTAGATAAGAATATAAGATATATTAAATCTGAAGGTGTTATTTTTGTGTTACTAAAATTGGTAGAAAAAAGTTTAACCAGGATTCTTTTATTATTACGTAACGAATTAACACAAAAAGAAGAAAGATAATCCTTCGAATTAATGTTAGAATTTGTAAATTTAATTAAATAAAAAAAGTTGTATTGTATATCTTCTGGCTCTGCTACGAGGCAATTTGCCAGCTCAATAAAAAAAGTTAAAACATTTTATCTACCCTTACGGTTAAAGTGATACTTTATCTACTCAAAAGAGTTGCTATAACAACATTTTAACATCAGCTATAGAAAATTTTTTTAAATTAGATCACCATTAATTTATTTTCCTATTTATTTCCTAAGATAAACAACTAGCAGCAGTAAACAGCGTTATTATGATAAAAAAAACGGATCAGCTCAGAATAGCCGCACACTCAATCAGGACTCTCTCGGACACGTCTATTTAATTTTTTTTTAAAGAATTTTTTTTTAATAATATACAGGGTGGACTATAAATAGGTTACGTTAATTTTTTTTAATAAAACATGATTTATTTTTACTCACAACCATTTCTAGACATTTTCTATAAATTGTGCCCTATATCTATCTTCAGTCGATTATGAAATGTTAACACTTTAATGGCATGCACAATTGATATATTTCTCGACTTAGGGCCGTTTGCAAAGGTTCCACTTACATCTTATTCATACGTAAGTGGCACCTAAATCTAAGATGCACCTTAATGTTTATTTGATTTGCTAAGGTTTCACTTACCGAAAGTTTAGCTAAGTTATAGGTAAAAGCGGCAACGTTGGAAAATATAGTAACTAACTAGGGATATTTTAACCTTTATGGTAATTTTTATGTTATAAGTCAAGGGGAATGGAAAGTTTGTTTACTTTGTTTATTATTCTTGATATTAAAGGTTTTATTTATGTATTAATACTTACTAATCATAGGGATACTCTACTTCGGCTTCAATTTCAACTAAAATTAATACTGCTGTGTTTTTTGTAACGCGAAATTTTTGAAAAAAAGTAAGTTGATCAAAGGAATAAAAATATTCACTCCGATTATGTATCCTCCTAGGAATTCCAAATATTACTTAATTTATTTCATCAAGCTTCAACTATTAATAAATTCCTTTCAAATAAAGCCATTTTCAGCCGAAAATTCTTTAAAAATGACAAAATGGGGTTAGAATCAGTTAAGGTGCGGTTTAAGCAGTAAAAATCTTCGGCTTAATATTATGTCTATTTAAGCCCAGCTTATGTGCCGGATGATCGACTGTGCAACGGAAAATAATAGTTTAAGTGACACTTAAAGTTAAGCCCAACCTAAAACGTCTTAAGTGGAACCTTTGCAAACGGCCCTTAGCAACATTCTTAACTTAAGACACCTTCTTTAAGGCATTGACAATAACATGTCAGTGAATGTTAATAAAATTTGAAATTTACTCTGCTGATATTACATCTAAAATGCGCCTCGTTGCTGGTCAACGCATGGAAATAGTGATTATGTGGCATTGTGGAGTTTAAGTAAAAGGATAGCGAAGTCCGTGATATTATGTTTCATAAAAAATACCCAAGTGTCTAGGAAAGGAATTAAGTGGAGAACTTTAAATGGTTATGTTTTTAAACAAACTACAGATACCGAGCACAGTAAAATCGTCACTGGTTCATAAAAAATCACAACCTGTTGAATGAAAAGCTTAATGTCTGGGTGAGCATTGTTGAAAATAGAGTAACCGGACAATTTTTCTTTGTTGAGAACGTCACCTAAGAAATATATGTAAATTTCCTTCGAACTGATCTGGCCAAATCATTTAAGATTTGCCGATGACATCGTCATAATTGCGGACCGTATTGACGAAGTTAGGAAAATGCTGCATAGACTACAAAACGCATCGAAAATAAACATCAATAAGACCGAATATTTGACAAACCTAGTAGTGATGCTACGCTGAAAATCGCCTTTAAAGAATTTTAAATTTAATTGAGTATTTTAAAAATCAATTAAAAATTAAAAATCATTATGAAATATTAAATTCTATAAAAAGTCAAAAATTTAAATTACTGAGATTAAGTGAAACAAATCAATCTAATTTATCCGAGTTAGAGGGGCCTACGCCTACAGCCAGCGAGCAAAGTGCCCTAGCTCATATGCCGGTGAGTAGGGAGGGGTTGAAAACAATTAAAAATTAAGGCGCCACTGTTTTTACGCCGGGAGAAAAACAGAAACCCACCAAGATGGTTTTGGGTCCTCTAGCTCGGAAAAATAGAAAAAGGAAAAAAAAAAGTTAACTAACTGAAATCTGAAAAGTTAAGTAAGGGGTTGCTTTAGTGGGGTAACTCAAATAAAACAAGAAATGTTAAAACAATTACATCAGTTTTATTGCCTCACTTCGGTGGTCGAAAAGAAATCGACTTTACACAAAATAAAAATAAGATCTTGCAAATTTGATATTACCTAAAAAATCCTTATAAGTTATGCATGAAATTGCAACGTTGAATCAAAATAAATATCAAAGAAAAATGTACCAACATTGTGAATATAACAATAAATTTGAACCACTTACCAAGCACTGAATAAAATTAAAGAAGTAAAATGTATTAGAACGCTTTTGGGCGCACACAAATAATACATTTCGGCTGGGTCGATTAAAACCTTCATGCGGTTGAGAATTTAATGTTACTTAAAAAAAAACCCAAATTGCCAATTATCCCTAAACTGGTATCAACAAATGGCAGTCATCAATCATAAATAACAATGAAAATGGAAAGGTATACCCGACGCCTTCAGGCGTACGTTAATATCAGGAGGCATGTCCTGCCTTAAGATGTCCAGTATTCTTTTTGAGGGACTGGTGCTAGTAGCTGGTACTGAGTTCTACGTACTATTGGTAAGAACCCGTGACTGGGTGGAGGACCCTATAAGATGGTTAGGATTCTACACGTGCAAGCGAACTGGAAACAGCTTAAAAATCGGCTTAAAGCCTTAAAAGAAAGTCTTTAAATAACACGGCTACATAGCCAAATAAATAAGAAAAAGAGAAACTAGGACTTTCTTGAGTAAATTCGGGGCCCAAATCCACTTTAAGTGTTAAGTTATAGGGCCGAACCCGAATTACAAACTAACCACTCATGTGAGAAAGTGTCTGGAATTTTCTAGCCGAAGGGAAGGAAACGATCCAAAATGGCCGAACCCGGAAGGGGCGGGCCGACTGACAATACTGCCAAAAATAACGCGCGGCATTCAAACTCTCCAGAAGTGAAAAATAATATCGACAAAACACGAAAAGAAAAGTGATACTGCGGCTACAAAGAGACACCATCGAGTGATCCCTGCACGTAATCACTTTAAAACTCTTTAAAATAAAAAAAAATAATTAAATTAGATTTTGGATATCGGTAAAACAGGACATCCCTATAACCTGCCAAAACATCTGACAGTCGAACGAGACCTGGGAAAAATTCGATACCTAACGTCAAATCAACTGACAGCTCGGTAATGGAATGACATAACCAAGCTTCTGGTAGGATGTAAATAACCTGAGAAAATCTAGATTTCCAAGCCCAGGGCAGAAAATTTCCAATGGGAAAGCAGGCTTTCAAGTAAGTAGTGAACTAGAAAAAGAAAAGATATAACCTAGATTTCGTTGGTAAACACAACACAAACACAGATGTCAAGGTGATATTACAGGAGGTAAACCCCTTGCTCTCGTAGGTAGAAAACTGTCTTTCTAGAGGGAAAGCCGAAGTTAAATAGTGTAAACCAGAATCTAGGCCTCATGAGAAAGCTAGGCTACCTTGTGTGATCAACAAAATATGTCGAATTAACGCTAGAAAGAAACCTCTATTATTAAGGAAAGAAATCAAGTTTTGGACCCCTTCCGAGGGTAGAAAGAGCAAGCAGCTAGGAAATAAGGTAAGTAAAAAGGGTTATTAAAGAGATGTGACATAGATATAAATTATACAATGCTTCAAAGAGGTCTGAATTCAATGTTCGGGTGGATTGACAACAAACCTCCTGAAACCTAATTTTAAAGTAAGTCGGCACCCAATGCGTTTATTTTAGGGGATACATGAGTAACTAACTACATTCCTCAACAAAATCGACCCTACAGGGTTCCAGGAAAGTTGCAACATACAGAGTGTATGATAAAAAGTAAACAAAGAACATATCGTGCTACAAACTGACAGTAAAAAGGAAATTATAAGGTAAGAAAGCTAAAACAAGTCAGTATATAGCGAAAAAAAGGTAATGTTTTAGAAACAAATTAATTTAAATGGATTGAATTATTAACAGAATGGTAAATTTCAATTTTATGCTCAATTATAACAATATTTATAAATATTAAATTGAAAACTGAAACAATATTACAGTAGGGGTAAAAAGTGGACAGGTACGTAACGACAATTTTTAGTCGTTACAGTGAGTGAAGAAATATCATGGGATGGAAGCCCTATAAAGCAGTCAAGCTCGTATAAATATATTGGCCACGAGATCCGCATTGGAAGGGATAACCAAACCTGCAAGATAAAACGAAGAATGGAGAAGAATGCATTCCAAAAAATCTAATTATTATTGAGTCAAATATTAAAAGCATCCGTAGTGCAAGAAGTTGGAATAAGTGGGGATCAGTCCAAACAAATCTGAAAATACATCGTTTTCATGCGTACCAAATTTAATTGCCTCTGATTAAATTTACATCTTTAAGAAATAAATTTTTTAAACAAAAAATTATCCGTTTAAGTACACTTGAGAAATTATTTCTGACAAATAATGTCAGAAGGTATTTAGTTGCTAAACAACTCACATCAATAATTTTTCCAAGGCCGCCTAGCTATTTTGTAGGTACATCTATCTTTTTTGATCAATATTTTGAAAACGTGTTGGAATTATAAATAGCTCTTACAAAAATTGTTTGTTTTAGAATTCGTTATCAAATATAAAAGGTGTCTGTCAAAAATAAAAAAATAAAACTTATGTTATCTTACTTTTTCAGGCCACCCTGTAGTATACACGGTACAATATTTTTCTGAAATACAGCACATGAAAAAGTATAAGTCAGCATAAGAATAAAAGTCCCAATTTAATTCAAGTAGGAACTTTAGAAGCCTGGCGCACTATTGCAGGACCTTGCATACCAAAAGCTTTGTATTATTTTCTGCTTTGAATTTTTTTGTCATTACCCTTCAAATAAAGGAGTCAAAACTTTAGACAAAATATAGCCGACTTCTTTATCTTTGTTATATAGAAAACATGTTGCTTCTTGCAATATTCAGCTTGTTATAAAACGATAATTTTAATGACTTACCCGATTTGTAGTTGAAGAAATCTTCGTAAACCCAAAAGCTTGCAATGATAGGTCCATTTTTCATAATTTCCAGTTGCATTTGCTTTGGATTGTAGTCAAAGGTTCTAACTTCTCCTCCAAAAGTTAAAGAATTATTGTAGTTTAGAGATGTAGCGTAGCAAGTTTTAGAGCATGCAGGGGTGGGATAGGAATCATCCGGGCATGTCGGCCTTACTCCAGAAGCACCGACATGTTCACAGGGAGGCATTGAATAATCTTGGCATCCCTCGGAGGAGTTATAAAGTCCACCGGTTACAATACCAGTAGTCTGCCAATAGTCAAAGGGTTCCCGGATGAAACCACCCCCACATCCAATACCACAAACATCCATACCAAAACAGCAAGATAGTAAGTTTTCAGCTGAAACATACACTTGTTTCGTTTGGTTGGACAGAATGCAAATTCTGTCTGACATTGCTCCTGTTGCTGCAAGAGCCTAAAAATGCAAAATAATGCATATGCAAAATGCATATATATACTGTGTGTCCAAAAAAGTATGCAACATATGGGAAACTTCTTTATTACCGATTTCTCAGAATTTTATTCTTGATAAAAGTTGGTGCATGTCTTAAAACTATAAATGCATATTTCAGATTTCACCTGCGGCTAATAGTAAGGGAGCAAAAATGCCATTTTTTCAAAATGACCTTAAGAGTAAAGTACCTTAATTAGTACAAATACAACAAAATTTTATGAGGACATGTTGTTGCAAATAAAAAACTTAGTCCAAATACGAAATTTGAGTTATATGTCTCAATTTTTAATTTTTTTTTCTTATTATCTATTTTCCCCTAAACGGTACGCCTCTGGTCGATTTTTTATTTACGCGTTTTAATATATTAATCAAATATCTTAATCATCATGTGTTTATTATAAAAATTTATTAAATAGTTGCAAACCTTTTAAACTTTTCAATGATACGAGTGGGTTTAGATATTAACGTGTTGCACGCATATTTAAACACCTGTTAGCCAGCTTGGGTTCTTATAAAAATTATAACAGAATCCAACTCTATTTATATGAGTGGAAATAACTAATAATTTATTTGTCATTTTCACCTAGTAGGTACGGTCAAGTCCAGTCTCAGAGCAATTTAGAAAAAATGGCATTTGTTCCCTTACTATTAGCCGCAGGTGAAATATAAAATATGCGTTTATAATTTTAAGGCATGCACCAACTTTTATCAAGAATAAAATTTTCTGACAAATCGGTAATAAAAATCTTTCCCATATGTTGCATACTTTTTTGGACACACTGTTGGTATATGCATGTTTTGCATATTTTGTCAATTTCATAATAAATAAGAGCTTACTTTTATGTTTTCGGCTTTATCAAAAAATTTAAAACGTTAAAGGTTTAATGTCCAGTTCGGTACTTATTTCAGGGATTTTCCAATCTGAAGATTATAATAATTATATTTACATTTTGGTTATAATACACAAGGTATTTATTGAGAGTTTCCGGGGTTTACAGATATATTGTTAGGAGTTATTTATTGTCACTTAATAATGCGTTATTATTACCTGCGTAACAAACTGTATTTATATCGATTTGTAATTATATACTTCTGTTTTAGTTTGTGGAAAGATTTCAGTATTTTCAGTGTGAAACTAAGTGGCGAAAACGTCTTCGTGGATTAAAAATTTCCCAGAGTTAGAGTTTAGTGGACAAAAAAAAATTTCTTTAAAGCTTGTACAAAAATTATTGTTTGTGAAAAGAAATTCCAAATCGACCAACATTTGAAAATAGCGCTGCTTAAGTGGAAGTTACAAAAAATGAAATCTGAGCCACTTCAGCTGCGTGTAATAAACTCATTTCAAAATGGCCTTATATTTTGCTACCGAAGTTGCAGTAGTATCCGATTACATCAGTAGATGTTGAAAGAAGCTTCTCTTTGTATAAACATATTTTTACTAATAGAAGACAATCCTTTTTAGTTGAAAATTTTGAAAAATATTTAGTAATAAATTCCTTTTATCGTCAACCGTCAGTCAAGCCGTACATTATCAGAGTGATTTCCGGAAGTAAACGAACACTTTATTTTATTGAAAATAAAACACTTTACCTGCCGCAAGTGCGGCAGATAAATACTTTTACCCTCCGAAAATTACTGACTTTGACATTAATTAATCAAAAATCGTCTGTCACTGTCACGCCTTTCCCTAGGACAGCTCGATAATAGTTTTCTCGCGATTTATTGCGATGAGTTATACCTCAATTATTTATATTATAAATTCTGAACGGTTGGCGATAAAATTTTGTATGCACCACGTCAGTAAAGTGTCTTTATCGACTCGCCTGTTATTCGCCTCGCTCGCTTCGCTCGCTCATCTCATAATTTCAGACTCGTCCGATAAAGAATCACTTTACTGCCTTGGTACATAAATAACTATTATACAATTTTAGGTTAAAAAATTGTTTACGTTTATTCCTCTTTGTTTTTTGTTTCTGAAATTCTTTTAAAAATAAACATATTTTTTAGAATCCACCGTGTTTCTTTACCTCATTTTACTATAATAAATTATAAAATATTGCATACCAGTATGCATATTTGGTAAAAAATGCCCATAACTGCATATTTTAAAGGCAAACAAGCATATATATATAAGCATATTTTGGCGAAATTTAAGTGCATATAATCCGCCCTTTATTTATAATATTTATATATAATAACATATTTAAATGTCTCGTTGTAGGGGAAATTACGATGCCACTATTATTATTGACAGTGCTAGATTATTGAGTAAATTGTATCAGTATGGTATCTTGGGGGTCCGTTACATTAGCCCCCCCCCCCGGTACCCATAACTGCGTAAAATTTTAGCACCATATAGACCATACCTAGCACTACCTAGCACTACCTAGCACCCAAATTATAGAGCTAGCACCATAGTCGTTACGGAGTTATTAAGCACTTTTAATGGGGGGGGGGGGCTAATGTAACGCTAGCCCCCCCCCCCGGTGCCCATAACTGCGTAAAATTTTAGCACCATATAGATCATACCTAGCACTACCTAGCACCCAAATTATAGAGCTAGCACCATAGTCGTTACGGATTTATCAACCTAATTTAAAAATGACATCAACAACGTTGCCGCCTCAGACCAATTACCAGAGACAAAGCTATTTACAGTTGGCCGTAAAAACACTTTTATATTTACAGTACAAGAATTTACGCACTGTAGTAGTAGTATGGCTGTGATCTTACCGCGATGTTGCCGACCTGCACTAAATTATATGAAAATTATTATTTTTATCTATAAAACAGTAAACATATACAACACCTTTTTTTAACCAGTTGGTTAATATAGTAAATATTTTAAATAGTCTCGCAAGATGGAGCCAAAGTCACGTGACAACAATTTTGGTCTATTTAATTTTGATAGGTAGGTATGAATTCCAGAACCAGACTTGAAAATTTTGTATATATTTTAAAAATTTTATTTTGTAAATAGTATAATATTTTAAGTAATAATAAACATAAGTTTTTATGGTTGGACGATAAAGCCTCAAAACAGAGTTAAAAACTACCAATAAATAAAACACACAACCTTACTTCTTTGTTTTTATTTATACGAAAATATAAAATACAAGTACCTAGGTACTTCATCAACACTTTTATTCTAGGAAAGGTTAGTGGCGCATTCACCTTTTTATTTTTTGATCACAGGATATAATATTAAATTAATATAAGAAATGTTGGTTATCTAAATTACAGTTATTATATTTATGTTACAGGTACTAGCTGGTACCAGGAACACATTTGCTTACTTTTAGCATTCCATATTATGTATCCTTAAAACTTAATTCTCAACAAATCGTCCGTCTGTCATATGGAAATATTAGATCCAAAACTTAGTGGTTAAAAAGATGAAATTTGGCATGCTTATAAAGAGCTATGCTCCTGATAAAAAAAAAACTTACTTTGTGTAAAAACATCTTATTAGCTTGTCCAGCACTTTTGCCCAATCAAAACCGAAATGAAGGCCACATATTACCTTACTTAATAGACAGCAATTTTTTTTTATATCAAATCTGTAAAAATGTTATGCTATTAATATTGTTAGATAAAACATAGGAACAAATAGATTTTAGTACTAATATTAAAACTAACGAGAAGAGTACATATTGTATATTTCATTGTTGATTTACAAGCACAGATGCATCATGATTTAAGGTCTGAGAAAAGAATAATAAAATTATCGCCTACAAATTTTTTGTTTGGTGAATTGTACTTACATGGGCTTTACCGTAAACACAAAAGTTAATAAAAATGTCGATTAAACTCAAAATAAAATCCACTAAAACCACTAAACATTTTTAAAAAGTAATAAAAAGCAACAAAAACACAATTCCGAACGTGACAGTCTAATTACGGCTCACTATGAATCTGGGAAGTTTTGATTTCCGAATGTCCGCTGATCGATGACAAATAACTGCTGTCATCTGTTTTAAAACGAGAAAATTCGTGCTGTTTACTATACAAGAAGTTATTCTAAAAGTATTTACTGTCATCCTTATGGCAAAAAAAATATTATTTTCTACCCTACTCAACGTGACAACGTCGCATTTGGTACGTTGGCGATATTCCGGTTGCGCACGCATCTTATGCTATCTGAAGATCTTCCAATTCATTCTCAAATTGCTTAGCGGCAACCTCAGACCATGAGGCGGCAACGTCATCGATGCCATTCTTAAATTAGGTTAATAACTCCGTAACGACTATGGTGCTAGCTCTATAATTTGGGTGCTAGGTAGTGCTAGGTATGGTCTATATGGTGCTAAAATTTTACGCAGATATGGGCACCGGGGGGCTAGCGTTACATTAGCCCCCCCCGGTAAAAATGGTTAATAACTCCGTAACGGCTATGGTGCTAGCTCTATAATTTGGGTGCTAGGTAGTGCTAGGTATGGTCTATATGGTGCTAAAATTTTACGCAGTTATGGGCACCGGGGGGGGGGGGGGGGGCTAGCGTTACATTAGCCCCCCCCCCGCCCCCAGTAAAAGTGCTTAATAACTCCGTAACGACTATGTTGCTAGCTCTAAAATTTGGGTGCTAGGTAGTGCTAGGTATGGTCTATAGGGTGCTAAAATTTTACGCAGTTATGGGCACCGGGGGGGGGGGGGGGCTAATGGTAACGGACCCGTATCTTGGGCATATATAGAACCTATCTTTTACTTGAAAGTAGGAACTACGTAGACAACACTCCAATAGTTCCACCACTCCATCCAGTGGCAAACTAGTGCGTTCTGAAAGACAGTGGAAGACCGACAAGGTATTTTTTTTGATATTACTTTATTGTCTACCACCTTCAAACATATTTTTATTAGATACAGGAAGATGTTACATTTATTATTTATTTTGTAATGTTGATTTGTTTTTTTATCATATAGCCATAGGGCTTTTGGTAGATCTCTGCTTTAAAAGTATTTTCTTGACACCTTCAAATAAAAACCAATAAAATCGGGGTCTTTAACAAAGGGGAGTATAAAAAATTTACCACGTTTACACGTGGGTTCATTCAGAAATTTTCCAAGTTCTATTCAATAACCAACTGAAACATAACATTTGAACTAATCTTATAACTAAATAAATGGCCCGTAAACTTTTTTAGTTTACACTTGAAAACGGTTAGATATAGATATCCTAATTCACCGAAACGTTGTATTAAATAACAAAATAATAAAGACAATGGAAGTCCGACAAGGTAATTTTTTTAATAATACTTCATTGTCTACCACCCTCAAATAATCTTATAATGATAATGATATGAAGTATTATCCAGATTGGTTTTGAAGTCGTGACATTTTGACAAGATGACTGATTTAGTTTGAAATTAATTTTTTTGGTCTTGTAATATTTATTTTTAATTTAGAATGACTGCAATAACCATATTGTATTTTATTATTTCTGACTCAATTAAAATAAAAAGTAAACCAATAAGTTGAGGCATATTATTCCAGCGTAAAAAAATGCCTATATTATATCACGTGGACTCCTTCATGAACTCGCGAGGAACCTTGTGGACATCTGCATTTTAGGTCTTAATGGCTTGTGATAAAGATAAGGAGATGTATTTTTTTTATCTTGCTAGGTCGTCATTGGTCAGGCCATTATCCTGAATCAACACACGCTGGCTAAATCTTAAAGGTAAAATAGCTCAATCTTATAAGTCAGTAATGCCCTTTTTCTTTTTAGTAAATAAACAACTCTCTAAGGATCTAATGTGTTTTTTATTAGTTGAAATTCCTAAATCATCTATTTCATTAGTTAATATTTTCTGTAGAGATAGTTATGTTAACTTACCCAACAAGATCCACAACTTGATTGATCTGTAATTTGTCTCAGAGCATCACATTTCGGCCAGGTTTCACGAGCATCAAAATTGTCCGGAACATCGTCAGTTTCATTGTGAGGATTAGCCTTGTATGATTTCTTAGAAGGAGGATTGTAAGGCAAAACACCGGATGCTATTATCTTAAGTCTATCCCATTCCTGCACTTTAAAATTTCTCCCTGCTACCCATGTTTTTGCTTTTTGGTTTGTTAAAGCAATGTATTCGTCTGAAAGTGGGTGAAGGGCCTGAACTGCAACTGAGGCTGCACATAATATGACGACTAACAGCGTCAGAGTTTTAACCATGTTTTCTTCTAGAAGAAAAATCATAATTGAGTTTTAAACCGTCCAATCCTAGTTCATAGAAATACTTCTTTCGCAGATTAGGAATCCATGTCATATTACTAATATTTTAATTTTTGATCATATTTTATGATCCTAATCAGTTCCAGAATTGGAAACCTATTTCTGGTATTTAACACAGCTGGCTTGTCACTATTACTGTGAATATTTATATATTGGATCTATTAACAAACAGTAATAAAAATTGCCGATTGCCGTTTACCGGCGAATATTCAGGGTATAGTATTTGTAGAATTATACCGTTGATCTTTTGACTGCAATAAACCCTCATGATCCCTTTGACCATAAAATAAATAATGAAATCCCAAATTTTAAAACCTTTTCGAGTAGAGCCGGACCAGGTACAAATTCAATTTATACCTATGCCTGATTCATATATAAATACAAACTGATTTTTAATAATTTTACTCTTTAGTGGTTTTCCGGCGAGTAATTTTTAGTTAGGCTTATTAGTGGTAGAATGTGGCGTCCTTGAAATTGTGCTGATAGGGGGGCATCTTCAAGTGTCATTTTTAAAAGAAAGCATTTATCTACCGATGCCAAACTAATAATTAAAAATGTGTATCAATCTTTGTTGAGTAGAAATTTTAATTCGATGGATGCTTTAGCAAAAACTCCTTTATCTTCTGTAAGAGACATTTATTATAGGTACCTACCTAAAACTAAAAATACCTATCTATTTATTTTAAATAAATAAATCATGTGGTGTAGGTACATTTTCAAGCCGACCCTGATCCCATTTAATCCCCTTTGAAGAAGTTGAGGCGTATACAATAGGGTTTAATCAGGTAGTTTATTTTTGGCAGTAAGAGTCAACGGTATAATTCTGCAAATACTATACCAAAAAAACTGGATTATTGGAAATAATTATTATACTATACTAAATAATTATATGAAAATTGGCACATTTATACAGCGTTATGATAAAGAAACGGATCAGCCATTTATACAGCGTGTGTATGAATATTGGAAACATATGGAAAACTTTTTTAACTTTGATTTTAGGAGAAAAACGTATTATTCATAAAAAGTTTTGCTTAAGTACCTTAAAAAGTAATATTGCATTAAAACATCGTAGATATAACGTACAGGGTGGTTAAAAATTACAAAAATATGTTAATATGCTAACAGTAAAGTAACAGTTATCTACATGCTACAAACAAATTTATTGAAAATAGGTTATTGAGAGTTAAATGTTATGTCAGAATATAAAGTCACAGCCACCTACTAAAAATTTTTTTAAACTACGTCGCCTTAGAAACAAGCAAGTGACAAAATAGATGTCAATGTAATAGTTATATTCATTTCTTAAAAATGCGACGTAGTAACCAGGAGAAAGTAGAAATTGTGCTTATTGTGGGTAATAACTACCGTTCATTAAGAGATGGTGCAGACGAATTTAATGCAAATCATCCCAAACTCATTCCACAGTAGCCCGTATCATTACAAAATTTAAAGCTTGTTCCACAATTTTTTTATAAATTGAATGATGTACAAAGAAATGAAGAAAGATGATAGCGAAACTGAAGATGAATTAGATGTCCTGCTTCATAAACAGGAACATCCTAAAGTAAGTTTAAATCAATGAGATCGGGACTTGTAGTTAAATGTTAATTGTATTAAAAAAGCGCCATACTACAAACCATTTAAACCAAAATTTATACATACGTTGTTACCAGGAGATATGGATAAAGGGCTAGATTTTTGTTTTTAGATGATGGGACATTTAGAGGAAGATAGAAATTTGGCTTCTATAATATTGTTTTCTGATGAGGCGATGTTTATTACTAATGGAGTTTCTTCGTCGCAAAACTCTCGCAATTGGAGTACTGAAAATCCTCGCTGGGTGGTTGAATGCAGAAGCCAAACTTCAGAAAAAGTAATCGTATGGTGTGGTATTGTCAGAAACATGATTTTGGGACCGGTCGTTTTTGATAATAATTTAAATAGGAACATTTTTCTACATTTTTTACAAACAGAATTTATGGACATAATCGAAGAGTTGCCATTAGCAACAAGGCATGGATTAATATTCCAACTTGATGGAGCACCTTGCCATTTTTTCGCAAAAGTAAGGAAATGGCTTAATGTAAACTTTACAAATAGATGGATTGGGCGCGCTACGTACAATGACAACCAATTCACAAATTGGCCTGCAAGGTCACCTGACCTCACCCCTTTAGATTACTACCTATGGGGAATAAAAGAAATCGTTTATAAGGACAGACTTGCAAATGCCAATGAATTAAGAAATAGAATTACAGAAGCGTGCAATGACTTACAAGAAGTTGAACTTATAAACGCAGTTCGAAGATTTAGAAAAAATCTAGTGAAATGCATTGAAAATAATGGTGGCTCAGCTGAAGCTTTATAAGATAAACAGTTTTTTTATTCTTCTAAAATTTGCAACAATAAAGATTGCCGTTATCTAGACAAAAAAATGTAAAAAAAAATTCTTAGTAGGTGGCTGTGACTTTACATTCTGACATAACATTTAACTCTCAATTACTTATTTTCAATAACTTTACTCTTAGCATATTAACATATTTTTGTATTTTTGAATCACCCTGTACGTTATATCTATGATTTTTTAACGTAATACTACTTTTTAAGGTAAGCAAAACTTTTTATAAAGAATAAGTTTTTCTCCTAAAATCAAAGATAAAAAAGTTTTCCATATGTTCCCCATATTCATACACACACTATATTATACAGGGTGTTCATTTGAAAAGTTCCCACCTCGATTTTCCTGCTTTAAAATGAAAATGTGGAAAATTGCTCGGACCCGTCGATTTTAATTTCTAGGAGGACATCTTTTTCGTATATTGTCAATCTTGTTACTTCAAGCCCCTAAGAGGGAGGGTGGGTAAGATCTAAATCTTAAATGGATACCCCTATTTTATATAATTTTTTTGGATTCTGCATAAAATTCTGAACATTTTTTAATAAAAGCATTATTAGTCTATACTTAACAGCTTCCGATATATTTACTCTTGAAAAATGACATTTTTGAACTTTGACAGCGTCTATCTTTCTAACTGTACGTCTTAGAGCAAAACGGCTTACATGTCCCTATCTTCGATTTTTATTATCTTTCCAATAGTGTTAAGTTTCGGTTAAACCGGATGTAAGAAATATAGTACTTCCGGTTTGACCGGAAGTTGACACTATTGGAAAGATAATAAAAATCGAAGATAGGGACATCTAAGCCGTTTTGCTCTAAGACGTACAGTTAGAAAGCTAGACGCTGTCAAAGTTCAAAAATGTCATTTTTCAAGAGTCAATATCTCGGAAACTGTTAAGTATAGACTAATAATGCTTTTATTAAAAAATGTTCAGAATTTTATTTAGAATCCAAAAAAATTATATAAATCAAATCAAATCAAATCAAATCATCTATTGGTGTCAAATATACATATAGTACTTACACAGGTCAATACATCGAATACATTATGCAATACTCTATAATTTGGTGTAAATCTGTAGAGTTTGTATCAAATAAATAAATAAATTAGTACAATTATTATCGATAAGATTCTAATAATTATTTCACAGAACATACAATTTTAAAATAAGGCCGGTGGCCACAGGACAAGTTGAAAAGGATATCAATAAATATATAACAGTTAAATAAAATAGGGTGATTGAGCGTCAAACAAATTAAAAAACAGACTTATACAATAATATAAAACATACAATAGCATAAAATGCGCCTATTTTAACAATACACTCCACAGCACATCTAAGTCTACCATTCAGAGTTCAGGAAATCATCCACTGAATAGAATACTCCGTTAAGCAAAAAGGATCTTATACTATTTTTGAATTTAGGAAGTGGCAATTCTTTTATATTACGTGGTACTTTGTTCATAAAATGGATGCCCAGATGGCCTGGAGCATTCTGGCAGCGTTTCAACCTCCAGCACTGAGGAACAAGGTTTTGTTTGTTTCTTGTATTGTAAGTGTGTATAGAGTCGTGACTTGTATTTTCGTTCAGATGAGTCTTTACATGACAAAGCGTTTCAAAAATGAAAAGTGATGGAAGTGTTAAGATCTTGTTCGCTATAAATGCGTCTCTACAGCCATCCCTGTAACCCAGACCCGCAACCAACCTAACAGCCCTTCTCTGTAGACGAAATATTCTCCCGGCACCAGGTGCATGACCCCATGCTACTATGGCATAACTTATATGTGAGTGACAGAAGGAGAAGTATGCCTGTCTTAGGACCCTCCGGGACACACATTTCGTCAGATTCCGCAAAACAAATATATTTGTACTCCGTGTGTATGTCCCAGCGAAGCCTGCAGTCTAGGTAGACACCCAAGAACTTCACAGAGGAGACTAAGTCTGCCTCAGGTATCTCTCTCGTTGAAAATATGATTTTTTGGGTTTTATCTGTGTTCAGAAATAGCATGTTTGCATTGAACCATGACTCGGCCCTATCCAGAGCCTCACCCGAGCTTGCCCTAGCTGTGTCAAGATTACTGTGCTGGGTAGTGATTGTGGTATCGTCCGCAAAGAGCGTGTACCTGGATGAGCAGTCCGTTCCAGGTAGATCATTGATGTAAATTAGAAAAAGTAGAGGCCCCAGTACCGAGCCCTGAGGGACTCCAACAGTCACACATCTCTTAGCAGACTCAACCCCATCCACTCTCACACTTTGAGTTCGGTCTTTAAGATAGCTCTCGACAAGAGATACACTTTTGGGGTGGAAGTTATAGCGTGATAGCTTTTTTAAGAAGCAAGTCATGGGAGACGCAATCAAACGCCTTACTCAGATCGCAGAAGACCGAGGCTGTATATGTGGAATCATTGAAGGCATCGTGGATGTAGGAAACAAGGTCCAGAATTCCCATAGTCGTGCTTCGGCCCTTTCTAAAGCCAAACTGACTTCCAGAGAATAAGTCACCCGATTCAAAGAAGTGGGCTATTCTAGAAGCCATACACCTCTCAAACACCTTCGACAGTATAGGTAAGAGAGAGATCGGTCTATAATTTGAGACCTCGCGACGGTCTCCTTTTTTAAATATGGGTGTGACTACTGTGTTCTTTAGTGCTACTGGAAATACAGATTCTCTGAAGCAGAGATTTATAAGTTTGGTCAATGGACCAATAATCAGATTCTTAATGGATTTGATCAAGGAGATGTTGAAGCCATATGGATCCCTACTTGTTTTATTTTTAAGAGAGTCTATGTTATCTCGGACCTCATTGAAAGAGACCTCTGTGAACAAAAAGGCGCTTCAGTGTCACAGGCAATGTTCTGAACTGGATCGATCAGGGGAGGGCGTAGTTTGCTTTGGAGTTCAGGAGCGATTCCTGTGAAGAATTCATTAAAGTGATCGGGGTCGATGTTAACTTCCCCATTACTAGAGCCTTCTATTACTCCACGGTGTTCATTTATAATACTCCACATACATTTTATGGGGTTTGGCGCATTTTGAATTATGTGATCATTATTATTAATTTTTGCGTTTCTTATTGCTATCTTGTACTGGTATCTAGCATTGTTTCTGAGGTTTTTTTAAATCAGGGGAAGGATAGCGATTGTATAGCTCACACAGTAGGTGTAGGTGTTCACGCATGCGTTTGAGATCCTCATTAAACCAATTAATTGTACGGTTTTGATCATTTCTTTTGTGATAAATTTTTTCAGGGAAGGACTCAAGGAAAGCATTAGACCGGCACTGAATAAATATTGAAAACTTTTTGTTAGAATCAAGGTCAGAATTGAGAATTTGCCAGTCGAGCTGTTGGACTAGTGAGTAAAATTTTATCTTACCTGCCTCTGTCAGAGGCCTGCAAGCCACTCTGGATGTTTGCAGGTTGGGCTTGGACGCATAGACCGGAAACTTAACAATCTGGCCCAAGTGATCTGAGATTGAAGTGTCTATCGTTGCAGTCTCGTAGCCCTGACAATGAAAATTAAGAAATATGTTGTCTATACAGTTGTCTTGTCTTGTCGCGCTTGTTATCATTTGTTTAAGATCGTAGGATTTCAGAATACAGCAAAAGTCAATGCACCTCCCGTCATCAGTACCAAAGCGAACATTGAAGTCCCCAGAGACAACAATACTGCTCCGGCCACCGACACGATTTAGGGCATTTTCCAGTACCTCCAGGAAGGTTTCAAAGCAGCCAGAAGGGGGCCTATATAGGTTCAGAACATAGATTTTTAAATGTTCGAGAAATAAACCGCAAATTTCTATAGTGCCATCAATGGAGGATGCATTCAATTCAGTGAGGACCGAAAATGGAATGTTCTGGTCGAGAAAAATAGCCGCACCTCCACCTTTATATAAAATAGGGGTATCCATTTAAGATTTAGATCTTACCCAACCCCCCCTCCCTCCTAGGGGCTTGAAGTAACAAGATTGATAATATACGCAAAAGATGTCCCCCTCGAAATAAAAATCGACGGGTCCGAGCGATTTTCCACATTTTCATTTTCAAGCAGGAAAATCGAGGTGGGAAGTTTTCAAATGAACACCCTGTAGAATACCCCTTGAGCAAGAATCGGTCGGGCCAGTAAATTAATTTTTTTGGAATGCATCTATTTTAAAAAAAAATAATATACAGGGTTAATCATAAAAATTCTATTTGCATAAACTTTAGTTTTTTCAATAAAGTTTATTGTACATTTTTACATTCTACAATTAATTCTAGACGATTTTCATAAATCGTCTCATCTTCAACAGTTTACGAAATAACATACACTTTTAAAACTAAATAGATAAACGACAAAGTATGAAAATAAAATATTTTTGAAGATGTTGAAAATGTCCCCCACCAACTTGCAATAAATCAATCGATCTAAAATTCCTGTTTTACATTTTGTACTACTTGCGGAGAAATTTCTCGTAATACTTGTAAAAAAAAAGCGTATCTACTATCGAGTTGGGTTTATATTTATAAACTAAATTTTTAACATGGTCCCACAAAAAAGTCCAGTGGGTTAAGATCGGGCGATCTGGGTGGCCACTCTATTGACCCCTATCTTTCTATCCACCCCTCAAATCCATCAACATTTGAAAGTGTCTATAACCTGTAATTATTCGGTGGGGAACATGGACTAAAGCCGCAATATTCTACGCAGAGCATTTCGAAACCATTAAAGAACTAATTTTGGATTTAGATGACGATTCGCAGTGTGTTGTGCAAAGTAAAGAGTTGTTAAAAAGTGCAAGTGTAGGTAAAGATCTTGTTTCTATTAATGTTAATTTCAGTTTTATAACGGACATAATATCCTCGGAGAGTAGAAATTTAAGTTTAAGAGACTTAATTAATATTGTTGAAACTATTTTCGCTAAATATAACCGCTTTCCTGGTGAAGTAGGAGGTGAAATAAGAAACAAAATGAATGTTAGTGTAAAAAAGAATGAAGGATTTAAATACTTAACTGCAGTAAAAAACATTTATAAGGGTAAACCATCCAACGAAATTGTATCATTGTATCATCATGGCCTTCTATTTTGCTACCTAAGTTGCAGTATTGTCCGATTACATCAGTAGATGTTGAAAGAAGCTTTTCTTTGTATAAACAAATTTTTACTAATAGAAGACAAGACTATTTAGTTGTAAATTTTGAAAAAAATTTATTAATTAATGCCTTTTATACAATTTTAGGTTAAAAAATTGTTTACATTATTTTTCTTTGTTTTTTTTTCCTTTTTTTGAAAAATAAACATATTTTTTAGAACCCAATCTATTTCTTTACCTCATTTTACTATAATAAATTAAGAAATATTGCATACCAGTATGGATATTTGGTAAAAAAAATGCAAATAACTGCATATTCTAAAGGCAAACAAGGCATATATCATATTTTGGCTGTATTTAAGGTGGCAGCCTAGCGCAGCGATAGCGTTGTCGCATCGCATGCCGAAGGTACCTGGTTCGATCCCAGGCAGGTTTGCCGGAATTATTTAGTTTGCTTGACCAATCCACCGTACTTCGTAGTGTTGCATTGTACAACACACACTGGTATTCTCAATGGCAAAAATAAACATTGCAGTAAAAGGCGACTTCGATACGATACAGCTAGGTAGCAGATCATTGGATACAGCTGTGAAGCTCTCGGGCTACCTTCGGTATCATTCGGGTGTTCCTGTGAGAGCTACTCCTGAACCAAGTAACGGATCTAGTGACCCACAAAAGGGACGCATGTCTGTTACCGATCCAGACGGATTGGGGGACGCCCCGAATCAAAGGATTTGGTAACAAGGACGATGTACGGTGTGTCCCGTGGAGTGATACTGGATCCCGACGGATTAGGGGGCTCTGCGGCAACATCCTTCAAGTCGCACCACGGAGACGTAATAGGCTTTTCCCATCGAGGTCTGTGGTGGACAAGAGGTGTTACAGCAGGACCGTAAAAACTGTGCCGAGAATAACATCTGCCGGTAAAATTGTGGTTCGGAACCCACGTAAAACTGTAGGTCCCGTCTGGCTGACATTACCCAGACGTAAAATGAGGTTGGCAAAAGGGGTCGCACTGGCCTACTTGCTTGGCGCTAAGCCTCCCCTTTACTACTACTACTACTACTTGGCTGAATTTATATGCATATAATTCGCCCTTTAAATGTAAATTTAAATTATTTACCAAAAAACAATAAAGGCTAGTTGCATTAATAAAATAAATTGCAGTAAATTTTTAAGTATGCTGTAAAATTAAAAAAAAAGGAATGCAAAAGTAGGATTGGATTTAAAATATCAAATATTAGGGGAGACCGGGGCAAGAAGATCCCCTGGGGTCAAACGATCCCAAGTCTTTTTGTCGCTCCTGTATGCACAAGAGCATTCGTAGACTTGGCAACAGTGCTTTCAAGTACGGCGGGTTAGTACAATAAATTACAGCGATCAGTGTGCAAGTGTTTTGGCAGTGTAAAGGTATAAAAATATTCGATGGTATCTATGAGAAAGTATAGTGTAGTGAACAAACTGGTCGATAGTTTTGCAAATTTTAGTACGTTTAAAAAAAGTTAGGTTAACTTTATTATGCCGCTTACAAATGGGGCAAAAGGATCCCGTTAACAATGGGGCAAAATGATAACTTTTAGGATTTTGTTAGTTTTATATTTTTTTCGGTTCATTTGGTTCGTTTCTTTAATAAAAATGCTTAGAAAACGGCTTGTTAATTTTATATCCACAAATTTAGCAAAAACAAGAAAATTTCATTTAATTTGCATAGGGAATCATTTTGCCCCAAGTAGCGGGGCAAAATGATTACTTTGCATATGTCTACTTTACTGGCTGAAATTTTAAAATCAACTTAACCAAAAGATATAAAAATATAAACAACATATTATAAACAACATATAAAACTACATGCTTGCCAAAAGACAAACTCCTAACTCTCAGTGGATGGGACATCTAAGGCCAAAACTATTAGGGGGATCTTCTTGCCCTGGTCTCCCCTACGTGTTAAAGTTTTAATTGGGTAACATTTTGTTTCATTTATTTAACATTTTAAGCACGTTAAACGTATCATCGATTGAGGTGATGGTAGCCGGCGTAGAACTGCTGTTATTATTATCACTTTGTAGAAGATACAATGATATATTTATAACTTCTTTGCAATAGCAACCCCACTTTATAATAAGCCCATTATATTAAATTTTTAGTCAAACTCTAAAATGACATAGTTGTGAACATTTACTTCCAGTCATTCCGGGGAATGAGACCTTGAAGTTTTTGATTTAGTTTTGTAAGTCTCCTCCCTGTAAAAAGAGATTTTTCCAAATTTCAAACCCAAGCATTTTTCACAGTTACATTATTTTTTATGGTCGGCGCGTCGTCAAACTTAATATCTGATAACATGTTATAGAAAACAAAAAGTGGCAATGCAAATGTTAACTTAATTTCTTGGGATATCAGTAAATAAAGCTAGGAAGAAATTAAAATCGAAACGAGAATTTTCGGTTTTTTTGGGAATATTTTTAGAATAACTTTTCGACGGCTTTTTAGTCCTATATAAATAGCGCTACTTTGCCCCAATGTCGCTATATCTCTTACCATTTACGAGATCCCACTGGTGAGCATAGTATTTATAATAACGCATTAATAGATATAAGGGTGGTTTTCAGTATCTTTTAAGATTCTGATTTAATTTAAAAAAAAAATTTAAAAAATCGGATTTAGTTCAACTGACATTTTTCTTTTCGGTAACTGAGTGAAATATGCCAAAATGGTTAAGAAAGTGCTCGACTGTCATGAAAATAAAAGTTAAAACTGTTTTATATAGAAAATAAACAAATTTTTAACATGACCGTCCCATACTTTTTTTTTTGTAAGTGCTAGCTTTGATTTAATGTCTGTTTCGACCTGTAAATTTATTTAATACACTTTATACTGCCAAACTGTGAATTTAAAAAGCATCTAAAGTAATTAGGCGTAAGATGATGCCACCATAAGGCAAGTTTAATAATAATTTTTAGAATATGTCCTCTATGATATTGTAGGTACCATGACCAATAAGATAAATTTAAAAAGTCCGAAAACAGATTTTTGGTTAGTGCCATATGTTTACTCTTTAATGTACTACCAAAATGTGCCAGATTTTACAAATTTGGAAGTAAGAAGGTACGAAAAAAGTATGCCATGTTTTTGTTACGACGGTTATGTTTTTGTTGCGACGGTTATGTTTTTCATGCGACTGCAGCGACGGTCATGAGATCGACGGTCATGTGATTTCACCCATTTTTATTTATTTAAAATTGAGCCTATCCCCATGTTGTAAATTTTAGGTTAGAATTTCCACCGGTAAATAATCAACAACAAAAAACCAAAGCGAGTAACTTTATTACTATATTATGTTGTTTTTTATCACTATAGACGGTCATGTTAATAGAAAAAATACGAAAAACTTAAACTCACTATTTTATATCAAAATACACGACAAGAACTGTAAATAATATCGCAAACCGAACTGCACAAGTAACTGTAGCCTTTTGCAATAACAAAATATTTTAATTCACACATGCAGTATCATCTAGCATCAAAAAGACAACCTAAAAAGTCCTTCTACGGTTATGTGAAGAAACACAAAAACCCCAACATTTTGTTAAATATCATTTACTTTAGCAACTTAAAAGTTAAAATATATTTTTTGAAGTTCGCAAATATTGGATTTTGCTCCAGGGACATACGACGGTCATGTGAAATAGGAGTTTCAAACCCCGAATTAAAATATAAATTCATATCGCACTTTTAGTATTAATAAATCGATAAAAATATGCTTGTCTAGTCAGTAGTCAAATATAAAAAAAAAGTATGGCTAATAAAAAGGATTGAGTTTTAAGACCCCAGGGACATGGTAT
The DNA here is from genome assembly GCA_963969555.1 of Polydrusus pterygomalis. Lineage (NCBI taxonomy): Eukaryota > Metazoa > Arthropoda > Insecta > Coleoptera > Curculionidae > Polydrusus > Polydrusus pterygomalis. Next base: position 55,951,440 of record OZ018379.1, read on the forward strand.
CTTAAAAGTTACTGAAAACCACCCATAAAGTCACATGTATCAATTTTCTTATAATAATTATATTAGATAACTTAAGGTAACTTATAGGTAAAAACTTACCTAATAAAATTGTTCACACTAATTTGCTTTTTTTTATAGTATTGCGATTTTAATATAAAACTAATGAAAATATTATCTTTAACATAATTATTTTCTCTTGATAATCTTATAAATAGTAGGTACCTAGATAAATACTTTCTTGCATTCCAATCAACAAGTATTTTAAGTATGTTTATAGCGTAAAACACGATTATCAGTATCAGTACATAACGGTCCAGGAATTTTCGTTGTCTTACAGTAGGAATTAAAGCATGTTGCTGTCACATATACAGTGTGTATCAGCCAAAAATGGAATAAATTCGATAATAAATAAAAAACAGAGACGAATGTGAGTTTTAACATTGAAAATGTTTATATTATCGCACGAGCATGTATAGTATGGGTACACAATTCGAAATTATTGCGGTGAACATTTTTCCCTGCGCGTCCCGCCTAGACCAACTGACGAGGTACAGCCACGAAATTAAAAATAGATTTGTTTGTTTGTTTGACTGACAGTATTTTTATTGTAACTGTTATAATGGTGAAGTCTGTTAAAAGTAGCTATAGTGTAAATGTTTAAGTTTTTCGCCTAGTTAAGGATTTATTTACTCTTATACACTTTGTCAGAAAAGTATGGAATATTGCAATAAATATGTTTCAAACCGCTTATATTTTGTCGTCAAAATTTTGCCCACAAATATAGTTTTGAAAAACGAATAAGACAAAACTAAAGGGAGTCAAATACCATAATTAAATTTTGTATTTTAAATGGAATACCCCGTATATTTTTATGGATATATAATATAGATCTCTTTGAGAAAATTTCTGTGGTTTATGGTTTTATGTGTTTATCTATCAAAATGCCAGAGATAATAATATATCAATTTGCAATTTAAAAAAGGAGCAAGTGCTTAATTTTGTAAATCATAGCTACTTTAAAATAAGTTGAATTATTCCCAAATTTCCATTTTTTAGGGTATATATGAATTCCAATAAAATGGAATTTTTTTACACATAATGACAAATCTGATTTTAATTTTGCATTAAAAAGTAGTAAATTCTTCATGGAATTGAAATATCTCTGTCATTTTGATAGATAAATATCTACACAAAACCATATACTTAGGTGTTATATTAGGTAACACAGCAATTGTCTCAAATGGATCTATTAAACTCCATAAAGCTATACAGGAACATGATGCATGACCATTTAAAATAAAAAAATAAGCATGTTTTTTGACCCTCCCTGTATACTTTCTAAAACGAAATTAATCTTGATTATTTTTTTTTTTTTAATTATGGACGTAAGCGAATTTTTGGCGAAATAATACGAGCGGTTTGAAAGATATTTGAAATATTCCAGACTTTTTTGACACCCTGTATTGGGTACGTATTATAATTTATATTTAGGAGGTTATTTGTTCCTTTAAATATATTTCTATGTGTTGTACGACTGACAGTTAAAACTTTGTATTTACTTTATAACATGGTTGGTAGGATATATTAAGTAAGTACGGAAACTTTAAGGAAGTAATTTATGAGTGATTTTAAGACCAAAAGTTAATACCATTATAGATCCGCAAGAGCTCCGTTTTCGAGATACAACTTTTAAAAATTTCCTTTTTTATTATAATATTGAATGGTATCAGCTATTTCATTGAAACTTGCTACATACTAATGGATATTTAGGAGCTACTTTTTGCAAGTATTAAGATATATTTAATTCAACCATGAGCGTAGATATGGGTAACCTGTTTTAATCTTTTAAAGCATTATCTAGTAAGCCAAGCAAAAGGTACACAAAAAGTGTATCTTTATAATTTTTTATTAGATTAGCCCTTTTCGAGAAAATTTACTTATTAGGTTTCTATGTACGCCTATGGACAAATTTAAGTGCGAATCATTGCTGAGAAATCAACTAAAAAGAAAATACTTAGTTTCTAGCCGATTTTAAGAAATATTTTAGTTTTCATATGTTAAAATTATTAATAAAATAATTTAAAAAAGAAAATAATGTTCTTTTATTCTGGAAATCAAACGGTTCCCGAAAAGATTTTATAAGTTATTAAATTTATTTTTATAAGATGCATCTGGTACTTTATTTTTGTTGAGATCTGAGCAATTTTGATTCACAATTAAATTTCTCCAGAGGCGTGCATGAAAATCTAATAAGGAAATTTTCTTAAAAAAGATACGCCCAATCAAAAATTATCAAGAGACACTTTTTATGCCTGGCTTACTAGATAATGCTTTAAAAGTTTAAAACAATCAGTGGCGTGCCATTTTTTGCTTGAAAGTCTTTATACCGTTACCCATATCTACGCTCGCGGTTGAATTAAAAATATATTAATACTTGTAAAATGTAGCCTCTAAATATCTATTTGTGTGTCACAAGCTTCAATAAAGTAGCTGTTACCATTCAATAATATTTTAGAAAAAAGTAAATATTTAAAAAAAGTTGAACACTCTGTATCTACAAAACGGAGCTCTTGCGGAACTATAATTATATGGACTTTTGGTCTTAGAATCGATCAAGGATTAATTCCTTAAAGTTTACGAACTTAATTAATTAACACCCTGTATAATATCAGTGATAAATACCCTGATATACAGGATGTCCCATAACTTATGGGCCGTAGAGTAACTGGAGATACTAGACATCAAACTAGATCAATTACGTCATTTAAGTTTTTTAGAAATGTTACTCGTTCTAGATATACAGGGTGTTAAAAGTGAACGTTTGTTTTCGAAAAAAAAAACCTAATTTAAAAACGGTTCGATTTATTAAATTTTGAAAGTTCGACTTATAAAAATTTGATCAACTAAATATTACATTCAAATCTATATTCGGGCCAACCATTACTCAGACTGATTAAAACCTGGGATAAACTTACTTGTTCCCAGCCAGCCTTTTTTACGCGTTTTATAGTTTTATGTTAGAAATAATATTTTAGTTTTCTTTTGGCTGTTGTTCCGTTCTCAATTTTTATTTTTAGTTAAATGCAAAAATATATGATGTGTTCATATTCATAAACTAGTATTTTTTACCTACATTTTACATTCCTATACAAGGTATTAATAGAACTTGATATTGTAATAGCAAGTATCATTAAATAGAATAGAATTAAAATACAAATTTAAATGTTGATAACTTATTAAATTAAGTAATTTTGAATATTAAAATTCTATCAAATTTTTTAAGTACAAAACAGATGAAATAGTTTAAAAAAAATATAAATAAATATCCAAATTTGATATATTTATTTCCGGTATATGAAGGTATAGATATCGGATATTTGCATATTTATATAAACATGATATGTACCAACCCTGTTTTATACCCTATATTTTACTATTTTTTATATTATAAATCAATAAAACTTTGATCAACCAAATATTACATTCAAATCTATGAGTTTTCGCAGATTTCAAATCTCACAATAATAGTCACAAGCGTTGCACTCTGCTTCGGCATTTTCAATGTCCTCCCCGGTTGCATCTTTGTAAAGGACCGTGAATTTTTTACCCATATTTCTTATTTTAAATAATAATAAATAATAAATTTATACAGTGTGTGTCATGTAACAATGGTCAATGCCAACTTTCTTATTTTAAAGGCAACACCCTGTATATCATTCAATTTTTGGATTCTTTAGAAAATTTTAGACATATTTCATGTAAAATATCCTACACCTATCTTCAACTGTTTCGGAAACATTAAGTGTTTTCAGATTTATTGCATTTCAGCGTTTCCTTGTACTGATATGGATTAAAACAGGGTATAAATAGTTTCGTTTACTTTTGTTTAAGACTCGTGACCTTAGCAAATTGTTGTATGTCTGCATAACAGTAGTTGTTAGTGTTTGTTTAGAAGAACATATGCAATATCCTGTAAAGATTAATGGTTGGGCAGGATTAGTTGGAGATCATAAACAGTATAAGGTACTTATTAATTTTTGACTGTGTTGTTAATTTTTGCAATAAATCTGAAAACACAAAATATTTCCGAAACAGTTAAATATAGGTGTAGGATATTGAACATGAAATGTGTAAAATTTTCTAGAGAATCCAAAAATTGAATAATATACAGGGTGTTGCTTTTAAAATAAGAAAGTTGGTATTAGCCACTGTTACATGACACATCCTGTATAAAAAAATGTTATTGAAAAAAATGCGCAACTTGAAATTCCAATCGACGTGTGCGAGCGTTTTTTTTTTGACACGCCCCCATGTATTTATTATCGAATTTATTCCATTTGGCTGATAAAGACTGTAATGTTAAAAAGTTGCGTAATGATTATGTAAATTCTTATAAGGAATAGAAAGAAGTCTCTTTTCTTATTGTACAGGGTGTTTCATTAAGGTCGAAGAGCGGCCATATCTCGGAAACTACTGGGCATAGAAACTCAGGAAAAGAAAAATGATAATAAAAGTGGCCATGAGAAAATTCTGGAAATAATTTTCAAGTTCCGCATTTTGCCGCAAGAGGGCGTAATTGAAAAGTAAATTTTTAAATTTTACATAACTCCGAAAATTCCACATTAAGGTATATGTTTGATAACACCATTTTAAAGCTTGGACAATTATGCATCATTTTGGTCTTATGTTCATTGGCGTACCGACTTTAATAAGAGTGGGGGAAGCTGTTGAAAGTGGTAAGGGTAGAGAAATGTATGCACTTTGACCAATCGTATTTAGTTGTCCATAATAGTTCTCAAAAAAAATGCTAGAGGGCGCAATTTGCAATAACAATACATTTTTTGATTTTCCTCCGAAAAAATAAATCATACGGTATAATTATGATACCATAATCGAAAAGTAGATGAAATTTGCTAGAAAAAAATATTAAAACCGCAGCTCGATATCTCCGTTCGTTTCTGAGTTATTGCCAAAACAATAATTTTTAACACAAATTGCGCCCTCTAGCAATTTTATTAGAAACTATCTTGTACCACTAGATACGACAATTGAAGGTTCTTCCAAACAAGCTTCAATTTAGTAAAATCGGATAAGTCGTTTAGAAGTTACAGCGATTTTAATGTTTAAACTTTCAATAGCTTCTCCCACTCTTATCAAGTGAAACTGTAAACATTAAAATCACTGTAACTTCTAAACGACTTAACCAATTTTACTAAATTTAAGCTTGTTTGGAAGAGAAAAGTAAGTACCTTTAATTGTCGTATCCAATGTACAAGATAGTTTCTAATAAAATTGATAGAGGGCGCAATTTGTCTTAAAATTTATTGTTTTGGCAATAACTCTGAAACGAACGGAGATATCGAGCTGCGGTTTTAATATTTTTTCTAGCAAATTTCATCTACTTTTCGATTATGGTATTATAATTATACCGTATGATTTATTTTTTCGGAGGAAAATCAAAAAATGTATTGTTCTTGCAAATTGCATCCTCTAGCATTTTTTTTTAGAACTATTATGGACAACTAAATACGATTGGTTAAAGTGCATACATTTCCCTTCCAAACAGTCTTTAGTTTGCTAAAATCGGATAAGTCGTTTATAAGTTACAGCGATTTAAATGATTACACTTTCAACAGCTTCCCCCACTCTTATTAAAGTCGGTATGCCAATGAGCATAAGACCAAAATGATGCATAATTGTCCATGCTTTAAAATGGTGTTATCAAACATATACCTTAAAGTGGAATTTTCGGAGTTATGTAAAATTTAAAAATTTACTTTTCAATTACGCCCTCTTGCGGCAAAATGCGGAACTTGAAAACTATTTCCAGAATTTTCTCATGGCCACTTTAATTATCATTTTTCTTTTCCTGAGTTTCTATGCCCAGTAGTTTCCGAGATATGGCCGCTCTTCGACCTTAATGAAACACCCTGTATATTATGTAATTTTAGGTTTAGTGTGACTTTTATATCATAGCTTTAAGAATTCTTCTATTTATGACATCGGTGAAATATTTTAGGATATTGTTGACTGTAATATATTTGAATTTTTGTGTTTTTTGGTGGTTTCGGTTCGGTTCGGTGATTTTCAACCAGCCTTCGAGTAATTGAATGCTTTTTTGACTACAAGCCTATGAAAGTTAGCGCCGCACGGGTATTTCGGTATAACCATGCATGTACAAAAACGACAGTAACAGAAGTAAGAAAATAAATATAATCAATGTAAGGGCGCCATTGAACGATACCCAAGAACTATTATAAGCCCTTAATACAGAATTCTATTGGCGTACCCTTATGTATATCTTGACCATTAATTTTATTCTTACCAATTTTATTCGAATAATTTCCGTTCAATATCCATTCAAAGGTTTTCCATATTCCTGCTATAAACTCCCGATAATACCAAACCCAGATGTCGCTATTACCTTTCTATTTGCATTCCTGCAATTTTCTACGATATTACAGTCGGATATATAATACTTTCTAATATTCCCTGCGAGCTTTACCCGGCTCGGATTTCCTTTATATATGTTAGTTTTACGATTCCTAATGGAGAATCTCTTAGAAATGGCCCTCGATAGTGTCACCTAAATTTCTGGCTTATTAAGTTGACCAATTGGGTTAATGTTTTACTTGCTTGTAATGATCGTAAGAAATTAAAGGGTTGATTTTTTGCATAAAATAGTGTTTTCAATAGGTTGAATAAAGACAGAAGAATATGTTTCCTTTAATTTTGTCTGATCCTGTCTTAGGCGTTTCGCAATATCATGGCTCATCAGTGAGGCTAGGATCTAACAAAATTAAGGAACGAGTGTACTGTAATGTAAATATATTTAAGAAAATTGTAAATTAATATTATTACGTACTATTTTAAATAATGCAAAATTAGTTAGTATTATAGGAAATTGTGCAACTGCTGAATAGCCCATACATTAGGTTCATGTTTATTATTTGCTTTTATTAATTCTAAAGTAGTTTTTGGGCCATTGGAATAATGAGTAATAAACCTACACATAAAATAAGCATAAAGTTTAAAAATATTTTTTTGTCGTGGCCACGAAGCTATAAAAACGATAATTTCTTCGATAAAAGTATTAAAAATTATTGTTTTGGCAATAACTCTGAAACCAACAAAGATATCAAACTGCAGTCTTCACATATTTTCGTGCAAATTTATTCTATGTTTCGATTATGATGTGATAGTTATACCGTATGATTTAAATTTTCGGGATAAAATCGAAAAAACTGGTATCGTTACAAATTGCGCCCTCTAGTAATTTTAATAGAAACTATCGTGTATCGTTGGATACGGCAATAAAAAGTAATTGCCTTTCTCTTCCAAACAAACTTAAATTTAGTAAAATCGGATAAGTCATAAGTCATTTAGAAGTTATAGCGATTTTAATGATAACACTGTCAATAGCTTCCCCCACTCTTACCAAGGTCGGTACGCCAATGAGCCTTAAGCCAAAATGATGCAGAATTACCTATTCTTTTTAATGATGTAACCAATATAGGAATTTTCGGAGAAATTTAGAATTTTAAAATCTAATTTTTAATTGTGCCCCTTTGTGGCGAAATGCGGAATAATTTCCAGAATTTTCTCATGACCACTTTAATCATAAATTTTCAATGCTTATGCAATGTTTCCGAGATTTGGCTGGTGGCCACCCTTAATGAAACACCTCGTATATGAAGACTTTAGCAGGATTAAAGTTATAATTTGATCAAATGGAAAAATGCCTGGAAGTTTCAGCAAAAAAAGGTTAAGCATATTCAAAACGAATGGTTTCCCAATTTTCAATCTTCTGGGTCCAGTTTCAGCTCGTTTGACAGGTTAATATGGGAAATCTGGTTTCTCTTCAAAAGCCTTTCCTTCACCTACGTTGTCCTTTTTTTTTTTGGTTTTTATGGTTAATGCCGCCGCCACTACACATAACTGCAGCAAACTGCAGTCTCACATTCGCCATTTTGTTCGTAAAGAACCCAGTTGAGCAAGGCTGAGAACAAAGCAGTAGTCTGTGATAGAGCTGGGCAAAAATTCAAAATATTAAATAACGATATTTAAAAAATAAAATATCGATCACATCCATAATATCGATTTTTCGATTTTTTGATGTTGGTTTAAAAATGTCGCCTAAATATTTGGATGAATATCATCTTCTTAACATAGTATAAAACAAAGTCGCTGTCGCTGTCTGTCCGTCCCTAACTATGCTTAAATCTTTAAAACTACGCAACGGATTTTGAAGCGTTTTTTTTTAAATAGATAGAGTGATTCAAGAGGAAGGTTTTTATGTATAATACATGCATAATACCGGTCCCCAGCCCGTTCAACGATCGATCCAAAGCCGGAATAGACGAAGACAGACTATGTTTTATGCATGGATGTAAATTGTGAACGGGCCGGCAAACGGTTGAGTCACAGTAATCTTTTAGAAGTTTGTTCGGGTTTGTATTTATAAATCTTGACGTGATGGTGAACTCGCCTTATTATCTCAGAGAAAGCGACGTCGTATAATGCCGGGCTGCAATGCAGGCCGGGTACACGCTAGTTGATAATAAAAGGAGGGAATAATGCGATAATCATTATTGTTTTTATCCTTTATTTACGCCTTTTCCTGATTTGTTAAGTGTTTAATGTCAGATCAGATTTTTGTCTAGGTAGGGTATCAAAACATTTTACATGTAAATTGATTTTCTTTAAAGGAGTAAGTGAGTACTACAATTTGGATATTTCAATTAAATCCCAGAGCTCTTTAAAAAATTATTAAAGGATTATTTATTTAATAAACAATAAAAACTGGGGAAAGCAGTAAAAATCCTGGATATGCGGTTGTGAAGACACAATTTTTTTTTGTTTCGTGTGTCTTCTTTTTACGGGTATGATAATTGGACTATAAATGGGGTGCAGGACTTGAAACATCTTTCAGCATGAAAATACTGCAAAACATCGTCAAAATGTGGTAAGTTTTGAGATGATAGGACAAACAAATATTTTAACTTGTTAAAGTAGTGCTTATGCTGATGAAATTAAAATTCACAACGAGGAAGTTAGAAAAACCAGACACGTACTTTCGAAAACAATAGACATTTTAAATTTTTTTTATTTAAAGCCAGCGCCCCCCCTGACTCGCTAGTCACGAGCCGCCACTGGGGGAAAGATTTGAAATACTTTAAGAATGATATTTTATAGTTATTTTCCTAACAAGTGCGCAAAGTGATACTTTTCCGCACGCAAGTACAGTTGGACGAACGACGCGAAGCGGAGTTCGGATAAGTTCTTGCGTGCGGAAAAGCACTTTGCGCACTTGTTAGGAACAACATTTTTCCTACGAGCTTCATATCAGATAACAACAAAAATAAAAATATGATAATTTATTTAATAATTTTTAATTCGACTTTAAAGAAAGAACTATAATATACTTACAACTAAAAATTACATAACAAAAAAAAATAATAGAAAATTAAAAAATTACATAACAATAAAAAAAATAATAGGAAACTAAATTTTTCGTTTTAAGCTGAAATACAAATATCGGGAATTACGATTAAAAGATAAAAGAGAATACTCTTGCAACGGCTTCTCACATTGCCATAAAATAGTTTACAGCTACTAAAATAAATATAAATATTCCCTACCAAGGAGATTTTTGAATAGTTTTACTTTTCCGCACCCAGTGCGGATAAAAGTCTTATCCGCACTAGTGCGGAAAAGTGTAACTTTGCACACAAAAATGCGTGCGCAAAGTACTACTTTGCGCACGCTCGTAGGAAAAAAAATTTGTTAAACTGTAGCATATTATTGCTAAATAATTCTTGTAATCTAATAAAACAAGTGTAATTATAACATAAGGCCATTTAAAAATGTTAAAGAATGTAGGACGCCTGGCCACTATTTTAAAGCTTAATTATTTTGATCCTATGTTTTCTTTTATACAAAAAAGGTATTCGTGTAAAAATTATTGGGCTAATAGTTTAGGAAAAAAATGATTTATTTAAATAATTTCATAAACTATAATAATTGGTATGTTAAATCAAAAACTTGACGACCATAGCTTCCTTAACACATTTAAGGACCAATATTTAATTGAATCTTTTTTCTTCATGTTTTCATAATTAAAGTCTCCCCTTGAAATGAAGGTACGGAGTTTTACAGGGCACATAAAAAAATATTAATATATTTATAATATAATATTTTTATAAGATGATATAGTGTCCGCGAAAATAATTAAAAGAAAAAGAAAATATAGTGGCATATCGGACAAGTGTGTAACTATTTTTTATATTGGAATACACAGGAATCCAAGTTCAATGGATACCCTGGGGCGGGTAGACCATGACGGCCGTTTCGTCCTCGTTAGGACTCGACGGGCAGCCATAACCCAAGCAATTCCAAGAACGTCGGAAAAATGTACTAAAAACCTACTTGTAGAATCAAGGCGGCCCTCAATACACCTTAGCGCCATCCCACGGAACCAACTCCAATATAAAAGATAAATACACTGGTATAATCGAAAGGTAGACAACTAAATAAACCACGAAGTGCAACCACAATCCAGTATAGAGAACGCTATTTGCGTTTTCACCGAAAACATCTGCCATTTTGCAGACAAGAAAACAGATCAACGCTGGCACCCACCAGAATGCGCGCAATCCGTTTGAGTTTTAAGCCATAAAAATGTTTAAAAGATGATATAGTGTCCGCGAAAATAATTAAAAGAAAAAGAAAATATAGTGGCATATCGGACAAGTGTGTAACTATTTTTTTTATATTGGAATACACAGGGATCCAAGTTCAATGGATACCCTGGGGCGGGTAGGACTCGACGGGCAGCCATAACCCAAGCAATTCCAAGAACGATGAAAAATGTACTAAAAGCCTACTTGTAGAATTAAGGCGGCCCTCAATACACCTTAGCGCCATCCCACGGAACCAACTCCAATTTAAAATATAGTTACACTGGTATAATCGAAAGGTAGACAACTAAATAAACCACGAAGTGCAACCACAATCCAGTATAGGGAACGCTATTTGCGTTTTCACCGAAAACATCTGCCATTTTGCAGACAAGAAAACAGATCAACGCTGGCACCCACCAGAATGCGCGCAATCCGTTTGATTTTTAAGCCATAAAAATGTTTAAAAGATGATATAGTGTCCGCGAAAATAATTAAAAGAAAAAGAAAATATAGTGGCATATCGGACAAGTGTGTAACTATTTTTTATATTGGAATACACAGGGATCCAAGTTCAATGGATGCCCTAGGGCGGGTAGACCACGACGGCCGTTTCGTCCTTGTTAGGACTCGACGGGCAGCCATAACCCAAGCAATTCCAAGAACGACGGAAAAATATACTAAAAGCATACTTGTAGAATCAAGGCGGCCCTCAATACACCTTAGCGCAATCCCACGGAACCAACTCCAATATAAAAGATAGTTACACTGGTATAATTGAAAGGTAGACAACTAAATAAACCACGAAGTGCAACCACAATCCAGTATAGGGAACGCTATTTGCGTTTTCACCGAAAACATCTGCCATTTTGCAGACAAGAAAACAGATCAACGCTGGCACCCACCAGAATGCGCGCAATCCGTTTGAGTTTTAAGCCATAAAAATGTTTAAAAGATGATATAGTGTCCGCGAAAATAATTAAAAGAAAAAGAAAATATAGTGGCATATCGGACAAGTGTGTAACTATTTTTTATATTGAAATACACAGGGATTCAAGTTCAATGGATACCCTGGGGCGGGTAGACCACGACGGCCGTTTCGTCCTTGTTAGGACTCGACGGGCAGCCATAACCCAAGCAATTCCAAGAACGACGGAAAAATGTACTAAAAGCCTACTTGTAGAATCAAGGCGGCCTCAATACACCTTAGCGCCATCCCACGGAACCAACTCCGTCGAGTCCTAACAAGGACGAAACGGCCGTCGTGGTCTACCTGCCCCAGGGTATCCATTGAACTTGGATCTCTGTGTATTCCAATATAAAAAATAGTTACACACTTGTCCGATATGCCACTATATTTTCTTTTTCTTATAATATTTTTATGTTTTATCTATAATATATATTATCGATATATCGAATAACGATATTTAAAAATTAAAATATCGATAATTATAATTATCGATATTTATCGATATTATCAATATATCGGCTATATCGATATTTTTTTTATATCGATATTCGATATTGGAATTTCAATATCGCCCAGCCCTAGTCTGTGAGATTATTGGTTCGTAATGATATATGTATTTAATACATTTTTTTTCTTTTTATTTTTTTAGTACTTTTGCCTAACGAAATGCTTCAAAATTATAGATCTAAACGACCCCTAGACTATCAGTAAATAAACAATTACTTTTCACCCTCACGTACAAACGAAAGCAACCCTCAATATTGCCGAGATAACGTAAACAAATTGTGATGTTGTGAGAAGACATAAATAGCTTGACTGCACCGCCACTTGCCCTGTCTGCCTAATCTGTCCCACAGGCTGCAGCCGACCGCTGATAAATCCAATATAAACCCCTGCATGTCAGAATCAGTGTTTGTCAATTGCCACGTTACCACTGAGTCATTGTTTAAGTGAAGGGAAATAAGAAGTCTGTTAAAGAAAGTAAACGCAGGGGGTAAGCTTTAGTTAAATTATTTTTTTACAATACTGTGCGTGTACCGATTACTTTAAAATATCAGTGGTTTCATGATAAATTTATTCTGGGGTATTATAAGTGCATCTAATTTTTCCGAAAAATTTGGAAAAACTGATGACTAATTTGTTTGACACAAATTTCTTGTCAACGAGTTATTTGAATTTTTTCATGGGAAAAATTAGATGCACGAATGATGTTGGGCAAAATTATTTCCTGACTGAACAAAAAAAACCCTATTTACTAGTAATATGATAATTTAATCAATCAAAGCAACGTACAAAGAATTTTACTAGGTACTATTACTAAAGTTACAATTTACGTAAAATTTACAGTTATTGTATACTACGGGAGTGTTGTTTGATATATTGTTATGATTTTTTCTAATTATTGATAATTCAGATAAATGCACATTATCTTCGGAGGACGTTGCAGCAGTAGTAGTGTTTTGGTTTATTTGCCCCTGAGAAGAAGATGCTCAGGCTCCTTGCTTCCATTTCGTAAAGCATTTATAATTGTTGAGTGATGGTTACTATCCATTTGTAAATAGGGTTTTATGGAACCAGCATGATTTTTTTATAATTCTTGATACTTCAGATAAATGCACATCATCTTCGGAGGACGTTGCAGCAGTAGTAGTGTTTTGGTTTATTTGCCCCTGAGAAGAAGATGCTTCAGGCTCCTTGCTTCCATTTCTTAAAGCATTTATAATTGTTGAGTGATGGTTACTATCCATTTGTAAATAGGGTTTTATGGAACCAGCATGATTTTTTTATAATTCTTGATACTTTAGATAAATGCACATCATCTTCGGAGGACGTTGCAGCAGTAGTAGTGTTTTGGTTTATTTGCCCCTGAGAAAAAGATGCTTCAGGCTCCTTGCTTTCATTTCTTAAAGTATTTATAATTGTTGAGTGATGGTTACTATCCATTTGTAAATAGGGTTTTATGGAACCAGCTCGATTGTGTCCTGTTATTTTTATCAGCTGTTGCTCTTCGATCCACGGGGTGTATTTTCATCCCATAAAGATACTATTTTGTGGTATTCATCGAGTTTTAGTGAAGCCGAACTTGTTTTTCTTTTATCTTCTTGCTTCCGAAGAGTTCTTCTTTTTGCGTTTCGAGCGTCACGAGATGTTTTAAATTCAATATCGTGAAACGGATCAAATACAGTGTTGTAATCCACAAAAAAAGTTTCCTGTAGCTTTTTGGCGGTGATGTTCCACATTATTTTAACGCAATGTTCTTTATACTCCTTACCATTGACTTTACGCAAATTCCAAGCCCAGTTTTTGAAAATTAAATTTAAAGTTGATACTGTTGCATTTTTATCAAGTACGTACTTTTTTTCAGAGCAAAAACTCATAAACTGCTTTCAAATGCTGTTGTATGTCTTCATTGTATTACTGGGTACGCTATTTTTTAAATCTTGATTGATTTCTTCGTTTGGAATATATCCAAAATGCTCCATGTTGAACAAAATTACTTTTTTTTGCGAAAAAATTATTTAAAATGAAAGCGCTGTTAGGTTGCCATATGGAATTGTTTTGCTAAAGTCATTCGCTGATAACTAGATAGAAATTCAACAATTTTTTATTTTTTTTTATTTATCAAACAGTTTTCCGGAAAAATTACTGACTGGAGCTGTCATGCAATTTTTCCACTTGAAAATTAAATATGACATACGAATTCTTGTCAGTGATTGGTCAAAATTGATAGGAAGGAAATAATCATATATAATATAACAAGTGCATTGATAATTATCGGTAATTTTAGAAAAATATGCTTGAATGCAATTTGGAGCCAGAAAAAGCATGAGTGCACGTAGTTCACGAATGCTTTTGCTTGCTCCAAATTGCATGAAGGCATATTTGCCTAAAATTACCAATAATTATCAATGCCCGCGTTATATTCGTAGGAGAATTTCATGAACGGATTTTGCTTTACCACGTATAGTTAAACGTTTTATGTCATTCTCACCGAAAAGTGGCTGGTATAACATTGTTAGGGTAACCAAATAACATTTCAATGCATCTGTCAAAAAAATGTCGCGATTTGGAATCCAGTCAATGGAAACTATAAATGAAAATATTGAGAATCTAACGCCCATACATACTAAACGATCAAAGCAGTCCATATGGTCTCAGTTTCAACTATTCTGCGAGGAAAAAAGTTATATATTAGGTCCAGACACCGCTGAAGAAGTTTTGGTGACTTTATTGAAAGATTGGGGAGCCAATATGCGCAAGAAAAATGGTAGTGAGTACAAGGAAGCAGTCGTCAAAACAATGTGGAACGTCACTGCAAAACTTCTAAAAGAAAAGTACTACAACGAATATAACAGGAAGATAGATCCCTTTTACTGACATTTCTTTCAAACCAGCAAGAGATGCTCGCGATGCTGCAAGAAAAATGTTACAAAAAAACCCAGAAAAAAGGACAGCAAGTGCAGTTGCATTTTATTATAAGCAGTATTTGCAAATGGTACAAATTTGGGATGAAAATACACCAGAAGGTTTACAGACAATTTTTTTATTCATATTATACGATTGTTAATATTGTTTTTTTCTTCTATAATAAAATATAAATATAGGATAACATGCCTGTTGTTTTTGTTAACATTAGTATAAATGCAGTGAATGTTTTATTTGTGTATCATTATGACTGACAAAAAAAAATGTCAAAAAATTATCATGATAATTTTTTTCTGTCAAAAAAATATCGGGATAATTTTTTGCAACAATAGAATAACCATGGTAATACACAATAAAATTATGGTATTTGATTGTTAAAATACGGTGAATGAAATTCTCTGTAGTAATATATTAAGGGATGGGGAAATTATCGAAAATCATTCCGAAGATTTTTTGCCGTGGAAATCGATTTCCTAATGGCAAAAAATCTGATTATTTCCCAATCCCGAAATGTATTTTGAAGATTATTTACCAAATAAAAAATTAACGATTTTCATAAATATCCTTTCTGGGATGAATAGGTTGAGTACTGATGGGTGCAGCAGGGACCATGTTTTTGTCGTCGTTTCCTCTCATCTTATAAATGATATTTCCATATCGTTTTCACCTTAAATTAATTATTAAAAACATCTTTTAAAATAATTTAAGCTCTTTGATCTAGTCTCTCTACTGGATAAGAAATAGTAATTTACGTTACGAGACAAGCATCCTGGAACCTTGGGGAGACCTGCAAAACACTAGTTTTCGGTTGCGTGACGTACAATATTTTTTTTTAAGATCGACATTTCGATATAAACTGCTGGAACTTTGAAACGCATAAAGAAAATTTTTAGTCTATATTTGAAATGAAATATCTCGGAAAATATTAAACATATTTGAACGCGGTTTAAAGCATATTGAAGCTTATTGTTTGGTCTGAGGGTATATTGATTAGCTTTGGTTTGAATACGTTTTAGTTTCAAGATACAGGGAGGTAAATGAAACAGTGCAAATTTAACAAAATTTCACGAACACCCCATTTCGTTGCAAATATATTTTTAATTTGAAGAAGTAGTCCATGCTTAAAGTGGAGTTAAAAGTATGGGGAAGAAAGAAAAAACAAAAAGTCTTCCTCCACAAAATTTAATAGAATGATTCTCAAGGGTCTCTACATGTTTCGAACGTAGAAACGTTCATCATCAGGAGACAGAAAATATATTTAAATGGTGCTGATGGTTTTAGCAGAAGAGAAAATGGCGAAGGACCTTAATGGAGCTTTCATGGAATTGAAAATTTAGGAATCACTGGTTCAATTGAAAAAAAAACAACTTTCTGGGTTTTTGGATAAATGTCTTACATTTGCCATAATTAGAGTTTAAGCGAAAAACGACACTTTCGTATTTCATCCCCCTGTATCTGTCTCGCAATTGCTTGAAAAAAAGGGTTTTAACTTATTGTTAGCCCCAAATTCTTTGCTTTTTTACGTTGTAAAAAGATTTTATACAGGGTGAAAAAAAAGTATACTCCCAATAATACCCTAATAATATTAATGTTTTCATTACCCAGTACCATTTTTTCTCGGTTCAATTTGGTGACACAAGAGATTATTATGGTTCTCAAAATTAAGTGCAAGTGTTTAAAACTATGGATTAAAATGCCAAGACGGTTTTTTAATTTTTTATTTTAGTCGCTTATTTGCAAACAAAATTTTTTAACTAACTTAACTAAAAATTGAAGTTTAAATCATTTAAATGATACACACTAATACTTGTAAATTAATTTAAGTAGGTAATCAAAAATAAACAACGCTATATGATATATAAAAGTCAACAATATTAGGTTCAATATTTTGTAGGCCTCCCTCTAACGCGTATTACACCTGCGCACCGGCGAGGCATACTATCTACCAACTTGCGAATAAACTCTTGAGAAATATTTTCGCATTCCTCGAATATGGCTTTAGCTAACTCGTCAAAAGTTTGTGGGGGTGTTGTCCCGAGATCTCACCAAATATTTTAAACGAGACCAAACATGCTCAATTATGTTAAGGTCAGGAGATTTTGCTGGCCAATCCATTCGATTAATGTTATTGGTCCGCAAAACCTCTGTTCCAATATGGGCCCTATGAGGTCGAGCATTGTCATCAATATATAAAAAATTCTGACCGTAATTTGTCGCAAACGGGACTACAATTGGAAGGATAATGTCATTCCGGTAGAGTTCAGCATTAACAGCTTGACGCGTAATGTACAATTCGGTTTTTCCATTGTACATGACACCTGCCCACACTGTGATGCCTCCACCGCCAAAGGCTTCCTGTGGAGCCATGTTGTCCTCTTCATACCGCTGGTTCGGCTCTCGCCACACTAGAATTCTTCCATCAGAATGAACAAGATTAAACCTAGTCTCATCAGAAAACATACACTGCATCCAATCTTCATGAACACAGAGACGATGCCGCTGTACCCACGCAAGCCGGGCAGCTCTATGAGGCTGCAATAACCTGGTACATTTAGCCCTTCTCCTGGCTCTACAACAATTAACATTTCATTAGCAACACTTATCTAAACTCACCGTCACCGACACTGGGTAATTCACGTTTTTTGTGATCGGAAATCTAGGGTACCTACCTTAAGTTATTTTTGTTCAAGGTTTTTCTTATAGCTCGGTCACAAACTCGAATAGCCGTTTGTCGTCTAAAACTATCATTAAGGAGCCTAGAACATTTCGTTCGATTTTGACTGGCAATCCGCAATAAAGCCATTTCTGATCGAATATCAATTTTTCGATTTCCTCCGCGCCGTACTGGTAATTGTGGTTGCCAGTGGTTTGTAATCGGGTTTTAAGCCTGGATATGCGGCTTTGGTGCACATTATAAATTTCAGCAATTTGTTGCTGGTTCAAACCTTGGTTAAGGAGCCTTAAGCAATTTTCTCTTTCTATACTAGTAAATTTACGCACTTTATTATGTTATTATTTAATAAACATTGAATTCACCACACTCTTATAAAATTAATAACTTACCTGTCATCACAACTTAAATGTCAATAAACAAAATTATCAAGGCAATCTTGATTGTATTACTTGAGGTTCAAAAATATGACTTGTGTCACCAAATTGAACCGAGAAAAAATGGTACTGGGTAATGAAAACATTAATATTATTAGGGTATTATTGGAAGTACCTACACTTTTTTCTCACCCTGTATAAAATCTGTTTACAACGTAAAAAAGCCAAGAATTTGGGACTAACAATAAGTTAAAACCCTTTTTTTCAAGCAATTGCGAGACAGATACAGGGGGATGAAATACGAAAGTGTCGTTTTTCGCTTAAACTCTAATTACGGCAAATATAAGACATTTATCCAAAAACCCACAAAGTTGTTTTTTTCAATTGAACCAGTGATTCCTTTAAACCAAGAAATGAAGCAAAAATATATTTTCAACGAAATGGGGTGTTCGTGAAATTTTGTTAAATTTGCACTGTTTCATTTACCACCCTGTATCTTGAAACTAAAATGTATTCAAACCAAAACTAATCAATATACCCTCAGACCAAACAATAACTTGAGCAAGTTTTAAAGAATTGAATCTCGTCAGTTATGCTCCACAGTTTTATTTTTATTTTAATAAGGCTGTTTTTAGTCTAAGCGGAAACAGAATTTTTTTACCGGTCCCTCTTTCATTATTTTTCGGTCTTGTCCGATAAACTGATATTTTTCGTTTAAAAATTTTTCTAGCTTTTGCTTGCTTTTTGATCAATTGAAAAAAAGAAGTTATTAAACATCGAAGTTACCGTATATTTTTAGAGTAGCAGAATTTTGTGCCGTAAGTGTATTTTATAACATCTA
Organism: Polydrusus pterygomalis; assembly: GCA_963969555.1. NCBI lineage: Eukaryota > Metazoa > Arthropoda > Insecta > Coleoptera > Curculionidae > Polydrusus > Polydrusus pterygomalis. Next base: position 55,970,404 of record OZ018379.1, read on the forward strand.
TGTGCTGAAATTATTTTTAGGTAATTTCAAATTTATTTTTATTTTTATAAATGTCACCAACTGTAATGTTAACAGTAAACACATTATTTAGGTTTCTTCTAAACCATATTAAACGGTAGAGTAACGTTTAACAGTGTTATGTGCATTAGCTAATGGCTGCCTGGAGACAAAAGGGTACAGTTGAGGTAACGTTCATAATGTAACCTATAAATTTATTTTGTGGTTATTTGAAAGCCATGTAACTTAAAGCAAGGCTTAATTATGTGAACTGGCAATGGGGCGAGTTTATACAGGGTGGAATTTTTAACTGGAATAAATTCAGCCTCTTTATTTGCTGACTGACAACATATACCATGCGAGCAAAAAATATTTGCATCAAAGACGGCCTTGCATCTAAGAACGTAATGCTTAGCCGTAGGGGAGGGTGGTCCACAATGAGACATGTTCCACAATGAGAATTCCCAATTAAAACTTACTCTTAGGAGATTTGGCATCGTTTATTTCAGTAACAGAGGTCTTAAGTTAGATGTGGCACGTTGCTTTAAAGCTGGTAAGTTTCTAGCTTTTTTAGAAAATTAACAATATTTTTTTAAAATTCGAGACTGTGTATTATATAAAACTGGTTTTTAAAAAAGTTTGTACTGAAAAATCTATCTAATTCTCGCTAAATTTGACTTCATCGTAAATATTAGTGGGTTGTGGGGTTATGTTTTACTGGCGCGTTTTTGAATATGCGGTGTTGTCACTATTTTTTTTTAAGAAAATTTGTCTGCAATGTACTTTGTTCTACAATGGGACAAACTGCGATGGTCCACAATGAGACAGTCCCATTGTAGAACATTAGCTTCATTTTAAATTTTTTCTAGTAAAATATGGCTCGTGGGCGAAAGAGAAAAAGTGATAAAGGAAGCTTTACAGATGAGCAAATGAGAAATGCTGTGGCCGCCGCGCCGTGATAACAGACGGTCTTAAACTTAGAGCAGCTACTAAAAACTTTGGTGTTAAGTTTCAAACTTTGGACAGATAGGTATGTAAGAAAGCAAAGAGAAACAGAACCAGATGATTATGTTAGAATGACTCCTAACTATTCATGTCATGTCAACTACTAGTAAGCAGAGTGCACTATCAGTAGAGTCAAATAACAAAGATTAAATAACAGATCAATACCTATCACAAGAAGAAGACCAACCCATTTTAATTAAAGAAAACTCCTCAAGTAAACCTAGAATACCACCAAAGAATGGTCAAAGTGGCTCGTCAAAAATTAATATTCTTATTAGTGACATTGTAGTTCCTGCATCGCACCCTCAAAGAAGTTCTCAATTTACACCGCCTGAAATATTTAAAGGATTTCCCAAGGCGGGCGAACGAAAAATGATAAATACCAGGAAACGAGGAAGAAGCTTTATTCCTACCGATACCCCCGAAAAAATTATTTTGGAAGAGGCTCAAATATCCAGAAAAACCAAAGAGGTTAAAAGGGTTTGCAAAAAAGTTTTTAAAAAAGAAAATAAATTAGACTCCAGCGATTCGGACAGCAAACATGACATTAACGAAACTTACGACGATTTTAGCTCAGAATATGACATTGATGAAGAAATTCAGTTATTTAAAGAAGATTTTGAAGAAAAAGTACTAAAAGTTGAAGATTTTGTATTGGTCAGGTTCCAAGCAAATAAAAAAGATTTTTTCTATGTTGGAAAAATAATAACAGTTGAAGAGAAAGAGTATCAGATAACTTTTTTAAGAAAAAGCAACAAACTGCGAAATAATTTTTTTTTTCAAAACGCGAAGATATTTCTATTGTAAAAAATTCGGATGTTGCACACATTCTTCCTAAGCCACGATTATCAGGAACAAAAAGGCAACAGAATTTTTTACAATTTGACGTTCAATTTGGTGAATCGATATTCGTTAGAGACGTTAGAAATTTTTCTTTTGTTTTTAGAATGTTTAGTTTTATTTTTTGCCAAATGTTTTGCTACCAAAGATGCCACAGATTTACATTTGTATTCGTTTCTAAGTTTCAGTTGATGTATTATATAATAAAGGTTATACTTGTATACATTATTCTCTTTATTACAATCAACTCAAACAAACAACAGACTTGTCCCATTGTGGAAATTCATAGTCTCAATGTGGAACATGCTTTGGTCCTCAATGAGACAATGCAGGGTTAAAAAAATAAACTAAATATAAAATTATTTATTTTAAAATGTTGTATGCTTCACCAGTACTTGTGCCACTTATCAAACTAACATATTAGGCATATAGATCGCGTTTAAATACAAAATCATTTCAAACTATGGGTCATTTAACAAAAAGTGTCTCATTGTGGACCACCCTCCCCTATAGCTTAATACCTGTTGGGCGTCAGTAACTACCTGAATTAAGAATCGATCAGTTATTCCGTCATCTTTGACAGTCGTTACAAGTAGGTAATTTGATTCATCGCTAATTTTTCCAATTTCTTGAACAATTCACACAATGGGCTTTACGGAACAGCAGAAAACTTTCATGGTTAAAGCGTATTTTTGAAACGGGGTTAGAGTAAATGGTGAGTGGCAATACAATCCGGGTTTGTGCATGGACGATTTTCACGAACATTTTCCTAACGTTGCTTTTATTGCTGGGGATTTTTATCATTGCCTGAAAAGAACCGTGGCTGTGTTTAGGGAAACAGGTTCTATACAACACAAAAAAGGAGCAGGAAGCCCATCTGTAAGAACAGAAAAACGTGTTGCAAACGTTCGTGAAATCATGCAGAATACGCCATCAAATTGTATAAGACGCTTGTCCCAAGAAGTGGGAAGATCTAATGGAACATGCATGACTATTCTTAAGAAGCAGCTAAATTTATTTCCTTATAAAGTGCAAGTATTCCAAGAAATACAAACCGCAGATTTTGAAAGACGCAGGAACTCTCAATGGTTTACCCAAAATTTATTGGAAAGAAATGATTTATTAGACCTGAAAATTTTTTCGGATGAAGCCTGGTTCCACCTCTCCGGCTATGTGATTTCTCAGAATACACGCATGTGGAGTAGTGAAAATCCCCATTTTTTTGTAGAGTCCACATTGCACCCTTAAAAAATTGGTGTCTGGTTAGCTGTTTCCCGAAGAAGAATTGTTGGTCCTATTTTTTTCCATGACACATTTACAGCACAGCGGTATAGAGACAATATTTTAAATCCATTTGTGGAGCAATTACTTGACGACGAACTACATTTTGGATATTTTCAACAGGACGGTGCAACCGCCCATACAGCCGCCGAAACTATTAACTACTTACGCAATATTTTCGACGACAGATTAATCAGTTTTCGATCAGACATCAAATTCCCACCTAGATCACCTTGTTTAACGGTTATGGATTACTTCGTGTTTCCTCATTTAAAGAACACTATATAACAATTACAAGAAAGGATTATCCAAGAATGTGGTAACATTTCTTCAGAGATGCAGGTCAACACTTTCGAAAATATGAAGAGACGTGTGAATTTATGCTTGGAGCATGGCGGTGGCCAATTTCAGCAATTTATGTAATTATTTTTCTTTTTCTTTCTGTATATTCTTACTTTGTTAATTTTGTAAACAACAAAAATAAATTTGTATTTGTCTACTTATTTTATTACTCATTAGTTTGGCATATCATAATACATATACATGTCATTATATGAATTTAACAACATTTTAACCTAGATTTGGTTGGATCCCCATATTATTGTGATCTAAACCAAGCCCCACTTTTTTTAATCCAAGCCCTTTTTGATGCAAATCATTTTTGCTCGCACGGTAGAACTACGGATTTTTAGTTTGGTATACTAATGTTACTTTAGATTAGGGGTTCATTAACCAACAATTTTTATAATAAAACAAATTGCGTCTACATTACCGAAATGCAAAATAAATAGTGGGCCTTATTCCCTTTTTTATGCCCTTTTTCTACGAACTCACCATACATATCTTTACATTTGAAAACAAAGTTGTGGATGGTTTCTACCCCGAAAAGAGGGGTAAATTTTACGAAGACATGAAAAAGTATGTCAAACTAAACAGCCGTAGTTTTGTATTTTTTCGGCAAATAAAGAGGCTCTCTAATACCGAACTTATTCTAGCTAAAAATTTCACCCTGTATAAGCAATTTTACCTAGGTCTATGGATATTTCTCATGAGCTTAAATGCGGATTCGTTACCACGTACGTACACTTCCCGTTTACCTTAAATGTATTCCCAGTCATCGAAATACTCTTCTGGTACACTGTATAGAGTTTTGTTCTTCTATACAGTGTCCGCAAGAAAGTTCGCATCAAATGGGATTTTTTTTTATTATTAGGTATAGGTAAAAATTGAAAAAGCCGTTAGTTTTTGCTTACCTAAAAACCAAAAATGACGTATACTGAAGCAGCTGCACGACTTGCGTTACCTGTCAAATTTGACATTTTTAATAAAAAAGGTTCAAAAATGCCATTATTTATCAAAATATCGAAAAACTTTATTTGAGAAAGTTGTTTATTTAGGCATTTTTAGTCTTTGTACGAAATTTTGATAGTCTAATATAATTTTTACTTTTTGCCAGGTTTTTGAAAATTTTGATCAACCCTCGTAGATTTACTTTTATACATCGATGTAAAACCATTTGCCTTTACTTCATTTGTAATCTTAATGCAATTTTGTGCAAAATTTTTTTTTCCTATTATTTATTTTGGTTCAAAAACTGAAATTGTTATTGATCAGTATGTAATGTTTGATGCAAAGTTTATCTTATTACATCAGTTTTGCCAAAACCGACGTATACGTGTATACGTCATTTTTGGTTTTTAGGTAAGCAAAAACTAACTGCCTTTTCAATTTTTTCCTATACCTAATAATAAAAAAAAATCCCATTTGATGCGGACTTTCTTACGGACACTGTATACCCTTCCTTATAATTTCAACTTTTCAGGATACAGGACTCAAAGGAGTTTACCCAACGTACAGTAATGTATATTCATTATTGAAATTTCCTTTCTTCTCTGTGCTATAATCAACGTTAACCAAACCTTTGGGCTTAACACTTTTAATGCTGTCATTAGCCTGGGTTTACTTGTCAAGTATTAATTTAATTTCACAGTAGGATTGAGATAAATACTAATTTCTACTTAATTATTATCAAGTAGAATTGAAGGGTTTTAATTAAGTACAACATAGATGGACATAGTGTTTAACCCTCGAGCGGGCGCGCCGTATATTAGAACACAAGCAGGCGCGCGGCGCACTGAGTGCGCCAGTAGTATAAATTGCAGTTTGAATTAAATGAAACAATTTTTTAAATAATTTGTTTTGTATATTTATGTGTTTTTAACATAACCTTGAAAAAAAACAAGAACGCATTAACGACATAAATAAAAAAACTTAGTCGCTATCCTCGTTGGATGATTCGATTTGTCTGTCTTCATAAAGGTATTTTGCCAACTCTTCAGCCGTTAGGTATTTTCTGGCCCTACAATAAAGAAAAATAAATTTGTAATTTCGTTTATAACTAGCAGAGTATACGTATATTACAATAATAAGAAAACAATAACAAAATTATAAAATATAACAAATAAAACTATACTTACATGACCAGGCGAGCGGCGAACTCCGTGCGCCAGCTAGAGCAAGTCTACGGAAATAATATTTTAATATTGTTTTATTACTGTAAGTAAAACAATATTATTATGGATTTCCACCAAGTAACGACCAATAATATTAAAATAATATTTTAACAGACAGAAATTTGGTTATAAAAAGTATACAATCGTCTTAACCTAAGCTAAATAGTACACTGCAGGAATCCCTTAAGCGTTGAGGGCGTCATAAAAATATTCACAAGGTGGTGGTAGAAAATGCCGCACTTGCGCACTCTGTGCGCCAGCGCGCCCGCTCGAGGGTTAACAAAACGTTAATAGTGCGGTCGGATAGCATTAAAAATCATAAGAATATTTTAGTGCTGGCAGCAAACGTGCCCAATTAGATATAAATACTATATATATCAAGGATCAAAAAAGGCCCCAGACCCCAGACCCCAAAAATTTCTGACTCCCCACCACCGGTAATGACGTCATCCAGAAACTGGTTTTAGGCATCCACTGATCTTTTATGTAATTATTTTTCTTTTTCTTTCTGTATATTCTTACTTTGTTAATTTTGTAAACAACAAACATAAATTTGTATTTGTCTACTTATTTAATTACTCATTGGTTTGGCATATCATGTCATAATATGAATTTGACAAAATTTTAACCTAGATTTGGTAAGATATATCGTCCCCATATCGTCGCATCAGAGCAACAGGGAGGAGCAACTAGGATATAAAAAAAAATGGTTTTCGGATTATCTGCTTAAACGCATCACAAAGAGTGCTTTTATTTAATGCAACACTAAGATATCCTGTAAATATTTACCTTAGCTTATTAAATAACATAACCTTATGTTACGTAAATTAAAAAAATCATTTTTAGTTAGTGCAACTCTAGGTTAAGGTAGGATATCCTACTGTTTCACTGAACTTCTCACTCTTAAAATATTATAATCTACTGTTGCTGGACCAAATTTATGGCGCTACGAAATAACACGTGTTTTCTCGTCAGTGTATTAAGAACTACCGCTTTGTATTCAAGTGTTTACAGTGTTTTTTGTCAATTTTAAATAAGATAGAGTGATTATATACAATATTATCGATATAAACACAAAGAAGAGATGAACAAAACCAGCAGAAATCTCCTTGTTCCCTGCTTATACTGAGGCACCGGCTATTCCAGCAAATAAAAAATAACCTCATCAGTTTATGCAACGATAATTTAATTCCTAAAAAACATTTTTTATGTCCCTTAAATCATCTTTAAAAAAACAACGGGTGTGACAGTGAAGGAAATTACTATTCAGTTAAGTTATTTTTTTAAATAAAGCGTTATTTTGTCCTTCAATAGTAGTTTTTTTTTTGTTATTTTTGATCAAATCTATAAAAAATTATTCATCATTATTTACAGTCTTATTTTGGGAGTATTCTGAGGGTTTTATTAATTTTTTTCAATTGTAAACTTAAGGTTATGTTTTATTTTAGGCGTGAATTTTGAGAGGAACACAAGGACAAGTACTAGATATCCTTATTTTTTTTTTAAAGTATTCAGTGTAAATTAGGATATGTCTAATTTTTTCTAAATTCGATACTGTTGGTGTATTTTAGTGTTATAGTCAAAATCACGAAAAGTTTTAACGCGTTTAGGTTAGGTTCTGTCATATTTGACATAAATTGTGTGCAATATATTATGTCAAATATGACAGAACCTAACCTAAACGCGTTAAAACTTTACGTGATTTTGACTATACATACATCTTCTTAACTATACAGTGATGGGCTAAAATATGGAACAAATTCATTTAAAAATCAGGTATTCATTTTTTGAAAAAACGCTCGGACACGTCGATTATAATTCTTTTTTCCGGATTTTTTGCCTCAAAAAGGAATTATACTGGGTGTGTCGAAAAGTAGATGTAGCCAAATTTTTTTTGTTTTTTAAATAGAACCCCCCTATTTTTACTTATTACCCTAATTCTACGTCAAATTCTGCGCATAATTCATGTAGCATACTCTATCCTTATCTCTAACGGTTTTAGAGAAAAATTACATCATAAAAAAAAATTCTTTAAAAAAAGGTACATGTACCTACTTAAAGGTAAACAGGTAAATTTAAATGAATTGTTACTACGATAGCAAGTCATGTGTCAATCAAAAATTAGTTTAGGTATAATTTTGAAAAACTGTGATCATGGTGCATTTAAATGAAACACAAAGAATCGAAATTTTAATTTTAATTGGATGTGGAGACAAAACAAGAAGTCAAGAAGATTTGTAACTTGTTTAACGCTAAGTATACAGAACGGCCGATTACAAGATCTACAGTAAGTAAAATTGAGAAGAAATTCAGGGAAACAGGGAATGTAAAGGATCGTCTACGGCCAGGTCGTCCAAAAATAAGTGAAAACTCACAATTGAACATTTTGTTAGAGGTTGAAGATAATCCTCATAGTGCATCCACTGAAGTAGCCCTTAATAATGATGTTAGCCGACGATCTGTGTTGCGGGTATTGAAACAAGAAAAGTACCATCCGTACAAAATTAGGTTGCTGCACGAGCTAAACGAAAATGATCCCGACCGCCGACTACAGTTTTGTGAAACTATGATGGAAATTTGCAACTTAAATCTATTTTTCCATCGCAACATACTTTTTAGCGATGAAGCCACGTTTTGTTTGAATGGTTCGGTAAACAGACAAAATTTTCGGTATTGGAGTACAAATAATCCCCGTTGGATGAGAGAACAGCACACGCAATACCCACAAAAAGTAAATGTTTGGGCAGGGATATTAAATGATAGAATTATTGGACCTTTTTTCTTCGATGGAAATATTACAGGAGACCGGTATTTACAATTTCTTCAAAATGAATTAATTCCCACACTAGCAACGGATTTTCCAAATCCGAATCAGCCTCATCTACCAGAAGCGTCTATTTGGTTTCAGCAGGATGGTGCTTCGCCTCATTTTGCTCGACAAGGACGAGAGTATTTGAATACTGTATTTCCCGAACGATGGATAGGTAGAAGAGGACCCATAGAATGGCCTGCAAGATCTCCCGATCTTACACCCATGGATTTCTTTCTTTAGGGTTATTTGAAATCAAAAGTGTATAAGGATAAACCACAAAATTTGGAAGACTTAAAATTTAAAATTAGATATGAAATTAGGCAAATTAATGAAAATACTGTAAATAATGTTTTAGAAGGGTTTTTAAGTAGATTAGCATATTGTCAAGAAGTTAATGGTTTGCATTTTCAACACTTAATAAACTAATTTTTTAACATTTTTTTAAAGAATTTTTTTTATGATGTAATTTTTCTCTAAAACCGTTAGAGATAAGGATAGAGTATGCTACATGAATTATGCGCAGAATTTGACGTAGAATTAGGGTAATAAGTAAAAATAGGGGGGTTCTATTTAAAAAACAAAAAAATTTTGCTACATCTACTTTTTGACACACCCGGTATAATTTTTTTTTGAGGCAAAAAATCCGGAAGAAAGAATTATAATCGACTTGTCCGAGCGTTTTTTCAAAAAATGAATACCTGATTTTTAAATGAATTTGATCCATATTTTAGCCCATCACTGTATTAAAATTCTGTACACTTGCCGCTAAAATCATTTAGAGTTATGTTTTACAAGTTTATTTTATTTCAGCATTAAATAACGCCAAATTTTAAATTTAATTTTTTGAAGAACAAAGATGTTTCACATATCTTACTGTTGCTTTAAGGCGACGATATCATTGTGATCTAAACCAAGCCCTACGTTTTTTAATCCAAGCCCTCTTTGATGCAAACAATTTTTGCTCGCACGGTATATAAAAAATTCTTAAATGTAGTTCTCAAGTGTGCTTATTTAATTTGGCCTACAGTGTCGGTGTGCCGGTATAATTATTTATTCATATCTAAAGCACTTCTAAATAGGTTTTGGTCTAAACAATTGGAACATATTACAGTCATTTAGTGACGGCCGAAGAAAATAGATGTATACAAGACAGAAGACAGGAGCAAAAAAATGGGCAATTGATGTTTTGCGAGCCGTGAAATAGGATGATCAAAAGAAAAGCAAACTGGAAAAGTCAACGGCAAGGCAAATAGTAAAGGAAAAGGAAAATATCGTCGTTAGTTTAAGGAAATGTTTTCCCGTGTGTATTGAGACAAACGGGACTAATCTGGAAGTTACTTTTTACTGCTTTCATCATCGCTATTTTGGCATTTCTCTTTGATGTTTAAGTTTTGTGTATACAGAATGTTCCTGCAATTTATTTTTTAGACCTCGTAAGCTATTCGATATCTGAATGTAAAAAATAATCAGGAAATAACCCTAAAAGGTATACAATGTCTTTTTTTTAACGCGGGCCATAGGGATTTACATGGTAAATCTTTCAGCCTATGTTAGGCACATTTATACATATTAAACATATAATATTAAAACTTGAAAATAGATAAAATATGAGATGGGAGGAAGAAGTTAACATACAATCTGTGCAAAAAAGCTTCAAGAGACACCCAAAAAAGCCATTTTTATTTTTTTTAAATTACACTTTTTTACCCCCTTGTAATTTATGTAATTAACTACCTTAGATAAAGAAAAATTATGACACGGCTGTCAGTATTTTCCTGACTTTCATGAAATTAGTTTTGTAGTTTATCATGTCTTGCTACACTGTAAATGAATGAATTTAAATGGTTTCAAACTGCATATAAGAGGAATGTCATATCGGGAAGTTACTGATAATTTTGCCGCTGTCTATCAAAACCATACCATTCCCAGCAAGTCTATCGTACGACAATTGCATGGAAATTTCATGACTTCTGGAGTGCGTTCATAAACGGCTTAAGCCAAACCAAAACCAACTTTACCCCTACCCCACCGAAAAGCCGAATTTAGCAGAACTTGTTGTGGACGACAAAAGGCAGTTGTCAAAAATAAGAAGTGTCAACGAACAACCTAAAAATCTATATTTAAAAAAAAAAATTGGGATTATGGATATAATTATCTGTTATTGTTGGTGTTGGTAATTGTAATCACGAATGTAATTATCTACGATTGTAATTAAGTTTTTGGTTGATTAGCGTTATGATGTTAGTGTGGTTACAGAATTTTTTTTAATGATACCGATACTGAATCAGATGATGATGAAATAGAAAATTTGTATTTAGGAGCTGCCAGCTGCAGTGGCAATAAGCAAAAGCATACCACCAAAAATCCAAAATTATGTGGAACAGGTACCCTCAAAATACAATGATGTTGAATTTAAAGAAAATTTCCGTTTAAGTAGAGGAGCTTTTCATCTTACTCTGTACAAAAATTATTACAGATTTATGTCGCTGTCGACGTGACAGATTTTAAAATTTAAACTTTAAAAAATTTCCAACCAATCAGAACTCGTATAGCCACTTTCAGACGCTCTCCGAGGTGCCTCCAAATCTTACACTACTCCGGCGATTCATGAACGCTAAACGCTGATCATTTGTGACAAGCTGCGGCTTATTTAGATCGCGTAAAGTCATTTCTAGCTTGGCTTAAGCCGTTCATGAACGCACGCCAGGATGTCTTGATGATTCTCATAAAAAACGAAAAAAAAATTCATCTGTGGTAACTGAAGAATTCCGAATGGGTCTGTGCATGGCGATAGAAGAACAACCATCATCCAATTTAACACACCTTGCTGAACGCTTCGACAAATCTAGAAGCAGTTGTTACGAGGCAGTGAAGAAAGACATTTAAAATTCGAAACGTACACGAACTTTTACTTCGTGATTATTTTGAACGGATGCAGTTTTGTGAAGAATGGATGGAACGAATTAATAATAACTCAGGTATTGCGAATAACATACTGTTTACAGATGAAAGCTCCTTTAATATTAATGAAAGTGTGAATAAGCAGAATGTTAGAGTCTGGTCGCGAGAAAATCCCTACGTGGTGCATCAAACGCATACATAGTGGCGACAAAATGTAAATGTATGGGTACTGCCCATTCTAGGAAATATGATTATTGGTCCATTTTTTATAGACGGTACGCTTACCAAAGAAAAATATCTTTTATATATGGAAGTAGGTCCTGCGCTAGCCCACAGAAGGGAGGAAATTCTATTTCAACATGATGGAGCTCCAGCTTAAAGCGCAATAATTGCAACGGAATATCTAAATAATGTATTTCCGTGCAGCTGGATAGGACGATTTGGACCTTTTAAATGGCCCGCTCGAAGCCCGGATATCACGCCTTTGGACTTCTTTTATTGAGGATACATCACATCAAAAGTGTTTGATAACGTAAGAGGAAGACCAAATGATGTCGATGAGTTAAAAAACAGAATAATCGAGGCCTCACGCAGCATCACAGCGCGACAGTTGTCGAATGTTAGAAAGCAATTTTAGGATTGTTTGGGGCACTGTTTAGCTGTAAATGAAGGGCACTTCGAACAGTTTATATGAGTTTTAAGTTTATTGTTGTAGATAGTATTTAGAAAAATTATTAAACTTTATTGAAATACAAGTTCTGCTTTAGAATTAAGAACATTAAAACATTTTAAACCTCTTAAAATAAAACATATTTATTACAAACTAAATAATCATCAACATTGTATAATTTCGGTACAACTTGCCAAATATTATAAAAATGTCACATACCAGCTTATGTCAAATATACCTGGGTAAACTTAATATATAGAGCTGGGCAAAACAGCGTGATATTATAACTTAAAATTGTATTTTTCAATGTTTTGCGTTAGTAAAGTAATACAAACATGGTCCTAAATTGGATATGAGACCACAAGAAATATTTGTGTAAAATTTCAACTCGTAGTTCTCAATAGAAATGTGCCTAACATAGATTTAAAGATTTACCATGTAAATCCCTATTGCCCGTGTTAAAAAAACGCACTGTATAACAAAAGTAATCTAAATGTCAATGAAAATGTTAAAGAAAACTTTACCCGATTCCGTTTTGAATATGGTAAAGAGTACGTTGGAAAAAACTAATAGTAACATTTTTACCCATGCAAGTTAAGAAATTATCCCAAGCATACCCAAAGAGGCAAAACATCAAAATCAGATATAGGGGAACATGTTAAAACGCCCCAGTTTTTCGCGTAAAAAATTCCATAAAATTTCTTAAGGGTAAAATAACTAATATTTTTAGGTTCGGTAATATTAGCAGAGGAACCCTCGTTTTAAAAGACCTTAATGCCACAAAAAGTGTAAAATTTTACCCTCTTATCGACAAACCGATTTAGGACAGGTCAGATTTTTTGAGTTTATAAAAACACAAGTTAAGGACATTTCGCTGCCAGTTTGTTCCGTGTGTGTTCGGGTTTGTTCGGTTTGTTCGCACCATACAAAAATCTAAATATTCTATTACCTCAATTTTATTCTTTCAAATATTTCTATCAAAAGGTTAATCAGAAAATTATCAAACCATAAATAAATGGGGGTCTAAATAGCAAATAAAGTCAGCCAACACGTTTGCAAAACAAAATTGGCTATTAATTGTTTTAAAAATAAAAAGGTACGGTAAACGGTACTATTTGTAACCTTAACAGAATCAATACACCTTTGCTTTCTCAGGGTAGTAAAATATGGTCAAGTTTGTTGACAAAGACCTTTTTGTTTAGGTAAATTGTAACAGATGTTGTTTTGTCTCACGGGGTTATTTTTATTTTGTGGTACTTGAGAACATAGGGTGGACATTATTATGGAATAATAATGCCATCGGATCGGAGTAAATAATAATCTGCAAAGCTAGGTAAAGAAATTGGGAAGAGTTAAGGGCAAGATTTTATTGACAATATACAAGTAAGGTTATCAAAAGGGTTATGATTATTTGGTATGATGTTGCCTGTAGAATATTAATTTATAATTGGTGTACATAAAACGGTGTTTTTCCTAAAAAGAATGTCTGACAGCAGGAATGACTTGAGTGTCCACTGATGAGACAGGTATCGTTCGGTTTTCTGGTAATATTGTCGTATATGAATTGGTATCCTTAAAAGTGACAATATGAAAAACAACGCCCACTTGAGAAGAGAAGTGACACATGCGGAAAGTTGGCGAGCTCCTAACTTTTATTGCACTTTTATAAATTATATGTTTGAAATGTCCGACAGTAGAAATGCCTTGAGTGTCCACTACTGAAGACCGTTGTCGCTCGCCTTTCACCAGACTACGTAGTACCTTTATACCAAACGTGTAAGTAAATCTATAAAAATACTCTGTAAGTAAAATAATAAATAATTTTAATAATCATACGTACACGAAAATAAGGCGATATGTAACAAAATAAATTGCAGATTAACGGGGAACCAATTAAAACAGGTGCCAAAAAATGTTCAATAAAAACAATTATTCAGAACAAATTCAAATCTTGTCTGGTGTATCTCAAGGATCTATCCTAGGACCACTTCTATTTATTATCCATACGTCAGATATTTTAAAATCTTTAAAGCACTGTAAGATTCAGGCATATGCAGATGATACACAAATTTACCTTCATTTTGATTGCCAAGACTATATTATTCTAAAAGCATCAAATTTGCTTAACGAAGCTTTAAGCATGCTAAATCAACTTTCTCTGGATCATAATCTAAGGTTGAATCCATTAAAGTCATCCTTAATGGTTTTTGGGAATAAGAACAAAATTGGCTTTTTGAATGATAATATCAATATAGTTATCGATGGTGTTAGGCTCCCCGTAGTTAAAACTGCTAAAAATCTGGGTATAATCCTGGATACTGAACTAAGGTTTAGGGAGTATGTCAAAAGTCATAAGAGTATTATACAACAACCGTCATGTCCTAAATTTTAAATTGCGTGTCGTTTTTTCCAGCTTTAACTACTGTGATTTCATTTATGGGCCATGCCTTGATGTAGCAGATAGGAATAGGATACAAAGGGTACAGAATACATGCTCCCGCCTTATTTTTGGAAAATTTGATCATATTTCTCATACGTTTAAAAATCTTATGTGGCTAGTAATGAACAACCGTTAAACTTTACATTTGGGGAATTTTTTGGTTAAAACTCTAAATAATCCGGCTCTGCCTCTTTTTTTAAAAAGTAGGTATGTATTTCGAGAAAATAGACATTCACGTGACATGAGATTTCCTAATAGGTTGACGGTGCCTCAACATCAGAGTGCCATGTTTCAAAGATAATTTACCTACAACTCTGTTAAATTATACAACTTCTTACCTTATGAAATGGTTTCCCTTGACAGTAACAAATTTAAATAGTAATATAAAAAATATCTACTCAGTATTCAAAATAAATAACTTCGTTAAATTATTCTTGTTAAATTATTATTTTTATCAACGTTTTGCAGGTCATTTTTCAAATTATGATTTGTCGTCTTCTCCATCAGGTCAGAATGTAGCGTACTTTTCTTTTTTCTAGAATGTTAACTATTTAAACCAATATTTTTTTCTCTTATTTCTTCTTTCTACGATATTTATATAATATTTGTAAATTCATAATTCTTTATATATATTTTTTATTATTGTTTTAGCAAACAGTGTGGGGTTCAGTAGAGTAGCCTTTGTGGCTAGACTGCGCCCCGCTTTTGCTTGTCTGCCAATTATTGTTAGTCTTTGCAATTGTTTTCTTTGTTCATCCTAATAAAATACGTTTATTATTATTATTATTATTCACCAAAATCACACTAAAATATTAGCGGTATCACCATAGGTTTCATCGGTCGATGTCCGACAAGATGATCCTATTTCAGGCCAATAACCCTTCTCACAATGCTGCATGTGTCCAGTAACACTGATTTTTGGATTGGTTTGTATAAATCCCATTCAATATCAAGTACTAATAGGCTGTCTTTTAGTTTTTTGGGTATTTCACCTAAGGTTCCTATTACAATGGGCACGATAGTGACGGAATCCATATGCCACATCTCCGTTATTTCGTCACGAAGCGGTAAGTACTTGTTGATTTTCTCTGTGTATGTTTTCGTGATATTTGTAGCTAGGGGTACGGCAAAATCCACAATGAACGTCTTTTTTTCCTTTTTAAATGTCAGCACCAGGTCAGGTATGTTATTAGGGATTGTTCTATCTGTTTGTATTTTCCTGTTCCAGTAGATGCGCACGTCGTCGTTTTCACAGACGGCTGGAGGCTCATATGCATAATATGGGGCAGCTTCTGTAATTCCCATATGTTTTTCACACAGCTTCTTGTGAATTATTTTGCCTACTCTGTTGTGGCGATCCAAGTAGGCTTTCGTTTGACTGATGTTGTAGCCTTTGTTGGCTTTATTAAGCAGCTGAGTGAGTGGTCGCAGAGCAAGACAGAACCACAGAGGACTCAATGAATCTTTATTATTATTATTATTATTATTATTATTATTATTATTATTATTATTATTATTATTATTATTATTATTATTATTATTATTATTATTATTATTATTATTATTATTATTATTATTATTATTATTATTATTATTATTATTATTATTATTATTATTATTATTATTATTATTATTATTATTATTATTATTATTATTATTATTATTATTATTATTATTATTATTATTATTATTATTATTATTATTATTATTATTATTATTATTATTATTATTATTATTATTATTATTATTATTATTATTATTATTATTATTACAAGGTTCGTGTGTGCTAAGCCATAAATAAGCTAGTTAATATTTTTTATCTATCACTGCTGGTTCATATTATTAAAAAGAATAATGCTTTTGAAGATTACCTAAGAGCAGTGGTGGCATATGCAGATGATACACAAATTTACCTTCATTTTGATTGCCAAGACTATATTATTCTAAAAGCATCAAATTTGCTTAACGAAGCTTTAAGCATGCTAAATCAACTTTCTCTGGATCATAATCTAAGGTTGAATCCATTAAAGTCATCCTTAATGGTTTTTGGGAATAAGAACAAAATTGGCTTTTTGAATGATAATATCAATATAGTTATCGATGGTGTTAGGCTCCCCGTAGTTAAAACTGCTAAAAATCTGGGTATAATCCTGGATACTGAACTAAGGTTTAGGGAGTATGTCAAAAGTCATAAGAGTATTATACAACAACCGTCATGTCCTAAATTTTAAATTGCGTGTCGTTTTTTCCAGCTTTAACTACTGTGATTTCATTTATGGGCCATGCCTTGATGTAGCAGATAGGAATAGGATACAAAGGGTACAGAATACATGCTCCCGCCTTATTTTTGGAAAATTTGATCATATTTCTCATACGTTTAAAAATCTTATGTGGCTAGTAATGAACAACCGTTAAACTTTACATTTGGGGAATTTTTTGGTTAAAACTCTAAATAATCCGGCTCTGCCTCTTTTTTTAAAAAGTAGGTATGTATTTCGAGAAAATAGACATTCACGTGACATGAGATTTCCTAATAGGTTGACGGTGCCTCAACATCAGAGTGCCATGTTTCAATCACTGCTGGTTCATATTATTAAAAAGAATAATGCTTTTGAAGATTACCTAAGAGCAGTGGTCAGAGCAGAAAGTCCATAATACCCCACGGATGTGGAATAATACTTGAGGTGTAGAATATAAATAACTATGGTATGACACTATGTATTTACTATCACAAACAATAAGTGCATATTGTTTAATCATTTATTGTTTAAAATCAAAAATATAAAGAGATTTATAATTGCAACTTACAAAATACAAAGTCAGAAAATCTTTTTACCCTTAATATAATCTTCTTAATATATTATTCTTTATTTAAAAAGAATAAGATAACATACGTTCAAATTATGAAAAAATAACAACTACCTAATCTATTTTTTTTAGATCGACCCAAACATCTCCCTTGGTTCGTAATATTAAGCCAGACTTGTCAAAACTGAATGGTAGCTGCATATTCTTGCTAAGGGTAATGTTATAGTTTTTAACCATTGTGACCAGTCCAATTTTTGTTTGCCAAATCCCAAAACGTTTACCTAAAACACAACATTATAAGTAAAATTCCCATTAATTTTCAGTTTTAGAAAAAGAGGAATAACAATTTTAATGTGGAACTAAAATGAAATTTTTGGAAAAAACTTTATTTTTTATTAGTATACAGTTAAATAGTCTATCGCCGACCGATTGATGGGCTCGCCAATGGTATTATTATTATTATTATTTCTTTTTTAAACAACTGTTTGTTAGTATAGCTAATATTTTCTTAGAGTACAGAAAAGAAACTCGTCATATCCTGTACTGTTTGAAAATGTCCTTACTATACAGGGTCCTGCACCTCACCTCCCGTCTTCTATAGCTCACTTAGTAATTAAGTTGGATTTTTCATATTTTGCAGACCTTATCTGTATCTTAGGCCGCATTTCAGGAAAATATTTTTTTTCATACAGGGTGTTCCAAAAAAGTGTGACGTCATAAGGGTGTATTTTTTTAAATTACATGCCATATATTTTCTTACATTTTTGGGTGCCTCCTATAGTTACCTACATACCCCTAAAATTTTATTAAAATTGATTCAGTATTATAGACGAAAAAAAATAAAAACTAAAAAATATCAGTTTTGCGCCACTGGTATTAAAAATAAATAAAAATAAAAATAATGCCTCGTTAATAAATTTATACATAGGAACTTATTAAATAAGGTATAGCAATTTTGTTAACCAAGTTTGGTTTACACGAATTGTACAGGGTGTCCAAAGTTTAGTGTCAAACTTTGCAAATTTTAAAGCAATTTATTTTTCTTATTTCAAATGGGAACCCCTGTATATTTTTATGTCTTTCGATGCAGAATTAAAAATCAAACTTTTCTCCTAATTGCAACCCTATCGAAATTTCTAACGCATCAAGAGTTATTTGCAGAAAACTAATTTTATCAACTATTCCAACAGTCATTATTATGAATAAATATCGAAGGTGGCTTTGAAAAACAATTTATTGGTAATAAAGTTTATTATATTAATATTATATTATTCTATATACTATATACAAAACTAAAACCAAAAAAATAAACCTGACACGGCACGACACTGCTCAGAAAATGCTTTAATTTTTTTACTAGAACTCCATTCTAGGACCATTGTCCAGGTCGTCCACAAGTTCCAAATTACGTATATTTTATCTTCGTCTCTTCTACGCCATCGGCGGTCACTGGCCTATCTCTGTCTGACAGAATCGATCGTTGAACTGGAGACCGCTTCACCCTATACCAGCCGCTTTAACTGGCGCTTATCACCCCTGACAACGTGCGTAAATTGTGAACGGTTGCCAGTTCTACCAAATTTTCTGGTTTGGTAATATATTATGTATAAGTATACGAGAAACAAGGGTTTGTTAATTAGATGTTTTTAAACACTGAAAACACTTTTTGTCTTGATTTCAGTTATATTGTTTCTTAAGGACTAAAAAATGTATTATTATAATAATGAATGGCTTGTTATTTTTTTCTGTCATACTGAAAACTCCTCGGATTAAAGTATATTTGCAAACTAGCTTTCAAAGAAAGTTACTGACTAACAATTAAATACTGATATAAATAAAACATCTTTAATAAAAAAACTTAAAGAATTGAAGAAGAAAGATCTGACAACCCTGGTTATGAGGTCGGTCTCTTTGAGACTGTTTATCGCCGTATGGAATTATTGGAATGTCCTCAAACTGAGTTTGGATAAATTATAATAACATCTGTTGAAGAATTTCTTCACAAAGATCTGCTTATAACAGTTAACACGGCATTGTTGATGATAAAGTTTATTTAAGAATTTTCAGGCCAGTTATTTAGAAATGATAAATAACTATTTTTGCGTTTTCCTTTAATTTTAGTTAATCATTTTCCATAATGGCAAGTTCAACTTGCATTAGCATTTCGTGTGTCGTAATGTCACTTGGCCTTGGCCACAGGGCGTTCATAGTTTTCTAAGGATTCCCAACATTGTTTTAAAACGTGTTATTACACTAATCCTAGTTTTACCAGGGCAAATATATTTTTCATCAGCTTTTCGTTCATTTCGTTTAAAATTATACCGTGCGAGCAAAAATTATTAGCATCAAAGAGGGCCTTGCATCTAAGGACGTAATGCTTAGCCGTAGAGCTTAATACCTATTAGGTGTCAATAACTATCTGAATTAATATTCAATCAGTTATTCCGTCATCCTTGACACTCGTTACAAGTAATTTGATTCATCGCTAATTTTTCCAATTTCTTGAACAATTCACACAATGGGCTTTACGGAACAGCACAAAAAATTCATGGTTGAAGCGTATTTTCGAAACGCTGTTAGAGTAAATAGTGAGTGGCAAAACAAACCGGGTTTGTGCATAGATGATTTTTAAGAACATTTTCCTAACGTCGCTTTTATTGCTAGGGATTTTTATCATTGCACGAAAAGAACCGTGGCTGTGTTTAGGGAAACAGGTTCTATACAACAAAAAAAAGGAGCAGGAAGAATATCTGTAAATACAGAAGAACTTGTTGCAAACGTTCGTGAAATAATGCAAAATACGGCAACAAATTGTATAAGACGCCTGTTCCAAGAAGTGGGAAGATCTTATGGAACATGCAGGACTATTCTTAAGAAGCAGCTAAATTTATTTCCTTATAAAGTGCAAGTATTCCAAGAATATATAATAAAGGATTATCCAACAATGTGGTAACATTTCTCCAGCGATGCTGGTCAAAACTTTCGAAAATATGAAGAGACGTGTGAATTTATGCTTGGTGCATGGCGGTGGCCAATTTCAGCAATTTCTGTAATTATTTTTCTTTTTCTTTCTGTATATTCTTACTTTGTTAATTTTGTAAACAACAAAAATGAATTTGTATTTGTATACTTATTTTATTAGTCATTAGTTTGACAAAATTTTAACCTAGATTTGGTTAGATATATATCGTCCCATATCATTGTGATCTAAATCAAGCTATACGTTTTTTAATCAAAGCCCTCTTTAATGCAAATAATTTTTGCTGGCACGGTAGTTACACTTTTCCTTTGTGTTATAAGGAATTTAATAACTGCGCGATTTTTGGCATTTTTCAAAAAATCTGATTTACTCACTTTCCTTTTAAGGTGGAATTCTCAACGTCATTCCATCTATTGCCAACCTATAACCTATTTCGCGTTGCTTTTTTTAGTTTATTATTTGATTAACTAACATTTAAATAACATCAATATTGTCGGTACAATATTTAGGTAATATCTGACATATTACAAAAATATCAATTTATTTTATTGCTAATTTTGGGAGAATTGTATAGTAAAAGAAGAATGACATAATAATGTTAAAAAAAATCTTACCCGATATTTTTCGCTACACAATTCTCGTAAAATATTTAATGAAATTCCTTGATATTTATTTAATATGTCAATTATTCTTTCTATAAAATATGAAGACGATAATGATTTTATTTAAATTTTGTGTAAAAGCTAGAAAAATTAAATCAATATACGCGAAAATGGTTATAGGTTGGCAAGCATATTGAAACTCCCACTTTAACTAGTCACGTACAACAATAATACCGCTACAATAAAATTTTTACTCAAAAATGATAAAATAACAACAAATAGTTAAAAATAAAGTGCATATTTTCCAGCGTCAATTCAACGTTAAAAATCGTCTCTAGTATCTTCAAAACTAGGGCATAAAATTTATAGTAACAAGTGGCAACTTACAGAAGTTCGTTGCCTTATAGGAGTATAAATAGATGTTTTATAATCTTAACTGATAAGGATGACCTAAACAATAATATTTTTATGCAATATATACAATTATGTATGTTACACATACCTAATTATATTTTTAACTTTTGAAAAATTTCAATAATTAATACTAAGATTGGAAAAGTGGAACAACAATTAATAAATTTTAAAATAAATACAGGGTGTCTAATGGTGACCGTCCTTTAGAATATTTCGGTAAGATGCCATTTGAATTCGTAAAATTTGGGTTTTCGGGGACTTTCTCGTCAAATGAAGTAACAAAAACCATAATATGCGACTTTCAATTATTATACCGAAACTTGTCTCAGTCAAGCAGTCTATCCGTTTCTGAGAAAAAATTGTTTTTCTCAACTTTTGACTTTTAACAGAGTGTCCCCTAAAATTGAATATCTTTTCAAAAAAAAAGAGTAAAATATCTGCTGTTGAAGTAGATATTATTGTGCTCGATAATAAACAAAACAAAATTGTTGCTGCAATGATCGAGCATTGTAGCATTGTAGCATCGTATTTAAAAAAAATGTTTTCCGACAATTCATTATCGAGCCCAATTAATATACCGTGCGAGCAAAAATTATTGGCATCAAAGAGGGCTTGAATTAAAAAACGTGGGGCTTGGTATAGATCACAATGATATGGGGACGATATAGGTATCTAACCAAATCTAGGTTAAAATTTTGTCAAATTCATATTATGACATGATATGCCAACAAACTAATGAGTAATAAAATAAGTAGACAATTACAAATTTATTTTTGTTGTTTACAAAATTAACAAAGTAAGAATATACAGAAAGAAAAAGAAAAATAATTACATAATAAATATGCTGAAATTGGCCACCGCCATGTTCCAAGCATAAATTCGCACATCTCTTCATATTTTCGACAGTATCTCTGGAGAAAGGTTACCACATTTTTGGATAATCCTTTCTTGTAATTGTTCTAAATTTGCAACTGGTGTTTTAAAAATAGTGTTCTTCAAATGAGAAAAAACGAAGTAATCCATAACCGTTAAACAAGGTGATCTAGGTGGGAATTCAATGTCTGATTGAAAACTGATTAATTTGTCGTCGAAAAAATTGCGTAAGTAGTTAATAGTTTCGGCGGCTGTATGGGCGGTCGCACCGTCCTATTGAAAATATCCAAAACGTAGTTCGTCGTCAAGTAATTGCTCCTCAAATGGATTCAAAATATTGTCTTTATACCGCTGCGCTGTAACTGTGTCATGGAAAAAAATAGGACTAACAATTCTTCTTCGAGAAACAGCTAACCAGACACCAATTTTTTGAGGGTGCAATGTGGACTCTCCAAAAAAATGGGGATTTTCACTACTCCACATGCGTGTATTCTGAGAATTCACATAAACGGAGAGGTGGAACCAGGCTTCATTAAAAAAAAATGTCAGGTCTAATAAATCATTTCTTTCCAATAAATTTCTGGTAAACCATTGAGAGTAATTCCTGCGTCTCTCAAATCTGCGGCTTGTATTTCTTGGAAAACTTGCACTTTATAAGGAAATTAATTTAGCTGCTTCTTAAGAATAGTCCTGCATGTTCCATAAGATCTTCCCACTTCTTGGGTCAGGCGTCTTATACAATTTGTTGGCGTATTTTGCATTATTTTACGAATGTTTACAACAAGTTCTTCTGTTATTACAAATGGTCTTTCTGCTCCCTTTTTGTGTTGAATAGAACCTGTGTCCCTAAACACATCCATGGTTCTTTTCAGGCAATGATAAAGATCCCCAGCAATAAATGCAATGTTAGGAAAATGTTCGTGAAAATCGTCCATGCACAAACTCGGATTGTATTGCCACTCACCATTTACTCTAACCCCGTTTCGAAAATACGCTTCAACCATGAATGTTTTGTGCTGTTCTGTAAATCCCATTGTGTGAATTGTTCAAGAAATTGGAAAAATTAGCGATGAATCAAGTTACTTGTAACGACTATCAAAGATCACGGAATAACGGATTAATTGTTAATTCAAGTAGTTACTGACACCCAACAGGTATTAAGCTCTACGGCTAACCATTACGTCCTTAGATGCAAGGCCCCCTTTGATGCAAATATTTTTTGCTCGCACGGTACTACCACTCCATTTTAAAAATCAATAGCGTTTGACAAGACGTATTCTGATTTAAGAAAACTCCTGTCTTCTGCGCTTTGATAAAAATAAAAACAACCTAATATTTTCATCTTTTTCTAAAATTGTGGTAATTGTTTTCTATAAACTTCATAGCCCATAAGAGGCCCAACAAGTGGCCTACAAATTTTAAATACAGGTAAAAAACACCTTTTACTACCACAAAGAAGACCACTTGGCCTTGTCTATGAAGCCCAGTACTCCTAAGGACAGGTTTTTACCAATTTGATGCAAATAATTTTTGCCCCCACGGTATACGAGCCCTGTCTCAGTGAAGTTGGCCCAATGCAGTGGTAATTTGCTGCTATTTGGTTTCGTTGATTTTTATTAATCGACAGTTTTTTTTGGATTTGTAAGATATCTTTTTCTGTTACAAAATAATCTAGTATTTTAGCCTAATATTGAATAAAAATATCGTATGTTATCAGAAATACATTTTAGTTTTTAATACGTTTTGGCTAATATGACAAATTTCATAAAAAAAAAGTAGTTTTGATAGTTGGGCCAACTTCACTGGGACAGGGCTCGTGTACTACTCCCGCAACGGGAATTTCAATTTTCACTCTTTTCAATTTTAGGCGACACCCTGTTGAAATTCAACAATTGAGAAAAACAATTTTTTTTTTTCAAAAACGAATAGAGGACACAGTTATTGGAGGGTCCGGATGACTATAGGGCCACACGATTTTGACGGAAAAATTTTTTTTTCCTTAAAATAGACACTTTTAATAGTAGTTTTCAATAAAAAAAAATTGCGGAATATGAAGCATTTTTAGAGAAATAAATTATTAAAAAACGAATATGACAGTGGTTCTAACCCAATTTTGTTCTTTTAAATCGACATGTTTGCTGTCATGGACAAGGTACATTTGCAATGTTGCCACGTCTACGAAAATATGTGAGACAAGAAAGAAATAAGAACAAATAAGTTTAATCTGAACCTAACTATAAACTACTAACTCCGCAGCTGCGGCTTTAGTAACACCTTTATGCGGTAATGGCATCATACATTAGCGTTGCGGGAGTCGCCCGCCCCGCAACTATTATAAACATCCTTGGGCTACGCAATAGAACGCCGGCTACGCGACGGCCGCTGCCGCGGCCTAAGTAACACCTTTTTATTGCAAATATTCCACTAAAACTCTCCATCCGTTTTTGAAATTATTTGGATATCCTGAACAGAATTTATCATCTCCATTTTTAATATATTACTCTACTACACTCGAAAATATCAACAAATAAGTTGGCAACGTGGGTAAAGAAAATAAAATAGCAAGGATCCGCGCTTGCCCGCTCAAATTATAAGAATATATTCACTTATAATCTTCCTAGCAGCAGAATTATTACCGATAATTTTTTTCAAGGTCACGAACGGTTTTGTTGATAGAAAATTATTCCGAGTCGAAGACGAGGAAAACTTTCTATCAACAAAAACATGAGTGAAACCGAGAAAAAAATTATCGGGAATTAATTCTGCTGCGTGGGAGATTCGGTAAGAAATTTTCATAAATTGGAGTTTCTTTTAATAATGACCTATTCTCAAAAAAAATTATAAGTTAGCAACAAAATGTATTTTGATTTTATTCTGAGTGACGTTTGCCATAAAAAATAAAGCACTTCATTTTTGACAGAAAAATTATAACTTATTAATTTTATTAGGATAATAGGCTATAGACTATCGCGATAGTCTCCCGTCGCTATAAGCAACGCAAACAAAAAGGAGCCTTCTAATTGGTTTAATATAAATTTATGAAATTTTCTATGAAACACACGGGTAATACGGTCATATTGCTATCTTTGTCTAACCCTCTCAATGACAATGACAACATTACTAGCAGGCACAGCTTCGCCGGTGCATTGATATAATTAATGTTTACATAAAACTGTTTTTATGGTTTTTTTATTAGAAAAAGTGATTTTCTTTAAGCTTTCCGTACCTAAATATATTTAAAAATTGCCAAATTATCGTTAGCCACAAGAATCGCCACTGTAAAACATCTTGTTTTTGTGACCCTATAGTCGGCCAGAACCGTTATTGGAAATAAAGAAAGGAACTCATAAGAAATATGGTATACCGGGTCATTGAAATTATTTTTTAACGCTTATTATAGGAAATTTAAAAATGATAATTCAACAATATTTATTGGAGATCTAAATATTAATATACTCTCAAATACAATACATACTAATGAATATTTAAATATTTTAAATGAATATCAATTTATATCATTTATTAATGATATCACAAGAAAAATAAATAATCAATCTTCATGTATAGATCATATTTTCATTAATACAAAACAAAATTTGTCAAATTTTAAATCATTCATATTTCAATATCAAATTACAGACCATTATCCAATTATTTTACAAAATTTTTCAAATACAACTCAAAATACACAACCTGATATAGATAAATATAAAACATATATTAATTACATTAAATTAAATCAATGTTTAAGTAAATTGAATTGGAATGAATTTTTTATAATGAATACCCCGGACGATTTAAGTAATTTTTTAATCAAAACAATTCAAAATAATGTTGAGAAATGTAAAATTAATATTAAAAACAAGAAAAATGTTCCAAAAAAAGATTGGATATCAAAGAGTTTGTTAATATCAATAAACAAAAAAAATGAACTTTATAAAAGTCAGAGAAATACAGATAATAAAGACGTAATAAATAACTATAAAAATTATAAAAATAAATTAACCGAAATTATTAAAAAAGCTAAAATAAATTATTACAAATCTCAAATAGAAAATAAATGTAATTCATCAAAAGAGTTATGGCAATGTGTTAAAAAATTATGTAATGAAAAAAATAAAAAAGATAATTCAATAAAGTCCATGAAACTTCCAAATGGAGAAGTAACTAATGATCAAGATTTAATATCTAATAACTTTATTGAATATTATTCAAAAGTTGGAGAATCACTAGCTAATAATATATTAAATAAAAATAATATTTCATATGCAACTGTATCAAATAACTTAAATTCCTTTTATCTAAAAGAAACAAATTATCATGAAATAAAAAACATTATAAATAATATTAAACCTAAAAAATCTACTGGTATTGACGGAATAACATCCGAAATATTAAAATCAATTAGTTCACATATCACCAAACCATTAGCTTATTTAATAAATACTATCTTTAAAACAGGAATATATCCAAATGCTTTTAAAATAGGTTTAATAAAACCAATTTATAAAAATGGCAACAAAACTGAATTAGAAAATTATAGACCTATCACACTTATTTCATCATTAGCAAAAGTTTTTGAAAAAGTTTTAAAAAATCGAATAGACAAATTTTTATATAAAAATAAAATCATATCAGAAAAACAATTTGGTTTCCAAAAAAATAAATCTACTCAAGATGCAATTTGTGAATTAACAACTCAAATATATAACTCAATTGATAATAAAAGGCAAAGCATATGTATATTTTTGGATTTAGCAAAAGCATTTGATACTGTAAGTCATGAAATACTTTTAAAAAAATTAGAAATAATTGGTTTTCGAGGAAATGTATTAAATTTATTTGAAAGTTATTTAAATAATAGACCACAACATGTAAAAATTGGTAAAAGTATAAGTATACCAAAAATATTTAACTATGGAGTCCCACAAGGCACAGTCTTAGGACCATTGTTTTTTAATATATATATAAATGATATATTTAAACTAAATTGTCAAGGTAAATTACACAGTTTCGCTGATGATACTGTAATTTTTTATGAAGGATTGAATTGGAATATTGTAAAAAATATAATTATTGATGATTTTATTAAAATTAACAACTGGTTTAATAATAATTTATTAACAATAAATTATAATAAAACAAAATACCTCCCATTTACTTCTTATAAAAGTAATTTACCAAATAATATAAATACTATAAATATTAATGATAATATAAAAATTGAACAAGCTGAAAATATTAAATATTTAGGAATAATTATTGACAAACATTTAAAATGGAATTTACATAGTGAATATATTACTAAAAAATTGAGAATACTTATACCAAAATTTAAACATCTTAAACAATTTTTAGATATTAAACATTTAGAAACCATATATTATTCATTAGTACAAACGCAAATAAATTATGGAATATTAGGTTGGGGTGGAATAAATAAAAATAATCTCCGTAATATTGAAATTATTCAAAAATGGATTTTAAAAATTATTTATAATAAAGAATATTTATACTCTTCTGATATGCTTTATAAAGAAAGCAAAAAAATGGATACCCGACAATTATTTTTTTATAACATATTAATCTATATTTTTAAAAATAAAAATAAATTAAATTTTAATATTCATAAATATAACACTAGAAATATAAATAATATAACGTTAAAAAATAAAATCAACAAAGTTATAGGTCAAAAACATTTTTTAAACATAATTCCTTATATTTTTGATATTCTCCCAAAATCGATTAAAACAATTAAATCTATGATTAAATACAAACAAGAAATTAAACTATGGATAATAAAAAATCAAAGATATTTTTTCAATAATATTATGGATAGATATTTTAAAATATAAAATATATTATATATGATTGCGTATATTGTTGTGATATATTATGTTATATTATATTATTGTGATACATAATATGTATAAAATTCATTATATTCATGGATATGAAATTATAATACCATAATTATTACTCACTACAAGTAAGACTTCGTGAGTTTCATTATATTTCATTTTAGTTTATTCAAAGTTATAATTTAAAATTTGCAAATATTTTATTATATGTACAATATATTGAATAAACTTTTTATTATTATTATTATTATTATTATTATTATTATCCATTTAAAATAATCAAATTTGAGACAAATTCCGCTATACGCAGGACTCGCATCTGATCGCTGTTATTTCATTTGAATATTTACTAAATTTGCAGTATTTAAATCGAATTATTATCCGAAATATTATAATGAACGGCCACCGTGAGACACCCTGTGGATAAATTAGAAAATATTGAATTGAAATACTGACATTAAGAGATAAGTGTCACCAGTAAAGTCAGCATCATGGGATTTTTTTTTTATTAATAGTTTTATTCAAAATTTGACTTTAGCATCAAGTTCTTCTTCGACCGAGATGAAAATTAAGCAAAAAAAAAATAGTAGTCACGTGATTCGCATTATCTGTCAAATTTTAATTTTTTCCAGAAAATAATTTAAAAGTGGGGTTATTTCTGAAAGTATCGAAAAAAATTATTTAAAAAAGGTTTTTTAAATGCAGTTTCTAGCCCACATGCAAAATTTCAGCTGCATAAGATAATTTTGATTTTTTACCTATATTTTGTAAATTGCACCACTTTTGCAAAATAAGACTCAACGCAACCTACATAAAACTTCTTAGTTTTTACAAGGCTTTATTTCAGATGCATTTTCTTTAAAGTAGCGCCTTATTAAATGTGTGTTTTTCTACAAAATCAAAATTGGGCTATTAAAATTTGGTCGCATGTGATGCCAAGTTTATTTGTTTTGGACCCTGTATATAAGGTAACTTCATAAAATAAGTATTTTTGAAAACGTAGTTTATGTCTAAAAATAAAAAAAATAAAAATAAAGTAAAGGGGTTTTAAATTAAATAGTTGAAAATAGATAAACTTTACGTCAAGTTAAACTAAAATTTATTTTCCACTTAATGAACACTTTACTGATGACACTGTGTTCTTTTTTGTCTTAATATCAAGGTGTATTACTTTCAGACACAAACTACGTTTTCAAAAATACTTATTTTATGAAGTTATCTTATACAGGGTCAAAAACAAATAAACTTTGCATTACATGCGACCAAATTTTAATAGCCCAATTTTTATTTTGTAGAAAAACACACATTTAATATGGCGCTACTTTAAAGAAAATGTATCTGAAATAAAGCCTTGTCAAAACTAAGATGTTTTATGTAGGTTGCGTTGAGTCTTATTTTGCAAAAGTGGTGCAATTTACAAAATATAGGTAAAAAATCAAAATTATCTTATGCAGCTGATACTTTGCATGTGGGCTAGAAACTGCATTTAGAAAAAACTTTTTCTAATAACCTTTTTCGATATTTTCAGAAATACTAAAAACTTTTGAATTATTTTTTGGAAAAAAATAAAATTTGACAGATAATGCGAATCACGTGACTACTATTTTTTTGCTTAATTTTCATCTCGATCGAAGCAGAACTTGATGCCAAAGTCAAATTTTGAATAAAGCTGTTAATAAAAAAAATTCCATATGATGCGGACTTTACTGGTGACACTGTATGCTGTCAGGTATTATATTATTAGTTGAATTATACTTACCCACGCAAATTCTCGGACCTTCGCCGAACGGAAGATACGAACAATAAGGTCTTTTCGCCTTATTTTCACTGGTAAATCGATCAGGATCAAACTTCATTGGATCTGGGTAATATTCGGGATCATATTGAATTCCAAGATTAGTAACCATTACAAAAGTACCTGCTTCTATTGTAAAGTTCATTCCTGGGACTGGATAATCTTTCGTACATGCTCTTGGAAGTACTGGAAAAACTGGATATTTCCGAAGAGTTTCTGGAAAAGAAATCTACTTAAAATGGAAATAAAAGTACGAATATTCGTACGAATTTCGTTATGGGTTGATTAGTGAGTCTAGAGTTTGATCGAATAGTATAACAACATTTAGAATAGCTTAAAAAATTTCTATATACAGGATGTTCCTTAATGACGTGCTAGGGTGTAATTCCTCAAGTCATTTTATGAAGAAAAGTTTATTAAACATATGACCTAAACGGCTTAAGTTTTTTGCTACAGGGTGTTGAATTTTGTCTTTTTTAATGCGTTTTTTGTAATATGTCCGAAAGTACTTTAGATAATATTTTTAATTTTGGCATGTGCTAATAGTATATAAAACCACATATTTTAGTTATTAAAGTTATTTTTTTGTCCCACCAGTGGCGTCCTTGCAAACATGTCCTCTGATATTTTTTAGAAAAAAAGTGGTACACTACTGACATTTTTCCATGTGGAAAGTATTTATGATTAGCCTGGTCAATTCTACATAAAAATGGTCTCTTGAGTTTTTCTCCTCAGGGACGCCGTTCTTATATAAAATAATTAAATTAAATAAGCTCTACTATTTATTATTATTAACATTGATAATACAAAATTTTGTTTTATAAAAATTGTTGGAAATGACCACCTTCACTTAATAGGCATGCTTTCGTCCATCTTTGCATCCAATAGCGCACTCGTTCAAACATTCTAGGCGAATTTCGTATTGTTTCACAGAAGGCAATTATTCGCTCCCTTAAATTTTCTAAAGTGTTCATGGGAGTTTTATACACTAGAGTTTTAAGATGACCCATAAGAAAAATCCAAACTATTGAGATCAGGGGATCTTGCTGGCCATTGTTGAGCTCCTCCGCGACCTATCCAACGATTCGGATAAACTGCATCTAAATGGTCGCGAACGATTACACTGAAATGAGCAGGAGCTCCATCATGCATGTACCACATTTGATTCCTTAGCGCATAATATGGTACATCTTCAAGTAACACAGGTAGTTCTTCTTGGAGGAAATGCAGATAAGACTGCCGTTAAGGCGTTAATTATGTTTTTAAGAACGTCACCGTTCCAGGATAACTAGATTTATGTGATCAAAAATTATTCGTCAATACTGCAAAATGTAGCTAATTTAATTTAATTATTTTAATTAAGACCAGTGTGCCTGAGGAGAAAAACGCAGGAGACTATTTTTATATAGAATTGATCAGGCTAATCAGTAATAATATCCGCATGGAAAAATGTCAGTGGCGTACCACTTTTTTTCTAAAAAATATCAGAGGACATGTTTGCAGGGACGCCACTGGTGGGACAAAAAAATAACTTTTATAATTAAAACATGTGGTTTTGTGTCCTATTAGCACATGCCAAAATTAAAAATATTATCCAAAGTACTTTCGGTGATATTACAAAAAACTCATTAAAAAGTATCTTGGGAAGACACCCTCAAGAAAGCATTTATTAATTAAGACTGTAAGGGGCGTTAATATAATAATCGAAAGAGTGCCTTAATATCTTGTAATTTACTCCATACGCATCGAAAGAAGAAGAGTTATTGATTTCCTGAAAGGACCTCTCAACCTCCCGCTCGGTCGCTGGATAAAGAAAAAATGTTTTGTTTGTAGTTGGTACACCCTGTAAATATTCCAATGCGCCATGGCCAGAGCCACTGTCGGGTAGACTCGCAATAACATCACCGGCTATCCCCGCAAAAAATGCGTTGAACTCGTCCGGCGATAAATTGGTATTTAAAAATACTATACAATTCTAAAGAATTGTTTATGTTGTTATTTTTTTTCTCGCTATTTATTAATTTCCATGCGACGCGCGACTTATTTGTTGACATCGTTAGGAATTTATCGCAGGCTTGTTTTTTGGCCGCCTAGATCGATCTTTTGTAAGACTTATCGTGCTCCGTGTAAAGTTTCCTATATAAAGGACACCCCTTACTTGTACTTATCATTTTAAGGCACGTTACCTGATCACGCATCTTTCTTAAGTCGTCATTAAACCATTTTAGAGGTAATTTAGTGTTTTTACGCAATAAGGATTTTTGAGGAAATAGATACCCACTAAGCAAAAAAACAACCCAATTTCGTTAAATTTATGTTTTTACGTTACATTGTTACGTTGTACAAAAAGGTTTTGATACGGCGCTATTTCGAAACGTACTGGTCGTAATGTCCGCCAACATAACAAAATCGCAGTTGCATTTAGAAATCAACGTGTTTGATTCGAAAACTATAACAAACTGGTTTCGTTTTTGAGATGTTTATATTAAGGACTTTTCAAAAAGTTACAATTACGTTGCTTATAAGATGTTTTTGTTTCGAAACTATAACAAACCAATTTTGTTTTAAAAAGGCAATAAATGCAGACACAATAAACATTATATTATTTAAAAATGTTTTTTTAAATAGACCAGACGAAACTGGTAGGGGCAGCTTAGCTCTACAATTTAGCACAATAATTTTCAATTGTAGAACAAAGCTGTCCCTACCAATTTTGTATAAGAAACTTTTTGCATTTTATATCGTTTTCGAGCTATAATAGGTCCTTCAAACATCGTTGGGTTACCCTGGGTACAGCCATTAAAAATGATGAAAATAGTTGGGACTTTTTCAAGACGACGTTGATAGAGTATCTCTCGAGGCATTCCCAACTAAGCCCATGTTTTAGCTTTTATTTGAAGCGTCAAAGAAAATGGTAAATTTTAATATTCGTTAACCAAACACCCCCTCCCCCAAACTCTAGATATTTTTTTGGGATAGGTATTTAATAAACTGTCTTTTAAATTTGGCATTATTCCCAATAATATTTAAAATAAATGATATTGGATTAAAAGATTATATTAAAAAAACATATACATGTAATGTTATAAATATGTAATTAAAAAAGTAATAAATCAACGTCTTGTGAACCTGAAAAAAAAATTATAAATTAATATACTTTACAATATAATCAGCTACAAATAAATTTGAAGAGCTTAAAAGAACCCCGCACTTCTCTTATGGAAAATGGCCCTCGGTCAAATTTTCTAAATTTTTAGTATGTTGCAGAGAGTGCCATTCTGATCAAAAGTGTTCATGGCCAAAACAATATCTACAGACCATTTTTCAGATACAGGGTGTCCAAGTTGCAAAATATAAATTTTCACTACATTATATTTTCGTAGTTTATAATATGAATTCGTTTTGTTTTACTAAATTTTTGATGGCCCTGTCGTAGATAGAATAGAATACTATAAAAATAGTTTAAACTCTTTTATTATATACCGGGTGAGTGACGAAAATTATTTAATATTTTTTGTTAATCATTGTATTTTCGGCATTAAATTAAATGTTTACAAAGTAATACTGTAGATGATATTAGCTTGGAGCAAGCTATCAGAATTTATATTATTTATATTTATACAGGGTAAGTTAAAAATTTTTTTATTAGTTTTGAAAGAAATTTTGTAAATATTTCTTTATGTACTACTTGTCGCTTATCGTATGCTTCCAAATATATATAATTATCAAGATTATACAGGGTGTTTCCGATGATAAGCGATAGAAAAATAACAAAAAACTGCAAGTATTTATAAATCACCCGGTATATAAAAAATAGATCGGTTAATTTCGTTATTTTTTAATATTCTTTGCTTGAAGTGTTTTGCTAACATGTTTGCTATTGATTTCCCTTTTCCTATGACCAGTTCTTTAGTAATTTGTATTTGTTTATTTCATGTCATTACAAAAAAATTAAGATATACAGCGTCGAACAGACTCAAAACTCAAAAAATAAGCAAATAAAATACCAATTTTTTCTTAAATTTCAATAAAATTTGTTATATAAGTTTATTTTATGGTTAAAAATAAATATATTTAATGCTATACAGGGTGTTTCAAATAATTAGGGGCCTACTTATTATTTTTGGATATAGTAAATTGTTCATAGTTTTTATAATAATAAACTTTATTTTTCATATTGTGTTAATACATCATAAAAAATAACATACCCAACACAAAAGAAATGGCATCAAATATATATATATTTCTTATTTGCAATACAGTGTTAGAATCTCATAATTATTTGAAACACCCTGTACAGCATTAAATATATTTATATTTAACCATAAAATGAACTTACATAACAAATTTTATGGAAATTAATAAAAATTGCTATTTTATTTGCTTATTTTTTGAGTTTTGAGTATGTTCGACGCTGTATATCTTCAGAACTGGTCATAGGAAAAGGGAAATCAATAGCAAGCATGTAAGTAAGACACTTCATGCAAAAAATATTAAAAAATAATGAAATTTAACCGATCCATTTTTAATATACCGGGTGATTTATAAATAAATGCATTTTTATGTTATTTTTTTATCGCTTAGCATCGGAAACAAGGAAACACCCTGTAAAACCTTGATAATTATATATATTTGGAAGCATACGATAGGCGACAAGTAGTACATAAAGAAATATCTACAAAATTTCTTTTAAAACTAATAAAAAAAATATAAACTTTTTTTGAGTTACCCTGTAAAAAATATAAATAATATAAATTCTGATAGCTTGCTCCAAGCTAATGTCATCTACAATATTACTTTGTAAACATTAAATTTAATGTCAAAAATACAATGATTTAACACAAAATATTAAATAATTTTCGGCACTCACCCGGTATATTATAATAAAAAATTTTTAACTATTTTTATAGTATTCTGTCCTATCTACGACAGGGCCATAAAAAATTTAGAAAAACAAAACGAATTCATATTATAAACTAGGAAAATATAATGTATTGAGAATTCATATTTTGCAACTTGGATCTCAAAAACTGGTTAGCAGATATTGTTGTGGCCATGAACACTTTTGATCAGAATGGCTTTCTCAACATACTAAAAATTTAGAAAATTTAACCGAGGGCCATTTTCCATAAGAGAAGTGCGGGGTTCTTTAAGAAACTAATAAAAAAATTTAGAAAAAATACTTCGCAACCAAGATTCTATATTTTTATTATTTTACAAAATATTCCAGTGTATGACAGCTGAAGCCAATAAGATTTTGGTAAAAAAAAACGTATTTTTTTAAATTTTAAAGTCTTAACTAAAAATTAAAATTCTTTAATAGTTCAAGTAAAATTATGTACTTTTAAATGGTGATTATTAGAGCAATAATTTTAAGTTTGATTAGTAAATTATATTACTTTCTTACTAACTACACATACCTCTTCTCTCTTGAGTCGTTGATTGTCGCGACGAAACCATTCCATGATGACTGACTCCCTGACTCTAGGTCCCGGTCGTTGGTTGTGAATACTTGTTGTACTGCATCTAAATATTTGGAAATTAAAACTTATTATAATTTATGTTAACTTATTGATGAATATTTTGGCAACAACTTCTCCAGGTCAAACCTACCTATTGCTTGGTCCTGGCAAGCCTAGACATTAATCAAATTAAAAATCTCCAGGTCAGACCAAGAGGAAACAGTAGCAACCCTCAGCCATACATGTGTACTATATATGCATGTTTAGCAATTAATTTAAAGATAGTTTTAAAAATATTTATAGGGGCAGGGCTATTTAAGTTCAATAATTCATACATGTGGTTTATTCTTAACGAATTTTAATGGCTTTCAGTCTCGGGTCTTGGCACTTAGAATTGACCAACCTGTACGTTTACTTGCAGACCTGTACGAAACATAGAAACAGACAATTTCAAATATAAATGCAGCACTTTAGAACGAGACCTTAATTTACTAGCATAAAGTTTAAACTAAAAGAAAATTATAGACATGTATCTTGTAGCCTCGCTGGTAGTAGGTACCTATCTGTAGGCGTAGCGGCGTAGGTTGTAGGTTACAATGCAAATATATCAATAACTTTTGTTTTATAGAAACTAATGCAATGTACTTACCTTTCTAACCATTTTTTGTTCTTTTCGGAAACCTCCAAAACCACAAAAAATAAATTATAGCACAGCCGATGACAAATAAATGCAGACGCGTGGGACACGAAAAAGTGAGGTTCGGTTAGTTCGGTGAATGGTTGGCGTCAACGGTGGAGTTCCGTTCAGAAAACGAAACTGACATGAAACTTGTTTTACATTTTTGCGACGAAATCTATCAGTTATCTCCCGAACATAACGGGTTTGAAAATAAAAAATCATTATAGTAACGGTGCAGGGGTAACGTTATCTGTTTAAACAAAATAGTTCCTGATCTGAAACGTTTAGAAAAAAGCATAACGAGCACGCAATTAAAAGAGCGTTCTTTTAATGGAAACATGTTGACGTTAATAAAAGAGTACATAAAATATACGGTTTTAATATGTTTATTTGTTCAATGAAACAAGTACAGTAACGAGATTATGTTAAAGAGACGTAAATATTAAATACGTTCCTAGAAAATGTAAAAACGATGATAAAAGAACGTTTGAACTAAAACGTTATATAAGTTACTTTTAAAAAACGTTACGAAACGCACCAAAGCTGTTTTTTGCTTAGTGGGTAATTTATATTTGAGCAGTACAAGTCGGTCAAAAACTTGCCCATGGTGCAAGCCGAAGTGTCTTCCCGATAAAAAGCTGTCCAGTCCGCCCTCGCAATACTGTCCCTGAGCTTACTTAGGCCCCTGCGGGTTATTTTTCTTGATATATATTCAGAAATTCGTTCCTCCACAGAGAAATTGAATGAGATGCTTTGCCCTAAATGGTCTGAGAAACCAGGATTTATGACATCAGTGCTAAGTTCCGTAATGATAGTAAAAATACCGTCTATACAACTAGATGAATTTCGGTCGATTCTTGTTGGCTGAAAAATAGTTTGTTTTAAATTAAACGATCCAAGCAACTCCAGCAGACTGCCAGCATTAGGCAGATGTGGGGCTTATCAAAATGGACGTTAAAATCGCCCATTAAAACAATGTTTCTGTTAAATTTTCTGTGTATGTCACTCAAAAGACCCTCCAAATTATTTATAAAAATACTAAAGTCGCCATTTACACAAGAGCGATAAACGCCGATTATGATCACGTTTCTTGGTTCAACTCCGCAGAATTACGAGTAAAAATCAACACTATAAGAGGACAAAGCCAAGGGTTTGCAACCCGATACATTTTTTACATATATACAGACCCCCCGTGTATGTATTTTTTTCTGCAATAATAACTAAGTGAACTATAACCTGAAAGATTTATATACTTAATACAATCTTCTTTTAAAAAGTGCTCTGTGAAACAGAGGACGTCAAAATTAAATTGATCCAAAAATACCGATAACACGTCAGATTTATTGTTTAAACTTTGAACATTTAAGTGAAAAGCGCTGAAACCCTTAACGAAGTTGTGTTTAGTAGTCTTATTCAATTCTATGTTTTTGGGGGTTGCGTCCTTCGTAATAGCAATAAAGTATTTTTTATAATTTCAATGGTTTAACTAGGTCCATTACACTGGCCGACAAGATTTTTCTAACACAGGTCAGCTCATTATTTGTATAATGGAAATACCCTTCTAATAATAGAAAAAATATTCGGAAAGCCCCAATACGTACCATTTTTCAATAGCTTAATAAGACCATATTACATTAGCAGGTATAGTCAATTTAATTAGGGGACGGTTAAAATGGATGCATTTTATGACAGAGAAATTACCTGAACTGTATTACTTAGAATATTATACATAAAATTAACATTAAACATTAGTCTTCTGTTGAGTTTCGAAGTGAGTGGTTCTCTGTGTATAGATAAAAAAGTTTTTTTAAGAAAGAAAATGTCGAATCAAACGCGCCGGAGTTGCAAAATTTCTCCTGACAGATTTTGTTACATTTGTGGAGCATTTATGGTGAAATCACAAGCCAGGCCATTTTCTGAAAATGTAAAAAAAGCCTACTTCAAATATTTTGGTGTTTTAATTGGAGATCAAGACAAGCAGTGGGCTCCCCATGTGTGTTGTGTTAGTTGTAGCGTGTCATTGGTGGAGTGGATGCAGGGAAAGAGAAAAAGCATGCCTTTTGCAGTTCCAATGGTATGGCGAGAACCCACTAATGATTTTGACAATTGCTATTTTTGCCTGACAAAGACTGAAGGTTATTCCAAAAAGGGAAAGCACAAGATTGACTATCCAAATTTGCAGTCTGCCATACGGCCTGTTCCTCATAATGCAGATTTACCAGTGCCCATTGCGCTTTTAAATCCGCAAAATATTGTTTTGGAAGATATTGGAGACAACGCATCATCAGGCAGCTCCGAGGAACAGCGTACCGACCCTGATTTTACTCCAGGGCCCAGTTCCGGCGAGCCACATTTCATTGTTCAAAGTGAGTTAAATGATTTAGCACGTGATTTGGGGTTATCAAAGCAACAGTCAGAACTTCTTGGTTCCCGTCTTCAGGAATGGAACTTGTTAGCCAAAGAAACCAAAATTACAACTTTCAGGAATAGAAATGCTACGTTTTCTGCATTCTACAGTATGGAAAATTCGTTGTGTGCGTGTACTGATATCGATGGTTTAATGCAGGAACTTGATATTGAGCATTCTCCCTGTGAGTGGCGCTTATTTATAGACTCGTCTAAATACAGTTTAAAAGCTGTGTTATTGCATAATGGAAATTTAAAACCCTCTATACCAGTTGCCCATTCAGTGACGATGAAAGAAAATTATGAAAATATGCGCACACTTTTAAATAAAGTAAACTACAACAGGTATAAATGGCAGATATGTGGGGACCTAAAAGTTATAGGAATTTTAGTAGGACTTCAGGGAGGATTTACAAAATATTGCTGTTTTCTTTGTTTGTGGGACAGCCGTGCAGTAGATCAGCATTATGTAATAAAAGATTGGCCACAAAGAAGTGAATTTCAGCCGGGATCTCAAAATGTTAAGTTTGCACCTCTTGTAGACCCCAAAAAAGTCCTTCTGCCTCCTATTCACACACATTAAACTTGGGCTGATGAAAAACTTTGTGAAAGCTATGAATAAAGACGGGGATGGATTCAAATATCTAAGACACGTATTTCCCCAGTTAAGTGATGCCAAATTAAAAGAAGGCATTTTTATTGGGCCATAAATTAGAAAATTGCTGGACGATGTCAACTTTACAGAGAAGCTTACCAGGCAGGAACTCAGAGCATGGAACTCATTTGTTAGTATAGTAAAGGGATTTTTTTGCAACAATATGGATGCAAACTATCAACAGTTAGTTGATGAACTTTTAGATTCCTACAAATCGCTTGGTGCCCGAATGTCATTAAAAATTCACTTCCTCCATTCCCATCTGCCATTTTTTTCCTGAAAATTTGGGAGCTGTCAGTGACGAGCAGGGTGAAAGGTTCCACCAGGATATCAGGACAATGGAAATTCGCTATCAAGGACGATGGGATCCAGCCATGATGGGTGATTACTGTTGGTTTTTGAAAAGAGAAGATATGACCCCTCATAAAAGGAAAAAATAAGATTTAATTAGTGTGTTTACTTAATATTTGTAATGTTTGTGTTTTTCTTAGATGTAAGGTATGTTTTGTAGGTGTAAAAATTTAAATATAGTCGATATACACAGTTAGAAAATTCTTAAATTATTTTTTCAATAGATATTAAATATTGTAACATTAAATGTGGTACTATAAATGTAACAAGAAAACGTTACGTGTTACAACTTTTTTTTTCTCATTTTTGTATTTGGATAGGTCCATTCTACCACAAGATGCTATTTAGCTTTGTGTTATAACAAAAAAAAATTTTTTGTCGGCCAGTGTTATTAGACAGAAAATAAAAGCAAACTTTTTGATTAGAATCATCCCATCTTCAACAAGCAAATTTAAAATTCAGGCAAAGCAATTTTCTACTTACTATTTTTGTGACGAATGTATATAGATTTAACATATTTACTTACCATCCACAACTCTATCCAAATACTCCATTTCGTTTACTGCATCATAAGTAACATTTCCATTATGTCTATCCAAAACGGTTTTTATTTCCTGCCTTAATCTTTCCTGAATTTCAAGGTTCGCTCCCAGCTCGTACATTGCGAAAGTCTGAGTACTGGAAGAAGTTTCGAAACCAGCTTCGAAAAATACATACATCTGCGCAGCAAACTCTTCAAAAGTTAGAGGGTCCATTACGCCCTTTCCATTAAAGTCAGGATGGTCTTTCGTTTCGTCACACAAATCTATTAATAAATCTGCCAAATCGTTTCTTCTGACGTTTTTCTTTTCGCGGTATTCTTTAATTTCCCTAAACATGTTCATAAAATAGTTGGTGGCACTTTTTGTGAATATTTTAAAGTTAAACATGGCTAGGATCTGCCGCGGAATTAACAGTACAATGGTATTATTGGTTCTGCTCCATTGGTAGTCAAAGAAAACTCGACCTTCCTTTATGAGTGTTTCGTTTTCATTATTTAATGTATTACTTTCCATACCAAACGCACATAAAGTAATAATATCTGTAGCAAAACGACTTAAAACATCCTTTATATCAACGGATTTTTTAGCTAAAGCATATTTGTCTAACGATTCAATAAAAACCCTACTTATTCTTTCCATAATCACCACATTAGTTCTCATTTTTGCAGCTGTAAAAGCTGCCGGTAGTTTTGCTCTTAAATTTTTCCATTTATAATTTTCCATGTTAAAAACATGCCCTGAAAATGGATCTGCATTTTCTTCAATATACAATCCATGGTTTGGAAAAAATACAAAATCGGAAACAATTATCTTTTTTATTAAATCGTTTTCTATGGGCATGTAGACCGGTTTGCCAAAGAAGTAAGCTCCACCGTGTTTCCAATTCCTTTTTTTCATTTCCAAATACCAGTCTGAAAACATTTCACCGAAACTGGATTTTCCAAGAAATAGATTAGCAGCATTGCCAAATGGTATAGTAGGTTCCAAGAAGTTTATACCTCTTTTTCTCCAATACGAGAAATAGTTTTTATAGAGTAAAATAATCAATATCAAAATTATAAGTGTTATACTAAACATGCTCCATGTAAAAGATGATGTAGGAATTATTATCAATTCTAAAACAGAAAATTAAACATGTTAAACAGATTAATAAATAAAAAAATGGTATATTCGATGTAACTAACACAAATTTCAAAACACAATATTTTATGTCACTCGCATATTTAAGAAACTAGAATGGTAAATAGATTAAAATTAAATGTTTCTAAAGCAAAATTTATGGTTATTGGAAATAACGTGAATTATACTGATATAAATGTATTTGTTGATGATGAAAAATTGGAAATTATAGGTACATTCATTTAAATATTTGTGAGTAATTTTATTATGGGTTCTAAATTAAAATTGGAATAACATTTTTAAAAACTAAAAACCAGATTTAGTAAAATTTTAAGTTCATTTTTACCATAATCAATCTATAATACTACAATTTTACCCTATTTCTTATATTGTTTAACCATTTTATACACAGCAAATGACGGTGTATTTATTAAACTGCAAGATTTGCAAAGTAAAGCAATGTGTTTGTTTTATTTTTATTGTGAATTTTTTATTTTATGTTTGAGTAACTTCAGTG
Source organism: Polydrusus pterygomalis (assembly GCA_963969555.1). NCBI lineage: Eukaryota > Metazoa > Arthropoda > Insecta > Coleoptera > Curculionidae > Polydrusus > Polydrusus pterygomalis. Next base: position 56,011,930 of record OZ018379.1, read on the forward strand.
GTTAAATGTTAAAAATATAATATTTTTATGATTTGTATCTTCATTTTTAAAATACATAAACTTACTGCTTTCTCATTTAAAAGATTTTATAACTCAAAATTTTGAAAATCACAACTATTCAACTAGGTATAAAAACGATTTTTATCTAGATACACTGAGGAAAATGATATAATACAACAGGTCTGCTAAGTTATAATTTGTATCGATAGCTTACTTTTTATTAACTCATATTAAATAAATTGTTAGTGTATCAAACCCGCATTAGTGTTGTATCAATTTAAGATTTGCTAGAACAGTGTTTTTATTGGTAGAAATCATTTTCATTAGCAGCACAATCTTGTTGAATAACGAACTACTTTTAATACAGCAATTTTGTTAAGAAATAAAATGTATCTTCTTAATGTTACGCATTTTGTTCCTAGTAAAACGTTTTTTCTACAATTAAGAAAGCAGAACAGCGTCCCCAAAAACAAATTATATCCGTTAGAGCCTATAATCCACCAAGACGTTGATGGGGGTTCGTATAGCGATCGGCAATCGCCGCGCGCCAAAGTATTGGTTTAAACGTATTTGTTGCACAGGTTACACGTTGTACGGAGTCGTCTAGCTGTCCTGTCTGAATTTGAATTCTATTGATATCAATACCTGTTTCAATTAATTTATTTTTATCTACTTTGTATATAAGTTTTTTTTAAACTTTGCATGTTGGATAAAGCAATAGAAGATTCTTATTTCGCACAACCCATCATTAGTATTGGACTTTATAATCTATGGACGAATTTTACGATCTCCGTAAACCATGTTGCATAATAAATAATCATAATAATATTACACTGTTAAAAGAAAAGAATCAAATTTAACTTTTTTTTTATGTCCCAGAAAGTCCACTCCCGTTTTTTTGTCAATTTAACTAAAACCGCTTCAGTCAATCAGTAACTCATAAAATATGTTATTACTATTTTGACATTAATCTGATTTTATTGTGCAGTAAAAATTACAACTTAATTAGTTAATTTGACACATTTTTTATGTTAGTATTAACTTATTTTAAAATTTTAACTAAAAAAGATATTGATAATGATTATAAACTTTATCAAAGTTACTAGTATTTGGTTCATTTGAACCGTAAAAGAATTGCATGTTAATTTTAGTTAGCTGTTATGTTAAAACGACTTCCAGAAAAGTTAGTTCTTAAAATCTAATTTTCACTAAACACAAAAGAGTTAAAATAACTATACATTTTAAGTTAAATTTGATTTATTTTAATTGATTATAAATTTTTTTGATTCTCACGTCCAGGATTTCTAACAGTGTATGAAACATGGTTGCACACCAATAGAAATACCAATTAGCCAAAGGTAATATGCTAGGTTTGACGCCTCCCTACGTGCTCTTATGATAGGGTATACACTTCCTAGGGACCAGTAGCTCAGTGGTGATTATCTATACATGCGCCGTAGGCTGTCGTGCTTAGACTGCGTAGAAAGCGTAAAATTTCCCCTTTTAAATAAACCAGGGTTGATATTTCTTATTTTATCGTAAAATGTATACAGCGTTTCATAACAAGGTCACATAAATTTAATTTGTAGAGGCTATTACTTTTTTTACCTTAATATTTTCAATGTTAAATACAAAAAAATAATGATAATTTACGACATGCCTAGGCTACATGTAAACAGAGCCAACGTTGACTGCGATTTTTTTTTTTGGTTTTACGTTACTTTGATGATTTTGCTTAATGTGGATAGGTATCATAGTTTATTACACATAAAGCGCGATGTGTTATTGGTTTTTACATGCGTTAAATAAAGCAATAAAATGCACTATTCCCCCTTGTAAGGATAATTATTTCTCCTTAAACAAAAGAGGCAAAGCTTGGTGGAATAAAAGCTGCTCTAACGTAATATAGTTAAAGATAGCGTTGTATGAAATTAAGGGCAAGAAATCTCTTATTATCAAAGGTACTAAAAATAAAATGGATTTTATATAATTTATACAGGACGATTAAAATAATTTAGAACTAAATTTGAAATTATATTAAGATTAATCAATATCTGCCTAAAATATGGGGAAATACCTGAAGATCTAAAATGTTCTATTATAACACCAGTTCCAAAAATTAAAAATACAAAAAAAAACTGTTAAGTGAGGCCAATAAATATATTATGGGATATTGAAAAATTATTGGAAATGTTTATGAACAGATACCACTCGAATTTATTGAAGAAAACAAAATTTTAGTAAATATGCAAGGAGGTTTTAGAAAAGGATATTCAACAGAAACGGCAATCCAGTCTGTAATTGAAAATTGGAAGCGAAGCGTTGACAAAAATGAAGTTGTATTGGCAGTATTTTTGGATTTTAAACGTGAATTCGAAACAATTAATAGATGATTTGATGATGATGATGATGATTTATTAAAAAAATTATATCAGTATGGATTAAGGGGAGTTGTTTATAAATGGTTTTAAAATTATTTAAGTAATAGGCAGCAAAAAACAAAAATTGATAATATTTTTTCTAAAAATGAATATAATAATATTGGGGTACCACAAGGTAACATTTTAGGTCCATTATTATTTATTCTTCATATAAATGATATGCCAAATGTTTTAAAACAAAGTTTTATTCAAATGTTTGCTGATGATACCTGATTATATATAAAGGAAAAAAATAATCTTGATTGTATAGAAATTTTAAATTTTGAATTAAAAACTATATCAAACTGGTAAATAAATTAAATTTAAAAATGTTTCTAAAACAAAATTTATGGTTATTAGAAATAACGTGATTAATAAAGATATAAATATTTTTGTTGATGATGAAGAATTAGAAATTATAAAAATTTGGGAGTCATTTTAGATTCTAAGTTTACATTTGAATTACATTTTGAAAATCTGGTATCTAAAATTGAAAAAAAATTAATTATTTAAAAAGAATTAGTCAAAATTTAAGTTTATTTTCACGAAAAACAATTTATAACACTATAATTTTACCTCATTTTTTATATTGTTTTTATACACAGCAAATGATGGGGTCTTTAATAGACTCCAAGTTTTGCAAAATAAAGCTATGCGTATAATTTTAAATGTGGATAAATATACGAAAATAAATTTAATGTTAGAGAAACTTCAGTGGTTAAATGTTAAACATTTAATATTTCTTTTGATTTATACTTTTATTTTTAAAATACAACATAACTTACTGCCTTCTCATTTGAAAGATTTTATAACTCAAAATTTTGAAAATCATAACTATTCAACCAGGTATAATAAAGATTTTTGTCTAGGGAGGGTATCAAAACATTTGACATATAGAAAATCGGTTTTCTAGAAAGGATTAAGTGAATATAATAACTTGAATATTTCAATTAACTCCCAGACTTTGATCAATTTTAAAAAATCATTGAAAAATTATTTAATTAAAAAACAAAATAGTGACTGATACAATTTTATTAATTTTTTTTTTAAAATAATTTATAGATGATATTGTTAAATTAGTTTAAATATTTTATAAAATTTGTGCAGCACATTGCTAAATAAATCTTGTTACTACTACTACTACTACTACTACTACTACATGGTGACAGAATAGCAATTGTAATTTTGGAGAATTTTACGTATAAAAAATCGAAAAGTTCGTTTGCAAGAACTAGCAAGTTAGGTATGCCAGAGCATAGCAGCAAACTTTAAAAAAAAAAAAGGTTAAGAGCTATAATAGATCTCGAGAATCATTGTAGCTACCGAGAAAATATTTAGGCAGGAGAAAACCACAAACAATAATTTAAAAAAAAATTTTTACATGCAAAGTATTACGAAACTATCTATACTTTTTCATACTTTATCTATACTTTAAACATAAAAAGTACTAATACAGTGTTATATTTACCCAGCAAATTAAAGAGTACGCTATCCATTATAAAATTATTTTAAATTTTTCTGTACCAACAAATAAAAATGGGCTTTGTCGAGATAAATGTAAATACAACTGAAGTACATTCTTATAATTATTTTGGGTATTTCTTTTGAGTTTTATCATTGTTTATTATGCATGTTTTGACAATTTAATTGATACAGTGATAATATAATAAGTAAATACCGGATGCGCACTAGAATTTTTGGGATACGCGACAAACTATGAACAAGTAAAAAAAAATAATAAAGCCGGAAAACTACAAAAATATTTAAAGAGTAATAAAATTTCAAGTCTCAAAAAAATCCTTTTTAAAATAAATAAATACTGATTTAGAATTTTGCATGTATTCTCCTACTTTCCAAAGTTATAGGATCGAATATAATGCATTGCCTGTACACATACTTTTCTCGCTAAAATAATGTACGTTGAGGTCAATCAGGGGAAAATATTATTATTTAATTGGAAATTTTAATAAGTAGATTATTTAAAAACATATCAATTATTGTTGAACCACAGATAGAGATAATACAGAAAATTACATGCATTTATTTTCAACCAATTAGAAGGCTCCTTTTTGTTTACGTTGCTTATAGCGACGGGAGATTATAGCAATAATTTTGTTAGTTCCGAAATTAATTATTAGTGATAATTTTTCTGTCAAAAATGAAGTGCTTTATATCTATTGGCAACAGTCACTCAGAATAAAATCAAAATACATTTTGTTGCTAACTTATAATTTTTATTAATACTAACCAATTTGCTTTACATATCGACCACCGGTGCTAGAGAGACACATCAAAAATTTAACTAAACTCATCGGAAATATGTTTTTTTAAGTTTCATTTGACACTATGTAGACATGTAATTTCAATGGTGGAAAACGAATTAATGTTTTTAATGTTCCTGAAATTTTAGTAATAAACGTTAGTTACTTACAAGCAAAATCAAGTTCTATTGTAAAAATGCAGTACGTCATATTAAACTAAACTCATCGGAAATATGTTTTTTAAAGTTTTATTTAAATTTAAAACTATAAAGACATCGAATTTCAGATAACAAATTTGTTATTTAATGTTTCTCACATTTTAGTAAGAGTTACTAACGGCTAAAATGAACTTCATTTCTAAAACTCTAATTAGTTACAATTAACTAAAGCCGCCGTAAATATGTTTTTGTAGCATTTTAGCAAAAAAATTACAATAAGAAAAACCTCTAATTTATGAAATTTTCTTACCGAATCTCCCACGCAGCAGAATTAATTCCCGATAATTTTTTTCTCGGTTTCACTCATGTTTTTGTTGATCAAAAATTATCCCGAGTCGAAGACGAGTGACCTTGAAAAAAATTATCGGTAATAATTATGCTGCTAGGGAGATTATAAGTGAAAATTTCACACCTGTACTTTTTAACCAATCAGATACCTTAATTATGGCTAGTTACCATGGCAACTAAAAAAATTTCCGGAAATTTTTTCAAGGCGCCACGATATTTAGGTGGACATTTTTTGACAGTTGAAAAGGTAAACATATGATCTACAACCATTAAATAATGTACATATACCTGTGAATGATGCAAAATATCTGAATTATGTAACATTATTATTTATTATTCGCTATAACGTTTCATTAAACAGAAGAATGTACAAACATAAGATTTAAATGTTGCTTGAATTCTAACCCATCCTCTCTTCTTAATGGTGAATAGGAAGGTGACGAATTAATTAGATGTCTATATAACCTATAATAATTAAATTTATTTCGTTATTATTTTGCTTATTAGTGGATATCATTAGAGATTTGCCAATGAAGATATTAGTTCAACATGAAATAAATTCTAAAATATATATACAGGGTGTTTCATTAAGATCGAAGAGCGGCCATATCTCGAAAACTACTGGGCATAGAAACTCAGGAAAAGAAAAATGATAATAAAAGTGACCATGAGAAAATTCTGGAAATAATTTTCAAGTTCCGCATTTTGCCGCAAGAGGGCGTAATTGAAAAGTAAATTTTTAAATTTTACTTAACTCCAAAAATTTCACATTAAGGTATATGTTTGATAACACCATTTTAAAGCTTGGGCAATTATGCATCATTTTGGTCTTATGCTCATTGGCGTACCGACTTTAATAAGAGTGGGGGAAGCTGTTGAAAGTGTAAACATTTAAATCGCTGTAACTTATAAACGACTTATCCGATTTTAGCAAACTAAAGACTGTTTGGAAGAGAAATGTATGCACTTTGACCAATCGTATTTAGTTGTCCATAATAGTTTTAAAAAAATGCTAGAGGGCGTAATTTGCAATAACAATACATTTTTTGATTTTCCTCCGAAAAAATAAATCAGACCGTATAATTATGATACCATAATCGAGAAGGAGATAAAATTTGCTAGAAAAAATATTAAAACCGCAGCTCGCCGCTCTTCGACCTTAATGAAACACCCTGTACATAATAGGTATATCCATCATATTTCGTTAAATAAAAAAAAATTACCAACTTTAGTTACACCAAATGTTAAAACCCAGTTGGGTATTAGTTCAGTCTATCGCCCTTTCATAATTTTAGGTTACTAAAGGTGGTAGAAATGTATTTTTTATTATTAAACTCAACACTCAACGTACAGACGTATTAACAGTAGATTCTGTAACGAGGTTGGAATGAAAATTCGATCCGAGTGGAAGATTCCGAACGCGAGCGTATATAGCGAGCGTGAGGAACCACGAGTATCGAATTTTTATTCTAACCTAGTAGCAGACTATATTTTCTCCACGACCATCCAGTTCCATATCTGATTCATCCGATTTTTCACTTATTTTTTGACTTGCACTAAAATTTGTCTGAAAATAATTATTACAACGCGGCCATTTTTATCTGACACTGACAGTTTTAAAATTCATGGCAACCTATGTCGTTTATATCAATTAGAGAATATTCATTCCGTATCTTATTATGGAATGAAAATACACGCAAAACGCATAAGAAGCAAGTGTTTCAGAATAAATATTCCAACTCAAGAGCGAGAATTTTTACATTTTATTATCAAAAATGATTTTGGAATTATTGCATTCAGTAATGGTCGTGGAGAAACTATATACCTAGTAATTATTAAGCTTTGTGACAGAATCGGTTAAACAAAAATGAAAATTCAACATATTATGTCAAAATACCCTGGCCAACTTGACAAGCAGTGAAACTAGTTTAAAATGTCAAGTTTGATTAATAATTTTTTTTTCAAATTATGGTGTGAAGTGGTGTGAAATTTTCTTACCGAATCCCACGCGAGCTTAAATTATTCCTGGAAATTTTTTAAGCTCTTGTGATATTATAAGTGATAATTTGTTCAAGTGGTAGGGCTGAAGCTTGAAAATTTCAAAATACAACGCATTGATTATTTGTCAAAAAACAGAGGCTACGGAGTACTTTCAGAAGTAATTCTTTTATCAATAACCCTAATTTTTACCAATTGACTTTATACTTCATGAATAAACTATTGCATTAAAAAATACAAAAGATTGATTTGTCAAAAAAATAAAGATTATGGGATACTTGTATACATGGAGCGGTAAAATTATGTCTATTGGATTTTAGTAGTATGAAACACAAATTTTTTCGTCAAAAATAATATATTCTATTAGCAAACAACAAATCTGCATTACTATAGTGAACGGAAGGTTGTTTTTTTATGATTTTTGTTTGTCAGGTGTCTATAAATTGCAAATAATTCGTTAGATAGCGAAATCGTAGGATAAAAATAAAAAAAATTGGAATATACAACCTAACCAAATAATTATAAAATTCAATAGTTCTCATAATTTTATTTTTAATCATATACTTAGTTTAAACAACTTGTATGAGAAGTTATCAAAATGTTATAAAAAAATCTATTAAATTAAGTCCTTCTCAACAAGAAATCTAACCCAAATTAAATAATAAAGGTTTCTTTATAGGAAAAATTGATAAATTATTTTTTCTATTTGACGTTCATAATAAGTTCATTATGAACTTGAAATGAAGTTCATAATGATGCTATTTCGATACGCGTTTTTTCTTTATTTGATGTTGGTAACATTGAAATTGAAAAATTGACGTAAAATCACGTCTTTTGAAATTCAAAAAAAATTAGCGAAATCGCCCGAATTTCCGAACGCTCTGTATATGTACCGAATGTACAAGGATCACACAACGTATAACGTCCAATTTCAAATCTCATATCGCTAAAATAACTTTAGAATCTCGTGGTGAAAATGGGTCAATAAATCAAAAAATGACAGTTCGCAAAATAATTTTTGTTGTCCAGAGGTTACTATGATAAAAAATAGTATTACCAACATAAAATTTAGACATAAAAATTTGAAGGATTTATTTTCTTTTTAAATATGTATTTTTTATTGAAAAAACTACAAATAGAAAAAATAGTATAAAGCACGTGGTTCATAAGGCGTTTTAGCGCACGTGTCAATTAAAAAACTCGCTACTTCGTGGCTCGTTTTTTAAAATAGACGCGTGCGCTAAAACCGCTTCTTATGAAACGTGTACTTTAATATACTATTAGAGCCCGCAAACGTCATTTTTGACATAAAAACTTTATATCAAAAACGCTTAGAATTTGGTACCGTGCGAGCAAAAATTATTTGCATCAAAGAGGGCTTGGATTAAAAAACGTAAGCCTTGGTTTAGATAACAGTGATATGGGGACGATATATCTAACCAAATCTAGGTTACAATTTTGTCAAATTCATATTATGACATGATATGCCAAATTAATGAGTAATAAAATAAGTAGACAAATACAAATTTATTTTTGTTGTTTACAAAATTAAGAAAGTAAGAATATACAGAAAAAAAAAGGAAAATAATTACATAAATTGCTGAAATTGGCCACCGCCATGCTCCAAGCATAAATTCACACGTCTCTTCATATTTTCGAAAGTGTTGACCAGCATCTCCGGAGAAATGTTACCACATTCTTGAATAATCCTTTCTTGTAATTGTTCAAAATTTACAACTGGTGTTTTAAAAATAGTGTTCTTTAAATGAGAAAAAACAAAGTAATCCATAACCGTTAAACAAGGTGATGTAGGTGGGAATTCAATGTCTGATCGAAAACTGATCAATCTGTCGTCGAAAAAATTGCGTAAGTAGTTAATAGTTTCGGCGGCTGTATGGGCGGTTGCACCGTCCTGTTGAAAATTTCCAAAGCGTAGTTCGTCGTCAAATAATTGCTCCACAAATGGATTCAAAATATTGTCTCTATACCGCTGTGCTGTAATTGTGTCATGGGAAAAAATAGGACCAACAATTTTTTTCGGGAAACAGCAACCAGACACCAATTTTTTGAGGGTGCAATGTGGACTCTACAAAAAAATGGGGATTTTCACTACTCCACATGCGTGTATTCTGAGAATTCACATAACCGGAGAGGTGGAACTAGGCTTGATCCGAAAAAAATGTCAGGTCTAATAAATCATTTATTTCCGATAAATTTTGGGTAAACCATTGAGAGTAATTCCTGCGTCTTTCAAAATCTGCGGCTTGTATTTCTTGGAATATTTGCACTTTATAAGGAAATAAATTTAGCAGCTTCTTAAGAATAGTCCTGCATGTTCCATAAGATCTTCCCACGTCTTGGGACAGGCGTCTTATACAATTTGTTGGCGTATTTTGCATTGTTTCACGAATGTTTGCAACAAGTTGTTCTGTTTTTATAGATGACCTTCCTGCTCCTTTTTTATGTTGTATAAAACCTGTTTCCCTAAACACAGCCACGGTTCTTTTCAGGTAATGACTAAAGTCCCCACCAATAAAAGCAACGTTAGGAAAATGTTCGTGAAAAACGTCGATTGATGGTTGATTCTGACACCCAACTGGTATTAAGCTCTACGGCTAAGCATTACGTCCTTAGATGCAAGGCCCTCTTTGATGCGAATAATTTTTGCTCGCACGGTATATAGATCGAAGCGGTTCCTGGTGGGACATATATGCAAATGACAAAAAAACTTTACCGCATGCTCGTGTGAAACTTTATTCTGTGTTACCTATCTTACACATATTTATAATAATTATTATATCTTTTTCTTGTTTCTTCTAATAACCGAAAGCTTTCTTCCTTAATTAAGTTCAGCTTTTCTTGATCACCGCTTAACTTCTCGAATTGGCTAAGATTGAAACCATCAACGTTTTTTATTCCCGCCTTAAGAACTCTGGTTACTTTAGTTGCATCGTTGGCTAATATCCATAATATGAGTGCTCGATATTCGTTATCGTATCTCTTGACATAATTTTCGAATGGGCCCCGGCAGGTTGGATTCTCCAAACAATCTTGAAGTCGTTCAATGGTTACTAGAACAAAATAACAATAGTCAACAAATACTAAAATTAAATATTGCCACTGACGTTATAATGACTGTACGGGGGGTTTAAAGCACCCTGATTGAACATTCAAAAACCAAAATTTTCCACCACGTATATCAAATCTAATCAAATCAAATCGTTTATTTTCCCAGAGACAATTTACGATTGTAGGGGAATAGTCAGGTGGTAAATCTAAAAATGAACAACAACAAACAAAACATTTCAATATGCAATATAAATAAAACATGTACAAGCGTTAAGACAGACAATTAAAAAACTCATCCAAACTGTAGAAACATTTAGATATTAAAAATGATTTTAACGACTTTTTAAAACATTGTATACTATTACAATCTTTAATTGTTTCGGGCAAAACATTGTAGACCCGAACACCTAGACATTTAGGAGAATTATAGGCTACTAATCCTCTAGAGTGCGGAGCACGAAAACTATTTTTATGCCTTGTATCAAAACCGTGCACATCCCTGTTTTGTATAAATTGACCTTTATTACAGAAGACAAACACTGCTAATTCTAATATGTATAAGCTAGGAGGAGGTAGTATATTAAAATTTTGAAAAATCTCTCTACAACTATACCGATTAGGAACACCTGCTATACACCTTAAGATTTTTTTTTTGTTTTACAAAAATATTTTTAAATAGGGTCGAAGTACCCCAGAAAAGCAGACCATATCTTAGGTACGATTCTACATATGCGTAGTACAACATAATTAGGTGTTCTTTACCTAACATATATCTTAAATTTATAAACAGATAAAAGGATTAATTAAGTATAGACATAACATGTTCACAATGTACCTTCCATGTCAAACATTCGTCGAGATGAATACCAAGAAACTTGGTGCTCTGAACTTGGCACAAGGATTTATTATCAATAAATAAATTAATACTATCATCCGTTTTTTGTCTATTATGGAATCTAACAAACTGGGTCTTATCTACATTTAGTAACATCGAATTCTCCCCAAACCAGGCATAAAGTTCAGACAGAACACCATTTGACATCTGCTCCAAGATATTCGAGAACCTGTTTGAAACACATCATCGGCAAAAGCCGTACACACGTACCACAAGATCAATGTAATTTAGGTATAATAAAAATAACACAGGGCCCATAACGGAGCCCTGTGGTATAGATTTTGAGTTATAGAATATAATATTAGACCAAAACCTTTTTTATTAAGATTGTTACAGTTACAGTTTGAATACGTCTCCAGATATCTCAAAAACGGCTGCTTAAATCAACACTTGAATGAAATGATGACGAAATGCTTCAAACAGTTCTATTTAATTTTTTTAATTGTATAAATCGCACACACGAAAATGGAAGTCATTTTGAACATTTGTTAAAAGCATCTTTTGAAAATTAAATTAAATTTTTGTGGTTGATAAATCTCTTATTGACTGGTTTTACTAGAGAATAAAACTGACAATTCATTTTTGTAATAGTTTTTTTTTTAGTTTTTAGTGATAGGTGTTTTTAATTTAACGCCTTCGATCCAAATTGTGTTCAATTATTACAATAATTTAGATCCATACGAAGTGATTTTTTTTAAATTCAGTTATCTCAAAAACGGATGCTCAAATCAACTCTTACTACATTATCCCTTTTTTAGGTAAAAGAGGTGGGAGAATAGGAATGTTTATATAGAATTTCAATATAGTATATGAGTGGCTCAAAAAAGTTAATTCGTTTTAAATGTGTGCATGTGCAAGGTACCGCAGGTGGCGTCCTCTAAATTTTACTTAATTAAAACAAAACCTCACCTAGCCGAATATTGTGAGAGTTAAAAGTTTAATGCAGAGTGGCTAAAAAAAAGTTATTATAGTATTATTAATGTGTGCAAGGTACCGATGGTGGCGCCCCCTAAATTAATTTTACAATAACAATGGGAGCAGATTTTAATTTTTTATCCCACAACCCCCCCCCCCCACCCCTCCCTCCTTAGAAAAAATTATTTATAAAAAACAAAAACCGAATATTGAACTTTTGACACTCTGTATCTCCGAAAACATCCACTTTTGGATTGTGGTAGTTAGGGTCATATTTAAGAGTTAGGAATATGCGGTAGCAATTTTTTCGAACCTTTGTATATTAAGTACCTACTTATTGAAAAAAAAATATTCGTTTATGGTAGGTGTGTTAATTTGGCAAAGTTACAATTAACGAACACTTACCACAAGTTATTGAAACCACAAAGTTTAATAAAACGAATGCACTGAATAAAAAATGTTTCATTGTTAATGTATTACCGGTATCTAAAAACAGCAGAACTGTTATATTATTTAGGAGGATTTTATTGAAAACCTGATTGTCTTATAAAATACAAGGTAACCAGTCCTATATATCATTTACTTTAAGAATACAGTGCTTTTTCTTTTGATGTGTAGAGTACGGTGGAGCGTTTGATATAGGGGAAAAACTACATTGTCTAATCCAACAGGCGTTATGCGGAAAGTTGCTTTTATTGTTTCAAAGTAACATGGTCTTTGGTGAAAAAGATAGGTCAATGCTTTGAGTGCCCCAGACATATGAAAATAAAAAAAAACATATCAATTGAATACCGATTGTTATTTTTATTAATTAAGTATAATATTGCACTCGTGTTCTAGCCACGCAATAGAAGGACGAAGGGTTTCTCTGTCAAAACATATGGTTTTCTGACGAACCACATTTCTCATTATCAGTGCAAGTCAATAGACAGTCATACATATGTCTTGGATTCAAAAGACTACAAGAAATTCTAGAGGCACCTCTTCACGAAGACAAGGAACTGATTGGTGCTCAGACCAAAGGAGAATACAGGATACTAGCCAAGGAACCAACAGCAACGATTGAGGGAAGGATATACCGAACGCTAAAGAAATACTCAGCCTACATTCCAGATGCCCTCCGAACAAAACTAACACCACACCATAGCAAACCTCCTCATCTCTACGGTCTTCCTAAAATTTATAAGAACAATATGCCACTAAGACCAATCACCAGCTCCAGGGATTCTCCTACAAGCGCATTATCAAAATTTTTTCTTGAGATAATTAAACCGTTACAGGGTAAGTCATTTTCTTTTGTTCAAAACTCTAATCATTTTGTAAATATTCTGAAAACCGTCAATTTAGAACCACAAGACACGTTTGTCAGTTTCGATGTAGAAAGGTTATATACCAACGTCCCAATAGGGGAATCACTGCATATCATCAAACAAAAGTTACAAAACGACCCAACCCTTTCAGAACGCACTAGTTTGCCGCTGGATAAAGTGATGGAACTATTGGAGTGCTGTCTACGTAGTTCCTACTTTTAAGTAAAATATAGGTTCTATGCCCAGGATAACGGTCTTCCAATGGGTTCATCTCTCTCTCCGGTGGTGGCTAACCTGTACATGGAATGGTAGATATGTTGATGATACCTTTATTATCTGGACAGACAGCAACGAAGAGCTGATACGGTTTTTGGAACATATTAATAGTATAAGACAATCCATTAAATTTACCATGAAAACAGAAAAACATTCCACTCTACCTTTTCTCGATGTTCTCGTCAAACAAAGTGCTGATAACATAAAAACTTCAGTGTACAGGAAACCCACTCACACCGGGCAATACCTTAATCACGGATCGAATCATTCAAACTCCATAAAACAGGGCATAATTCAAACTCTTTATCACAGAGCATCTAACGTTTGCAACAATCCGGAAGACCTAAATATTGAAATTTCAAACATCAAAAGAGATTTAAAACAAAATGGTTACCCTGAAACTTTTGTAACTAATACCATCTAAAAACTTAAAAATCGCGAAGTAAAAACTAATACAGAAGCTAGAGGGGAGCAAACATTTCTTACAATACCTTATGTCAAGGGGATTTCTGAAAATATTAGAAGAATAACCAAAAACTATAATATCAAAACAGCCTTTAAATCCGGAAATACGCTTAGAAGCTTTCTTACAAAAGTAAAACCCCCCAGTAATGAAAACACAAAAAATTGTATCTATCAAATCCCTTGCGAGTGTGGCGAATCGTACATTGGAGAAACAAAAAGACCTCTTCCCGTCCGAGTTAAAGAACATCTGAAACATACTCAAAGAGGTGAAACTTCGAGATCAGGTATAGCAGAACATGTATGGACTAACCAACATAATATACAGTGGTCAGAAGCCAAGGTTTTGGACACGGAGCAGCACTGGAAAAAACGAAAATTCAAGGAAGCAGCTTTCATGAATCAAAATACATATATATTCAGTAAACCAAGTATAGATATCCCAAATATCTGGAAGTCTCTTCTTGTCCAAAACCAACAGCTCAAGCTTCACACTCCAATAAGCACGTAGGCGGAGTCATCAAGCTTCATTGCACATGGATAGTATTTAAGACAGTAGCCTTAGAATTATAATTTAGTTTACGCTTGAAAACGGTTAGAGATACTAACTAACCGAAACGTTGTGTTAAGTAACAAAATAAAGACAATGGAAGTCCGACAAGGTAATTATTTTTTATGTTGACCCACCCTATTGCCTACATCTGGAGAATAATGAAAATAAAATTTTATAGCGAAAATGCTACAAAAACAGAACAAAATGAAGATCAGCAATAGGAGAAATAATTTTTCCAAAATTTAAGCCAGCCTCTATTAAGACATCATACAGACATGGTATCCAATCTTCGGCAACGGTTGGTAATATACTTATACAAAATGGTCGTTATGTGGAGCATATCATACATCAATAATAATAATTTATTTATTTATTTATTTATTTATTTTTTTATTTATTTATTTATTTATTTATTTATTTATTTATTTATTTATTTATTTATTTATTTATTTATTTATTTATTTATTTATTTATTTATTTATTTATTTATTTATTTATTTATTTATTTATTTATTTATTTATTTATTTATTTATTTATTTATTTATTTATTTATTTATTTATTTATTTATTTATTTATTTATTTATTTATTTATTTATTTATTTATTTATTTATTTATTTATTTATTTATTTATTTATTTATTTATTTATTTATTTATTTATTTATTTATTTATTTATTTATTTATTTATTTACTTATTTATTTATTTATTTATTTATTTATTTATTTATTTATTTATTTATTTATCCAACTAACATATTTAACATAAACTAACTTAATCAAAAAATAAAATGAAACTTAAGTACAAGGCAAAAATATCGTTGTATTGTTTAAGCCGCTCTAAACTCCAGTGCCCGCTTCAGAGCACCCAAGGAAATTTAGAAGACATCAATTGTAGAAAAATGTCTGTTGTAGTTATATAGCAGGCGGTCGGTAAAGACGCTTAGTCCGTAGTTAGTTCTATGTCGCCTCTCATAAAATAGCTGATGATAGCCTCGTTCTTCTTCCAGGAACAGCTATTAGCACCTCGGCCAGCAGATTGCTGCAATTGATCTCTCCGTGAATCAGTTAAAAAAAAAACAGCAGCTGTGCATCCCTTCTTCGATGATCCAAGAATTTTAGGCCACAAAGGAGTAGTCTGGTCTCTTGTGGAATATCTTTGTAGGGAAAGTTAAGCTTTAGCAACATGTACTTAGCGAATTTGCTCTGAACTCGCTCGATACGCATCCTATGGCAGGCGTAGTAAGGTGACCCTACAACTGAGCAGTACTCAAGTATGGACCTCACAAAACAGTTGTACAGAACCATGAGCGTTCTTGTATCATTGATACATTGATGTGTTTAGTATTTCTCTTAATAAATCCCAGCATTCTAAAGCCAAGTTGTACTATTTTCTCGATATATAGAGTAAAAGATAGGTTATCGTCGAAAGTGACGCCAAGATCATTATAGGAAGTAACATGCTCCAGTTCTGAGTTGTTGATCCTGTAGATGGTTTTAACTGGGTTGGAGCATTTGTGAAAGCTCATGGTCTTACATTTGTTGACATTCAGTTTCAGCAGGTTAGCATCGCACCAGTCGGAAAGGGCGTCGAGGTCAGCCTGTAGAGTTGTAAGGCCAGGTGTGACAACAGAGAAAAATTTTAGATCGTCAGCGTAGATCAGGTACTTAAATGAACTAAAGCATGAGCCTATATCTTTGATGAAAAGGATAAATAAGATAGGGCCAATGTGCGAACCCTGCGGAACGCCGGATGTGACATATACATCTCTGGACAACCTTCCTCCAATCGAAACACACTGTCGACGGTCTGTTAGATAGAACTTAATCCATGCAAGATAGGTACCAGTGATTCCTATTTCGAAAAGTTTTTTAATTAGCAATGAGTGACAGACACTGTCGAAAGCTTTGGACAGATCTGTATATATAACGTCGACCTGTTGACCTGCCTCGACCGAGGTCACCAGGAGGAACTGATAGACCGCCAGGTTTGTTGTTGTAGAGCGCCCCCGATAAAAACCATGTTACCTTTGTATACCGGATGTCCGCCCCTATACCTTTTTGTTTTTCAAGATAATGGATTAAAATTTAGAGGATTTGTATACGACATAACACTGAATTGCAGATGACTCAACATTATGAAAGTTCAAGTTTACCCGGAAGTATTTTTCCTTTTTTTGTTAATAAATGAACGTACCCAATGAAATTATTTGTATCAACCCTAGATATGAGTCAAGTTGGCTAATTAGTTTTTTAGTTCTAAGAAAATATAGGTTGGTGACACTGACAGTTGTCAAGCATGTCGAAAATAGTTGTTGACAAGGTTCGTTGTTTAGTTTTGTAATTTTGTGAATTCCTAATAAAATAAGTAAAAGTATACCTTGCGGTTTGTTTTAATTACTTGCAAACATCTCATAACAACATTTTTTGCCTCCATATAACGATGTCACTTGTCACTTTTGGTCACCAAGAAAAAAAATTCCAAATTTATTTTTTCATCTAGAGGACTATGATCACTTATTTCAGTTCTTTAATCGTGGGAAAAATACAATTTTACTATTTTCGGACCAATGATATTTGCTTGTGTAAAATTTAATCTTTAAAGTTGTACAACTCATTTTGGTGACTAATCAGGTTAAGAAAAAAGAGGATTTTATTATGATTATTTTGATACCACACACTTTTAGGGTTTAGAGAAGCTTTCAATAAAAAACTTTAAAAAGTAAACTTGGAACTTTCCTAAAATGAAGCATCTTTTGAGAATAAAATAAGATTTCAATGCATCAAGTAGCCTGCAGCCAACAAAAACAGAAGTGGAACCACAGAAAATCGTAATCGACAATTTCCCCTTACGTCTTTCCCCGTCTCGCCTTTGCTCAAGGTCAATCTACATAAATAGCTACCACAGACGATCGCTTTATCCAACTTAACGATTTTATCGCATCGAAAGAAGTCGACTGACAAGTGGACGCCGCTAAAGCTTGTCGACGAACAACCTAACCTCAGAAATCGTGTTTGTTTACTTTGTTTTGAGTTTTAAATGGTTTTTCGCATTTGGGTGGTTTAATAATAATATATCTTTATAATTATAATACTAACATTATTATATATCTTTATTCTCAACCAACTTAAAAATTTTATTACAGAGAATATAACACCAAATATATAATAATATAAAATCACAAATAATCATGTTTAGTACCTAACTGTTAATAACTCCATCGAAATTATTTAAAAAATATATATTTATAATATCCATTTACGAAATAATAATACGTTAAAATTAGTTTAGTTTTAAAAATTTTTGGTATTTTTAGTTTTTGTTTAAAAATCCATAATTTCGATATTTCTTAGGTTTTTTTCGGTAAACTGTTGCAAATTGTTATTCCTTTATATAATACTGATCATTGGCTAAAAGTACTCTTTACCATAGGTGTATGAATATCATTGTTTTTGTCTCGTGATTTAAATAATGTTGGTCGAAGGAAATATTATATTCGATTGTTTTTCTTTAATAATAATAGAGTGTATTAGAATGCATAGTTTTAATTTATAAAGCTTTCTAAAATTAAATATCCGTTTAGTTCATACAAATTTATAGATTTTTCGGAGAAAGCGAAAAACACAGTAAGTATGCACCTACATGAAGTTTTCTGTTTTTAGACAATGGAGTCTGCAGTAAAAAGAATGAGAGTAAATTCCAGGCATTGGGATTTACTCCTAGATATCTTAGAGGTGCATCCTGAAATGATTACAGGCAAATTTGTGTAGCAAAATGCTAAACAAAAATCTCTGGAGTTGTGGAAGGATGCAGCCACAAAATAAAATGTGTTGGGCCTAGGGGAAAAAACCCTGATAAATGAAAGCTTGCTGTGCAAAACTGAAAATATAAAACAAAAATGAAGGTGAAGGAAATAAAAACATTTTATTAGATAATATACAAGAAAAATGATTAAAAACTTAAAATTTAGAGACTAGAATAAACAGTAAACAAACA
This sequence comes from Polydrusus pterygomalis, assembly GCA_963969555.1. Lineage (NCBI taxonomy): Eukaryota > Metazoa > Arthropoda > Insecta > Coleoptera > Curculionidae > Polydrusus > Polydrusus pterygomalis. Next base: position 56,030,591 of record OZ018379.1, read on the forward strand.
CAAATACCAAAACAATTTAAAAATATAACCTATATTATTCTTCTTTTTATTGTTAATTACTGGCTTTTAATCATAAACGGGGAATTATAGGAAATATTTTTAAAATGGATAATAAGTCTTTATCGACAAAACGGAAACGACCAAACAGAAGACGATTTCGATAAATAGATTGACCGTGGTACGAAATCTCGATCGCTTCGACAAAAAGGCGATCGACTTCTCCTTGTCGATCGATATAAAAGCGATTGTTCGTGGTTCGCCTTCAGTTTATAAAACTACAATAACAAAAATGTATTAAGCAACAAAGTACAATAGATTAAAGTAAACAACAAAATATTAAACTACAACAAAAGTTCAATATGACGACCATGTTGGCCAATCCACAGTCTCAAATAATTAACTAATTATCGGATCACATCTCTAGGCATATTAGCAGAAATAATGGAACACATTACAAATTTAAAATTATTTCTACTCGAGTTCAGTTATTGGCTAAAGGTTAAAAAATAATATATTAAGAAATAGATTCTATGTATACAGAGTAATAATATACTTCTACACTTCCAGCAAGATGGTAAACCCCCCACAATATGCAGCTGTGGCGAGGGAGTGGTTGGACCAAAATTATCCAAACCAGTGGATTAGCAGAAAAGGTACAATTGAGCGGTCGCCAAGATCACATGATCTTACCCCTATGGACTTTTTATGGGGTTATATTCAATCACTAGTTTATAAAACCCAGTCGGCTTCTCTGGACGAATTGCGTCAAAGGATAATTATTGGTTGTCGATGTATTCTAAGATACGTTTTTCGGAAAGTGGATAATCGACTTTATTTCTGTTTGCAACAATATGGAAATCATTTAGAGCACTTAATAAAATAGTTTAATAAAAGAGTGAAAATAAATATTTGCGTTATTGCAAAAAAAGGACACGCATCAGCAGGATTTAAAATGATATCGTAGCTTTTATTAATTAAAATATCCATATTACGTGTTTGCGAATTTTGACTACAAGGTTAATGGTAATACTAGTTTGCTAATATAAGTTATAAGGGACGATTTCTATAATTATAAAGATATATTAATAAAAGTTTGCAGAAAGATGTTTGAATTACTTACAGCATGAAAAGTGAAAAGGCTCGTGTCCATAAACAATATTAACAGAAAATAATAATAAACGCTATCCGTCATGTTCATTTTGTAATGCACAAAAGGACGAGGTTGAGCGATTTCATTTGGCTCCAGACTGGGAAGTCTGGCAAGATTATTAAAAAGCCACTATTCGGATCCTATTTCCGTCTCTTTTTGCATGCAATCTACCGGCAGTTAAAGTAGAAAAAGTCCAGGAATAAATCGACTTGTTTTCCCAACAAGTTATCTTTAAACAATGGTGTGGAGAGAAATGGAAACAACTAGAGAGGTATTTAATAAAACAAACGATTGCTGGGCTGCCGGCTGACCGTAGTGCCTAACGTGAGTGAATAGTCTGGCAGCCCCCTATAACATCACCGAGCTGCTGACTGCCGCGTGTGTTTATTGGTTTTAATAAGTATATTGTTTCAAACAAATATGACGTGGCAGGGAGATTGGAAGCTCGAAAGTCTTCAAATACTTCACTTTTATTTAATTTTTGAATAAAAAATGAAGATTGAGGAATCAATTACCAAAACTAGAATATTTTTCATATACATGTAAAACATAGTAGCGAAGCACAGAAAGTGTTTCTTCATCACTCGACTACTGAACCACAACCACCTTGAAAAGAAGCCATGAAGTGACATCGGGCAACGCCGCATCAGCTCGGAGTTGCGGATCCACAAGCTATTATTATGACGCGCGGCAACAGGCCAGTTTTTTATTCTTTCTGAAATTTTTTGTATTTTTTTGGCTCTGTTGCCACTATATTGATATTGAAAAAAGTACAAAAAAGTTTGGATAACAAGAACAACTTACCTAATTATTAAAAAATAGTACTTACCTAAGTACCTAGGTATCTAGAGGTATCCTGCCTACCCAAGCAACACAAAATCGTCTATTAAACGTTTAATTTTGGTATATACCACTAGTATATTTTTGGTTTATAGTCGACCTTTAATATAGGTTAAAATGTCCGCCTAATATAAGTTGATGTATATTATAGTAGTATACGTGTTATTAGGGTTTAAAATATACGTTTATTATATAAATTCAGCAGTAAAGTGTATGTTTCTGATAAAGGTAAAAATATAGTATACATAATACCAAAATTTAAAGTTAAAAAGACGTCGTTATATACGTTAGAGAAACACGTTTATTACGAATTTATTTATAATTAAAACGAATGAACGTATACAAAAAAAATAAGTTTCGCAACTTCTCATTAATATGGGAAAATACTTTTTATGTTTTATTACATAAAGAAAAAAAATTTACATAAACGCAGCAAGGAATTTTAATTTCAGAAATATTTATACAAAATATAAATAGTAAAAAGTAATATAAAAAATAAGTTGTACCTATGTAAGATGCCATTAATTATTAAAATTAAGTTTTCAAAGTTATATAATATCTTTATTTAGCTAACTTTAGCCAATCTTGCCCAATGGCTTTGTCCGTTATTTCACCGACCAGTGCGATTCCTCCGATTTGGTCTTTGCCTTGAAACGAAATCTTGGCTGCCTCTGTGAAAAAATGTAAAACAAGGAGTTACTAAAAAGGATGTCCGTTTATAATAAAATATAAATGAAATAGAGATTGGAAATATCAATCAGTCAAGTCTAAAAATGGCCATGGCCAATAATAGCTTGATGTTTAATTTTCGATGTTTTTGTGTCATTGATGTTAGTCAATGTCCAACATCAAAAATTACTGTTATTAAAGAGTAGGAACCTACACAATATACGTAAATACAATGGCTTATAATGTACATTTATTAACAGTATACCATAAACGTGTAATATATCAACCTAACCTCAAATACAACCCAAAATAAATTGATTCATTTAGAGACAGGTGGAACAAAATAAAATCTGATTTTGATTATAATGTAATTCTAATAATCGGTAAATGAAAGCTAATTTAAAGAACAGTGTGTATGAACTTTTATTACCTCATTGTCAAGAATATTGCATCGCACATTAAAACCAGCAGCATTTGGATATTTTAACTAAACGCACTTACCTACTAGTCTAAGAACTAAAAAAATAAAAACCAAACTTACTTGAGCAGCAGTCGATCACAAACACTCACACAAACCAAGGAAATAATGTCAAATAATTATATTAATCAATAAACATCCATAAAACCCACACAACATAAAACACAAGATGAAAACGGTCGGCGGCCGTTAGTAAACCGGAAATGCTCGCCGCGTTGTTGACGTCACACTCTTACAAGACGCTTATTGGTTGAAGCTATCGGTAATTGCACGAGTAATGCCGAAACACACAGCGATAATTCGGTTTTGTAAAAAGTTATGTCTATTGTGATGGTTAATTTATTGGTATAGGTGGGACATTTATCTTTACGAAAATTATTGACAACTTTATTTTTTTATGTAACGAGAACAAATATTATATAGCGAGTACTATAATTATAATATAAACATCTATATCGAACTTACAAGTTTTGTGAAGGGTAATAGGTATGCCTTCTGAAAATAAAAATTAAAAAACTAATAGAGCTATAAAATGGTATATCATATACGTATATTTTTGGTACTTACCGACGTTGACGTTACTATAAAAGTTAAAGTTGAATGTGAGCTATTTTTGTTGAGGATAATTATTTCCTGATCACCATTGGCTTTATAAACAATATTGATTAATTTTTACTTATAATAAATTTGTCAATGGGTCATTATTACAAAAATTAAAAAATGCAGCTGCATAATGATAGAAAAATAGTATATCATATAAGTAGAATATATGATTGCAAAATGTACGTTGTCAATAAACGCTTAATCGACGTTTATTAAATATACAAAAACCAAAAATATACAAAAAATGGTGGAATATACGTGTATTAAACGATAATATAGATTTGTGTGTTGCTTGGGTACTTATGAACTATCTATATTAGTGATAATTTTAAACTAATTCACATATACCTTTAAGCTAAATAAACACTTCAATATTTAATAAATTAACTGTAGCCACAAAACAATAAAGTTTATCCCAAAGAGCTAACTAGAATACAAAAACACAACTTTTAATTAAAGCAAACAAAATTCTGCCGCCATTTATAAGATCCGTAAACAAATCGCCAGGCCGGCTAGGCTGTTGGATTTTTCAATTTATTAATGCTATTAGAGCAAACCCGTACCAAAAATTTTCATCAGTATTTTGTAGAGGTTCTTAGCAATCATGTCACTTAAATTTTCTATTAAATATCAATCGAAAACCGGGTAAAAATACAAATTAATACGACACCTACACCTAGTTCACGCGTAAATTACATACTAAACCATGATTAACCTCAAAAAAGTCACGTGACACATGGACCATCAAGCAGTGTTGTTGATGTTTCTGTTTCACGGCTTCTTCTTTCAAGGTGGTTGTGACTGAACTATAGTCGAGTACGGAAAAGTAACAATAATTGTTGTCCTTATTTATGTAAAATGCTACTGAGAGCGGCGCAATTTTTATTATTTATTTTTTGTCAACATGGTTATTTTCGCAACTGATTGTTCGCCCCCATCTAAACGGACTCTTTTCTTCCCCTAGGCATATTTGGTTTCGCCAATGAACTGGTTAATTCAAAAAATTCCTAAAATCTTGATTTGCGTATTTGTTCCTACACTATACATACTGTAGTCTTAACTTGAATAATTTAATGATATTATGTTCCCGTTTCATTTTTATGCATGCTAGATGAAACGGGTTTTTTTTTATTTCGATTTTATTCTGGTATATCTACTAAAGTTCATCAATACGACCTTTGTTACTAGAACACTAAAAATTTAATTACCCATACTTACTATAAACCGAATGAAAATTAAATTGTCAAGAAAAGCTTACAAATAATCGGTTATAAGTCAAAAACATGACTAGTATTATAGATATGATATGCAAAGATAAAAAGCCAATTTAAGTAGCCTTTCAGATCAGTGATAATATACAGAGTGTTACATTTAAAGAAATACATATACCTATAGTCACCTTTTCTAGAAACCAAATTAATTGTACTTTTAGAGCCACCTGTATATCGCAACTCAGATTTGGGCATAGGGTTAAAAGCCTCCTGATAATATTTAACTGTTCACCAAATTTCAGGTGATAATTACAAAGTTAAAAAACTGAACATTTTTTTAAGTTAACTTTAAAAAAGTTAGAATTTAATTATTATTTTAAAAATCGTTGGATATCCTATTTAGAATATCTTTCTCAACCTCTGGAGTTCTTACCGTACATGCACGACCATAATTAATAAAAACAATCGCAAACCAACCCGTTTCGCGAAGACATTTTTGAACTGCTGCGAATGTTTTATGGTTGGGTAAGCGACGATTCGGAAATCTTTCACTGTATACTCTGGAAGATTCTAAACCATTTCCTTGACAATATCCAAAAACCAATAACATATCGGTCATTTGGTATAATGTACGGTCATGACGAAAAAAAATGTGAAAATTGTTTTACCATTCAAATACCGTGCAAGCAAAAATTATTTGCATCAAATAGGGCCTTGCATCTAAGGACGTAAAGCTTAGCCGTAGAGCTTAATACCTGTTTTGTGTGAGTACTACCTGAATTAACAATCAATCAGTTATTCCGTCATATTTGACAGCCGTTACAAGTAATTTGATTCATCGCTAATTTTTCCAATTTCTTGAACAATTCACACAATGGGCTTTACGGAACACCACAAAACATTCATGGTTAAAGCATATTTTCGAAACGGGGTTAGAGATGGTGAATGCCAATACAATCCGGGTTTGTGCATGGACGATTTTCACGAACATTTTCCTAACGTTGCTTTTATTGCTGGGGATTTTTATCATTGCCTGAAAAGAACCGTGGCTGTATTTAGGGAAACAGGTTCAATACAACACAAATGGGACAGGAAGACCATCTGTAAGAACAGAAGAACTTGAGTAATAGATGTGTTTTGGACTTCCATTGCCTTTAGTTTTTCATATTACAACGTTTCAACTGGTAAGTATCTCCAGTCGTCTTCAGGTGAATACTAAATAAGTTACAAAGCTACGAGCCTATTTATACTACCTAAAGGGGGGGGGCAGAGCTAGTGACGTATGATCGGGTGCAGTAGTGAGTCATCTGCTTACGTCACCATGTTTATTGATCTGCTTACGTCATCCGTTTACGTCATCACGCTTGCATTACTACCCAATCTGAGCCCACACCTATCTAACAAGGGCTTCCAAATGTTTATTATATCTGCAGAAGGTTTACTGAAACAGTCAGGGTTCTGGATTATGACAGCTGCTTCTTTGAATTTTCTCTTTCGCCAATGTTCTGCTTTAAGTATAATTTTTGCGTTTGCCCATTGTAAATGATGGCCGTGGGTCCAAGCGTGGTCTGCTGCACCGGATTTGTTTGTTTCTCCTTTTAGTGTGTGGTTTCGATGTTCTTTATTCCTTGTTTGGAGAGGTCGTAGAGTTTCACGAACATAGAATTGTCCGCATTCGCAAGGTATTCTGTATACATAATTCCTCGTGTCCTTTTGATTTGTTGGTTTTGTCTTCGTCAGGTGGCTTCTTAAGGAATCTTTGGAGCTGAAGACTGTTCGGATGTTGTACTGTTGTCCTATCCTTCGAATTTTTTCGAAGATTCCCTTGACATAAGGTACATTCATGGTGGGTCCAGATTCATTATCTTTGTTCGTTCTAGTTTTGTGATTTTGACGCTATTTGATGGCCTGATCGACTTGTTTCGTATGGTAATCATTCATGCCAAGGTATTGCTGGAACATGCAGGACTATTCTTAAGAAGCAGCTAAATTTATTTCCTTATAAAGTGCACGTATTCGAAGAAATACAAGCCGCAGATTTTGAAAGACGCAGGAATTACTCTCAATGGTTTACCCAAAATTTATTGGTAAGAAATGATTTATTAAACATGACATTTTTTTCGGATGAGCCTGGTTCCACCCCTCCGGTTATGTGAATTCTCAATATACATGTAAATATTTTTCTTTTTCTTTCTGTATAATAATATATTCTTACTTGTTAATTTTGTAAACAACAAAAATAATTTTGTATTTGTCTACTTATTTTATTACTCACTAGTTTGGCATATCATGTCCTAATATGAATTTGACAAAATTTCAACCTAGATTTGCTTAGATATATCGTCCCCATATAATTGTGATCTAAACCAAGCCCTACGTTTTTTAATCCAAGCTCTCTTTGATGCAAATGGTTTTTGCTCGCACGGCATAAAATTAAAATAATAAATTATTATTATTATTATAAATATTTTGTTTCTATTGAAGTATACCTTTAATAAGTTAACCAGGAAAGTTTTATACCTACCACGTCTTAAAAAGTTAAATACATAAAAATATTAATAAAATTTTGTAGATCCCCAGAGAACTAAGCTTTATTTACATTAAACATTTTAGAGGTAAAAATGGCCAATTGACGTTTTGTGAGCCGCGAAATGGGACGATCAGAAATCTGGAAAGCAGGGGAAGTCAAGGAATTCAGGGAAATTCGTTGGGAGAAGAAAATATCGTATGTTTTTTTTTTCTTTGCACGAACGCAAATTGGACTAATCCACTCGTTAACTCGTTTATAATGTTTTAGTCAACGCTGGAGCTGCTTGCTATCTTTGATGTTTCAAATTTATTTATTCGACCGAAGTCAAGTCACCAGTCAGTTGAATTCAACTTTTTTAAAACGGAGTTTATTATATTATACTATTTTACTCTTGAAAGCACCCTAATTTAAAGAATTTTATACAGCGTGTCCGGAAAATGGAGGTCAATCTGCTAACCATATTATATTCCTTGAGCTAAAATAATATGGCTTTTATAATGCCATTTTTCATTTTTGACCCCCATGTTCGATATATCTAAGTTTAAATTTAAAAACTAATTTCTTAAAATAAAGAATATATTAATTTCAAATTTTGTACATTGCTTCGGCATAAAAAGTTACATCTTTTAAGAAAAACAAAACAAAAAACCTTTGTCAAATATTCAAAATAGGGGGTGTACAGTACCCGCTGACGCCCCCTATTTTTTAGTACGTGTGCCAGTGACTTCCAAACTATATTTTTTTTAGGTAACCATTTATTTTTAATTTTATTATTTTTTGGATCTTATAGAATTTCGATAAAATGATGCGTTTTGCAGATAATTTGAAAGGTACGGGTCCTTGACGGATACCAACGCGGCTTAACCCATTAACGCCCAGTGATACCGTTTGGTATCGCTAAATCAGCCTCGACATCGGCCATTTTGTGGGTGGTAGTGGGATAATAATTCTGACTAGTGCGTTAGTTGCGGTCGTTGCGGAAAGCATCTTCAATTGTGTTTTAACTGTCTTTGAGTACCATTTTCGATTTGTGAACAAAAAAACACGTGTTATTTTACCGTTCATTTTACGTCAATAGAAAAATATGGACATTTGCTTGGAGTAAGTATAGTTTTTCAGTGATAATATTTATATTTTTTTTAATACAAGTATTGATATTGACTAAGTAATATATATGTCGTAGGCTGATAGTGAAATCCGTCATTTCATAAAAAGCCTAGTCACTTCATGAAGCGTCGGCAGATTGTGTAAAAACATGAAATTACACGATCTGCCGCGTCACTTCATGAAGAGACCTTGACGTTTTGGCGTATTATGTATAACACAATCTGCCTAACTTTAAATATCGTCACTTTATGTAGTACCTAACGATGTCACGTCAGTCGGCAGATTGTGTAATTTCGTCTAAAAGGTATATTGGCAACTGGTTTGTTCGTTGTTCCCCAGAGCATATTTTTTTTTTTAATTAAATTTTTTCAACTAATATTATTTTATAAAAATAAAAAAATGCTCTGACAAACCCGAACAAACCAGTTGCCAATATACCTTTTAGACGGAATTACACAATATGCCTTGTTTTTGTGGCATTTCATGAAGTGACGATATTTAAAATTAGGCAGATTGTGTTATACATAATATGCCGAAACGTCAAGGTCTCTTCATGAAGTGACGCGGCAGATCGTGTAATTTCATGTTTTTACACAATCTGCCGACGCTTCATGAAGTGACTAGGCTTTTCATGAAATGACGGATTTCACTATCAGCCTACGACATATATAAAGCCCTCTATAACGTACAGTGAGTTTTTCTTAACGCGGGCCATAGGGATTTACATCGTAAATCTTTAAGTCTATGTTAGGCACATTTCTATTGAAAACTACGAGTTGAAATTTTACACAAATATTTCTTGTGGTCTCATATCCAATGTAGGACCATGTTTGTATTACTTTACTAACGCAAAATATTGAAAAATACCATTTTAAGTTATAATATCACGCTGTTTTGTCCAGCCCTGTATATTAAGTTTACCCAGGTATATTTGACATAAACTGGTATGTGACATTTTTATAATATTTGGCAAGTTGTACCGAAATTACACAATGTTGATGATTATTTAGTTTCTATTAAATATGTTTTATTTTAAGTGGTTTATGTATTCATTTTCTTAATAATTCTAAAGCAGAACTTTTATTTCAATAAAGTTTAATAATTTATACTAATTTCATGAAAGTCAGGAAAATACTGACAGCCGTGTCAATATTTTTCTTTATCTAAGGTAGTTCATTACATAAATTACAAGAGGGTAAAAAAGTTTAATTTTAAAAAAATAAAAAGAGCTTTTTTGGGTATCTCTTGGGGATTTTTGGCACAGATTGTATGTTAACTTCTTCCTCCCATCTCATATTTTATCTATTCTCAAGTTTTAAGATTATTTGTTTAATATAAATGTGCCTAACATAGGCTTAAAGATTTACCATGTAAATCCCTATGGCCCGCGTTAAAAAAAAACGCATTGTATATCTTATTTTTCAAAATTCTCCTGACTTTACAAAATGGGCGCAAAACATACTGATATCATATGGTATCACTGGGCGGTTTCACTATACCTATATTTTTATTTTTTTTGACATGCGTGGATTTTCATTGTCTGAAGCTTTAGACATGGCATACGCTAATGACGATGCGGAAAATCAAATGGACGACATATTTATCGAGCCCCCTGATCCCAATGTCGACACCGATGAAGATTCCGCTGACGTTGTTGTGACAATGGCGTCTGTAAATACAGGAGTTTCCCCAATGGGAACAGTAAAGCGATACTCCCAAAAAGAAAAAAAAATGTAACGGTTAATCGCCCTTATTTTATTGCTCAATACAATAGTAATATGGGAAGAACTGACCTAATGGATGAATGTATTGCCTATTATAGAATTGGTGTACGCAGCAAGAAGTGGTACTGGCCAATCTTTACCTGGATTATCGATGCAGCAGTAAACAATGCATGGTTTCTGTATAGGAAGAATCACAACAAAACCTCCAACATAGAGTTTAGAAGGGAGTTGGTCCAAGTATACTTAGCAAAATCAGCAGGTCCTGCAAAAGCGTCGGTTTCACCCACACTTCTGCCTGGTATTCGATATGACGGATGAATAATTACGTTGCTCCATGTAATAGACACTGTTGCGCAGGAACTGGCTGCAAGAGTTTTGGTAGAACAATGTGTTCTAAGTAATTGCTCCACAAATGGATTCAAAATGTCGTCGAAAAATTGTGTAGTCTATTTTGCTAATTATCACATAATGTAAAAATTTAATTTTAATAAGTCCATAAATAAATATGTATTTTAAAATTGTAAATACTTATATTTTATACCTAGTATCCTATGCGCCGAGTGATACCATATGGTAGCAGTCATTTTCTTAAAAACTGACGTAATATATTTTGTTAAATATATTTTTTTGGTGAATTCCTACTCATATTAACACAGAAAAGTAAAAATATCTAAAATAACTAACAAAAAATAATTCTGGGCTAATGGGTTTTAAGGTAATCTCATAATTTTCAAATGGTAAATCAATTCAGCCATTGTCACATTACCATGGATAGAATATATAATTAAGGTGGGAGTATCAACATGCTTGCCAACCTATAACCTATTTCGCGTAGATTTATTTATTTTTTCTAACTTTTACACAAAATTTAAATAAAATCAATATCGTCTTCATATTCTATAGGTAATAATTTAATATGTTAAATAAATATCAAGGAATTTCATAAGTTATTTAAGAAGAATTGTATATCAAAAAATATCAGTTAAGATTTTTTTTAACATTATTATGTCATTGTTCTTTCACTATACAATTCTCCCAAAATAAGCAATGAAATAAATTGATTATTTTTATAGTATATCAGATATTACCTAAATAAAGTGCAGACGACATTGATTTTATTTAAATCTTAGTCAATAAAATAATAAACTAAGAAAAACAAGGCGAAACAGGTTATAGGTTGGCAACAAATTGAATGACGTTGATAATTTTACCTTAAGTAAAACTTTGCAATAGGTGACAATACCGGAAGCAATGGACTAGCGAAAAATATTGTAAAGACAGTGGCGTATAGATAAAAATATGTTGGGACAGGGATAATATGCTTCAGTGATAGCATGTTTTCCTAAATGGTCATGTAAATAAATACAACTGCCGCTACGGAAGTGACATTATTCCAGATCTTTTTACAGTTTCCCCAAAAATTAATGTTTAGGCAATACAAAGACAATATCATAGGTCCTTTTTTATTGAAGGAACTTTAACCGACCAAGGCTATGCTGAAATGCCCGACCAAAATATAATACATATAGCCCTCGATTGTTCATAAACTAGAAAACCAAAGATACTTACAAGACTATCTAAATTTGAACGAAGAACTTCTACACTTCCAGCAGGATGATGCACACACACACACACCCTAATATGCTACTCTGGCGAGAGACTGGTTGGCGTAAAATTATCCAAACGAATGGATTTGCAGACGAGGTACAAATAAGTGGTCGACAGGATCACCTGATCTTTCTCCCTTGGACTTATTTTTATGGGGATACATTAAATCACTAGTTTATAAAACCCAGCCGGTTTCTTTAGAAGAATTGCGTCAGAGGAAAATTGATGCTTGTGTTAAACTTAGGGAGAAATTTGAAAATCGACTTTGTTTCTGTTACAATAAAATGGAAATCATTTTGAGCGTCTAATATACTAGTTAATAAACAAAGCAACAAGCGAGTTTTAGCACTACAATAGTATTTTCTTTTAGGATTTGGATCATTTTTCATTACTTAAGTTTATTTTCTGATTTGTCCCTGCCAAATTTTGCAAAAGCCAGCATTGATAAATTTTCTTAAAATTTTGTTAACATTTCGAATTTAAAATTTATTAATTTTATTATGGCTGAAAAGCATTTTTGATATGCTTTCCAGAGAGGAGTTCAATTTATTATAAACAATAATACACAGGCCTGCATGAAATTTGTGATGACGTGATTTTTGTTTGTTGAGCTTAGTTTTTATATAGAAATAACTAATTAAAATACAATTGGTCTTTATCACCCACAGATTTTTTTTTTGCAAAAAAAAAGAAAAAATATAAAAAAAACTTATAATAGGCGTTTTAATACATTTTAAAATGAATGTAGTACTTTAAATTCTAAATGATTGTTGAATAAAAAATGATATTCTGTGGTGCTACACACCTTTCGACTGGAGACTTTTTATCGACTTCAAAAAGGAGCTTTAAAGCTGTTCTTTTACATAATGACAATGTTTTTGCTTCTGTTTCGGTCTGCCATACAGTTAAGTTAAATGAAAACTATGAAAATTTAGAGGAATTACTTTTAAGAATACAATATGAAAATCACAACTGGGAAGTGTGTGAAGATCTAAAAATTTGAAACAATGAAACAATTTGTTAAGGCATTAAACAAAGAAGGAAATTGTTTTAAATATTTGTGTAAAACATTTCCGGCTCTGTCAGAGGCAAAATTAAAGGAGGAAATTTTTATAGGGCCGCAGATTAGCAGCTTGATGAAAGATACAGAATTTGAAAAGGTAATGGAAGATAAGGAAAAATATGCATGGAATGCTTTTAAAGAAGTTGAACATAAATTACCACTATGTTGAGATCGTTGAAAATATGCTGGAAAATTTCAGGAATTTCAGAATATGAGCATAACTACTAGTTTCCTAGTGGTTTATAGCCTTGAATAGGTAATTTGCTATAAATAGGAGCAGTTTATAGTGAATTGACATTCAGGACGAGTGAACTACTCGTTTCCTAGTGGTTTAGAGCCTTGAATAGATAACAGTAAATATATGATGGGCTCATAATACAACAAAACCTAAGAAAAAATTCACTTTTTACATTCCCATTTGGACTAATTCCCGGAAAATCTTGGGGACGTGGGTGAAGAGCAAGGTTAAAGATTTCATCAATATATTAAAGAGATGGAAAAAAGATACCACGGGCGCTGGGACACAAAAATGATGGCCGATTTCTGTTGGACATTGAGAAGAGATCTTTCTTTAGCTGAAACAGAAAAACAACCAAAAGAAGCTTTTCTGAAAAAAGAAAACGTTTTTTGAAGAAGAGTAACGAATAAATAACCATTTATAATAGTTCATATGTGTATATTTTGTATATTTTTGTATTTTTTTCTTTAATATATTAAAAAAACTAGCTTATAAATGAAATAAATCGTGTTTTTTCTATATTTGTGGATTTTACCGGTTTGAAAAATAACCTTACGGGATATAAAAAAACTAAAAGCAGATTTGAAATCAGCGCTACCCAATTACTAGAGAACAGTTAAAATTTTTAAATCAACTTTCAAAGTGTTAAAAAATGCAGGCCTGTGTAATTATAGGATTTCTGTTTTACATGCCCTTCTCTTTACTGCGATAGGGAATTGCTCCTTAAAATCGCAGACTGGCCCACTCCTAGAGGTATTAAATAAAGCAATAAAAAGAGGTAAGTAATACTTTAATGTTACCACTTCAATATTTACAACGACCTATACATAGAATAATATAGGTTCGTTTTAATTTCTTAAAAAAAATATAATAATAAATATCGTAACACCATTTTTTATTAGTAAATCAATAATTTATAACTAAAAAATGTTAATCGGCGTGCAGACAAAGTTTTTAGGTGAGATAATAAGTGTCTGCTTTAAACAATTGGTAGAGCGCTCGACTGCTAATCGAAAGGTTCTGGGTTTAAATCCCAGCGGAGGTGTAGAACTTTTTTCAATATTAAGAACTTTATTAGCACGCCGATTAACATTGTTCAGTAATATTTAATACAAATATAAAAAACTACCATTTATAAAAATTATTACGGCTAGATAATATTATGGTTCGGAGGTCTCATATCGGATTCCTACCGAAGTCCCTATATGGTCGACGACGCACTTGGATGAATGATAAAACAGATCTAAATAGTTTTTCTTGTTATCGGAAACAGTTAATCTAAGCGAAAAAGTCAGGAGATGACTTTCGTGTAGTTTTATTTGCTAAATCATAAAATCCTATCAGATTAAAAAAAAGTGACGTATTATAATTTTTTTAAATTAAACCTCGAGCGTTACCTCTGTGCACGCAGCAAAATGACACGAACAATTTTTACCTTAAAATATTAGACTGTATAAATTAAAAATTGTCACGAAGTTTTAACGTCATACTAATTTGCGTATTCTAGTTAAGAATTAAAAAAAAAACATTTTTTTTTCAATACTTCAACACCCGGAGTAAAAAACAACACCCTCAAGTTTGGCCACATATTTTATTAAAACCCGCAAATCTCAAAATACAGATAATGCTTTCTAAAATAAAATATAGGTACACGGCATATTATAATTGATAGTTTTAAAATTAAATTACCGTTTCCTAAAATACTTATAATATTATGTAAAAAATTATCTTTTATCTGGAATAAACTTGGTAACAAGCAATTCGCCCATTAAAAAAAAAATAGAAAATAGAATTATATTATACAGGGTGTCCGGTTAGTATATGACATACTCTCGGGAGCGTATAGGGAAGGTCAAAATAACCCTACTTTCTTATATAAAAAAAAAACCTAAAATGCCCCTTAACGGAGATACAGGGCCCCAAAGAGGTACTCAGCGACTTACCTCTTCGGCTCTAACTTTTGAACCGACACGTATAATTTAATATTTTGTGTAGGCCATAGAGATTCATAAAACCGTACTACATTAAGGTACGGATTGAACGCCTTGTCCGAAGTAAACACGGGCTTTCCGGTGCGTGCGGAACGATGCGTGCGGAACGATGCGTGCGACGCGGTGACATTTAGAATTAAACGCAGAGCAACAGATGAAGATGTCCAAATTAAACACGAAGTGCGTGCGTTGTGGCAACGTCGCATCGCACGCAATGTTTTAAAATTAAAACGGTTTTATTTTTCTGTCAGTTCTCGTCCGACAAATTGCAATAGAGGTGTTAATTTTGAAAATGCAAAAAAAAAGGACGTACTTTGGAACAAAAGAAATCCTCAGTCAAAAGTTCTTATTTTCATTCTGGTATACCTACTGCTGAAATGTCGTTTCATCGGCACTAGTATCCGACCGAAACAAGATTTTCAGTTTGAGTCGAAACCGAATCTTCGGCCTTGGTGTCAGTTTCGGCCGAAACCGAAACTTATTTATACATGTTAAAATTTTTATTATATGCTGAAATTTAATTTATTTTATATAAAGGACGAGATCGATCTTGGGAACGGATTGAACTCTTGTGACGCCTTTTTTTTTCAACTAAACTAAATTAAAAGAAAATATATCTATAAAGAAAATTTATAAGTGATGGTAAATAAATCAAAGTCGTTACGTACTAATTGGTTGCCGCCAGCCTTTAAGCAGTGGAGAAGGGCTAGGTCCAAACGATAACTACCAGAAGAAGAGGGCGCCACATGGTTTAAAAACCAACAGTACCATTCATTTTCGAATAAAACCATGAAATCGAATTTATTTTATTTATAGATATTAAAATAATCTATTTTCTTTTATTTTCAATATAAATACTTTAAAAACAGTTTCTCCAAAGGAAAACCCCCAGAATTAGTTATTTAATTAGAGACACAACAATGATGGGCTAATGAAATAGTGGAAATTTAATTTAAAACAAATACCAGCTATATTTATTAAATATAAATAACTGTACAATGAAAAAAATGTATGCCTTTGGCACAATCAATATAGAAAAAGGTTTAAGTCATTGCTGAAACTATATTCACAAAACAAAATCATATGTTATTTAAAAAAAGATAGCGCACCTGTGAAAGCACCTAGAAATTCAAAATATACCCAAAAATATTAGCGCAGTTAGAACATATATTGTACCACAGCCGCAGCTTACGTAAGCGTAGAGGTAGGGGTTTACTATCGTAGAAATAAATATCAAATTTTACCGTACTTTTCCGCGTCGCTTTCACGCTAGGCTATTTTACAAAAATATTATTAACATGGAAATCCTAATTGTCTTAATAATTATTTAAGTATTGTTAATTATTAAATTAATTACTATCCATCAAGGTAGTATTATTTAACAATAAAAGTACCCTCAAATTACAAAGTCAAAAGTAAATTTTCTGTATACGGTCGCTGTTAATTTTGTAAATCGGTCCGGAAAATAGGTAAATTCTACGTCATTCAAACGTCATCAAAACGGTAGAAAAGAAGGTAGAAGGAAATAAAAAACCCTCGTAATAAAAAACCCTCCTTAGATTAGTTGAGGGTCCTACGCTCGCTCACGCTCATTCATAACGGCATATCTCCAATATTAAAGGAAGAAAAATGATGCTCTCTTAGTGCTTCGAAATCAATACCAAAATAACCCTGTGAATAATTCTTGCTCCACCATGGAGTGACGCCTTGGATGAAAATGGCGACTGACTGTCGAGATGAGTTTCAAATCCCCTTGAAGGAAAGCGTGTTCTTGTACGATAATTTAAGCTTAATTACTCAAATACTCAATCCATAATCAAAACGGAACTTAAGAAAACACTAAATAGAAACTATGACTCTAAATCCCGCAATGGCGGCCGATGAAAATCGTAACAGGTCGTAGCTTCAGCTCAACTCGCTTATTTCAAACAGAAAAAGGACACGGTTCCTGCAAACTGGGTAGGTTCTCCTCAGTTGAGATATATACAAGACTTTCAGAAAAACGTAGTTTTGAAGAACACCGTACCGTTAACGTCATTTACACTAACTAGCCTGTTTGGCCATTTTAGAGGCAAAACTCCTCGTAAAATTCAGTTTTCACTCAATTTGAGTAGCGACTCTTTTAATAAACAATAACAGATACGTCATCACCAGTATTGGCTTAATTAAATGTAAATTAGATAAAATCCAATTACGATAAATCGTTATATAGCGTAATACCAAAAGTCCTTAATACCATGTACAGGCTGAGAAACCTAACAAACCAAAATTTTAAGAACGCAATTGCCAAATATCACAAATAATTGCAAATACAATTATTGTAGTGACGTCATAAATTAGTTTCTCCACTTAGGTATTCATTATTATCCACCTTTAACATTCATACAACCAAAATTCATAAAATATCATTTGGGTGGTAGAATAACATTCATTAATTTTATAAATTGTAACATAAATATTTAAGTAATAAAATATTTAGTATCTAATGCTCCTGAATCAAATTGGTTCCTGCAGATAACAAAACAATTTTGGCAACAGGTATCCTTATCAGTGACCCTTTTGTGCGTAAATTTTTATAGCGCACCTTTTCGCAGGTACAACTGACAGTTAATTTTAAAATGGCTAGTTGCAACAACAATTTTTAATAGTTTCGGTAAATTTTATTTATTTTTCAAGTTACCTTTAGTGCTAGTGAGCTAAAATTATATAAGAAACTAAGTTTAATCGGTGGTGTAGGTAAATAAAATAACTAAAACGCGATGTGTTAAGTGCTAATGGTTCAAAAGTAATAAGAAAATAATAGGATACTGCAGACCTCAACATTTTCCTGCTGTTTTGGATTTATTTTTCTTTGTTGGTGAGTTAAATTTAAAAATTAAATAATAGTAGGTCCGCACTAAATATATTTTATTTATTTTCGGACTTTAGATGATAACAGATTTTAGAAAATTAATAAATTGGTCGATGCAAATAATCATTTATTATTCTTTTGTTTTTAAAATAGTCTTTATACTTGTAACGACAAAAGAAGACGTTACACTCTACCCATTAAAAAAAAAAAGGTCAACAGCGAAAAAAATCTATTTATAATAGACAACACTGCCTACGGAACCCAAAGTTAGCCGAACGGTGCGCGACAATTCACGAACACTGAATTTCGGCATGGCCGAAGGTTCGGCCGGTGTTTTGGCCGAAAGTAGATTTTTTGGCCGAAACCGAACTTTCGGTCAGTCTCTAATCGGCACGCATGTGCATAAAAATGATGAAACTCACTATAAATTCACCTGTTTCTAAAGATCATATGAGTTTTTCTCTTTTACGTCTCGTTAATATTTTTAATATTAATTTTTAAAACTAACAATATTGCTACTATGTGTGAACGCAATACGTCAAATTTCGTGCCGTATTTTGCCACCTCCGCTTCCTCCACAACAAAGGACGATGCGTGCGTGCAACGTAGTTCCCGCATCGCACGCACTCGTATTTAGCTAGGACACGGCGTAAGAACGTTGTGCGTCGCAAAACTACTGACTTGCGTTGTTACCCAGAATCTGCCATTTCAGTGTGTTCATAGGTAAAACGCTGAGATTGGATTGTTAGCAAAGTTGCGCTGAGCAGGTGAGTTCATAACAACAACGGACGGCAGACGGCAGTAGTGGTGGGCAAGACGGATCTATTTTGGGATTCGGGTCACCAAATCCCAATCAGCACAAAGATCCGACTCAATGAGCCGGATCCCGGGTCTTGTCCCAAAAATCATAAAAAAAATCTTATCGGTTCTCGGCTCGGTTATTCTGAGTCACGATCCGTGTCATTGAACATTATTTTAAACGATCTTACGCGGTAGCGCCATTTAACATTATTCAAAAAATAAGAACCCCCAGTGATTACAGAAATGGACAAACATTTAAATGAACCGCTTATTAAAAGATACGAAGATTCTTTAATATGGTGGTTTCATAGAAAAAACTTACATTCCAGACTCTATGAAATCATCAAGAAATAAGTGACGCAACCCACAATACAATAAACACAACAGTAATAAATCGCCACGCTTCGTTTTCTTTTCCAACGCTGCGACCCGCATGTCAGGCATCGGAACGACTTTAAAAAATCTTTTAACGGATCCGAGAGCCAAGAGCCACTCTCCATCGCATCGCAGCTCGTAGCGCCGCGCGCCGTAGCAGTGAATTCTACCCCTACGCCGAACGTGAACCTAGCGGTCGACAATCAAATCAAATAGATCCGTCAGATCCGTGATCCGTCTATTTTATTTTGAGAGTCGGATCAGTATAAATCTTTCTTAAGATCCGACTCACTGATCCGGCTCAGATCCGATCCGCCCATCGCTGGACGGCAGTGTCAGTTCGACAAGTGCGTCCCAACCAACTGCATCTGGGTCAGAGCGCAATTTTCCGCTGAGCTTAAAGCAGGCTGTCAACAAACAGGAAGTGTACTATTATAGTAATTGTGAAATTTTCCCAAGAAGATGATGAATTGCTAATAGAGAGGGTGAAGCAACATCCACCTCCATATGTAGTGAAAAGCTGGAGCTACAAAGACTCGGAAGTTAAGAATAATATCGCTCACCGGCGACAATATAGTGGCATAACTCAAAATTGAACATTATGGATAAAACTGCGTTTAAAGTTTGAGTTATTTTAATTTTTCTTGTTGTAATGTCATTTGAATACCATTGGCAAACTTAATTGTGATTATTGGTGGGTTTTTATGTGCCAAATTATTGGGAACTGCTTGTTTTTAAAGAAGGTGATATTTGTAAGATGTGCCACTATTTTTATTATTTTATATTTATATATTTATTACAAGATTTTCTTTTAATATCCTTCCCTATAAATCCCAGCACTGTCTCGAATAATTCAATGGATAGGCGATAATACTCGCGAAACTTTCTGTCGTTTCGAAACAGCCTTCTTTCTACGGTTATAGGGAACTGGCCCTCTGCTTTTCTAGCTAAAAACATTTTATCCACTTTTTCACATGGTCTATTGTTCGTTAATAACAAAATATCTTCATTATCTTGTTCATATTCGTCCAGAAGGAACGCCATTATTTCGCATCGATCCATCTTGCACGACCGGTTTTCGCAACTGAACAAAATCTTTACAATCCACATAAGCGCAAAACTCACTTTCAGATGAGCCGAATTGATTTCAGATAGGTTTAAGTTGTGCTACGCACAATGGTTTTACATCGTCAGGAAAGTCAGGAACGAACTTGCCACCACACTCGTTGTGCCAAAATTTTGACATGTATCATTTTACGAAGCCAAAAACTGATTTTTTAAATATGTTAGTTATTTTTATTTAAAAAGGTAGGTACTCTACATTTGTCTCCAAAAAAATTAGGTTTTTTTATATCACGTTAATAAAATAATAAATCATACTATTACAATTTAATACCAGTCGTTTTTATATCGTTGACAATGTGTAAATGACAACAGTTTTCAAAATTGTCTGATTGAGTGAGTACAGAAGACTTAAGTAATGGAGAATTATTCCTATAGCGAATATGCTGACATGGATCTAATTTATGGACAATCATTCGGTAATTGGGTGGAGGCAAAAAGAATTTATTCTGATACATTTCCAAATCGGCGTTTACTCCACCGAAGAACTTTTGAAAGGGTCGATCGTGGCTTAAAAGAAACACGTAAAAGTAACATTTAAAAAAATGCTAAAAGTAACTAATCTTCTACCAACCCATTTTAGGAAGCCTTTTGTCACGTAAAGGAGGAGAAGGGCCTCCAAGAAGAGTAAGGAACCCTTAGAACCGATAAAATAAGTCACTGTAAGAAGTACTTTAGGTTTTTTTTATATGACAGAGTAGAGTTATTTTGACCTTCCCTATACGCTCCCGAGAGTATGCCATAATTACCGGATACCCTGTATACAGGGTGTCCGGAAAATACGTGTACAACGTTTGACGACAGACTCCTGACGTCAAAATAGGTCGATCTAAGCCGACTTAGTTATATCCAAAATTGTCTCGCTTAGCCGGTAGAGGGCGTCAAAAATTTGTAAAAATATTGGTTTTTCCTAAATTACGTGAAAACCTGCTAATCGATTTTAATGATTTTTAGTATGTAGACTGATACTATAAAATTACGTTTTCTAGTAGTATAGTCACCGGCTGTAAATAAGTGGTCAACATTTCTCCTCATTTTTTATATGAACGGCGTTATGACAACCCAGATATTTTTGTAGAGCGACTGAATGTATTTGGAAGCTATTTTACCTCTTTAATATTTTTCGTTGAATGAGTTGTTTTGCCAGAAGAAAATATTTACAATATTTAGTATTATTAGTAATAATATTAAAATCAAATTACCTGTAACAATTTTTTTTTTAAGTGACCTTGTTGCTATGGCATTTAATAATTTGACAATTATTGACAAATTGTCATCAGTCTATGAAATTTACTCAAGTATACGTTCAACATTTTTGAATTACAAGTTCATTTTACCATTAAAAATGGAAAATTATACGAACTCTAAGAATGTTGACATGCTCCTGGTATACGGGTTTTGTCAAGGAAATGGGCGTCAGAGTGTTAGGGTTTACATGGAGAGGTTTCCTAACCGTCGAATACCAAACCACCAAACATTTGCCAATATCGAGCGTCATCTTCGGGAAACGGGCAGCTTTGAGAAAAACTTTGAAGGCAGGGGTCGTATGCGAACAACTCGAACTGTGGAAACAGAAGAGATGATTCTGGAAAGAGTTGAAGAAGAAGCAAGTACTAGTACCCGTCGCTTAGAACGTGAGTTACATGTTCCTAAAACGATTGTCAATGAGGTTTTAAAAGAACAGTTGTTACATCCTTATCACGTGCAAAAAGTCCAGGAACTTTTACCGACTGATCCTCCCATGCGGCTTACATTTTGTCAAATTATTAGAAACAAAAGAATCCGTGATCCAAATTTTTGTAGAACAATTATGTTTACTGACGAGGCGTGCTTTATAAGATGTAGAGTAACCAATCTGCACAACGAACATATTTATTCCAATGAAAATCCACATGCCATTAAAATTGCACATCATCAGCATCAATTTAAATTAAATATTTGGGCAGGTATTATTGATCGCTACCTTATTGGTCCCATTGTTATTCCAGACAGGTTAGATAGAAATATTTATTTAAATTTTTTGCAAGACACATTACCAATTCTTCTGGACAATTTTCCCCTTTTACTTCGGAGGGAAATGTGGTATATGCATGATGGTGCCCCGCCCCATTTTTCCGTTGCCGTTCGGCAATACTTACATCATCAATAGCCCAACCGATGGATTGGAAGGGGCAATGATGCACCAGTAAAATAGCCACCACGTTCTCCTGAGTTAAATATGTGTGACTTCTTTTTGTGGGGCGCTATTAAAACACAAGTTCACAAGACTCCGGTAAACACACGCGATGATTTATTGCAGCGGATTTTAAATGCATGCAACCATTTTAATAACCCCGAGACATTAGATAGGGCCAAATTACATTTTTTAAGGAGTGTTAATAAGTGTATTCAGCAAGAGGGCGGTCATTTTACACATTTGCTTAAGTAATGTTTTTGTTTTACTTAGTTTCTTACAATACATACTTTCAACTTTGTTGTACTTTGTTTTATTTTTATTGTTAATAATTGATGTATGCAGGTAATTGTAAATATTTTCTTCTGGCAAAACAGCTCATTCAACGAAAAATATTAAAGAGGTAAAATAGCTTCCAAATACATCCAGTCACTCTACAAAAATATCTGGGTTTTCATAACGCCGTTCATATAAAAAATGAGGAGAAATTTTGACGTATTATATCACTTTTATAACACTTCCACTTATTTACAGCCGGTGACTATACTACTAGAAAACGTAATTTTATAGTATTAGTCTACATACTAAAAATCATTAAAATCGATTAGCAGGTTTTCACGTAATTTAGGAAAAACCAATATTTTTACAAATTTTTGACGCCCTCTACCGGCTAAACGAGACAATTTTGGATATAACTAAGTCGGCTTAGATCGACCTATTTTGACGTCAGGAGTCTGTCGTCAAACGTTGTATACGTATTTTCCGGACACCCTGTATAATAGTTATTTCTTTTTTTTGATATAGGTAAAAGTTTTTTCTTATCTAGGGATTGTTCGGTAGTTCGCGGATTAGTTTCCTTTTAAAAAGTACCTTATTTGAATTAGAAGTTATCAAGTATGGACCCCTCAGCAACATTTTCCTACCCTAATACTGTAAAATGGTGTAAAAGCTCATTTACCTAAATAAGCATTATGCATCAGTGAAATTTAAAAAGATGTATTGGCTATTATGTAACGCGTCGGCTCAATTTCGATGGGCTTAAGGTATGCAGTATCAGGTTACAATTACGCCGGTCGTTCACAGGGAGCGTACACAAGCGGCTACACGCTTACGCGACACGAGCAGTAATCTCGTCTACTGCATGCGTAGTTTAAGCGCTCGGCTTCACGCGGGATCTACCGCTCATAGCGGCTTCATATAATAATATGTAATTTGATAACTAAAATAAATGAACCATAAAAATACACCTCTATAAATTTTATGTTATGGCTA
Source organism: Polydrusus pterygomalis (assembly GCA_963969555.1). Classification (NCBI taxonomy): domain Eukaryota; kingdom Metazoa; phylum Arthropoda; class Insecta; order Coleoptera; family Curculionidae; genus Polydrusus; species Polydrusus pterygomalis. The sequence goes on from OZ018379.1 coordinate 56,054,397, forward strand.
TATTATTTTCTCCAAGTTTAACCAGACATCTCCTTTCGTTTTTAATACTATTCCAGACTTGTCGAACGAGAAGGGTAGCTGCATTTTTGTACTTAGGGTAATCTTGTAGTTTTTGATCATAGAGACCAGTCCAATTTTTGTTTGCCAAAGTCCAAAACGTTTACCTAAAATGGAAATTCATTTTAAGTTGTGAAGATTCAAATAAATATTGTAACATGAACAACTTTTTATTTAATCGAAAATAAATATCAACACGCTGACCGAATATTTGAAAAACAAGCAGTAATTTCCAGAGGCGAATCCAGAATTTCTCTGAGGAAGGGGCGATTCTAAAAATACATAAACACGCAATGTTCGGAAAATTCTTTTGACTCCTAAAATAGTATGCCAATATTAAAAAAAACTAATGACAAAATTTAATTTTACCTTTTATTTTACTTTTAAGCAAACATAACACATAAAGGATAAAATAACATGTTTCATAATTAATTAAAAAAAAAACACTATGAAACATGTAATGGAGCAGCCTAAAGAAAAAAAGAAACGAACTTAGGGAATCTTAGTTAAATAAATAATACTGAAAAGTAAAGTAACCGAAACAAACAAAAAAAAATAGTAGTAGAGCAATTATAAATTGCTTTATAATAATAATTATTACTATAAAACCTATATATTACTATAAAATCTATCAATCAACCTGTCAACTTCAATATCTATGTCTCTATCAACATGCAACATGGCCAATCCATCCAAACGATCTTGTGTCATACGAGAACGCATCCAACTCTTAACCCTTCGTAATGTGGAAAAGCTTGTTTCAGAAGTTGCTACTGATATTGGCAACGTTACTAAAACTTTTAAATACTTTGCGATAAAAGTTTTGATCTTTTTTGACGAGTGTTTCAATATCAGTTTGACATGAAGTATTTTTTTCAATGGTTTTTTGATAAATTTCTACTTTCCCTAACAATTTCACGATCTCATTTTCAACACTTTCAGTTAATCCTAAAAACTGATTTCATATTAATCTTTAAGAATGCTGTAGTCCGTCAAAAGCAGTAAATTTATGGGTAGCAATACATTAAGTAAAAAATAATGTAACGTTTTGTCAGAAAATCTTTCGGTTAAATCTAATATAATGTAGTCTAAAATAGGAATAAAACTTTTCTCCAATAATCTACCGCGTTTGAAGCTGGAATATTGACCCGCTGAGTTTGTCGAGATGTTAATTAAGCGATGAACCTGTAATTCTAGACCAAAAGTTATTAAAGTTGGGTTATCTTAGCAATTTTTAGGTGGGGGTGAAACCCCCTTCGTCCCCCATCCTAAATCCGCCACTGGTAATTTCTAAAGAATCGACCAATGATCTGCTACCTATAGATGCCGCACGCCATTCATAAACGCTATTTATCTGCTGCCAAAATCGTTTGTAGGAGAGAGGAGGTGAAGTACTTCCCCCCGGCCGGGAGTGGGGATTACGTTGGGGCCATTAGAATTTTACCTCGTTACTATGCGCTATCATATGGTCACAGCGGCGTCTCGTGTCAGGGTTCACAATAAAATATAATTATCCAATCTGAAATCAAATATATTTTAACGTTTGTGAAAAAAAGGGTTTGTAGAACAGTAAAATTTAATGTATGATAGAAAAAATGGTCCGCGGAGCAGTAAAATTTAATGTAAGTTAATAACTATTTATTGTAATAATTATTATAAGAGAAACTTTGGATAGCTATAATTATAACATTTGGTGAACTGAGCTGACCTAAAAATAATTACACTATGTATACTTAAAACACGGTTTTTACGGTTTTATTGAAATTTAAAAGAAAAGCAAAGTTCCTTTTACGTTAGGTACTTTTTAATAGCGAAAAAGCACAACAATAATTTTTTCTTCCCCCTAGCCGCGCTCAAGCAGGATGCCTCTTTTTATTTCCCATCATGCCTACGAACTATACGAAGTTGTTCGCAAACTTCCTTTAACATAGCTAAGCAAAGATATTTACTTTGCTTAGCTGTTTAAAAGCAGCAAATGGAAAGTAAAGTCAAAATTTTGAATACTCTCGCAAGATGGAGGTAAAGTCAAGTGACACTCTTTCAATTTTGCTCCATTAAACTTTTATAAGTTGGCATGAATTCCAGGACTGGACTTGAAAATTTAACATGTGATACCTTCTAAAACAATTGATGCAATAGTCTCATCGGTTTTACCGCTTTAATATTGCCAAATAATAATAATAATTTATTTTGAAAGTTTTGTTCTATAAATATTATAATTTAAGGTAGGTAAAGTCGATTCAGCCAGTAAACCTGCAAGATGGCCGACCTGTCATATGACAAAAGTAATTGAAAATGCAAAAATCCATTTTATTTAGCTGGAATATGACTTTTGTCATATGACATGCCGGCCATCTTGCAGGTTTACTGGCTGAATCGACTTTACCTAATAATAAACATGAGTTTTTATATGGTTTAAAGATAAAGTGTCAAAATAGATTTAAAAACTATATTATATTACAATTACCTATTCAAACCTTGAAAATACTAAACTAACTGAAACGCAACTTTAAATAGGATTCTGTCACTCATATTTACAACAGAATTTTTTTTGTTTTATTTCTTCATATTATACCCAGAGAACTCAGAGCCAACTAATATTCTGTGATTATACCTATCTATAGGTAAAATACAATACCTACAGTTCAACATAAACTAATTGAATTCAGTCAGATATTACATTTTTACTGTCGAGGAAATTCCCATATATGACTTACATAAGGTACGTAGACCCAAAAGTGGTTTTTATGAAATTTGATGGTTATGATACAGTTACATTTTTAAATTTGTATGTGGGCTAACGTAAAGTTAAAAGCTTCAATTTAGCCAGGGATTTAATTTTTCTCTCAATGGAAACCCCAATTTAACAGTTTTTGACTTACGTAAGGTACGAAGACCCAAATACGGTTTTTATAGAATTTGTTGGTTATGATACAGTTACATTCCTAAACTTTTATGTGTATAAAGTTAAAAGCTTCAATTTAGCCAGGGATTAATTTTTCTGTCAGTGAAAACTCTACTTTAACAGTTTTTGACTTATTACGTATAAGGTACGTATACCCAAAAGTGGTTTTTATGGAAATTGTTCTTTAAAATGCAATTTATTGATACGGTTATATTTCTAAACTTGTATGTCGGCTAACTTAATGTTAAAAAATTTAGAAATAAAACCAGCATATAATAATAATCATAGGTACCTAGGTAGGTATATATCTTTATTCTCAAGTAACTATAGTTTATTACAGGAATTAACTTACATATCCAAGTAAAGTATTTTTAACAAATAATAAGTAGGTTCAAGAATTAACAACTTATTAAAACAAACATTATCTAGGTACTATAGATACCTACATAAATATCTAATTTAAAAAAGTTTTCTTTAAGAGACCTGATTTGAGTACAACTAATAAATTTCACAAAGTCATAGTCTCACACGAATATTTATTTTCCAAACAGGTTAGGTACATGTTTCGCTCGTAGGTACCTGAGCATCAGAACAAAATAAGCCTAACATTGGTCTGATGATGCTCAGGTATGAGCGAAACATGTAGGTAACCTGTTTGGAAAATAAATATTCGTGAGACTCTGACTGTAAATTATTATATTAATGTCCTATTCCATGAAACAAAATCATTATTTTTCCAAAATACGATATTTGTTGCCACATGCTTTTGAATAATGGGCTAAAAATAATAATATAGTGGCCGGCTAAAATTTGGCCGCATATGGAAAACTTACACAAGTATTTTGTCTGGTACCTACAACATATTATGAAATCCCATGCAAAATTGAAGAGTTAAAGGCACGAACCCACGAACGTCATAAATGACGTTTATGGTTAAAGGTGATCAAATAGTGGCTTCCTTGTTTATTTTAGACTAAGAGTGTATCTGAGTTGTTTAAAGAATTCAATAAGCCAAACCATTTGCAAAAGTTATACCTATACAGTCTATCCATAATGTTCCTTAAATAAATAATACGTTTAATAAAGTAAAAATGTAAAGTTTTAATTATTTTTCCCCACCTACCCACGCCTATGAATAGTTAAACCTAACCTACAAATAACCCAACTTTTTATGTACTCCCTATGAATAGTAACTGCAGAATTATTATTATTATATTTCGCAGTCTTGCACACTTCAAACCTGTGACCCATATTAATTAGTCTTGAAAAAAATATCACAAAACACTAACAACACAGCAATTAATACACAAAACCGATAAACCGAAACAAATTTCAAACAACTTTCGAACGAAGAACGACCAAACTAAACCCTTAATTTCTCTGTGGACCACACGTCAAAGAAATTATGAATGAAAAAAGGCAGGCTCTCTTCTGACCAATGGGAACGCAACGTCTTCTGTGTTTGCCAAACTGCATAGTTTTTAAGGGAAATGTCTATGGGTTTTTAGACAAAGATTTAAATTTACCACATAACGTCATATTTTTTTCTCTTCTGGAAGGTAAAACCTGTAGATTTATGGCTTTAGGGATGAATAATATGTAAAATTATTAAATAAGTGTTGTTAGTATTACTTTTAAAATATTGTTATAGCCGTAATTTATATATTGGTACTCTAAGAGTGTTAATACCTACTTTTAAGAGGTACGTTTGGCAAACAAAGTGGAGGGGAGCAATTTGCGACAAAAGTTACTTCAGAATGGTATACGATTTTGGCAATAGGTTCGTTTGTTATTGCTTCATCTATAGATAGCAGATCATTGGAATCGACGATTAAAATTTAATATGTAGCGTACGTGACGGAACGCTTTTCTAATAGTTTTATAGTCCAAGAGCTAGTATCACCCGTTTTATGAAGTGTTTGATGCACTTCAAAATTTTGTGTCATAGTATCTACTGGATAGATGAGAAGGTAAGCAAGTGTTGGCTAGCTCTACCTGGGGACACCAGGTACTGTGCATAGGAGAAAGGTGTCCAAAAATTTTGCCCAAAAAAAGTGTTTGTTTCAGAGGCCAACAAACAGAAATTAAAATTTAAAATGACACAAAACACAAAAATTAATAAGACAGACACTTTTGAGGGGGTTAAGATTTAATAAAAGCACCCCCAAGTTGTTTTTTTTTTAATACAAAATGAAGTGTTTGATTCACGCTGACATTTTAACAGTGTCTTAATTACATATATTAAAAAATAATTACAAAAAGGCAGACACTTTTTTTTGGGAGATACAGGGTGTTAACATTTTATTAAAAAAAATATTTTTTCATTGCCATTTTCAAACCACTCTAGATATTTTTATGAAATTTGGTACACGTCTTTTGAGCATCGAAAGGCATTTTTTGGTGTAAAATAACTTTTTGAAATTTTAGCAGTGGCGTCCGTGCGGGGCTTGCATTTAATATTTTTAAAGAAAAAAATGGTGCACCACTGATTTTTCTTTAAATTAAAATTATTTTTGAAATTCCCGTCTAATTTAGAGCAAATTCGGTCTCTTGACTTATTTTCTTACGGTGCACCATTTTCGAGTAAAAAATAAAAATCATTTTAATGCACATTCCTGGAAACACATAACGCATTTAATTACCATTAACACCCTGTATTTCGGAAAGGACGCGTTTTTTTTTGGTGTCTCCGGGTGCTCTTCTATTTTATTTAAAAACGTTTTATTTAAGTACCTAAACGAAACCTATTTCTTTGAAAATGGCCTAGTAGACTATGGCGTTGTTTGGATAATTTTTGTTTTTATTATTTCTGACAGGTGCCATTTTAATTTTTAAATCGTAAGTTGTGTACAAATTAGAGTTTGTTGTAACGTTCAAAAGTGTTTAGATATTCGTTACAGTATTGATTTACCATGACAATTTTTACGAATTCTGAAATGGCTGAGATGCATTTTATCTATGGTCTTGCAAATGGAAATGCGAGAGAAGGCAGACGTCTTTACATGGAGCGTTATCCAAATAGAGTAGTACCTGATCATTGAATATTTCTGAGAATTATTAAAACCTAAAAGTTCTAAACATCTAAACTGTTGTTAAACCTACTTACCTTTGTTAATTAAATGGGTTATGTGTTTCCAGGAATGTGCATTAAAATGATTTTTACTTTTTACTCGAAAACGGCGCACCGTAAGAAAATAAGTCAAGAGACCGAATTTGCTCTTAATTAGACAAGAATTTCAAAAATAGTTTTTATTTAAAGAAAAATCAGTGGTGCACCATTTTTTTCTTCAAAAATATTAAATGCAAGCCCCGCACGGACACCACTGCTAAAATTAAAAAAAAATATATTTTACACCAAAAAATGCCTTTCGATGCTCAAAAGACGTGTACCAAATTTCATAAAAATATCTAGAGTGGTTTGAAAATGGCAATGAAAAAATATTTTTTTAATTAAAATGTTAACACCCTGTATCTCCCCAAAAAAAGTGTCTGCCTTTTTGTAATTATTTTTTATTATATGTTATTAAGACACTGTTAAAATGTCAGCGAGAATCAAACACTTCATTTTGTATTTAAAAAAAAAAAACTTTGGGTGCTTTTATTAAATGTTAACTCCCTCAAAAGTGTCTGCCATATTAATTTTTGTGTTTTGTGTCATTTTAAATTTTGATTTCTGTTTGTTGGCCTCTGAAACAAACACTTTTTTTGGGCAAAATTTTTAGACACCTTTCTTCTATGCGCAGTACCTGGTGTCCCCAGGTAGAGCTAGCCAACACTTGCTTACCTGCTCATCTATCCAGTAGATACTATTACACAAAATTTTGAAGTGCATCAAACACTTCATGAAACGGGTGTTACTAGCTCTCCGACTATTACGTCATAAGCGTGCAAGGCCAACAACGTCCAGCGTGAGCTCTGAAAGCGCTCGCTAATGCCGGGTAGATCAAACGTTTACAACTTGGACGCGCGACGTTAATGATGTCACATACAGAGGCTTACCTTGTGACTAACGACGCTGACGATAGAGCAAGATAGATAGATATACCATGTTCCTCGCGAGTTTAATTCACAGACACACCCCTTTTGGATTTTGTTTGAGCATAAATAAACTCAATTTGTAACTATTGAGAATTTACCAGTCCCATGGAGCAAAACGTGGCAACGTGTGTCTCCTAGAGGTAGCAAGTGAAAATGAAACAAGACAATTTTAAAATTATAAATATTAGGCTATTCTGAAACTAGTGTTGTGGAACTAGTGTGGCAATATCAGCGGTAACACGATTTGCTTCCGTCTCTCTTTGATTCCGATTTCAATATCACCCTTCACACTTTTCGCAGTGGAAGTGTGTGGCACCGGAGCAGTGTCCATAAATCCGAACTAAAATATTTCAGTCATCCGAGTATCGATACAAGTGATGTGTATGCGCCTGCGTGTCTCCTCAAATAATGTTAGTTGAACGATTTGGTAAACTTTTAGCTTATGGCAGCCTTGCGCGTAGATATTAAGGATCAAGTACCCGATCACTACAAGTATAATGTTATTTCAAATACTCGATTCGATTCGCTGTTCGTGTCCGTCTGTGTTTACTTATTTCGTTTTATGGTTTAGGACGGACTCTGATTCGAATTGTTTTATGCGGAATAATTTATCCGATTCCAAATCGAGTTGAAGCAATCGGATTAATCAAAGTATTTCAATACTCTGATTCAACGAATATTTTTATTAAAATTATTGCATTAGGTATTATGACGATATATGTTTTAACAAGTGCAAAGCTTAAATGAGAAGAAAATAACGAAGATACAGCGGGCAGCTTATTTAGGAGTAACTGGTGCCTTTCACACAACACCGACGGCGACACTGGAAGTGATGCTAGATCTGCTACCCGTGGATATTAATGGAAAAAGTATGGCTGCAAAAAGTGCTCTGCGACTGATAGAGTCGAAATGCTGGACCAGTACTAACTACGGACACAGCAGTATACTAAGGATATATATATCCAAGTCAAAATTTACGAGAGCCGACCTATTACACTGTTTCGTTGCCAGATTTCGGAAAGGGCTTTTCCTATCCTTACGGATAGGAAAGAATAGGAAGATAATTAAATAACAATGAAAACAGACCTCTCGATCTTCACAGAATAGACGTCGGAGTGGGAGCTGATATCTTCTCAGAGAATCTAAATACAGAGGTCGCCTAGTCTCCCAGACTACTGTAGCATCTTTCAAGCAGGAATGTTGGCAGTAGATAAAGCAGTCAATATCCTGCAGGTTCATCCTAGCCTGACAGGAGCTAAGTCTATATAGACAGTCAGGAAATTTGTTTCAGCAGCATTAAATCAAAAAAGGCGCTGTCGCAACAATTTCTGCATACTTCTTGCTCAGCATCGAGTCACCTTCTGATGGATTCCTGGTCTTTGCAACATAGATAGCAACGAGGCTGCTTATGCGCTCGCCAGGGAGGGCGAAGGCATGTCTGTCAAACTAGCAGAGACTATTGTGGCTGGACCACTGGGATCAGCCAAAGAGGAGATAGATCTAATAGCTGAGCAATTCGCGCAAAGCAGATGGACAAAACTAACAAACTGAAGGAGCTCCAAGCAATTGCAGACCCTACTTGATAACAGGAAAATCGCAGCGTTATTACAACACAATCAGAAAGATCGAAGAAATATCACTGCCGAAATCACCGGATATTGCCTTTTCTTTAGACACGCCGAACATATGTAGATACCAGCTAACGAGTTCTGCAGAAGTTGCAGAGATGAAGAAAGAAAAAAAAATATTCAGGATTTCTTGTGTGAATGCCCTGGCTTTGCATGAAGAAGGTTTAATGCCTTGGGCGAACCATTTTTTAATGATTTGGAGGAAGTAAGCACCTTACAATTGGGTCGAATCGCTTAGTTTATTAATAGCAGTGGCTGTTTTGAATGAGCTGCTAAGATTCTTCTGTATTCTGCGTCGCGCTCGCCATCAGGAAACTGATGCGGATAGGTTCCGCAGAACACGTGTGGTATTACAATGCTCCTGATAGGACTACGTGAGACTGTTTGGACAGTGCCAGAAGTCTGCCACTTTAACCTTACCTAACATAACCTTAATTAAAACCTAACCTTTCGATTGGGTAAAATTAGTGAAAACGAAATAAATAATTCCCCTGAAAATAGTCTACTTGCACTGGTAAAGTGAGTTCATTCATTTTTAACGCTGTGTTGTGATTGTGAATAGTTGATGTATAACCTATTAAATTCATCGTCATTTACTTGGCACTTTCTTGCTAATATACAGGGCGCTACAAATTTGGTTGCGTACCTAGGGATTTCGAGAACGGTAAGAGATACGAATGTTGTTAAATTGGTTAATTTTTGACTTGGGAAAAAACAAAAAGCACTTTTTCATTGCAGTTTTTTGTGCTCTACTGGTTATTAGTGATTTAATTAAATTGAAAATCGGGAAATCTAAATACGGTTTTAGGGACTTCTAAGGTTTAGAAATTTAAAGCAAGTCAAAAAAACTTTTAATTTTAAAGTTTCTTCCTCCAAAATAACTTATTAGCAGTATTTAAAAAAATATTCTTTTTTTATCATTAAGACCCTAGAAATTTTCACTTCTAATATTCCTAGTGATTAAATTACCGGTAATTAATTGAAACACGTGGGATATTCGGTAAGAAAATGTTAGACTCATTTATTAAAAAAACCTAAGTAAAAATTAATTTTTTTTATTAGAAATGACATAATATATTATTATTACTGAAACTAATATCATATTGAGCTATGGAATAACAAAACATTTTATATTTTAATTTTTTATTAACTTCATTCAACTAAGCTTGGTGGAACATCATTTTTTGTTAATATTTTTGAAGGATGTAGGTATCTACTTTAATATGGCCAGATTTTCCACAAAATAAGAAAAATGTCTTTGATTGAAATGACGTTTCATGAAAATTTTTATTTATTAGTTTTACCATAAACGTCAAAAATTTCCGGTTATTCTTTAGGTTTCTATGCTAACCGAAGAAAAAATCAAGATTCTGATTGGTTGAAATTAAGAGTGTTAAATTTTCACTAATAATCTCCCTAGTGCTCGAATTATTTACGGAAATTTTTCCGAAGGAACGCATTTTTTAAAAATTTTCTAGAAAAAGTGACTGAGGAAAAATTTCCGGATATTAATTCAAGGACGCGGGGGATTCGGTAAGAAAATTTCACAACTAAAATTTATTTGAATTATTTTATTGAAATTATCCATAATTATGGGAATACTTAAACTTTCAAAAAAAAGTTTCCTCACCGGTTAGTTAAACGAAATGCAAAAAATATAAGTGAAAATTATCCTTTTTATTTATTTTTACTACATTTCATTTACTAAAACAAAGGGAAAGCATAGTATAGTCTAGTTTAGGCTACTTATGCCAGATAAAACAATTTTTAAAATCTAGGTAGATAGTAGATACCACAGTCAAGTAGGCTTAGGCTTGTGATGTCAAAATCGTCTCTGCTATACGTCACGTCGACAGTTATTTCTTAAACGTGCTTCTTTAGTTCACAATAATTAAATCATGGCAGTAAATAATTAAGAAACTAATTTTAAGCCCTACGGTGTTTGTAAATCTTGCTCTGAAATAGGGGACATTAATATGTCTCATAAAAATTTAAAGTATTTGCAATGTTTAATGGAAAAAACTGAATTAAATCCCCATCAAGAAAACCTTTTCTCAGCTATCCAGAAGATTTTGGAGGAAGATATCCCATCCTTTTTAAGGAAAACCAGAATTCAGCAGAACAAAATTGCATCCAAATATTACATCTATTATATTAAACATAGACATCTGATAGGAGTGGAAAGGGAAGATACCCATTATCCTTGTTATTTTCCATTACGAAGAGAAGAGTTCGAACCAGAATTCCAAAAATATTTAGCCCTAATGAAAGAAATATTTGGTAAATAAATATTTGTATTTATTTAGTATTATAAAATGAATAAAAACATTAAATACCAAAATTTGATCCTGAATACTGATTTTCGGATCATATGATAGCTGTCAAGAAAAAATTTCCACTTATTAATTTTGTTCGCCTAGCTTGGCAGGAGGAGAAAAATTTCCGAAAAATTTGAAAGTTGTCATTGGTAACTGTCGAAATGAAAGTGTGTGATTGGCTTAGAATGACAGGTGTGAAATTTTCTTTATTATTTTTATAATTAAACAGATCTGTGGCTTTTTTTTATTTAAAAAATTAATGGATAGTAGGTACAGTAGTTACTATTATCCGTTTTAAAGTTTTGACTAAATTTAGAATTTCATCATAGGTCTTAAGTGTCAGTAATTTACTTTTAATATAATATTTAAATCTTAAATTAATTGCTAAGGCCGTAAGGGTGTAAAGAAATTATTATTTGAAGAATTGATTAGGTGTTATTTAATGACAAAACATTAAAATTTAAAAATGTTCAATTTAAATTGTGTTAAGTTTTTATATTCTAAAACCATATTTAAAAGAAAAGGTACCTAATGAAAGAGCGAGATAACAAAACGTCGAACTTTGAAACTAATAAACCATCTTGTCGAATATACTGAAACTGCTATTAATAGGTGTTTTTTTCTTTTTTTTTCCTAAAGGCTGATCCGCACCTATGCATTTTCACCCAGCATTTTTGAATTATGTTTGCAACAGCTGATTTTATGATTTTTTAACGCATATGCATCAGAGTCCTGATATGTCCACATTCACGATTTTTTTAAATTTGAAATTCGGCTTTTTTTTAATATTGGTGCAATGTGACAGAACACAAAATTGGTTTTTCGGAGTCTTTTCTCCTGATAAGTCGTCCCCAAATCCAAAAAGCAGAAGGAAAACGCGGTTAAAACCACATATGGTGAATACTGAAAATTGATAGATGTCTTGTTGATTTTTTTTTGTCAAATAAGCGAAGTTATATTTGTAAAAATCAATTCCATTAACAGAAATGTTAAGGAAATTTTGACAAAATCGCATGGAGGTGTGCAAATAATTAAAGCTTGTTTTTTTCAAAGGTGAAAAAAGATGTAACTGTCACTCACGTTACAATGCATAAATGTGAATCCCAAATTTCAAGCAATTTTGATGTTGAGTTAAAAATGCAGGTACGGATGTGAGGAGAGCTAAACTTGCATATGATTTCTCATGGCCAGGTGCACCCTTTATATTAGCTAGGGAAGTTCCAAACAAAGGTACTTTTCCGATTTTTGTAATTATTATTGATCATTGATACATACCAACACAAATTCTTGGACCTTCACCGAATGGAAGATACGAACAGAAAGGTCTTTTAGCTTTATTTTCTGGTAGAAATCGGTCAGGGTCAAACTTCATGGGCTCTGGATAATATTCTGGATCATAATGGATTCCAAACATGGTAACCATTACGAAAGTTCCCTCCTTAATTACAAAATCGGTGCCTGGAACTGGATAATCTTTGATGCATCCTCGTGGGAGTACGGGAAACACTGGATATTTTCTCAGGATCTCTAAAACATTGGAATTTTTTTATTGTCGGTGTAACTCATTAAACTTTAAATTGGGTTTATCGCAAAATGAAACAATTCTACTGACTTAAAAGATAAATCCCATCTTTCAATACCAATTAAAATCCTGGTATATTCAACCAGAATTCAAAATTAGTCTGGCTCCCACTCAACTATAGGGTTTTACAAAAACAATATAAATTTATCCAAGCTTGCCAAATTAAAATACCGCAGAACATAATAATATACAGCATTCCGGTGAAAGTGTAAATTAGCCATCCTGCATCACAAGGTCATTTCTATCTCAAGCCGCGCAGCTGGCCACCAGAGTCAAGATGGCGCTGTCGCCGCTTGATGATTCGCCAGCTGGTTGAAGAACCGGGTTCTGTCGCATATTATTGACGTATAGAAAAGAAGGACAGTTATGTTCAAAGAAAATTTATAGGGTTAGAAATGTTAACTCCTTGTTAAAAAATCGCAACACAGTAGAGGGAGAAAGAAGATAGAGAGGGGTGTTAGTGTGCCCGCCGGCCATCAGAGGCGCAATGGCGGGAAATTTGAACAGCGGTTTTAGGACTTTTCAATTTAATTATTAACTTTTGAACGAGTTTTTATTGATTTAATTTGTGATTCAATATAAATATTATTAAATCACAAATTAAATCAATAAAAAGACCCACAAAAGTTTTTATTTTATGTAATAAATACATTTTTATATTAACCAAGATTTAAAAAATAAAGATGGAAGCACTTTATCGTAAATAATGTTTTCTACGTTTATTTATAAATAAAAACTGCATTGACAACCATAACAAAAAATAACTTTTTAGAATAAACTAATGTCCTTAGGTTACGTCTCAGAGGTCTCACTCATCTGGAATTATCTCAATTCATATAATATTATCACAAATACTGTATAAAACACAAGCACTAGGATGCATTGAGACACGTACTAAAAGATCCATGAACTATCAGGTGATTCTTACAGCATTCTCTGAAACAAAAGGAACAGTATCGGGTAGACATTAAATTTCTTTGTAAAATATGGCCGATGGCCAAGTATCTACTTATCGAGTTAGCTCAAACCATTATCTTTGTGCCATTATGTTATAATTTTTAATCCACTCAGTAAAACAAAAATGTTAAAATTATCATTTCAAGAGACTAAACTTATCTGTTCGTAACTGATAGATTGTTAGGTATTACCTCGGGCACAAATGTGTTGCAGTTATCTGCAGGTTGCCCAGTGATATTTTGTTAAAATTGGCTTGTTAACCAACACCTATTATGTATGTGAAACATTTCATGTTATTTTATTTATTGTAAACTTACATTTCCTATATTCCTATATAAAAAATAGGTAAGGAAATGTAAAATCAATTTGATAAACAATAAAAAATAATTACCTGCATAGTAGGCTGGAATAATAACTGAAAGATTACACACATCGGCGAAGTTTCCTAGAATAGAAACTAATAGAACTGTATATTAAAATGATAATAAAAAATTAATTAATTTCCTCAGAAAAAAACGTGGACAAGAAAATTGACACTTGTGACATGGATGGATGGCGGGCTGGCGGCTGGCTGGTTTGTTCCAATTAGCACCTGGCGCAGTTTGGGAAGCATTATAGTAGGTTAGAATATAACTGTCCTTCTCTTCTATACGTCAAAAATATGCGACAGAACCCGGTTACACGGCCAGCTGGCGACAACAGCGCTAATTTGCCCTGATCGCCGGCGGGCACACTAACACCCCTCTCTCTCTCTTCTTTCTCTTTCTACTGTGTTGCGAAATCGCCCATTTAAGCTTCACCGGGGTGGTTATGTTCTAAACTACTATAACGTTTTCTAAACTAAGCCAGGTGCTAATTGGAATAAACCAGTCAACCTGCCATGTCAATACTGTCAATTTCTATTTCTCTTGTCTACGTTTTTGTCTCAGGAAATTTAATTATTTTTGATTCTTATTTTAATATTTAATAAAATTCCGCCGATGGGTGTAATTTTGCAATTATTATTATTCCAGCCTACCATGCAGGTAATTATTTTTTTTATTGTTTATCAAATTGATTTGATACTTCCTTACCTATTTTTTTATATTGGAAATGTTAGTTTACAATAAATAAATTAACTTGAAATGTTTTACTTATTTAATATTAGTTTACAAGCCAATCTTAACAAAACAAAAGGTCATTTGCAGATAACTGCAACAAATTTGTGCCCGAGATAATACCTAACAATCTTAGTTACGAAGTGATAGTTTATGCTCTTGAAATGATAATTTTAACATTTTTGTTTTACGAGTAGGGGAGAGTAGTCCACAGTGAGACGTTTTTTGGTTACCCTAGATTTTTTTAAAACTGGTTAAACATTTATTAAAGAAAACAGGTTTATAACGTAAAGTAACCTTTATTTTCCTAAAAAGCATAAAGAAAATAAACAAAAACTTAAAAACTTAAATTCTAGAAATATTTATTATTGACATTGCAAATAGTCTCACTGTGCTCCATAGTTGTCTACAGTGAGACTTAACGTGAACCACAGGAAGACAACCCATTATTGGACATCTAGCTGACCAAAATTAACTTCAAATTGGACACATTGATTTTGTCTTTTTGTTTTACCAAATATATAATGCTGGAACTGGCAAAATCATTACGATGTCTTTAAACAAAACAGTAGCAACTTCTGAAACAATTGGGTAGACGAATTGGTGTGATATATTTTTCTTCGCAAATAACTTATATCATATTCAGATTCATGGGAGATATTGCCTAAAATTTTTATTGGTTGATTTTTTCCCAGAAAATTTTACTAGGAAGTAGTCGTTAATGACAGCATTTCTATCTAGTTCCTCATTTATTCAATTGGGGCCTGCCTTTTCATTAAAAGTCTTGTGTGCTTTAAAGCTTAGTTATAGATGCTCTTAAACTCATTTTAGATAAATCCGGTTGGCAGTCTTATTGGACCATCCTGTAAATATCTCCAATGTAATTCCAGACTCTTTCCTATCACAATTTACCTCGCTAAAGTCTGATATGACACTCCATTTAGTTCGGCTTCCTTTCACAATGAAAATCCTTCATCCGTGACCAGTTTTACGGCACTTTTCATCTGGTTTTCTGAAAAGGACCCTATGGTAGTTTTTCCTTTTCTATTTCTTGCCATTCTTTAAAAAAAATAGTTTGAAAGTTAGGTACTCCAAACTTCTTACGCATGGTGGGACACAGTGAGACACGTCTCAGTGTGCCCCACCTAGTGTTGTCTCAGTGTTCCCCACAAGCACCATATTTAAAAATCATGTAATATTTTGTAAGGAACCCGAAATAAAAATAATATAGCAACGTAAATGAACACACAAATACCTAAACTTTACTTACAACCAATCTTAAAGTTCTAATTAAAAGTACGCCAAATAAACACCAATCAAAACAGCTTTTCGAAAAAATACTTTTGCGGTCAAAATTTGCATAAACACCGCCCTATAGGTAAAAACAAACTGAACTGAAACAATAACTCGCTGGTGGATCTGGCGTGTAAAAACAAGCTTGCGCATCGCGTGACGTAAAAAGCGGGGTTTCCAGAGCCTCAGAAATTGTACTGTCTTACTGTGGAACATGTCTCACTGTGGACCACTCTCCCCTATGTAGATTACAAAAGTATATTTTATACTAATTTGTTTGTTTTAAGAAATGTTGTACATAAAGCAACATAAGGAGGGCATTAGAATAATGGATTGAACAAACTCGATGAGTAGAAATTTGGCCACGGCCGAATTTTATAGAAAAATTTATTGTCAAACCGATAGTGCTTGTGTTTTTTTGTTTAATAGAATGCTGTGAGAATTTCCTTAAGGTTTATGGATGTTTAAGTACCTACCTATCTCGTTGCAGCATAGTGCTTGTGTTTTATACTGTGTTTGTGATATATTTTATTTATTGAGACAATAATACCTGATGAGTGAGACCTATGAGACGAAACCTAGGGACATTGGTTTGTTATAAACCGTTATGTTCTGTAATAGTTTTCAATGCAGTATTTATTTATAAATAAACATAGTAAAAGTATTTACGATATTATGTTTCCTTATTTATTTTCCAAATATTAGTTAATATAAAAATGTGCTTATATTCCAAAAAAATAAAAGCTTTTGTGCTATTTTTTAATGGATTTAATTTGTGATTCAATAATATTTATATTGATGAACTATTGAATCACAAATTCCTTCAAAAGTTAATAACACAATTTAAAAGTTTTAAAGCTGCTTTTCAAATTTACCGCTATTGTACCACTGGTGGCCAGCAGGCACACTAAAACATTTCTCTCTCGCTCTCTCTTTTTCCTCTCTTCATCTTGTTGCGATTGTTTAACAAGGAGATAAAATTTCTAACCCTATAAATTTTATTTGATATACCTACCGTGCAAGCAAAAATTATTTGCATCAAAGAGGGCTTGGAATAAAAAACGTAAGGCTTGGTTTAGATCACAATGATATGGGGAGGATATATCTAACCAAATCTAGGTTAAAATTTTGTCAAATTCATATTATAACTAATGAGTAATAAAATAAGTAGACAAATACAAATGTATTTTTGTTGTATACAAAATTAACAACGTAAGAATATACAGAAAGAAAAAGAAAAATAATAACATAAATTGTTGAAATTGGCCACCGCCATGCTCCAAGCATAAATTCACACGTCTCTTCATATTTTCGAAAGTGTTGACCAACATCTCTGGAGAAATGTTACCATATTCTTGGATAATCCTTTCTTGTAATTGTTCTAGATTTGCAACTGGTGTTTTAAAAATAGTGTTCTTAAAATGAGGAAAAACGAAGAAATCCATAACCGCTAAACAAGGTGTTCTATGTGGGAATTTAATGTCTGATCAATCTGTCATCGAAAAAATTGCGTAAGTAGTTAATAGTTTCGGCGGCTGTATGGGCGGTTGCACCGTCCTGTTGAAAATATCCAAAGCGTAGTTCGTCGTCAAGTAATTGCTCCACAAATGGATTCAAAATATTGTCTCTATACCGCTGTGGTGTAACTGTGTCATGAAAAAAAATAGGATCAACAATTCTTCTTCGGGAAACAGCTAACCAGGCACCAATTTTTTGAGGGTGCAATGTGGACTCTACAAAAAAATGGGGATTTTCACTACGCCACATGCGTGTATTCTGAGAATTCACATCACCGGAGAGGTGGAACCAGGCTTCATCCGAAAAAAATGTCAGGTCTAATAAATCATTATTTTCCAACAATTTTGGATAAACCATTATGAGTAATTCCTACGTCTTTGAAAATCTGCGACTTGTATTTCTTGGAATACTTACTATAAGGAGATAAATTTAGCTGCTTCTTAAGAATAGTCCTGCATGTTCCATAAGATCTTCATACTTCTTGGGACAGGCGTCTTATACAATTTGTTGGCGTATTTTGCATTATTTCACGAATGTTTGCAACAAGTTCTTCTGCTCTTAAAGATGGCCTTCCTGCTCTTTTTTTGTGTGGTATAGAACCTGTTTCCCTAAACACAGCCACAGTTCTTTTCAGGCAATAATAAAAATCCCCAGCAATAAAAGCAACGTTAGGAAAATGTTCCTGAAAATCGTCCATGCACAAACCCGGATTGTCTTGCCACTCACAATTTACTCTAACACCGTTTCAAAAATACGCTTCAACCATGAATGTTTTGTGCTGTTCCGTAAAGCCCATTGTGTGAATTGTTCAAGAAATTGAAAAAATTAGCGATGAATCAAATTACTTGTAACGACTATCAAAGATGACGGAATAACTGATTGATTGTTAATTCAGGTAGAGACTGACACCCAACGGGTATTAAGCTCTACGGCTAAGCATTACGCCCTTAGATGCAACGCCCTCTTTGATGCAAATAATTTTTGCTCGCACGGTATAATCGTTCAATAATATTCATATAAATAATAATATATATAAATTATTATCAAAAAACATTTTCGGCTTTTAAGTAGGTAAGTTTAAAAAACATTATCTTAGTGTCGGATTGGACGACTAATTAATTTTTAATCAAAATCCTACCTTTTTGTGCCAACTAGTATGTTAAAGATTGTAATAGACGGGGGAAAGGGGGGATATTTGGCAAACCTCTATAATTTACTTTTTCTATTTCACGTTCATAATAAGCTCAGTACGATACGCATTTGCGTATCGTAATGAAGCTATTTCGATACGCGTTTTTTCTTTATTTGATGTTGGTAACATTTAAATGTTTTATTTCATTGACTTGCGCGGCCTTTGTGATTTACGAGAAAACCCATTTTTCGCAGAGCTTGATAACTTACTTTTTAATTCTGTGTGGATAACAGTCATGTATGTTGGTTGCATAAATCTATAAATCAATCTTTTGTAGATGCTTAAAGCTATCATTTTCTGCCAAATCCTATTCAAAATTCAATCTACTAACCTTCCAATGTCGATTTTAACTTCAACTTTATTTGAATTTTCCATCTTCCCTATACTAAATTGCAATGCCGTGACGTAAAATCACGTCTTTTGAAATTCGAAAAAAAAAGTAGCAAAATCCCTCGAATTTCCGAACGCTCTGTATATGTACCGAATGTACAAGGATCACACAACGTATTCCTTCCAATTTCAAATCTCATATCGCTAAAGTAACTTTAGAATCTCGTGGTGAAAATGGGTCAATAAATCAAAAAATTACAGTTTGCAAAATAATTTTTGTTGTCCAGAGGCTACTATGATAAAAAATAATATTACCAACATAAAATTTAGACATAAAAATTTACAAAATTTGAAGGATTTCTTTTCTTTTTAAAATTTATTTTTCTTGATTATAAAAGGTGCAATAGAAAAAAATGTATAAAGCACATGTTTCATAAGGCGTTTTAGCGCACGTGTCAATAAAAAAACTCGCTGCTTTGTGGCTTGTTTTTTAAAATAGACGCGTGCGCTAAAACCGCTTCTTATGAAACGTGTACTTTAATATACTATTTTAAGAGAAAACGTTAAATATGACAGAATATCACATTATTAAGGATGGCAGAGATAATTTTCAAAGTCAAAATTAATGGCACAGTTAAAATTTGTCCAAATTAATTAATTAGTAAAAAAACCTTAGTTCATGCGTATCTTATGCCGTTTATTTAAAACTTTTTCAAAACCTTGTCAAGAACTAGCGATGAAGTCCGGTCTTATTTTTTGATTTGTGAGATAGAAAATAATTTTAATATTGGATATTTTAATTTTAAATAATATTTACTTACCATCTATTGTCCTGTCCAAATATTCCATTTCATTAACGGATTCATAAGTTATTTGACCATTATGCCTAGCCAAAACAGTCGTTATTTCGTTTCTTAACCTATCTTGAACGTCGAGATTGGCGCCCAGCTCGTACAAACCAAAGGTCTGAGTACTGGATGAAGTTTCGAAACCAGCTTCGAAAAATACCAGCATTTGTGCAGCAAATTCCTCAAAGGTTAAAGGGTCCATTTTGCCTTTCCCATTAAAATCTGGATGCTCTTTTGTCTCGTCACACAAATCTATCAATAGATCCGTCAAATCGTTTCTCTTCACCTTTTCCGTTTCGCGATGTTCTTTAATTTCTCTGAACATGTTCATGAAATAATTGGTCGCTTGTTTCGTTATAACTCTAAAATTTAACGACGCTAGAATATGCCTTGGAATGAGAAGAACGATGGTATTATTCATTCTGCTCCACTGGTTGTCAAAGAAGACTCGTCCTTCTTTCATGAGTTTTTCATTTTGATGATCTAGCGTGTTGCTTTCCATGCCAAAAGCGCAAGCAGTAATGATATCAGTAGAAAAACGACTTAAAACATCTTTGATGTCAACCGGTTGTTTGTTAATTGCATACTTATCCAGTTTTTGTATAAGCACTTTACTAATTTTTTCCATAATGACTACGTTTGTTCTCATTTTAGCTGCGGTAAAAGCGGCTGGTAATTTTGCTCTTAGATTCTTCCATTTGTAGTTTTCCATATTGAATATATGTGCGGTAAAAGGATCCGGTTTCTCGGCAATGTAAAATCCATGATTCGGAAAATGTATGAAATCGGAAATCATTATTTTTTTAATTAAATCGTTATCAATGGGCATATATACAGGTTTGCCAAAAAAATAAGCACCTCCATGCTTCCAACCTCGTTTTTTCATTTCCAAATACCAATCTTTGAATATTTCTCCGAAGCACGATTTGGCCAAGTATAGGTTGATGGCATTTCCAAATGGAAAGGTCGGTTCTAAATAGTTAAGTCCACATTTTTTCCAGTACGAGAAGTAATGCCGGTAAAGAAGGACAACAGCTGTCAAAATTACTAACACTGTACTACATAAACTCATTCCCAAGGTCGACATGGGAATTGAGAGATATTCTGAAATAAAAATTGTTTAAGTTGTGCCTCAATGTACTAGTTATTAAATGTTACCGGATATTTTATTTTTTATTTGGTTCAATAAGTTTTGCAGTATTCAAGAAAAAATAACATTTATAAGGAGTAGGTAGTAGGTACTACCTGAAAAGTAGTTCTAGTATGTTCTCTGCGATACTTCATGGCAAACCTATTCCAAGCAAAACAACAGTCTTGAATGTTGTTCGTAATTTTTAGAGTAAGGGTAGGTACTATAATAATTAATATAACATAGACAGTCTACTTGTCAGGTGTTCCTAACATAAATATTATGCAATAAATATTTTTCCACCTGCAAAACCTTTTTTCTACAGACGTGTGGAAAAAACAATTTTTTGCACGGATATCAGTGCGGAAAAATTATTATTCCACTAGTGCGGAAATTTTTTTCTGCACGATTATGTGAAAATCAATAATATATCAATAATCGCGGTAATTGGTATTATTGTTTGTATTAACAAAACCTATAGCTGCCCAATAATGCATTTCGTTTTTCTTCAAGTGACTTTATACAAGACAGTGGCGACAATCGCGCCTAAATTTATACGAAGTTTTTAGTTGTATTATGTAGTTAAAATTTGGAACCCTCGCCAGTTGTCAAAAGTTTTACTCCATATTATAAAACAAAGGTAACAAAATAATTTTTAATTAAAAAATCATTAAATTTCTTTGAAATCAGTGTTACTTATTTCCGCACGTCTGTAGAAAAACTATTGTATCTGACATGTGCGGAAAATGTTTTCCCTGCACTCGGCTGCTTCACCGAACGACGCGTAGCAGAGAACAGCAGACTCATGCGGAAAAATTAATTTTCCGCACCTGTTAGGTAATAGCTATTTACCTAACAAGTGCGGAAAATGAATTTTTCCGCACGAGTCTGTCGTTCACCGAACGACGCATAGCGGAGCAGCCGAGTGCAGGAAAAACATTTTCCGCACGTGTCAGGTACAATAGTTTTTCTACAGACGTGTGGAAATAAGTAACACATATTTCAAAGAAATTTAATAATTTTTAATTAACTATAACAATCACATACATATGTAACAGTAACTAATTCTGAGAAAAAAGTAATAACTACAAGTTATAATTGATATATTATTGATTTTGACATAATCGTGCCGAAAATTTTTTCCGCCCTAGTGTGGAAAAACCAATTTTCCGCACGGATTTTTGACATAATCGTGCAGAAAATTGTTTCCACACGTCTGTAGAAAAATAACTATTTTCTACGACCGTGCCTTTTAACTCATTTTCCCGCACGCATTTTAGTTTTGAAAGTGTCACACTAGGAAAGTATAATTATGCAAATTTTGACCTTATTAGATTGTTTTTTTACCTCGAAAGTTATAACTATTGTTACAGTAGGTAAATAAGTATTTACGAAATCCGAAATAGTCCATCTAATAAAATCTAGCTTTTTGTTGTATTTTAAATTTTTTGAAAACATATAATAATGAAGATATTTTTATATATCGACGTCGTCTTTATGCTCTTACCAGTTAACACCAAATAACTCCACTGGACCGGCAATTTTAAATAATTTACAGAATGCAACAAGTTGTGTTTTTATTATTAACATTCATAATAATTAGTAGCTTTTAGTTAAAATTTTATATATTATAATATGATGAAATTAAATAATTTTTGGAAAATAAGTATGTGTACTTTTTGTATCTATACGGTCGTAGAAAAAATAATGGTCCTAACTCATGCGTAAAACGTCTTTCCCGCCCTTGATCGCTTGTCCGAAGGACATTGCAGTTAACGGAGGACAGTTTGAGCATTTAATAAGAAACATTACGTTTACATTAAAATTACTTATTGTCTAAACAGGTTTTTTAAAATTTGTTTTTTCACTTGTCTTCAATTGTTAAAATAAATTAAGTTCTCATTATTTCGCTTTAATTACTTGCGGTTAGTAAATTAGTACCTACAATTATATTTTTTTCTTGAATAATGTAAAACTTGTTAAAACTAATAAAAAATAAAACGTCTAGTAACATTTGACATTATCATAATTGGGGAAGAAAGTAGGGCTGCCAGACCTCTCGATTTAGGTGGAAGCTTCACGATTTGTTATGGACCCTCCCGCCTTTTAAATGAAGTCATCAAACTCCCGATTTTCTTTTTAACCTCCCACATTCATTATAAATTTAATGAAATGTGAAAGGGCTTAAAAAAACCCACTCTACTCTAAAACAATATAAAATATGTGAGCATTCCTACTAAAGGCAAATAATTAATGTTCTAAGTATCAAATATCGACACATTTTGCCCGTCCGGCCCATTCCTCTCAAATCGGCACGCTTTTGCTGTGCCGCCGGGCCGCGTAAAGGCATAATGTACTATTATTCAGAGCAGCTGTACTCTCTATCACAGTATAGTATGGTTTTACGTTACGCGTAATTTTAAATGACAATGTGTATCGCGATTCAGAGCATGAGTTTGTTTCAACGTGCTGGAATACAGTATATATAATAGATTTAATAATTGGGCGTTCTGTTAGAACAATCTGTATCACAAGTTACCGTAAAGTATTTATTACATAATTTATATTGCTAATGCTTTTTTGACTACTTATCTTGAATTATCAACACGTATCAATTACAATTAAGTTAAATTTATGGCAATATTAGGAAAAATATCGTAAATTTCATAAAAAAACTTTTTGTGATTGAACAGCTGTGTTTATTTTAATCCGTTTCGTTCCAGATGTGAGGCCATTTCGGTTCCTTCTTCTGCTAATAGCTGTAGGTTGAACCCGTATTTGTTTTGAAGAACGTCCTTTTCTTAAATTTTAAGAAAAGTCTTAAATTGCAAAGGAAGCTTGCGAGTTGCGCTGATGTTGTATTTTTTTAAATTCAACATTAGCCTTAATGATGAAATTCGTAAAATCTGCGGTGTTATTTTCTGATGCAATTTATATTAGCCCCTGAAAATTTTCTTTTAGACTTTCTACAACAGAAGTGTGTTTCTGTTAACGTCTGATTTCTATTTCTCTATTTCCAAAATGGAATCAACCTCGGTAGCCTGTTGAATATTTTTTTTTATTAATAGGTGTGTTGTCGAAATGGCTTCCAGAATCGTCTATATATTTTCAAAAAAATCTGAGGCGTCATAACTGAGAGCTAACCTTCCGATCAGGTGTTTTCAACAAGTTTGGGGTCTGAATCGCAGTATAAATTGACCGAGACACGCGCCTTTATTTAGAGCCATTAATATACTGCGTTCCAGCACGTTAAAACAAACTCATGCTCTGAATCGCGATACACATTGTCAATTAAAATTAGGCGTAACGTAAAACCATAGTATACTACGATCGAGAGTAGAACTGCTCCGAATAATAGTATATTATGCCTTTATGCCGCCGGGCCAGCGCCTTATTTTCGGATGGTTCTTGAAACAGAAGATGTCATTGGGTTGCGATCGTTGTATATGTTTTGCTGATCCGTGTAGTAGGGGCGCTGTGGGTAGAGCGGCATAGCTTGTGTATGTTATATTCTGCATTAATTTGATTAGGCTAAGTGAGGAAGGCAGGCCTTTGACAATGTCTGGTACAACGGGTTGATCTTTAAATTAATTACTTATCATAATTTCCCACTGCACCTAATTTCGTTAATGCACTCCTACCTAACAAACAGAACCCTCAAGGTAAGGGTAAATGGTGATTTCTCCAACCCGGTCACATTACATTCGGGACTGCAACAAGGTACAAATTTGGCAGCTCCCTTATTCAACTTATACACAGCGGACATACCAACATTCCCTAACACAAACCTAGCAATATTTGTGGACGACGTTTTAATCTATGCTAGTTCTTTCTATGCGAATGCAGCTAGACAACTTATCACCAATCACCTACGCACGCTAATCCCATGGTACAATAAATGGAAGCTGCAAATCAATGAAAGCAAATGCGAATGCATAATCTTAAGCAGGAAAAAACTACATAATAAAATCAACCAAAATATCAAAATAAACAACCATGAAATAATACCAAAAGAAACTTTAAAATATCTAGGGGTAGTCTTCGAGAATAGACTATACTTTGGACATAATACAGACAAAATTATATTAAAATTTATGACAATAAATCATTTACTTCAAAAATTATTAAACAAAAATTCGCCACTTTCTCCAATAAATAAATTAAAAATCTACAATCAGATAATAAAACCGACATTAACGTATGCAGCACCAGTCTGGTGCAGTATGACGGATTGGCACTATAATAAACTACAAAGAGCGCAAAACAAAATATTAAGACTTGTATTACAAGAAACAAATTATACACCAATTCGTCATCTGCATCAGGCTACCCAGACTCCATACATTTTTGATTATATTGAAAATATCTCAACAAAATTTTATATGACGCAACCACAAACAACAAACTTGACACAAAATTTAACAAGAATAAGACAAAATGACAATGTGACCCACAAACCCATCTATTCAAGACTACCCCTATATTTTCAATAAATTAAAATGCAAATTTAAATAAAATTATAAAATCTAAATCATAAATTAACAAATTATGCTAACAAATTTCGAAAAGGCGTCCACAAAATTGCACATGTCTTTAAACTCCTCCCCTTTCGGTTATAGACACTCCTATCATTTTTCAAGCCATAAGGCAAAATACTACCGCGCTACAGTACCTAACCAAATCAAGCTGGTTTTTAAATTAGTTTTCCAGTTAAGAAATATTTAAGTTCAGGCATTTTAAAAACAATATACTCCTTTCAAATTTTTAATTAAATAAAACAAAACCCTCATGGCGGTAAATAGATCACGGAACCGACCTTCCTAAGTGCTAATGACAAATCGACAGCTTAAACCAAAGGGCCAACATCAACCCGCTGGCGTCCGCCAGAGACGTGCCCTGGGCAGAGACAGTGACCTACATTGACCTGAGCCAGGAACCTCAAAGAATGTAGTACGAATAGCCATGTATATATATATACTATTGTTATTAATGTACCGTTAAGCATGTACGATATATACAAAATATTATGTAATTAATAAAGATTTTGTTGAGTTGAGTTGAGTTGAGGAAGCCTAGCTTCAACTTCGCCTTTTGTAATTTCATCCTTAATTACAATAAAGACATTTATTATTATTATTATTATACTAACTTCCGTACTATATGGCATGTTTGGAGGATGACGCTTTTCTGGATTAGTTGGTATAAATAACCTGATAGGCCCAGTTTTTCCAAGTTGGGCTTGAAATATTTCGTCATTGCTCCTTCCACCGATATTATGATCGGAATTATGTCTATTATTATTATTATTATTATTATTATTATTATTATTATTATTATTATTATTATTATTATTATTATTATTATTATTATTATTATTATTATTATTATTATTATTATTATTATTATTATTATTATTATTATTATTATTATTATTATTATTATTATTATTATTATTATTATTATTATTATTATTATTATTATTATTATTATTATTATTATTATTATTATTATTATTATTATTATTATTATTATTATTATTATTATTATTATTATTATTATTATTATTATTATTATTATTATTATTATTATTATTATTATTATTATTATTATTATTATTATTATTATTATTATTATTATTATTATTATTATTATTATTATTATTATTATTTAACCAGTCGTTCAAATTCGCGGAAATTTTTAGCCGGTATTTTGACTATTTTTCTTGTTAATTGAGGGTTAACATGGTTTGATTGGTTTGATTGAATGTATGAATTTATTATTTGGAGTTTTCATTTATATTTTTGTTATTATTTTGGGGTAGTAAAGACTTATTTTAATAAAAATGAACAGTTTTAATGCCAAAACGTCTATGAATGTGGAATATTTGAGAAACAATTTTAGCTCATTAAGTATTGAGCAAAAAATTGAAATTACACCAGACCACAAAGTGTAAATCTAGGGACTTTATTGTTATTGATAAGTTTGCTGCAAATAAAAACAGAAGAATGAACTTTACTTTTAAACAATGTACCTACCCACTAAGAAAAAACAAATTGGCCTTTCTTATTTTTTTAACTTATTTCATTTTCAATAAAATAAGTAATTAGATAATCATAAATTTTTCAAATATTTATTAAAAATTATTGACCAAATTTGGGCGTGGTCTTAAAAATTTCTTGCCTGCGGTGCATTTCGCCTGTAACGGGCTTTTAATGCACCCCCAAGTTGATATAAGTCCCAAGCCGCCACCAGCTAGGACCCTACCTCCCGCTTTTTAATATTTTAAATCTGGCAGCCCTAGAAGGAAGCAAAATTAAAAGTCTTCCTCCACAAAATTTAACAGATTAAAAAAATAGGGAAATTCCCTAAAGAGTTTTTATTCTATAAAATTTTGTGTGATGAAGACTTTTAGTTTTTTTCTTCTTTCCCTTAATTTTAACTCCACTTTAAGCATGGACTATTTCTTTAAATAATCATAATTATTACTAGAGGTTTCATAGGTATGTATTAAAGAAGTATTTAATTTTTAAGAGTTCAACGAAAATTTTTTTCTTAATACGTTTTTATTTTACTTATTAAAAAATATTTAGATTCATTTAAAAGAGAATAATTGTGGTAACTGTTTTTTTATATTAAAGTGAACAGGGATCCAAGCACGACGGCCGTTTCGTCCTTGTTAGGACTCTACGGGCAGCCATGACCCAAGCAATCCCGACAACAGCGGTAAGATATATTAAAAGCCCATACACCGTAGCGTCATCCCAGCGGAATTAACTCCAATACAAAGGGCAGTCTACCTGCCCCAGTGTATCCATTGTACTTGGATCCCTGTGTATTCCAATATAAAAAAAAAACAGTTACCGTCAAATGGGGTGAAATTGATTTTATGGGCAGACTTTGATGACAGGTAATATTTTGTTAAATAAATTTAAATATCCCGCAATTATAATTCGCGGACATCCGCGCCATGCTCAGTCGAAAGAGTGAAGTTTCACCATTGTTGTGTCCTGTTAGTATGCCGGTAAGTATTTGTTATAATATTTTTGTAAATATTCTATAATAATACTTCAAATTGGCAAATTGGAAAGTTATTTCGTGAGTTTTTAGAAATTTTATTAAAAAATCGGTTATTTACGATGTGGTGGTTTCTACTTAACGTCACTACTTTTAAAATTCGGTGCCAAATACGCTTGGTTGAAAACTACTAGTTGATATAAATGATGCGGGGTAACTTAAATAACACTTTCGGGGTGAGATTAATAGTTATCAAAGTCGCCCCATAGTTTATAAAATTTAACATTTTCACGATTTCCCGTTGTTTGCTTTGATCTAGAATAGTTTTAATTTCAATTTTAGGTCACCTTCATTCACAATCGACCGTATTTACGCTTGGAAGACATCATATTCTACAACAGCCAGCAGAAACTTCTGGAGGGAGTGGAACGAGATATCGTCGGCTTAACCTGCTAAACCATTAAGTCCAGAATTCAAAATTTTACAGGGGAGACCAAAAACGCGTTATAATTAATTTACAAATCAAATAAGAAAAACGGAGATACATGTTTTTCCTAATGCATACTGGCGGACTTATGGCGTTTGCATTATGAGTTTAGCCAGGGTTGGACTTACGGGTTAAGTAAATACGAGAGCCACACATTAAGGATTTCTTTGGAGTTACTTAAATTTCTAAGATAAATAGATTATTTTTTTTTACAACAGATGGCGTTAAAATGTAAAATTTGAGCAAATGTAGTAGTAGTAAAAAGATTTATTTAGCACGTGGCTACATGATACATTTTAACAAGTTTATACCCTTTTTTTATTTATTTTTTGAATTAAATGACCTTTTGAAACTTTATTTGTCCTGTTGAGTTAATAAGAAAGATTTTAAACTTTTTTTAAAAGATTTTAAACTTTTTTATTTTTAATTGACTTGTTTAATTTATTAAATTCAATAAGACCCTTATGGAAAACTGATTTATATGCAATATTTTTTGAAAAATTATTAAGAAAAAAATTATTGTTATTTCGTGTTAAATAATTATGTTGATCACTATTTAGAACAGTCAATTGCTTTAAATGTGGCGGTAACAAATCATTTTGAATTTTAAAAATAAATATTAGAACCAAAAATAATACTAAATTTTTTACATTTAACCATTCTAATTTTTTTAACATTACATTAATTTTTGTATATCTATCCATATTAAGTAAAATTCGCATTGCTTTATTTTGTAAAATTTGTAATCTATTTATTACACCTTCATCCGCCATAAACAAAATTGTAGAACAATAAAGAAAATGTGGTAAAATTAAAGTATTGTATACAATTTTTTTTGAATAAAATTTTAAATTTAAACTTATTCTTTTAAAATAACTAATTTTTCCCCGCAATTTTGTAAATTAAATTTTCGAATTGGTTATTAAATTTTAATTTTGAATCAATCAATATACCTAAATATTTAAAAGAATTGATGTGGACTTACGGGTTTAGCAGGTTAAGCCGACGATATGTATTTTCAAAGTCGGTTGATGTTTTTGAACTTTAAATTTTCTTAAAAAAAAAGTGTTAATTTCAGTTTTGTTATTTACATACGAAATAAAGTTTTCTTTTGACATCATAACTAAAGTCTAATTTCCACTTTTGCGAGGATAGTTTATTAAAATTTAATTCTTATGCTGAGTGAAAGGGGTGACTTTGATAATGTCTGTAAACTTATGGATTTTCAAAGACATCCCAAGCGCACATAACATTGATAAAAATATATATTAAGAGTAGGTATGGGAAAAGGTGTTACATTGATAACTCTTAGAACCGAAGCATTGGTTGCAATGCAAAAAAATAGTGCCTATCAAAGTCACCCCAATTTGAGCATACCTTTGATTATGAGGTTATTATTTATTTTCTAGCAAAAAAACAATTATTTGAAGTTTGTTATAAACCTGGGAGGTCTTCATTTGGCATAGTGCAAATACATTATATTTTTTGTCGCAAAACTAGGTGTACTTTTCTTGTAATTTACATATTAATCAAAAAAGCTAGCAATTTCACCCCATTTGACGGTACACACTTGCCCGATATGCCACAATGATTCGCTTTTAATTATTCTAGTCCATTATACAGAGACCTTTAAAATAGAATTTTGATCCAAAATTGAGATTATATAATATTTGAAGGTAGCAAAATTTACACGGGATTTTCCATGAGTATGGCAGTGCACCATTAATTAAAGAAAAATAGCTTTAATCCTGAAATAATTGACAAATTTGCCCCACCTCATGATTTCATTTACTCTAGCGAATGAAGAAAAAAACGTCCTCAAATAAATCGAACCAGTTATTCCCTGTAAAGCGATTTATTTCATCTGTTTCTTGGAACGTTTACTTTTCCGGTTGTTTAACGGCGGAAAACTCACATAAATATAGCGATGTTTAAAGATTTTTCGCGGTCACAATCACATTGGAAATCATTACAATTTTAGACAAAAAATTTGTACTTACCCAGTACACGAAAAACTTCGCTATCCATTGCTTAAATCACTTTATTTGACTAATTAGGTACAGTTTATATTATCTTAACACGAATGACAAAATTAGTTTAATTATTGTCGTTAGCTCTTAAATACAGGCCATTTCATTTTCCCGTTCTTTATATATCGTTGTGTTTATCAATTTTTGCTGCATTATGTTTATTTATATACAGTGGTGTCCTAGCTACGTCGTTCTAGCCTTCGTTTGTTGCAATGTTATAAGCAATACTTCATTTTGCAAATGAAATCAGTAAAATTAAACACATAATTATGAAGAATCGCATACATCGGTTCATTGCATTGCACTTCTTCATTCAATTTTTGAATTCCATATGGACCATATTTTGGTGTAATTAGGGGCGTAAAGTACACCCCCGCAGACATCGCACAGCGGGGGCCCAGCTATTTATGATTCTTAGAAGTGGCTCGTCCCTTAAACTTTTTTTGTTTTTTGTTATAAAAGAAAAATGTAGATAAGTATTAATATGACAGTTGACGACATATAAATTCGTACGCTCCACCCATACATAACTAAATTACAACAAAATTGGGTAAAACGGGTTTCTCACCTTGCTGCTTATACCTGGATGGAACATCAGCTATATACAGGGTGTTTCATTAAAGGTGGCCACCGGCCATATCTCGGAAACTACTAGGAATAGAAAGTGGAAAAAAAAATTATCAAAGCGGTCATGAGAAAAATCTGGAAATTTCTTTTAAGTTCCTCATTACGCCGTAAGGGGGCACAATTGAAATTTTTTTTTTAATTCTAAATTTCTCCGAAAATTCCCTTATTAAGGTATACCTCTGATTAGATCATCGAAAAGCTTAGACAATACTGCATCATTTTGGTTTAAGGCTCATTGGCGTATCGACCTTGATAAGAGTGGGGGAAGCTATTGAATGTGTAAACATTAAAATCGCTCTAACTTCTAAACGACTAATCCGATTTAACTAAATTTAAGCTTGTTTGGAAGGGAAATGTAAGTATCTTCAATCGTCGTATCCAACAGTACACGATAGTGTTTAATAAAATTGCTAGAGGGCGCAATTTGTAATAATAACAGTTTTTCCGATTTTATCCCGAAAATTCAAATCATACGGTATAACTATAACATCATAATAGAAAAGTAGATTTAATTTGCAAGAAAAAATGTGAAGACCGCAGTTCGATATCTTTGTTCGTTTCAGAGTTATTGCCAAAACAATAATTTTTAATACAAATTGCGCCCTCTAGCAATTTTATTAGAAACTATCGTGTACCATTAGATACGACAATTGAAGGTTCTTCCAAACAAGCTTAAATTTAGTAAAATCAGATAAGTCGTTTAGAAGTTACAGCGATTTTAATGTTTACACTTTCAATAGCTTATCACACTCGTATCAAGTGAAAGTGTAAACATTTAAATCGCTTCTAAACGACATAACCGATTTTACTAAATTTAAGCTTGTTTGGAAGAGAAAGGTAGGTACCTTCAATTGTCGTATCCAATGGTACAATATAGTTTCTAATAAAATTGCTAGAGGGCGCAATTTGTATTAAAAATTATTGTTTTGACAATAACTCTGAAACGAACAAAGATATCGAACTGCGGTCTTCACATCTTTTCTGGCAAATTTCGTCTACTTTTTGATTATGATGTCATTGTTATACCGTATAATTTGAATTTTCGTGATAAAATCGAAAAAACTGTTATTATTACAAATTGCGCCCTCTAGCAATTTTATTAAACACTATCGTGTACTGTTGGATACGGCGATTGAAGATACTTTCCTTTTCCTTCCAAACAACCTCAAATTTTGTTAAATCGGATAAGTCGTTTATAAGTTAAAGCGATTTTAATGTTTACACATTCAATAGCTTCCTCCACTCTTATCAAGGTCGGTACGCCAATGAGCCTTAAACCAAAATGATGCAGAATTGTCTAAGCTTTCCAACGATGTAACTAGAGTTATACCTTAATATGGAAATTTTCGGAGAAATTTAGAATTTAAAAAATAATTTTCAATTGTGTGCCCCCTTGCGGCGAAATGAGGAACCTAAAAATAATTTCCAGAATTTTCTCATGACCGCTTTAATCATAATTTTTTTTTCAAGTTTCTATGTCTAGTAGTTTCCGAGATATGGCCGGTCGCAACCCATAGGTATGATTGTTTACAATAAGTAAAAATTTTTATTTCTAAATATTTTGGTGTTTAAATTACAGCCGCGAAATAAGAAAATTATAAAATAATACCAAGAAAACTACAAAAGTATAAAGCCAAAAACGGTAAATTTATTAACAAACAACAAACAAAATACTAATATTTAATTGCTGCGCCATTGGATTCTAACACTAGTCGTAATCTTTTTGGCATTGACAAAATAATACTTCTGGTGTAATCCGGAGTTAGCCTTTTCCAAATTTCTTCTATTTTATCAAATAACTCTATTTCATTCTGTGGTTTAAAATTTATTTTGTACATTTTTTTATTATCAATCCCCAAGCATTTTCAATTGGATTTAAATCAGGACTTCTTGAGCACCAAGGCAGACATGTTACGTTGTTTTGTCTAAACCAGTTTCCTATATTTCTTGCAGTATACACAGGGCAGTTATCCTGTTGAAATATAAAGTTATTTTCTTCAATAACTATCGCGGCAGAAGGAAGAAACACATTTTCCAAAATCTGAAAATATATATTACTGTTTAGTGTTCCACCAATATTCCAACATAAACCTGCACCGTAAACACTTATCCATGCCCACACATTAACGGAGAAACGTCCACTGGTTTGCTTTTTTTGAGTATACTTCTTATCATATAGTGAATTTGGTGGTCTATATATTCGAATCCTTCCATTATACGGGTGGTGATTTAATAACGGATAAATTCAATACAAATTAAATGGGGACGTGTTTGGAGAAACGCTCGAACCCGTCGATTTTGTTATTAAATTGCGCATGTTTTGACATAAAATGTAGGTATACAGGGTGTACCACAATTTTTTTTTTTCTTAAATGGAAACCCCTGTATGTTATTGCATTTTCAGATTGTCCGTAAAAATCTAGCCATGTTTGATGCATAATGTCCTAAACATATCTTCAACTGTTCACGAAATATTGAAGTTCAAATATTAAAATAACACTTTATTATATTGATTTCTAAATTACATTTTTTATTTACAGTTATTTAGTATTTTTGATCGGCTGTGGTACTGCAGAACTGTTAATGGCGGACACTTCCAACATTTGCTAAAGTAATTTTTGAGATTTTTAAAAATGTAATTTAGAAATCAATATAATAAAGTGTTATTTTAATATTTGAACTTCAATATTTCGTGAACAGTTGAAGATATGTTTAGGACATTATGCATCAAACATGGCTAGATTTTTACGGACAATCTGAAAATGCAATAACATACAGGGGTTTCCATTTAAGAAAAAAAAATTTCTGCCACACTTTTGTAGTACACCCTGTATACCTACATTTTATGTCAAAACATGCGCAATTTAAAAACAAAATCGACGGGTTTGAGCGTTTCTCCAAACACGTCAACATTTAATTTGTATTGAATTTATACGTTATTAAATCACCCCCTGTATGTAGACTGAAAAGTTTTCTCATCGGAGAAGATAACATTTTGCCAAAAAAAATCATTTTCTGGTAAATATTGCATAGCAAACCCGATTCTTTGTTCCTTATCACTATTTTTTAAAAACGATTTGGATGCAGCTGCTCGATTTCTTAATTCGGAACATTGTCTTACTCGGCGTTGCGTAGTTCTAGATTCTAGATGAAGCAGGAAATCCTGTTATGTGCATAGCGGATACTGCAGTTTCAAATGGATTTTGCCTTAAATACTCCACCAAATTTCGGTCTTCTTTATTTGATGATTTTCTATTCCTAAACCAGACCCAACAGACCTTTCAAGTGTTTGATGATACCGCAAGTTTTTTACAATTCCCTGAACAGTACCTACTTGTAGATACTCTAAAATGATCAGCTATTTTTCCATAAGACCACCCTATTCCTACTAAACATATAATTATTGCTTTTTTGACAATACATAAATGAGGCATTTTTAAATCAAATAAGATAACGACAATACTTTGACAGATATCATGATAACAATTAAGACGTTAGAAAGGTAATAAAGTTAAAAAAGTTGCATTTACAGTGTCACAATTTAGTGTACAAACTTATTTCTCGTCAACTGTACGTTATTTAACTTAGGGTGTCACTCTAATTGACTATACTCTACCAGGTTTCAACTGAAATAGTTATATTTGTATTAAGTGCGCAAAATAGGTGTTTTTAATGGCACATGAGATTGTAAATTTTTACCGAGACCGTTAGGTCGAGGTAAAAAATTCAATCAAATGTGCCATAAAAACACTTTTGCGCGCGAAATAAAAACAACATTTTTTCTACAACTGTTTGTTGTTAACTATTTTTTATCGTGTTTAGAAAAAAAATCTAAAATCATAATTTATTTAAGGTATTATTTCTTACACCTGTTCCCATTACTATGGAAACCTAAAATTATTTAAATCTTAATGATTGTCAAATCTATCGTTTTTCGTGTCAAAAGTTTATAGTTGTTTGCTCAAGTTTGATACCATTTAAATGTCTGAAAGTGATAGTGAGACGCCTCACGAAATTACGGATGCGGCAGAAATCGTTATATCAAATCTTTTGCCCGTGAAATCAAGAATTAAATATGAGAAAGTGTACACTCAGTTTCGCGAATGGTACAATATAAAGAAAGTAAAAACAGTAACAGAAAATGTTTTGCTCTGTTATTTGGAGGAAAAGTAGAAAATTTTTAAGCCACCTACACTATGGAGTACCTATTCGATGCTTAAAAGTACCCTAAACATAAAGGAAAATTATATTGATCTGCAGCGGTTTAGTAAATTGGTTCCATTTTTAAAGAGCAAATCCATTGGATATAGAGGAAAGAAGTCTAAAGTATTAACAAAGGAGGATGTAGCAAGATTTATAAAGGAATCCGATGATGAAATACATTTACTTAAAGATTGTTAATTTAATTCACTTTAATAATAAATTTTTTTATAAAAAATGTTTTGGAAATTAATTTTTTCATTTTTATACGAAAACATCAGTCAGCTGAGCTTGCCGTGAAAAAATATCATTTTTTCACGGTGAAAAAATGACATTTTTTTACGTTGAAAAAAGCGACGTTTTGTGCATCCATAGTAACCAAAAAAAGTCATCTTTTTTTGACAGTTGTAGAAAAAGGGTATACTGTATCCTGAAAACCGTTTACCGTACGGCTTGCGCAAAAAAAATTATTACAGAAGTAACGAAGAGAAATAACCAATCAAAAGCCGGATTTTCCCAAAAAATCCTCATAGTAAAAGTAAACATGCATCGAATATTTTTCAATCATAAAAATTCTGGATAAGTTTCGACACGGACAACGACTTAAATTTTTTTCCGCAAGCCGTATGGTAAACGGTTTCTAAAGTACAGCCGGCGTTCCTTTTTACTTGTTCACCTGGTACATTATTTATTCATGGTTTATAGCAAAATAATACCTGTATTTTGTATAATAAATTTGTCAGTGAATGAGGGATTTTCAAGGGGGGAAAGAGGTAGCTGCCATTTTGTGATACGCCAATGGGGGTGATAGGAGATTATTAACATTATTATATTAAAGAAAACACCAAGTTAGTACAAGGAAGACACAGTTAAAGGTCGTCGATCCCATAAATTAATTGGTTCATTGCATTGCATGGTCAGGCCAAATAAAGAAAATCGCATACAGAATTGAAGGTTGAGAAATATTGGTTCCGTTGTTTACTCTAGACCAATTGTTTCTTTTATTAGCTTCCAAAATTTTCACGTTATTTATTTAGAAAAATGTTAATTTAAAATTGGCGAAATTAAAAAATGGCGCACCTGAACCTCTATAATGAAAGGGCGTTGCATCAAGAGGGCTTGGATTATAAAACGTGGGGCTTGGTTTAGATCACAATGATATGGGGACAATATATCTAACCAAATCTAGGTTAAAATTTTGTCAAATTCATATTATGACATGATATGCCAAACTAATGAGTAATAAAATAAGTGGACAAATACAAATTTATTTTTGTTGTTTACAAAATTAACAAAGTAAGAATATATAGGAAGAAAAAGAAAAATAATTACATAAATTGCTGAAATTGGCCACCGCCATGCTCCAAGCATAAATTCACACGTCTCCTCATATTTTCGAAAGTGTTGACCAGCATCTCTGAGGAAATGTTACTACATTCTTGGATAATCCTTTCTTGTAATTGTTCTAAATTTGCAACTGGTGTTTTAAAAATAGATCTTCCCACTTCTTGGGACAGGCGTCTTATACAAATTGTTTTCGTATTTTGTATTATTTACCGAACGTTTGCAACAAGTTCTTCTGTTCTTACAGATGGTCTTCCTGCTCCTTTTTTGTGTTGTATAGAACCTATTGCCCTCAACACAGCCACGGTTCTTTTCAGGCAATGATAAAAATCCCCAGCAATAAAAGCAACGTTAGGAAAATGTTCATGAAAATCGTCCATGCACACACCCGGATTGTATTGACACTAACCATTTACTCTAACCCCGTTTCGAAAATACGCTTCAACCATGAATGTTCTGTGCTGTTCCCTAAAGCCCACTGTCTGAATTGTTCAAGAAATTGGAAAAATTAGCGATGAATCAAATTACTTGTAACGACTGTCAAAGATGACGGAATAACTGATTAATTGTTAATTCAGGTAGTTACTGACACCCAACAGGTATTAAGCTTTACGGCTAAGCATTACGTCCTTAGCTGCATGGCCCTCTTTGATGCAAATAAATTTTGCTCGCACGGTAGCGCCCTCTAGCTGTCGCAATGGAATTGAGAAGAACGACTTAATTACCATTAAAAAAAATTTAAAATTTATTGGGTTAGAAATGTTAACTCCTTGTTAAAAAAACACAGTGGAAAGTGAAAGAAGAGAGAGTGAGAGAGAGGGAGAAAGAGAGAGAGAGAGCGGTTTTAGTGTGCCTGCTGGATATCAAAGCCGCAATGGCGGGAAATTTGAACAGCGGTTTTAGAATTTTTCAATTTTATTATTAACTTTTGAATGAGTTTTTATTGATTGAATTTGTGATTTAATAATATTTTTATTATTTATCACAAATTAAATCAATTAAAAGACGCACAAAAGTATTTATTTTATGGAAAAAGGCACGTTATTATATTAACCAAGATTTGGAAAATAAAGATGGAAGCACTTTATCGTAAATCATTTTTTCTTCGTTTATTTATAAATAAAAACTGCATTGACAACCATAATAAAAAATAACTGTTTAGAATAAACTAATGTCCTTAGGTTACATCTCACAGGTCTCACTTATCAGGAATTGTCTCAATTCATATAACATATATCATAAATACTGTATAAAACACAAGCACTGGGATGCAACGAGACACGACGTACTAAAACATCCATAAACTATCAGGTGATTCTTACAGCATTCTCTAAAACAAAAGAAACAGTATCGGGTTGACATTAAATTTCTCTGTAAAATATGGCCAATGGCCGAGTATCTACTTATCGAGTTAGCTCAAACCATTATCTTTGTGCCGTCATGTTATACTTCTAATCTACTAGGTAAAACAAAAATGTCAAAATTATAATTTCAAGAGACTAAACTATCTGTTCGTAACTGATAGTTTGTTAGGTATTACCTCTGGCACAAATGTGTTGCAGTTATCTGCAGGCTGCCCAGGGATACTTTGTTAAGATTGGCTTGTAAACTAATCAATACCTATTACGTATGTGAAACATTTTATGTTAATTTATTTATTGTAAACTTACATTTCCAATAAAAAAAAAGTTTAAAATCAATTTGATAAACAATAAAAAATAATTACCTGCTTAGTGGGCTGGAATAATAACTGAAAAATTACACACATCAGCGAAGTTTTCTAGAATAGAAACTAATAGAATTGTATTAAATATTAAAATTATAATAAAAAATTAATTTAATTTCCTGAGAAAAAAACGTGGACAAGAAAAGTTTACAGTTTTGACATGGTGGGCTGGCTGGTTTGTTACAATTAACACCTGGCACAGTTTGGGAAGCATATAGTAGGTCAGAATATAACTGTCCTTCCCTTCTATACGTCAAAATGTGCGACAGAACCCGGTTACGCGACCAGCTGGAGAATCATCAAGCGACAACAGCGCCAATTTGACTCTGATGGCCAGCTGGCCTCAACTTGAGATAAATATGACCTTGTGATGCAAGATCGCCCATTTACAGTTTCACCGGGGTGCTAATTAGTAGAGAGCAGATATTGGGTACTAAGAGGTATTTATAGGTGGGTCGTTATTCAGATAACGTGATTTTGAAGTGGTATATTTTGATAACGCTCCAACGCGCTTCACAACGCGGAGCGATACCGGCAACGGCAAGTTTTGATTTGTAAAATCTACGCGGAGCTTCCCTTCAAGAATGCAAGTAGAATGCACATGTTGGACCGCAACACAAAATACATCGCAGCCCAGAACTTGATTTAATAATGGTGGTTGTACTGGTACTGGTACTGGTGGTACCCTTGAATCCTTGTAATAGAAAATAGAAAGTGTCGCCGGTAACGCAGTTTGAAATGAAGTGAAAGCGACGCTCCAGGAGCGAACCTTTAGGAACAAACAATATAGTTTAGTAGATTTTGAGGACTTTAACTGTTAATTATTACAATAAGAACAAGGACACAGAAATAAAATATAATGGCATTATTTTAAAATTTTAGATGAAATAAAAAACAGTAAAAACCTTTTTTTGAAGTCAACTTTTATATTTCTAAAGATATATAACTATTGTGTATTGTGGAATAGGTGAATCGTAAATAAAGGTTAGTTATCCTTTAAATATTATAATCACGTTACCGCAGACGATACGATGACCTTTACATAAAATTACAGCGGGTTGTTTTGTAACGTAGTCGCCAAGCTCCCAGTGGTAAAATTTGTAAGGTTGTTTTGGAGCGGTATTTTTTTGAAGCAATCGCGATTGCAACCCTCTAGACGTGAAACCGTTTTTTCCAGCTCTTCCAGCTCCAGTGAAAATAACTTTAATTATTTAGTATTGTAAGAAATAACAATTTTACAAACTATTATAGTACTTACCACAAAGTGGATACATGCATTGACGGCCACCTCTCTCCCCGGGGAGGACCTGCTCTTAATTTAATGGTAATATTAAAAAGCTATATCTCAAAAAGGGTAACTCCCAGGAAGCTGAAATTTTGAAGACACTTATGTTGGAGTGCACAAAGGTTTTTAACAATACTTACCTAATCTAAAAAATCTAAAAAGAATCTTAAAGGAACTGCTATACTAACAATTAAGCAACGCTACCAAGGCATATGGACCCCAGCAATGATGGGGGATTATTGTTGCTTTCTTATGACAGAAAGCGATAAGGAATACAAACAAAAGTCAGCATTTGTAAAAAAGTTATGTAAAAAATACTTACTATAATTATATTTTCATGCGTATTTTTGCAAATAAATTCTGTTTCTGAAAATATCTTGTTTTTTCTTCTTGGTTTCAACTTATGCATAATATTATTTTAGAAATGTTTGTATAAAACGAAAATAACTAATTTATTTTATAACTAAAATTCTATACCTGGTGGAAAATTTTGGTTGTTGAATGCTCAATCAGAGTGCTTTAAACTCCCCCTACAGCTATTATAACATCAGTCTCAATTTTTTTTTAATTGTTGGCTAGTGTTATCGGAAATAAAGAAGACACAAAATTATCGAGTATTCTTTTTAATTATTTTTTTACTAATTTTAAAACAGTCTTAGTAATGTTTCCTGGCGTGAACAGCATCCTGGTCTACAAACAATATAATTAAATCTAAATCTATTATGTTCCTTACACGCAAAAACATAATAATACAAATATTTTTTGTAACAATGTTTAAGACACATTTTAAGTTTAAATAAAACCCCTTAACAGATAATCATCTGGTCAAAGGTACGAGAAATTGTGATAGGTTCATTTAAATTTTACTTAATTGTATGGTGACATAGGTAAACATATTTTATAAAGATGTGAGTTTTATTTTTAACAATATAATAGTTAAATAAGGATAACTCTTATATCTTAAGAGTTACTCAATCTTAGAACCACAAAATAAATTACATACTGTGGAAGGAAAGTTTACACTAAAGTTAAATAAAACATATTTTGACTTCAACACATTTGAACTTAAGAACCTGAACGGTGCTTAAAAGGATGAGAGCATTATATTTATTAAAAATGATAGCTACGTTTTCTTTAAATGTTCAGGTTAATACACAAAACAACAGATACTGGGCACAGAAAAATCCTCACTGGTTCAAAGGAAATTACACCCAGTATAATGAAAATATAAATAAATAATAATATCTGGGCGGGCGTTGTCGAAAATAAGGTAATCGGATCATTTTTCTTTAATAACAGCTTCACTGGAAAAAGATATCTAAATTTTCTTGTAAATGATGGGGTTTCAGCTCTTGCCGCTCTATTTCCAGATGATAATGATCCTGATTTACCAAGTGTAACCTTGTGGTTTCAACAGGTTGGTGCTCCTCCGCATTATGCTGCTCATGTAAAAGAGTACTTAAATACAATTTTCTGGGGCGGTGGATAGGCAGACGGAGGTTAATAGAGTAGCCACCCAGATCACCCGATCTTAACCCACCGAACTTTCTTTTTGTTCGCTACGTCAGAGATAGTTTATAAATCTAAACAAGTCGAGATACGCTTAAAAAGTGCAATCGACGAGTAATTCGCAGTACAAAATGTGCAACGGGAATTTTTAGATAGACTGATCTACTGCAGAACAGTTGGATAGATTTTAGTAACAAATTATTTTTGATTTTAAACTTTTTAAAATTTAATTAATAACGTTTACTGAAATTAATAATTTTGCCTAAAAAATGTATACATACGTGATACCTTCATAAAAAAAAATTATACTATTTTATATTTTCTCTAGGTTTACCCACACATCTCCTTTGGCTTTTAACATGAGACCAGATTTATCGAAGCTAACAGGCAGCTGCATTTTCTTATTGAGAGTAATTTTATAATTTTTGACCATGGTAATCATCCCCATTTTTGTTTGCCAAAGACCAAATCGCTTACCTAAAAACACATAATATAATTTACCGTCCATATGTTTGATAACCTAATTTCTTAAAAGCACGTAACTCAAGGGAACTTTTTTCAGAACTAATACTTGTAATAAATACTTGTTTGTCGCTCAGAGCTTGTTATCAAGAATGATGACAACTATTCACACCACCATTGACACTCGAATGCACCGTAAGCAAATTTTGCGGATTAGTTAGGCAAGCCAGGATTAGGTTAAATGTTTACATGCACCTCAAGAAAAATGTGGTTTAAGCTTCAGATTGTCTAATCGGTCAACGAAGCGTGGATTAGCAATCGACGTCTAACCTCAAAGTCAAATTTTGGCACTATTTTTTTTGCAATTTTTTTTATTATTTCGGGATAAAATAGAGTTTATAGAGGACGAAATATTCATTGATGATGACCTAGATGTCCCCGACATCATCAACTTTGGTTTTCCTCGCAGAATCTACGAAAGAAGTGATTATTTTGACTCAATGGACAATTATTCATTTTTTTGAAGATTTCGCCTCACAAAACCTACAGTTCTCAGCTTTCTGGAAAACATAGAAGAAGAAATTAAATTCCAAAATAACTTGTAAGTTTATAAATAAAAGGGAGTTCAATGGGATTAGATGGACTCTTGGTGACTTCTACTGGATCTACTATAATCTTATTTGTTTTAGAAATAATAGTATAACCCCGATAAACCAGTTCCTGGCCACATTGCGTCTGTACCTACTCTTGTTGGGGCGCATCAGCCTACAATTGGAGATTTTCTTGGCTGCCATCAGAGTACGATTTCCAGAATTGTAAATCGGGTTACAACGGCCATTGCAAGAACATTTCAAAACAAAAAGAATTCTTCGTGAAGTTTCAGATTTATCATCATTCGAAATTTTTTATTTGTCTTCGATGACATTGGCATGTTTTAGCAGTATCCTCATGAGACTCCTGGGGAAAAATTGGTGATTCTTTTTGCGTTTTCACTAATTTTTGAAAATTAAACCAAAAAAAACTGATAAATTTTTGACGTTTATTCCTCAACTATCGAAAAAACCTTACGATTCCGACATTGATTACAAAAACTGGATCGGGGAACTGGGATTACAATCCACAAACGGTGCATTAGGGTGTCACTACTTATTTCATTAAACCTAATAAACCTCATAACCTCATAGATTGAGTGTAACGATTTTAGTAACATGGTTATAGGCCTATGTGGTTATATGGTTATGTGGTTATGGGTTTAAGAGCTAATTAGTCTTTTAGTTTGAAGCTTGAGTAACAACGTTGCAGGGCTTAAGAGCTTTGCTCATGGGTTTTATGCGGTTTAGGCGAAACACTGATGTGATGGGATTAATTTGAGATGTGTTACTATAAATCAAAAAAAAAACTATTATTTCGGACTAACCCTGTATAGTACCTAATCGCAAATCTAATATTCGAAATTGTAATTTCAGCTCAAGCAGACGTTTTTATAAAGAATTACTTTTTCTTCTATACCTACTTATAAAAAATGTTTCCTCTTCCAAACTCTATCCGTGGACACACTATACAGGGTGTCTCACGGTGGATGGTACCTTAGACGTTTACGGAAAACGGAACATAGACATTTTCTGAAAATTTGGCAACATGGGTAATTGTCATTGTTCTATCGATCTAAGATATTTTAAACAAAGCAACGTTGCCGCTTATACAAAAAAGTAGCATTAGCTTAGATATTTTAAATAAGACACCCTATATATTATTGTCTTCTCCGCTACGCTAGTACTTTCTGATTATTTTTGTATAATACTTCCTGTGCCTATCTTTAGCGGTTTTCGAAAAATTAATTA
Organism: Polydrusus pterygomalis; assembly: GCA_963969555.1. Taxonomy (NCBI): domain Eukaryota; kingdom Metazoa; phylum Arthropoda; class Insecta; order Coleoptera; family Curculionidae; genus Polydrusus; species Polydrusus pterygomalis. The sequence goes on from OZ018379.1 coordinate 56,097,814, forward strand.
ATTTCCATATTTTTTGTTCAAAACATAGCTCCAATAAAATGTTTATTACTGCGGTATTTGGACTCGTAGAAAGCTGAAATTTTGGATGTAGTTTATCAATGTCTTGTTTACTAGTCATGTGTAAGGGAATTTGTTCTATGTTATACAGGGTCTTTCAAAATTCATCATTTTACCGCTTAATATAAAAATGGTGAAAAGTGAATTTTTTAAATGGAACACCCTGTATATTATTAAATATCTTGAAAGAAAATTAAAGTCCCTTCCAAATGATATATTATGTTTCTATACCTAAATAGTTAGGTTTTCGAAATAAAAGCAAGTTTCTATAAAAATCGGATTATTTGAACATATTTGTCTTAGATAGCCATGAAATATAAAGATGCAACATGACATTGTCATTATGAAAATTTTAAAATTGGTACATTATTAATAAAATTTTTTCGCGTTTTTAAAGTTTATTAGAGAAAGTGACCTGAAAATAATTAAAATGGAAGGAGATAACTATTCATCTCAAGTTTTAATGAAATTGTTTATTCTTCATGGACAATGTAAGCAAATTATAGCAAAAGAATATGCAGAAGGTTCAATGAATTGTTTCCCGATAAACAACCAATCAACAAGAGAAAGTTTGTACGTATCCTTGATAATTATTATGATATGCTCCCATATACAAGTTCGCAAAAGTTCAAGCCAAGATTACCAACGTAGAGTACAGTTTTGTGAAACAATTCTAATCCGCATCCAAGAAGATCCTAACTTTCTAAAGAAAATAATTTGGACGGATGAAGCTAAATTCTGCGATCGTTGGCTAAGACGTTTGGGACCTTGGGATTGGCCTGCTAGATCACCCGATCTCACGCCACTTGATTTTTACTTGTCGGGTGATTTGAATAGAAAAGTATACAGGACATCAGTACAGAGCAAACAAGCCTCCGCCAACGAGTGATCACTTGCATTGAGCAGCTTGATGCCAGTAAAAAAAAGGAAGGCCACAACTGAATCTCCGAGTATACGGATTCGAAATTGTTTGGAAGTCATCGGTCGTCACTCGGGTCGTCATTTTGAATAATTATTAAAAAAATATGAAACCTTTTTATAATATGTCTTTATTTTGTATTGTTATGTGCAATTTTATTGGTTTCATTGCATTTTTTATTATTAATAAAATTATTTTGTAATCGTACAAACTTTCTCGTGTTGATTGGTTGTTGATCGGGAAACAATTCATTGAACCTTCTGCATGTTCTTTTGCTATAATTTGGTTACATTGTCCATGAAGAATAAACAACTTTCTTTCTCTAATAAACTTTAAAAACGCGCAAATTTTTTATTATTAATGTACCAATTTTAAAATTTTCATAATGACATGTTTCATCTTTGTATTTCATGGCTATCTAAGACAAATATTATGCTCAAATAATCCGATTTTTACAGAAACTTGGTTTCATTTCGAAAACCTAACTATTTAGGTATTGGAATATATATATCATTTGGAAGGGACTTTAATTTTCTTTCAAGATATTAATAATATTTAATAAATCCCATTTAAAAAAAATTCACTTTTCACCATTTTTATATCAAGCGGTAAAATGATGAATTTTGAAAGACCCTGTATAACACAGAACAAATTCCCTTACTCATAACTAATACACAAGACATTTATAAACTACATCCAAAATTTCAGCTTCCTACGAGTCCAAATACCGCAGTAATAAACATTTTATTGGAGCAATGTTTTGAACAAAAAATAAGGAAATTAATTAATTTTTCAAAAACCGCTAAAGATAGGTATAGGAAAGTATTATACAAAAATAATCAGAAAGTACTAGCGTAGCGGAAAAGGCTTATAAGGTGTCTCATTTAAAATATCAATGCTGATGCTACTTTTTCGTATAAGCGGCAACGTTGCGTTGTTGAAAATATTTTAGGTCGATAGAACAATGCCAATTACCCATGTTGCCAAATTTTCAGAAAATTCCTATGTCCCGTTTTCCGTAAACGTCTAAGTTACCATCGGCCGTGAGACACCCTGTATACAGGGTTGCCCAAAAGTCCGAAATAAAATTAATATAGCCTTAACCTGTAACTTTTGGGGAAAACGCTTGGACACGTCAATTTAGTTTTATATATGCTCACATTTTGACGTTATTCGGTTGTTTTTTTTATAGGCAATTGTCAAAGATATGACGACATCGATCTTTTTTTTTTTTAATGGAAACATACAGCTTGTGATACATCATTTGAAAGCTAATATCTCGTACAGTATATAATTTTGGCGCGATTAGTGATGTTAAATTTCCGAAATTTATTTTTTGTTCCGAATGTTTCCGAAATATTCGGATTTTTTTGAAATTTATTGAAATATATGGAAATTTATGGGAACATTCAGTTTTGTACCCCAAATTGTAAACAAAATAAATATAAATTGTAATATTAAGTATTGGGTTTATTATATAAACGAATCAAAGTAATAATGTTTTCATTATGGCAAACTTACCTCTACAAGAAAATAACATTTTGATTCTTAAAGCGTCATTAAAAAAAATGTAAGTCAGTTTATAAATAATAATCAAAATAAAAGAATCGCATGGCATGTTATGCTCATTCATCTTCGCTTTTTTCAAGGTCCGAAAAATCTTCTTCGCCAATGCTAGAGTTTGTGTGATCATTTATTTATGGACTTAAAACGGGACAAAGGCCTATTTAAGTCAATTAGTAGGTTTTCAATAGAAAAACCCAATGATCTGCTACCTATAGATGCCGCACGCCATTCATAAACGCTATTTAAATCTGCTGCCAAAATCGTTTGTAGGAGAGAGGAGGTGAAGTACTTCCCCCCGGCCGGGAGTGAGGATTACGTTGCCGCCGTTAGAATTTTACCTCGTTACTATGCGCTATCATATGGTCACAGCGGCGTCTCGTTTCAGGGTTTACAATAAAATATAATTATCCAATCTGAAATCAAATATTTTTTAACATTTGTGAAAAAAAGGGTTTGTAGAACAGTAAAGTTTAATGTATGATAGAAAAAATGGTCCGCGGAGCAGTAAAATTCAATGTAAGTTAATAACTATTTATTGTAATAATTATTATAAGGGAAACTTTGGATAGCTATAATTATAACATTTGGTGAACTGAGCTGACCTAAAAATAATTACATTATATGTACTTAAAACACGGTTTTTACAGTTTTATTGAAATTTAAAAGAAATAAGTTTACAAAAGCAAAGTTCCTTTTACGTTAGGTACTTTTTAATAGCGAAAAAGCACAACAATAATTTTTTCTTCCCCCTAGCCGCGCTCAAGCAGGATGCCCCTTTTTATTTCCCATCATACCTACCTACGAACTATACGAAGTTGTTCGCAAAGTTCCTTTAACATAGCTTAGCAAAGATATTTACTTTGCTTAGCTATTTAAAAGCAGCAAATGGAAAGTAAAGTCAAAATTTTAAATACTCTCGCAAGATGGAAGTAAAGTCAAGTGACACTCTTTCAATTTTGGTCTATTAAACTTTTATAAGTTGGCATGAATTCCAGGACTGGACTTGAAAATTAAACATGTGATACCTTCTAAAACAATTGATGCAATAGTCTCATCGGTTTTATCGCTTTAATATTGCCAAATAATTAAAAAAAAGTTTTGTTCTATAAATATTATAATTTAAGGTAGGTAAAGTCGATTCAGCCAGTAAACCTGCAAGATGGCCGACATGACATATGACAAAAGTCATTGAAAATGCAAAAATCCATTTTATTTAGCTGGAATATGACTTTTGTCATATGACATGTCGGCCATCTTGCAGGTTTACTGGCTGAATCAACTTTACCTAATAATAAACATGAGTTTTTATATGGTTTAAAGATAAAGTGTTAAAATAGATTTAAAAACTATATAATATTACAATTACCTATCCAAACCTTGAAAATACTAAATTAACTGAAACGCAACTTTAAATAGGATTCTGTCACTCATATTTACAACAGAATTTTTTTTGTTTATTTTCTTGATATTATACCTATCTATAGGTAAAATACAATACCTACAGTTAGTTACTGTCAAGGAAATCCCCATATATGACTTACGTAAGGTACGTAGACCCAAAAGTGGTTTTTATGAAATTTGTTGGTTATGATACAGTTACATTTTTAAATTTGTATGTAGGCTAACATAAAGTTAAAAGCTTCAATTTAGCCAGGGATTTAATTTTTCTCTCAATGGAAACCCCAATTTCACAGTTTTTGACTTACGTAAGGTACGAAGACCCAAATACAGTTTTTATAGAATTTGTTGGTTATGATACAGTTACATTCCTAAACTTTTATGTGGGCTAACATAAAGTTAAAAGCTTCAATTTAGCCAGGGATTAATTTTTCTGTCAGTGAAAACTCTACTTTAACAGTTTTTGACTTATGACGTATAAGGTACGTAGACCCAAAAGTGGTTTTTATGGAAATTGTTCTTTAAAATGCAAGTTATTGATATTGTTATATTTCTAAACTTGTATGTCGGCTAACTTAATGTTAAAAAATTTAGAAATAAAACCAGCATATAATAATAATCATAGGTACCTAGGTAGGTATATATCTTTATTCTCAAGTAACTATAGTTTATTACAGGAATTAACTTACATATCCAAGTAAAGTATTTTTAACAAATAATAAGTAGGTTCAAGAATTAACAACTTATTAAAACAAACATTATCTAGGTACTAGATACCTACATAAATATCTAATTCAAAAAAGTTTTCTTTAAGATACCTGATTTGAGTACAACTAATAAATTTCACAAAGTAGTCTCACACGAATATTTATTTTCCAAACAGGTTAGGTACATGTTTCGCTCGTAGGTACCTGAGCATCAGAACAAAATAAGCCTAACATTGGTCTGATGATGCTCAGGTATGAGCGAAACATGTAGGTAACCTGTTTGGAAAATAAATATTCGTGTGAGACTATGACTGTAAATTATTATATTAATATCCTATTCCATGAAATAAAATCATTCTTTTTCCAAAATACGATATTTGTTGCCACATGCTTTTGAATAATGGGCTAAAAATATAGTAGCCGGCTAAAATTTGGCCGCATATGGAAAACTTACACAAGTATTTTGTCTGGTACCTACAACATATTAGGAAATCCCATGCAAAATTGAAGAGTTAAAGGCACGAACCCACGAACGTCATAAATGACGTTTATGGTTAAAGGTGATCAAATAGTGGCTTCCTTGTTTATTTTAAACTAAGAGTGTATCTGAGTTGTTTAAAGAATTCAATAAGCCAAACCATTTGCAAAAGTTATACCTATACAGTCTATCCATAATGTGCCTTAAATAAATAATACGTATTATAAAATAACAATGTAAAGTTTTAATTATTTTTCCCCACCTACCCACGCCTATGAATAGTAACCTACAAATAACCCAACTTTTTATGTACTCACCTATGAAGAGTAACTGCAGAATTTTTATTATTATATTTCGCAGTCTTGCACACTTCAAACCTGTGACCAATCTTAATAAGTCTTGAAAAAAATATCACAAAACACTAACAACACAGCAATTAAATACACAAAACCGATAAACCGAAACAAATTTCAAACAACTTTCGAACGAAGAACGACCAAACTAAACTCTTAATTTCTCTGTGGGGCTCTCTGCTGACCAATAGGAACGCAACGTCTTCTGTGTTGCCAAACTGCATAATTTTTAAGGGAAATGTCTATGGGTTTTTAGACAAAGATTTAAATTTACCACATAACGTCATATTTTTTCTCGTCTGGAAGGTAAAACCTGTAGATTTATGGCTTTAGGGATGAATAATATGTGAAATTATTAAATAAGTGTTGTTATTATTACTTTTAAAATATTGTTATAGCCGTAATTTATATATTGGTACTCTAAGAGTGTTAATACCTACTTTTAAGAGGTACGTTTGGCAAACAAAGTGGAGGGGCGCAATTTGCAGCAGGAGTTACTTCAGAATGGGATACGATTTTGGCAATAGGTTCGTTTGTTATTGCTTCATCTATAGCTAGCAGATCATTGGAAAAACCCCAATCTTAATAAGTTTTATTCTATTTATTTTTTAATAGTAGTACTACAAATTTAAAAAAGTAATGGTATAAAAAATAAATACTTAGTTATTTCTATATTTGTCACAGGAACAAATTTGATTTAATGCAGCTGGTGATGATTTTAAGTAAGAATAAAATTCTTGGCACTTGTTTTAATATTCACTTTAGTTATCAGCATCGCCCTAAGAACTGAGACCTGTAACTGGTTTTTTTTCTGTCGTCCACAGTTTGTTCATTAAAGAAAATATTCTTTGTACTGGTGCATTTGTTCCAATAAGACATAAAATATATTCAATTAATATACAAAAGTTTTCATGTTTCAGATTGTTGATGTGAAAGTTTTTGAATACTTCCACCCAACGATTTTCCGTCGAAACATTTAGATTAGATTAGATAGATTATTTCATTCGGTTACTTTTTGCGAAGTAATGTAGATTATTGAAAATTCGTCGGTCGTTCGTAAGGGCGAAGTGTGGATAAAAATCACACTATTTCGGCGTTCGGAAAGGTGGTTGTCACGTATCTACTGGTGGAAATTTAAGCATATAAAATACATCGTATTATATGATTATGACACTGATATGTTGTTGATTACGCCATTATTTTTTTTTTGTCGTGGAGTTTGGGAAAACGGGACAATTTTGCGTCCCGAACTTCTTTTCAGGGACACCGGGACGGAGAGCCGAAATAAGGGACGGCCCCGTTGAAAACGGGACGTATGGTCACGTTACATACAATGACAATGACATTGAAACAACAGATTCTGAATCTGGGTCCGAGCCAGAGCCATCCTTTTTTTCTCCATATTTTGGCTTTGCCAACATTTGTTATCAACGGTATTTTAGATCCTATTGACATCGACTTCGTATCATTTTCTGAGGTAAGGCTACTCTGGCTATCTTGTCGCAATACACACATTGGTATTCTCAGAAATAAAACCAGACCGCGCCCCGCTCGATGGCAAGCTGTTTGATTCGACAACGACGAGTACGACGACGACCCGACGCGATACGACAGGAAGCACAAAGAACGAAATGTTGGCGGGAAATTTATAATCCGAATATTCGCTGAAAGTTTCGAAGCGAATATTCGGATAATTCCGTATGTTCCCAAAGGAAGGGCGAATATTTCCGAAATATTCGTAATTTATGGAAATATTCGCATGAAATATTCGCCCCTCACATCACTAGGCGCGATTCTCTCAAGCTATTTTAAAATCGCGACTGTTAAAAGTTTTTAAAAAATCTCTATTTAAATAAGCGGAAATGATAAATCATTGATTTTTTTTTTACCTTTCAAGGTACGAAATCTTTATGGTTTCACGTTCTGACATTTTGTGACATTGTGAACTTGTAAAATTAATTTAGGTATTTCCGAAGTATTATTTTACAATTTTCTAAGCAAAAATGATTTTGTCGAAAAGGCAGTGTATAGAAAGAAGTATTGATATTGTTAGGATGTGGGGATAAAATAGAAAGTCAAAGTGAAGTGTGCACTTTATTTAATGCTAAATATCCGGATATTCAAATTTCACAGGGCACTGTGAGTAAAATATTTCACAAATTTGATGAAAATGGCTAAGTAAAGGACTTGCCTAGGAACGGACGGTCACGTGTTTTAGGTGACGATGAAAAATTGGATATTTCTTTATCTCTGCAGGATAATCCGCATGTATCAACAACTTCATTGGCTCAAAATCATGATACATCTAGAGGTACTATCGGAAGATTTTTGAAAGCAGAAAAATACCACCCTTATAAAGTATATCTTGTCCAAGAGCTTTTAAAAGATTACTATGACAGGCGTTTGCAATTTTACGAAGAAATGATGAGACGGTGTGACGAGAATAACAGGTTTCCACAGAACATATTATTTTCGGATAAAGCTACTTTCTATTTAAACGGGGTGATTAACAGACATAATTATCGTTTCTGGAGTCAAGAAAATCCACGATGGATATTTGAAGCGCATACTCAGCGGCCCCAGAAAGTAAATGTATGGGCAGGTATCATTAATAACCGAATTCTGGGGCCATTCTTTTTTTAAGGAAACCTCACAGCTGAACGGTACCTGGATTTCTTAACCTTCGAGTTGATGCCTGCTCTAGCTGTAATTTTTCCCAACAAAGTAGATCCAGATATATCTAATGAAATAACTTGATTTCAGCAAGATGGTGCTCCTCCGCATTTTGGTGTCAATGTGAGAAGATATTTAGATGACATATTTCCAGGTCGCTGAATTGGATGACGTGGTACATTGAATGGCCACCGAGGGCCCCAGACTTAACGCCTCTAGACTATTTTCTTTGGGGGTATTTAAAAGAAAAAGTTTACCAAAATAGGCCAAATAATATTGAAGATTGGAAATACAAAATTATATTGGAGACACAAAACATACCGGCTGAAGCCATTCGGAATTCCGTCGACGAATTTTACCATCATCTGGGAGCATGTCAAGTAGATGGTGGAGGACATTTCCAGCATTTGCCATGTTAAACCACCTTTCTGTTGTGTTTTGTTTTGCTACGTTAAATTTTTTTTGACAATATAAATAACAAATAAACCATAAATTTTGTTAAGTCACAAAATGTCAGAACGTGAAACAATGAAGATTTCTTACCTTGAAAGGTAAAAATACATCAATGAATTATTATTTCCGCTTATTTAAATAGAGTCGCCATTTTGAAATAGCTTCACAGAATCGCGCCAAAATTTATGAGCATACTGTACGAGATATTAGCTTTTAAATGATGTATCACAAGTAGTGATTTTAAATTTCCGGAAAAATTGAGTCATGGAAAAAAACTGGGTTTTTTTCCGGAAAAAAACGGGAAAAAACGGAAAAATTGAAATTGTGTTAAAAATCAGTGTAGAGTAGTCTGATAAGGAAATTAGCCCATATAAGCCTCATAAAAACTTATAAAAAATTTTTTAAATTTTTTAAAATAATGCCGATGCTTACTCAGAAGCCGAAGACTTAGGATCGAACTAGGAGGAAGATCTTCCTCTTAGTTTTTTTGCTAAATAATGTTTCTGTTTTTTAAAATTATAATTTAAGTTGGATTTTTAATATTTTTTTAAATTTATGTTGTTTAAAAACTTGAAACCACAGTTATTTTTATATTAAAAGAAAAAAAAAATTATTTGATTTTGACTATTGATCCCACAAGAATGTATAATTTGGTTAATTTGCGTTTATTTGTGCTTCTATAAATATATTTTGTGGTTTTTCAATTTTTCCGTTTTTTTCCAATTTTTCCAAGGTATGTGAAAAAACGGTAAAAAACCGTGTTTTTTTCCAATTTTTCCCGTTTTTTTCCGAAACGTTAAATCACTAATCACAAGCTGTATGTTTCCATTAAAAAAAAAGGTCGATGCGTCATATCTTTAACAAATGTCTATAAAAAACAAACGAATAACGTCAAAATGTGAGCATATATAAAACTAAAGGGACGTGTCCGAGCGTTTTTCCTAAAAGTGATAGGTTAAGGCTATATTAATTTTATTCCGGACTACTGGGCGACCCTGTATATATTTTTACCGTCTAGTTATAATGACGGTAATAAATACTGTTGGTAGGTCAAAGATAATTTGTTCATAATATTTATATTTTTTGTGATCATATTTTCCGCCCAACACTATAAAGAGGAAAAAATTGACAAATTATATCAAGATAAGATTTGTAAAGCTTAATGATCTCATTTAAATAATGTTTTTGCGTTTTATCTTTTAACTTTTCAAAATAACAACTACATAATAATTATTGGTTGTTACGTCTAAGGCTTTATTATTAAGGATATTATTCACAAAAGTACATAATACACAGTTATTATTTTTAGAAAAATTAATTTAAAAAAATTGTTATGCGACTATAATAAAAGGGAAATTAATTATATATTATTATTTCATGCTTCAAATACAGGGTGTTACTTAATGATGTGGCGTAATTTCAAGGGAGTATTCCTGAACCAAATTCAAATAGAAAAGTTCATATAAACATGTGTCCTGAAGAGTCTGGTTTTCAAGATACAGGGTGTCAAAGTTTTAAAAAAAAATTGGTTTTTTATTAATATCTAAATGATCCTTTTACCGATTTTGTTGAAATCTGGCATAGTTATTCATTGTAATAAGACGCTAAGTTGGCACTAACTAAAAGAAAATTATAAGTTCCAGTGGCGTCTCGGGGGGCAGTGTCACGAATAATATTGACAAAAAAATGTACGCTACTGAGTTTTTTGAAAAATTTAAATTTTTTTCAGATTGAGCATCTACAAATACAACTTTTTTGTCTCTTAATATCCCTCCGTATATTACTTCCTTTTCGAGGAAAAACATACAAACGACCTGATTGCATGTCGGAAAATTGTTAAAATAAAATCAAGTTAACTTTGATCGTTGCTAGGAAATGTTGTTTTGTTATTATGAACATAATGGTTTTGACTTTCGGTAACAGTTTGTTATTATTTTTCCTCTGGTCAAAAGGTTAATAATTATTGTGCGGTTCAAAAAATGGCAAATAATTATTCTAATTTGGAGATGACACAAATGCATTTCCTTTATTGTCTTGCCAATGGTAATTCGGCGGAGGCCCGGCGGCTCTATCAAGAAAGGTATCCTGACCGTGTCCTTCCATGTAGACAAATATTCATAAACATTCATCGTCGTCTGACTGAATCTGGCAGTTTTAAACGTAATACCTTAGAGGGAAGACCTCGTACAATTCGAACTCCAGCAGTTGAGGAGGCTGTCCTACATGCGGTCGAAGAGAATCCTGCAACTAGTACCCGAAAAATACGTAGGGAATTAAATATTTGTTATAAAATGACATGGGAAATTTTAAGAGATTCCCTGTTGTATACTTATCACGTACAAAGAGTTCAGGCACTTCTGCCAAGAGATTTTGAACCGCGTACGCAATTTTGTAGATGGTATCATCAAAGACTTGCAGAAAATCCTCAATTTGATTCCATCATTATGTTTACGGACGAAGCCCATTTTTCCAGAAATGCAATAATTAATTTCCATAATAATCATAACTGGGCCCAAGAAAATCCTCATGCTATTACAGAGTCAAATGTTCAGGAACAATTTTCTGTCAACGTTTGGATCGGTATCTTAGATGACTATTTGATTGGACCATTTTTTTTACCACGACGTCTTAACGGACAATCTGACAGTAATTTTCTACAAAATGATTTGCCTCTGCTTCTTGAAAATGTTCCTTTATATTTACGTCAACGACATTGGTTCATGCATGACGGTGCTCCTGCCCACTTTAGCATATTGGCTCGTGAGTATTTGAATGGAGCTTACCAAAATCGTTGGATAGGTCGTGGAGGACCACAATTCTGGCCACCTAGATCGCCTGACTTAAACAGCCTAGATTTCTATTTATGGGAGCACCTAAAAGCATTAGTTTATGTTACACCAATCGAGACAGAAGAACAACTAAAGAATAGAATTATTGACGGGTGTGAAACCATTCGTAACAATAATGGAATTTTCGAAAGAGTTCGTCGCTCGATGAGAAGGAGAGCAGAAGCCTGCATAGAAGCGGAAGGTAGTCATTTCCAAAAATTTTTGTAAATAGTCGTTACTTTTCGTTTGTTAGATTTTAAAAAATGGCTTAGAAATAAATATCCTGAACGATCAAAGGTAACTTGATTTTATTTTAACAATTTTTCGACATGCAATGAAGTCCTTTTTATTTTTTTCCTCGAAAAGGAAGTAATATACAAAAAGATATTAAGAGACAAAAAAGTTGTATTTGTAGATGCTCAATCTGAAAAAAATTTAAATTTTTCAAAAAACTCAGTAGCGTACATTTTTTTTGTCAATATTATTCGTGACACTGCCCCCCGAGACGCCACTGGAACTTATAATTTTCTTTTAGTTAGTGCCAACTTAGCGTCTTATTACAATGAATAACTATGCCAGATTTCAACAAAATCGGTAAAAGGATCATTTAGATATTAATAAAAAACCAATTTTTTTTTAAAACTTTGACACCCTGTATCTTGAAAACCAGACTCTTTAGGACACATGTTTATATGAACTTTTCTATTTGAATTTGGTTCAGGAATACTCCCTTGAAATTACGCCACATCAATAAGTAACACCCTGTATATTGTAAAAATGAAAAATATGCGTTTTAACTTTTGTTTGAATTTAATAAGTACAACATTTTTATGTCGCAAATAAAATATGTTCATAAAATATTTTGGGTTTTTAGTTTTTGCAAGGATCAAAATTATTAAAACCTAAATAAAGAAAAAAACATTGTCGTTTTAGGAATAAAGATATCTTGTTTAATATACGTTTAGTTCAACAAAAAATAAAATTCTAAGGGCAGCAAAAATAATAATTAAAATAAATGTTATTATTTTTCAAGGTCTTATTATTTTTGAAATTTATCAACTCTGACATAACAAATAATACGGTCAATACGTATTTTCGGTTACGTAATCTACAATTCGATTGCCATTGAAAAAAATATGATCATCAGTTTTAACGAGTGGAATTTCGTTAATAAAGCAATATTTATAATGTAGGATGGATACCACAATAGTTTTCCATCATGTACAGTACATAATATTCGATTTCGGATTAGACTTCTATGTCACCTTATCGGCCAACATATATACAATTTTTCTTTGAAAATATGTTTGGAAATCGGCGGAAGTCTTAATTTTATGGTTACTTCCTAATAAATTATTGTATTATTCCAGCGGACTCTCAAACCACTACAGCATAGCAGAAATTATGGTAGTAGATAAAACAGTCAATATCCTGCAGAATCATCCTGGCCTGAGAGGAGCTGCGTCAATACCTATCTATACAAGGTGCTCGAAATTGGTAATGACAGTATTGCGATCTCGCAAACTATCAAAGATAGAAAGACGGTTATATAGGATACATTTCAGGCAATTATGGATAATCCTTTCTTGTAATTATTGTTCTAAATTTGCAACTGGTGTTTTAAAAATAGTGTTCTTTAAATGAGAAAAAACGAAGTAATCCATAACAGTTAAATAAGGTGATCTAGGTGGGAATTCAATGTCTGATCGAAAACTGATCAATCTGTCGTCGAAAAAATTGCGTAAGTAGTTAATAGTTTCGGCGGCTGTATGGGCGGTTGCACCGTCCTGTTGAAAATATCCAAAACGTAGTTCTTCGTCAAGTAATTGCTTCACAAATAGCTTTAAAAGATTGTCTCTATACCGCTGTGCTGTAACTGAGTAATGGAAAATAATAGGACTAACAATTCTTCTTCGGGAAACAGCTAACCAGACACCAATTTATTGAGGGTGCAATGTGGAATCTACAAAAAAATGGGACTTTTCACTACTCCACATGCGTGTATTCTGAGAATTCACATAACCGGAGAGGTGGAACCAGGCTTCATCCGAAAAAATGTCAGGTCTAATTAATCATGTCTTTCTTCTTCTTTTTGATCAAAAAGTTTCTCTAAAATGTGGTAAACTTTTATTTTCTTTTCTACAATATGTGTCAGTTTTGACTCCTGCTGGGGTAACTGGGCCGTAACAATCTTAGTGCCCCAACAGCATTTTTCTTCAAGCTAAATGAAAGCATCTATACTCAAATATAAAAAACACATTTTTTTCTTTCTCCCCCCCTCATATCTGACTTATTCTTTCACACCTCCTCGACATAGGTGAATTTTTCAAATCAAATCAAACTATAATGTTTTCATCACACACACTTTGAACTGATTTCCACAAAACACTTCATTTGACATGGAATTGTATTGATATGTCCTGTTTTTCTCTTCATTTCCCGCCCATAGTGGCTTTTACTGGTCCCTGACCTTTTAGCGTGCTGATAGATTTTCCGCCTCTTGACTGCAAAATTTTTTCAATCCCTATACGTGCTATTGAAAGCTCCATTATGGATTAGTTCCACCTTTATCTTTATTATATTTTCTCTTTTGCTAACAACATCAGCTGTTCATAATTTTTACTTCAACATCCTGATGATGAGTGTTTCTACACTCGAAACATGTAGATTATAGCGTAGCTATTGAATTAAAATTGTGGAGAAAGACTTTATGGTTTTCTTTTCCCTATACTATTCAACTCCACTTTGAGTATGGACTACTTCTTCAAAATTAAAATATTATATTATAAATACAGTGTCACCAGTAAAGTCCGCATTATATGGGATTTTTTTTTATTAATATAGCTTTATTCAAAATTTGACTTTGGTTTCAAGTCCTGCTTCGATCGAGATGAAAATTAAGCAAAAAAATAGTAGTCCCGTGATTCGCATTATCTGTCAAATTTTAATTTTTTCCAAAAAATAATTCAAATGTGGGGTTATTTCTGAAAAAATCGAAAAAAGTTATTAAAAAAAGTTTTTCTAAATGCAGTTTGCAAAAATTTCAGCTGCATAAGATAATTTTGATTTTTTACCTATATTTTTTAAATTGCACCACTTTTGCAAAATAAGACTCAACGCAACCTACATAAAACTTCTCAGTTTTGACAAGGCTTTATTTCAGATACATTTTCTTTAAAGTAGCGCCATATTAAATATGTGTTTTTCTACACTGAAAAAAATTTAAATTTGACAGATAATGCGAATCAGGTGACTACAATTTTTTTGCTTAATTTTCATCTCGATCGAAGCAGAACTTGATGCCAAAGTCAAATTATGAATAAAGCTATTAATAAAAAAAAATCCCATATGATGCGGACTTTACTGGTGACACTGTATATAAATATTCTCTTATGTGCCCTTTAAAACTCCGTACCTTAATTTCAAGGGAAGACCCTAATTACGAAAACATGAAGAAAAAAGATTGAATTAAATATTGGTCCTTAAATGTGTTATAAGGACGATATTGAAATTCCAATCGAATATCGATATAGTCGATATATCGATAAGTCGATATTTTATTTTTTAAATATCGATTATCGATATATCTATATATCGAATTTTTGCCCAGCCCTAATTTGGACTGTGCCTATGACACTCACGTCTATTTCAAGGGGATGGGGTACCCAGCTCTAGCTATGATAGCGTCCAGTCCATGAGAAGGAACAGATAAAGGATGAAAAGGGAGAGCAAGAGAATCTTGAAGTTTATCGTGCATGGAGTATGGGTGACTGCTTCAATAAAATTTTCTAGGTTGTATTATTACAAGCTGCATTATACATTTCTTGTAAAAAGGTTATTTTGCATATTGAAATTTGTAGCAGTAAACCAAAGACATTGTGATCGTGCAGTGCGGTGAATCAGGTTACAATAATTTATGCTATATTCTCAAACTCTAGGACACTATTTGCAATTTCTGCGTGTGTATTTATAATTATTTGAAAAGCATGGCTTTATATTTATATACAACATAATATATATTTTCTCTACATTTACCAGGGTAAGAAAACCCGAAACTGGAACGAGCTGTTGAAATTCGGCTATTAATTATGAAATAATAATGAAAAAAATTAACTTTCATCACTTACCAATACATGTTCTCGGCCCTTTACCAAATGGAAGATACGAACAGAAAGGTCTTTTGGCCTTATTTTCTGGTAGAAATCGGTCAGGGTCGAACTTCGTCGGATCTGGATAATATTCTGGATCATAGTGAATGCCCAAATTGGTAACCATTACAAAAGTTCCCGCACTTATCGTTACATCCGTGTCTGGAACTTTGTAATCCTTCATACAAACCCGTGCACAAACGGGAAAGACCGGATATTTTCTAAAGGTTTCTGAAACAAAAGTAGGTTCATAGGGAATAATATTAATTAGCTTAAATTCGAAAAGTGTTGAAATATTTTAATAAAAATCCCTATTTAAAAGCTTCTCTCTACACCTAGTTTTAGCAAAGTCCATAAAAATCTTGTTATTGATCTGATAGTTGTAGATATTAAATATTATTATTGGCAAACATCATTGCAAATGTAGTTGATATTGGATATCCTGTTCCGTTAAAAATATATACAGTGCGTTTTTTTAACGAGGGCCATAGGGATTTACATGGCAAATCTTTAAGTCTATGTTAGGCACATTTCTATTGAGAACTACGAGTTGAAATTTTATACAAATATTTCTTGTATATCTAATTTAGGACCATGTTTGTATTACTTTACTAACGCAAAACATTAAAAAATACCATTTTAAGTTATAATATCACGCTGTTTTGCTCAGCCCTGTATATTAAGTTTACTTAGGTATATTTGACATAAGCTGGAATGTGACAATTTTATAATATTTGGCAAGTTGTAGCGAAATTATACAATGTTGATGATTATTTAGTTTGTGTTAAATATGTTTTATTTTAAGTGGTTTAAAATGTATTAATTTTCTTAATTCTAAAGCAGAACTTTTATTTCAATAAAGTTTAATAATTTTCCTAAATATTATCTACAACAATAAGTGCCCTCCATTTACAGCCCCAAACAATCATAAAAATGCTTTCTAACATGACAACTGTCGCGCTGTGATGCTGCGTGAGGTCTCGATTATTCTGTTTTTTAACTCATCGACATCATTTGGTCTTCCTCTTACGCTATCAAAAACTTTTGATGTGAGGATTCCCCAATAAAAGAAGTCCGGGCGTGATATCCGGGCTTCAAGCGGGCCATTTAAAAGGTCCAAATCGTCCTATCCAGCTGCCCGGAAACACGTTATTTAGATATTTCGTTACAATTATTGCGCTATGAGCTGGAGCGCTATCATGTTGAAATATAATTTCCTCCCTTCTGTGGGCTAGCGCAGGACCTACTTCCATATGTAAAAGATCCATATATTTTTCTTTGGTAAGCGTACCGTCCAGTGGCGCAACCAGAAATTTAGTTCGGGGAGGCTTTAATTTCTTGCGCCGAAGGCGCTATTTTGCGCCGCAGGCTAAAATTTTTTTTGGTGCCACGCCCTTTTTTAGGTAAAATACGTATGACTGACGAGAGCGACAGCCCCCTAAAACTTCTGAAATAATACGCCGCTGGCCCTAACTAAATATTTATGAAAAAAAATAGAGATTTCATTTTAATTAGTAAAAATGTATTTAAAATAAGTAACGCATATATTAATCATACTTATACTAAAACAAAACAAAAACCTTATTCAATAAGTTGTAAGTACAAATTTATATGTCGTCTGCTGTAATCTTTAGTGCACTTAGCTAGTACAAATAGAGCTGTAGTTACTTAGATTATTTAGTATTCACCTGAAGACGACTTTAGATACTAATAATTTGAAACGTTATGATTTAAAACAAATAGAGACAATACCTGTCGCCTGCAGTAAAACTTACTTACCATCTATTACCCTATCCAAATATTCCATTTCCTTTACCGAATCGTATGTTATTTGACCATTATTCCTTTTCAAAACGGTGTTAATTTCATCCCTTAGCTTTTCTTGAATTTCCGGATTTGCTCCTATCTCGTACATAGCCAGAGTCTGTGCGCTGGAAGAAGTTTCGAAACCTGCTTCAAAAAACACTGACATGTGCGCAGCAAATTCGTTAAATGTTAATGGTTCCATCGTTCCTTTTCCATTAAAATCAGGATGTTTTTTTGTCTGATCACACAAATCTATCAATAAATCTAACAGATCGTTTTTTTTTACTGTTTCCTTTTCGCGGTGGTCTTTAATTTCCTTAAACATATTCATGAAATATTTGGTGGCTTGTTTGGTCATCACTGTGAAATTTAACATCTTTAAAATATGTCTTGGAACGAGAAATATAATAGTATTTGTTGTTCTGCTCATTTGGTCGTCAAAAAATGCTCGTGCTTCTTTTAACAGTGTATCGTTTTTGTTATTTAAGGTGTTACTTTCCGTTCCAAAGGCACAAGAAGTAATCATATCTGTTGTTAGGCGAGTTATAAAATCACCTATATTAACAGGTTCTTTGCTAATGGCATATTTATCCAACTTTTGAATAAGTACTCTACATATTCTCTCCATGATAACTACATTCGTTCTCATTTTAGCAGCTGTAAAAGCTGCTGGTAACTTTGCCCTTATATTTTTCCATTTGTAGCCCTCCATATTGAAAACGTGTGCAGTCAAAGGATCCGCATTCTCATCCATATAAAAACCATGATTAGGAAAATGTATAAAGTCAGAAACTAGTATTTTTTTAATCAATTCGTTTTCTGCAGGAATATATACAGGTTTACCGCAAAAATATACACCACCATGTTTCCATCCTCTTTTCCTAATTTCCAAATACCATTGCTGAAAGAGTTCTGCAAAGTTTACTTTGCCCAGAAAAAAGTTTGATGCGTTACCAAACGGTATAGTGGGTTCCAAGGAATTTACTCCCAGATTTCTCCAGTATGTGAAACAGTATTTGTAAAAAAGGATAACAGCTGTAAACAATAGTAGCAGTGTACTAACGAGGCCCAATGCCCAAGGAGAGTCTGAAATAAATAAAATTTATAAATAAAGATACAATATTTTGTACGTTGGTAGTGCTGCTTTAGGTATGTTTACCAAGCACACAGAAATGTTTTATACACGTGTGTCATATAAATTATTATGGAAATCTTTATTTCGAAATATTTATTATAATTATTTATTATCGACAAGACTAAGTACGTATATATTATTTCAAAATTATTCAAGACGTCTAGTAAAACATTCTTATTTTTTTTTAATCGTGTTGCTTTCTTTATGGTCGTAATTGAATATACCGGGTGTCCCGCTAAGATTGGTCAGCGGCTGTATCTCGGAAAGTATTGGTCATACATTTTTCAGATTTTTTTTTTGTATGTAAAACGGCAAAAAAAACACTAGCAATTATTTCTAAAGTCGTACGATTGCCGCTAGAGGGCGTAACTGACAAAATAGATATTTCAAGTTATTTTGAAAATAAGCCAATAATTAAGGTACTATTTTGATATCGGGAATGGAAACCTTATAGGTCTGTTTACCTAACCTAAATGGTTATTTGCAAATAAATTAAAAACGAATATAGTCTGTCCACGGATAGAGTTTGGAAGAAGATAAACTATTTTATTAGTAGGTAAGAAAGAAAAAATGATTCTTTATAAAAACGTCTGCTTGTGCTGAAACTTCAATTCGTCGCTCAGATGTCAAAACCTCGTATCATAATTTTCGATGGTTTTGTGTTTTTTGGGTTGCCTATATTAGGAATTCGAGCCGCATCGATAACAAAACCTCTTATCTCAAAGCCTGTAAAAGTTGCTGCGCCACTGGAATTCAGAAACCTCGTATCTCACATGCTGTAAACAATACCTCGTAAGTCAACACGCGTCTTACGTGTTATTTCAGTGAAAAAACTAACTTTAAAAGTTACATTTTCTGCTATGGGAAGTTTTAAGTGATTTCCCAAAGTATGCTAATTTTGAGATACAAGGTTTTGACATCTGATCGACGAATTTCAACTATTAGTCTTGCGATTACTTTATAGGGTTCGTCAGAAACAACAGTTTATTTTTTTTTGAATTTTTTTTTTCAATTCTAATTTTCAATTCCTTTTGATAATCGTCTAAATTAATCTAAATCATCAATTTGGGAACAAATAGATTGAAAGGTACCTATGGTCCAAATCAGTTGGCACGTAGGAGTTTTGATCTTACGATAATTATCGACTTTTATCTTAGTTACCTGATTTATGAGGATATCTGAAGCCACATGTGGATAAAACCAATTTCAATAATAACTTAGATCACTTGAAAGAAAAAATAAGAGTAGTTATTACAAATATCCACATAACAGCAAGTTAGTAACTGTTATCGGGAATTCAGATATCGAATTGAACTATGCGCTAACTTGGTGGTATAACGTTTGAAGAAAAGTTTTATAATTTATGATTGAATGAATTATAAAAATATAACATGTAATAATAAAAATACTTTAAAAGTAATGGTTTTCTTACAACAAAATCGTTACTCGGCCGAATATAAAGAAGTAAGAATGCAACAATAGTTGTTTGCTTTTAATTAAATTTATTTTAAACGAAATTCAAAATACTAAAACTGTTGTTTGTGACGAACCCTGTATAGTAATCGCAAATCTAATAGTTAAAATTATAGTTTCAACACCAGCAAAACTAATTAAAAATCCAAAACAATTTGAATGTTGTTTTTCATGCACGAGCACTGTATAGTTATCGCGGTATAGATATTCGAAATTGTAGTTTCAGCACAAGCAGACCTTTTTATAAAGAATTACTTTCTCTTCTATACCTACTAATAAAAAAGTTTTTCCTCTTTCAAAGTCTATCCGTGAAAGATATCAAAACTCAATTTCCGCCAAAATTATTAGTTATTTACATTACTAGATGCGAAAGTTAATTTTTGGTGTGAGGAGGTTTTTGAATTGCCGAGGCAAAGCCGAGGTGATTTAATACCTCCGACCACCAAAAAAGGCGTTCGCATCGTGTAATGTATCAAATTTTTTCTACTACTGTTCTCTGATCAATATATTTTTAAGTAATAAACTTTGATTTTATTCAAATTAAAATGAAAAAATAAGTTTTTTTTCACCTGTAAAATAATCCATGACAACTAGTTATTTAAGTATTGTTGACAACTAGTTCTTTGAGTACTGTCAGAGTCTGTCAGTTCGATTTTTTTGTCCTTGTACCGAAAGTAATACTTAATATTGCTAGCAACGCTACTTTACATAGCTCGCAACGTATAATATTCAGGTAACTCGAATGTTTACTTTCGTTATCTGTCGTGTTGCTAGGGCCCGAAAGTTAACTTATCTATACAGTAGTAGAAAATAGTTATTTTTCTACTACTGTATAAATAAATTAACTTTCGGGCCCTAGCAACACGAAAGAAAACGAAAGTAAATGTTACAGTTACCTGAATATTATCCGTTGCTAGCTACGAAAGTAGGTTGCTAGCTACGAAAGTAATACTTTCGGTGCCAGGACAAAAAAATCGAACTGACAGACTCTGACAGTACTCAAATAACCAGTTGTCAACAATACTCAAATAACTAGTTGTCATGGATTATTTTATAGGTGAAAAAAAAAATTTATTTTATCATTTTAATTTGAATAAAATCAAAGTTTATTACTTAATAATATATCGATCAGAGAACAGTAGTAGAAAAAATTTAATACATTACACGATTCGAAAGCCTTTTTTGGTGGTCGGAGGTATTTAATCACCTCGGCTTTGCCTCGGCAATTCAATAACGTCCTTACACCAAAAAATTAACTTTCGCAGCTTGTAATGTAAATAACTATTACATTACTAGATACGAAAGTTAATTTTTTGGTGTGAGGAGGTTTTTGAATTGCCGAGGCAAAGCCGAGGTGATTTAATACCTCCGACCTCCAAAAAAGGCTTTCGCATCGTGGAATGTATTACAGATTTTCTACTACTGTTCTCTGATCAATATATTATTAAGTAATAAACTTTGATTTTATTCAAATTATAATGATAAAATAAGTTTTTTTTTCTTTCGTTATCTGTCGTGTTGCTACGGCCCGAAAGTTAACTTATCTATGCAGTAGTAGAAAAAATATATTTATATGCTTTTGAAAAATATTATACAAAAAGTCAAAAAGTAGGTACCTATACCGTGTCATAATTTTTTTTTTTTAAATTCTTAAAACTTGTATATTATTATCAAGGATGTCTCTAAACGGTGCGAAAAAAATTCTACTACAAATTTTTAAGGCTTAAATATGATTTTCTAACCAAACTTACGTCAGTCCAAAAGTGGATGATTTCGAAGATACAGAGTGTCAAAAGTTCAATTTGGTTTTAGGTTTTCATAAATATTTTTTTTAATAATTGGTGTATTCTTACAATATCTGGCTAGGGCGGGTTATATGGGGTAAAAAATTAAAATCTTCCCATTTTTATTCTAAAGTTTAGAGAGTGCCACCTGCGGTATCTTGCACAAATTTAAAATTTAATATCTTTTTTGCGCCACTCGGTATTAAACTTTTAAATAAACATTATTATTTCCCAACGTCTTTTACCCAATAAGGTATACTAGGTAAGAGTTCATTTGAAAAGCCGTTCTTGAGGTATTTGGATTTAGAAAATTCACTTCGTGTATGACCTGATTTTAGTGGTACTATTACGTAAAATGAAAACAATATTCGTAAGACCTAAAATTGTATTTACGTGTAACTATAATTAGTGGAAATCGTATAGGTAGTATAAGGATGGTTTTCAGTATCTTTTAAGATACTGATTTAATTTAAAAAAAATAAATAAAAAATTCGGCTTTAGTTCAACTGACTTTTTTCTTTTAGGTAACTGAGTGAAATATGCCAGAATGGTTAAGAAAGTGCTCGAGTGTCATGAAAATAAAAGTTAAAAGGGTTTTATATAGAAAATAAACAAATTTTTAACATGACCGTTCCATACTTTTTTTAAGTGCTAGCTTTGATTTAATGTCGGTTTCGACCTGTAATTTTATTTAATACACTTTATACTGTCAAACTGTGAATTTTAGAAGCATCTAAAGTAATTAGGCGTAAGATAATGACACCATAAAGGCAAGTTTAATAGTAATTTTTAGAATATGTCCTCTATGATATTGTACCATGACCAATAAGATAAATTTAAAAAGTCCGAAAACAGATTTTTGGTTAGTGCCATATGGTAAATCTTTAATAAACTACCAAAATGTGCCAAATTTTACAAATTTGGAAGTAAGAAGGTACGAAATAAGTATGCCACGGCCATGTTTTTGTTACGATGGTCATGTTTTTGTTGCGACGGTTATGTTTTTCATGCGACGGTCATAAGATCGACGGTCATGTGATTTCACTCATTTTTATTTACCTACTTAAAATTGAGCCTATCCCCATGTTGTGAATTTTAGGTAAGAATTTCCACCGGTAAATAACCAACAACAAAAAACCAAAGCGAGCAACTTTATTACTATGTTATGTTGTTTTCTATCACTATGGACGGTCATGTTAATAGAAAAAATACGAAAAACTTAAACTCACCTATTTTATATCAAAATACACGACAAGAACTGTAAATAATATCGCAAACCGAAATGCACAAGTAACTGTCGCCATTTGCAATAATAAAATATTTTAATTCACACATGCAGTATCATCTAGCATCGAAAAGACAACCTAAAAAATCCTACTACGGTCATGTGAAGAAAGCGTCGGGACCATAGACAATTTACCTTTAGATAAACAAACAATAATCACGAATGTGGCAGTTTTATGGCCTCGCGCATGTAAACAAAACTGGGAACTATTAGACATGCGCACTGCAACATTATCGTTTGACGAATGGGAAAATATACAGGTCCGGGCTTTAAAATTTAAATTCTTGCTCATATGCCACCATAGAGGGTTTATTTTACCCCTATTTGAGCATAATACAATTATACAACGGCTGCAACTAGTACTAGTCATTGTTTATATTACAATCCAAGTCACTAAAAGCACAAACAAACACAATTCACTAACTAAACTACACAAAAACCAGAAATCCATAAATATTAAACACCAGTCCCACAATCCACGATAGCCGATCCGATAGCTAAAAACTTTAGAAAACTACAAGGAATCCGCAGAGAAACCTTAAAACACAACAACAAAAATGGCGGCCAAGCCGGTTCTGGAGAGTATTCTTGAGCGCATCGATTATTGTCGATAAAGCAGGACGGCCGATAACACGAGGTTTGTGCGCATGCACGAAGGTTCCCCGAATAAAGACAGCTGATCGACGAGTCATGCGCTCGGACGTATTTTTTCACCCATAAAACGTAACTTTTGTTTGCGCAGGAGATAAGCTGTAGGTATCTAAAGGTAAATTGTCTATGGTCGGGACAGCGTTTAATAATTATTTTTAGCCCAAACATTAACAATAATGGCTATTCAAGACAGTTTTATAACACAAAAAACCCAACATTTGTTAAATATTAATTACTTTAGCAACTTAAAAGTTAAAATATATTTTTTGAAGTTCGCAAATATTGGATTTTGCTCCAGGGGCATACGACGGGCATGGGAAATAGGAGTTTTAAACCCCAAATTAAAATATAAATTCATAAGACTTCTCGTATTAATAAATCGATAAAAATATGCGTGTCTAGTCAAATATAAAAAAAAAGATATGGCTAATAAAAAGGATTGAGTTTTAAGACCCCAGGGACATGGTATCTTAAAAGGTATTGAAAACCACTCAAAATAGTTAATTCCATACCAAATTATAAATTAAAAATTTTAAAATTATTTTATTGTAAACACAATTTGGTGTGGAATTTTCTTACCGAATACTGCGCGAAGGTAAATTTAAATTAATTCCAGATTTTTTTTAACCCTTTGTTGTATTTGTGAATGCAATACAAAAAATGCAAAATTCCTGTAGTCATCTATGTATTTTATTCAAGTCCTCGTCCTGCCGACTATTTCCAAAAAAGTTAAAAATAAGTTCATTGCTAAGGATATTCACAATAGAAATATTAGAAAGTTCGGGACCGCGCTTATGAAGACATGTGGGGATATTTTTTAGAGTGGTTTTTTATTAATTTGTTGATGTAAGTTCGTAATATCACTAAATGATAATGGATGTCATGTTTATTAAGCCAATATATCCGTTGCTATGTAGTATAATATAATTATTACCATTATATTATTGTTTTAGAATACAGGGTGGCGCACCGAAAACATTCCACCCAGGTTTATTTTCTTGTTAATAAATAAATCAAAATTCGCTGGAACACTGGACCTTAGTTCTAAGCGAGACATATTTTTTTTGCTATTTTCGCCCCCTCTGCTGGAACCCCTACGACGGGGTGGATTCCACCCTTAAAATAAATGCCATAGAAGAAAATGACGGTTATCGGCCAGAAAATATTTACTTTCAGCAAGACGGAGCACCCCCGCATTATGAGTTCCCTGTTAGACAGTTTCTGGATCAAAATTTTCCAGGAAAATGAATTGGAAGAAGAGGTCCTATTGAATGGCCTGCAAGATTTCCTGATTTGACGCCAATGGACTTTTTTTGTGGGGACATTTAAAGTCTAAAATTTATGCAACTCAACCCAATTCTTTGGAAGACTTGCGACAACGAATAGTATACGAGTGCCGACAAATAACTACCGCAATGCTCCATAATTTTCGCGAACATTTTGAACAGTGCCTTTACAATTGCATGGAGGTTGGTGGTGGACCTCTGTGGTGGACATTCTCAACATTTACTTGATTGATACAAGCGGTAGGTAATAAATTTTATTACTTTATATTTATTTTATTTTCTTTTCTTTTTAGCCCTATTTCTCAGGAACTATTCACTCGATTTAAACAATCAAGGTCGCGTTTGAAAGGCAATTCAATTCTATTTAAAATAAGATATCACTCGACCTCCCTTTCCATTTAAGATTTTAAGGGTGGAAGCCACCCCGTCGGTGTCGTAGGGATTCCAGCAGGGTAGCGGGGTGAAAATAGCAAAAAAATATGTCCCCCTGAGAACTAAGGTTCCCGTGTTCGAGCGAATTTTGACTTATTTATTAACAAGAAAATAAGCCTGGGTGGAAAGTTTTCGGTGCGCCACCCTGTTATTTCGAGACGGCCACATTCTCAGTTAGTGGTTGGTTGGAGTAACCCTTTTTGGCTAGACTTTGCTATCCTAAGTTTGTACCGTTATTGTTTTCTAGTATATTTTACATTTCTTTCTTTATTTTTAGATATGAACTTATTATTTAATTAATAATAAGTCTACATAGTTATTAAAAATTCATTTCAAATTTTAAAAATTACTAAACCGATCAAAACAAGAAAGCAAACTGACAAATCTTGTTTCGAACCCACGACCTTCAGTTTACTAGCAAAATGCTCTATCCTTTACACTACCCCCTATCACAGATCTGTAAACTATTCGACAAATATGTTATGCCAAGTTAAAATTTCTAGTATTTACTAAACTTGCTTTAATACAAAAAAATGCTCATTAAAAAAAATTGTTTGTAAAAATATTAGAAAACAAATAAAAAGTAAATAATATAAAAAATTTTAAGTCTTTTATTTCAGAATTTTTAAATTGGGGGGCGGGGGATGTCAAGAAAAAAGCCTGAGCAGTTTAGCAATTTTAAAAACAAAACGGTCAACTTACACAATTGGGCCAAATTTAAATTTCTAGAAATGTAAACTAAGGAGTGTCAATATTCTTGCCAACTTAAAACCTATTTTAAGTAGGTTTATTTTTTTTTCCAGTTCTAAATAAAATAAATGTCGACTGCATATTCTATGGGTTATAATTGACATATTAAATAGATGTCAAGGAATTTCATAAATTATTTTGGGAAAATTGTATAGCGAAGAATATCGGGTGAAATTTAAAAAAAATGTCATTGTCCTTTTAATATACAATTTTCCCAAAATTAACAATGAAATAAATTGATAATTTAATAATATGTTAGATATTCCCTAAATATACCGACGATATAAATTTTATTTAAATGTAAAGGCCGATCCATTCCTACGCATTTTCACCCTGCACTTTTAACCCTGCATGAAAATTGCATGCAATTTGGGATTCACATTTATGCATTTCAGCGTAAAAGAAAGTTGCAGCGTTTTTCACCCTTGAAATTAAACATGCGATTCCCTAGAAATTTCTGTTGTTGAAATTGATTTATAAATTTAACTTCGCTCATTTGACGAAAAAGTAAACAAGACATGTGCCAGTTTTCAGTTTAAACCATATTTGGTTTTAACGGCGTTTTTCTGCTGCTTTTTAGGTTTGGGATGACTTATCTGGAGCAAAGACTCCTTCATTGTACTTATATATGGACCGCGTTATGTAATTACGAATTAAGCGACAAAAATTTAAAAACGAGTTAACGGTGCCATCTTTTAGTAATCATTGAAACCTATTTAACGAAAACTTTTTTTACTTAAATTTCCTATTTTTCCCTTTTTACAGGCACCTGTATTAAGTGACATTTTCATATTTATTTGTCAAAGCTAATACTATGACTAACGTTTTGTAATAACGAATTATTCGCCAAAACGATATTACAAAATATAATTTTATTGTATTTATTTCTGTTATAAAATTTAGCGTTAATTGGCTCGACTTAATCCGCGATCATTTCATACTAAACCAGTGTAGTTTTATTTTTTTTAGTTTTGTTATAAAGAATTAAGCGTCATACATGTCGGTTAATTCTTTGTGAAGATTTAAAACTATACTTAACTTTAATAGTTATATCGAATTAAGCGACCATTTGGTATAATATAGTGGTCATAAATTGGGGAATATTCGCAATTTTAAAACATAGGTACCAAGTATAATAAAGTATACTACATTTCGGACCTGCTTAAAAAAAAACAAGGTTCTAAAAGGTATTTGGTACGACTTTAGGGCAACTCAGCAAAATTAAAAACCTTTTGATTTAAATATCTCGAAACCGTTAAATGTCCCTTAATTGCACCAATATTAAAACAAAAAGTTACCAGCAACCAAATTTCCAATTAAAAAATCATTAAGGCGGGAGTATCAGCATGCTTGCCAACCTATTTCGCGGGATTTATTTATTTTTTTTAACTTTTTCATAAAATTTAATAATGTCATTATCGTCTGTATATTTTTTAGGTTATAATTGACATAGCAAATAAAGATCAAGGGATTTCATTAAATATTTTGTACAGTTAAAAATATAGTAATACGTAAGATATTACCTAAATAATGTGCGGAAGATATTGATTTTATTTAAAAGTTTAGTCAATAAAATAATAAACTAAAAAAAAGATATGAGAATGGATTGAATGACGTTGAGAATTCCACCATAATGGGAACGTATCAGGACCTTAATGCATATTCGTTAAAAAAATTTTAAAATTTGCTGTTGCAACAATGATTCAAAAATGCAGGGTGAAAATAGGTGCTGATCAGCCTTTAGTTAATGAAATAATAAACAAACAAAAAACAACGAGAATTATAAGTTGGCAATAGATTAAATTACGTTGAAAATTTCATAAATTTATTTTCAACCAATTAGAAGGCTCCTTTTTGTTTACGTTGCTTATAGCAACGGGAGATTATTGCGATAATTCCACCTTAACAAAAAATATTTGAATTGGTTCCCGTGATTCGTTCCCGTGATTTTTGAAACGTCATGCTTAATGTAAATTGGGTTATTCACTGGATAGTCTGTATTGATATATGTACCTTGTATAGTAAACATTTTAAAATCCATCCCTCCGAACATCGTTTTATCGATTGATTAGAACGTAGGCAATCAACTCACAAACTCTATAATATCTAAATAACACTAGTGTTCTGGGTTCACTCTAAACCCATTCTTAAATTCAAGCCATTTATAATCCCTGGTTGTAATAATTGATTCAAGACTTTTTTCTATTTTTTTTATAAATTATATAGTCCGGGAGATATTGAACATTACGGCTTAAGAAATTGTTATCAATGGGTTGAAAACTTCGAGTATCTAAAACCACTAGAGACAGTTCTGCATCTGTTTCCTCTTCAGTGAGTCTTCCGTTAATGTTACAAAACCTCGTATCACTATTAGTATGTCAACGTCATTACAAATAATAAGGTGTTTGCCAATAAAACCATCAAAAGTTCCATATTTATAAAAAAAATGTCCAAAGAATAAATTACTTCTTTTGATAATGTTTTCAATATTTATTTTTAAATATGATTATCGATATGATCATCATGATCATTGTTCATTGATTAAAGACACTGTTAGACATAAAAATAATAAAAATAATCGTTCAGCTTACATATTACTACAAAGGAAATATTGTACAGTTTCCACGGAAAAGTCTGCACCAAATGAAAAACTTTTTTATGCGATTTTTTTGCAAATCTGTTTTTGGCATTAGGTTCTGCATGACCCAAAACAAAACAAAAGCTTAAAACTTTTGACCTGTGACGTACGTTGCACCTGTCAAATGTCATTTAAAAGTTTCAAACTGGCGAAAGTGTCATTTTTTATAGAGATACAAAATATCATATTTTGGGTCTCCAACTAAATTTTTGTTTAAAAATTTATATGTAAATTTTTTAAAAATTTTTTTGGAAATTCATCTTATTGTCTCTTTTTTTTTACTTTTTTATTTAAGGGAAAGAAAGAAAGAACTCAAAGTCTTCCTCCACAACGTTTAATAGAATAAGAATATTCAATAAGGGTCTCTACATGTTTCGAACGTAGAAACGTTCATCATCAGGAGACAGAAAATATATTTAAATGGTGCTGATGGTTTTAGCAGAAGAGAAAATGGAGCTTTTACGAAATAAAAAATTTGATGTGTAAAAGAAACATAATATAAAGAAATTGATGAAAATTAAAACATACTGAGTATGTGAGAAGTCAGTAAATGGGGTCAAAACCAGCCAAATAAACTGGGGAAGAAGAAAAAACCTTTCTAAAAAGAAGGTGTCGAAGATTGTTTAAAATTTTGTAAAAAACATTTTTAAGTATGTGTCTATAAGACATTGTGCGAGGAAAATTAGACTTAATTATTAAGCTAATGAATATTATATTCAAGAGAAGTGTTTAGTGGGGTACTGAGGTTTCAAGCTCAGTAACCCCGCAGGAGTTTAATTTAAAACTAGTAAAGTTTATTAAAAAGCACATTTTAAAAAATTAGAGGAAAAAGCAGTTGTTCACGTCCACGTGCTGGGACCAGAGTCTAGTTTAAAATACTTATTTTAAATCACACTAACTGCATTTTTAAGTTTAGTTATCGCATAAACCCATTTTATAGTAAAACAAAATTTTTTCAAAAATTTTATATCGCCTCCGGACTATGTGTCGTGTTTGCCTGGGGCAAATTTGAATTTAAATAAAACTATGCACTAAAGAAAAGCTATCGTGTATTGTAAAAAAAGGTGGAAAGTTGTTTAAATTTAAATTTGCCCTTGGCAAACAACACAAATATTCCAGAGGCGAAGAAAATTTTCTTTTGCTATAAAATGGGTTTATGCAATTAACTTTTAAAATGTAGTTTGTCTGATTCAAAATAGGTATTTTAAATAAACTGACACAAAAGAGTAAAGAAAAGGGAATGATAAGACGAATTTTCTAAAAAAAATTAAAAGAAATTTACATATAAATTTTTAAACAGAGGTTTGGTTATTTATAAACTCAAAATATGATGAGAAGCAACATTTTCTTATAACTTTTTTTCTTACCTCTAAAAAAAATTACACTTTGGCCAATTTAAAACTTTTAAATTACATTTGACAGGTATAACGCAGGTCACAAGTCAAAGTTTTCATATGTTGCCGAATTTTCCTTTTACATATTATTCCTCTGTACAATTATTGCAGATAAATCATTTTCTTATAATAATGTTTATATGAGAATTCATGCTTAGATTTCAATAAATGGTTTCCAAAAATGTTGATTTAGTATGTGTACACAAAACTAAGATATTATCGAACTCTGGTTAATGCGTTTCGACCATATGTGGGCATTTAATTTCTTTTTTGTGAATGATAGGTCTGATGATGCCCATTTAAAGGCTAAACATATGTGACCGTTAAGATTATACAGCGTGTCCAGAAACCATCTTAACATATGGGATTTTTTTTTAATTTTTGACTTTACGAAAAAAATGTACTCTTCATAAAACGTTCTGCTTGTTGATAAAATAATACCCAAATCAAAAATTTTGAGCCAGCATATAAAGGGTGTTAAGAAAGTAAAATCCATTCGACTACGTCATGAATGATGATTACTGATCCCCCCCCCCTCCCCAATGGGGGGCACAGCAGCCGGCGCCGCTGTGGTGGTAAACCGAAGGATTCGATTAATCCCCACTTTCTATACAGGGTGTTCTCAAAGTTGAGTCATTTATTTTACCAGGTTGTAGAACTCGTAAAAATAAGTAATTGTACCAAAAATCATTTATACAAAAGTTGCAGAATTAAGAAGTCATTAACAATTGAAAAAATGTAAAATTTAAAAACTTAAGACCTGCTCTTTGACCACTAAAACCCGTAAAATGAATAAATGATAAGTAATTAGTATCCGACAAAAAAATAAGCCATACCCAGTATCGCCAGTAAACAAAACATTGATAACGCAGTCGTCGAGAATATCAAAAAATCAGGTCTTAGAGTTTTTAAATGTTACATTTTTTCAGTTGTTAATAACTTCTTTATTCTGCAACTTTTGTATACATGATTTTTGGTACAATTACTTATTTTTACGAGTTCTACAACCTGGTAAAATAAATGACTCAACTTTGAGAACACCCTGTATATTTGCAATGTTAAAAGCGATTGCACTGAATGAGTGGCATAACACGTGTATTAAAAAATTTGCCATTACGATTTCCTTTTTACCGACATCTTGGTCCGGAAAATGAACCTAATAGTGACCAAGCAGTATATATTGATGACCTAATAGCATTACAACATACATTTCATATTTAAATGCTAATACTAACACGGCAAGCGGATTTGGTTGCCAGTAAGGAATTTTACTTAGATTTTGTTGTAAATTTAAATTTTTACTCGTTGTGTGGCTGGGTTGCCCTAACAATAAAAATCTTTTAAGAAACCAAATTGGGTCAAATTTATCCTATGCCGCGTGGAAGAATAACTAAACCAACGTATAGAGGACATAGGCTGTATGCAGAACGTATGCAAGCTTTGAGTAGTGAATATCAACGAAGAAAACAACAAGGTGATCGTGGGGCGATTTCTTAAAAGAACAACGAGACGATGTAGCAGGTCCTTCTGGAGTTACGCCTTCTATCAGTACCAGTACTACTAGGAAAAAGCAGTCCACACATAATCCATTAGATCAAGTAGAAAGTTCAGAAAGTTTGATATCTGACGATTGTTTAAGTTTAGAAATGGATGTCGACGAGACAGGATAACCCATCGCAGGTGGTGCAAAAGGTGGTGGCGGTGGAGTCAGTGGAGCTACCAATTCTGCAGGACGACACTTAAAAATTCCTCGTAGTGTTAAATTAAGGTCATTTACGTTAAATTTTGGTAAGAGTAAAATATATTGTAGTTGTTGCTTTGCATTTAGAAATATAGTAGATAAAAAAAATGAAAATGTCGATATAGGTGACCAAGTGTATTATACAACCAGCTTAGGTACGTTACCTTATGATATGTTGGAATTTTATTTAAGTCCCTATGAGTATTACGAAATTATGGGCTTGTATTTGATACAGGCAGTGCCAGTGAACATTGTGCAATAGGAATAAGTAACGTTGGTATAAATCAAAAATATAATTGTCGATATGCTGGCTTTACCACGTCAGCCGATACGCCTATGATACCAACAGCTATTTCTGATGTCGACTTATCAACTGTATTAAAAAAGTATTATGGCGATGTTGAATTAACAGAACACGCGCCTATGTGTATGGGCATACCTAGACATATTTATCAATATTTAGTATGTGTAACTAATAGCTCTAGGGCAATAAATTCATACCCAACTCATTCAAATGGCCCACCTATATTGGATAAATTTATCGATAGATTTAACTTTGCACCCTCTACAGGTGAAAAAATAATTGACTGGGAATTTCTGATTCCATAGTTTCTCTAATTAGCTCACAGAGTTTTTCAGAAAAGGGCAGGCAAGATTTTAAAAAGCGGTATTCATTCTCGTTTACCTAGTAGGTCTAGCACGCCTTGGAAAATAAAACCAAATGAAACTATGACAATTAATTATCATATTTGTCAAGGCGGACAGTTTGGTTTCCTTTTTATTAAATATGGTGCTTAAATTTACAATGGAGGAAAAAGTTTAAATAAAAATTGTCGGGTACCACTACAATACGTACAGAGAGGCTGCTCAAATTTTTAATGCAAGATATCCAAATAAAATGATTAGCCATGTGACGGTTGGAGATATTTTTAATAAATTTAAAAATACCGGGCCTGTGAGTAATAAATTTTCCGACAAGCACCAGGTTTGGCGTACGGACGAAGATACCCAATTAGAAGTTTTGCAAGCTGTCGTGGAGAATCCCAAAATTTCATTGAGAAATATTTCACAAACTGTTCCACGACCTGTTACACAGTCCACTGCTCAAGTTATTATAAGGAAAAATAATTTTTACCCATACAAACCAAAGTTTCTTCACAAACTAAGTACATCCTAGAGATTTTGATTCACGATTTTTGTTTTGCTCTTGGTTTCAAGGTGAGGTAGAAGATGACCCATTTTTCGCAAGAAAAATATTATTTTCAGATGAGGCGATGTTCACCTCAAATGGAGTAGTGTGTTCTCAAAACTGTAGGTGGTGGAGTGATGATAATCCCTACTTTGAAATTGAGTGTCGTAACCAGTATTCTTTCAAGACAAATGTTTGGGGCGGTGTTATTAAGAACCAAATTGTATGGTACGGCCCTTTTTTCGAGAAAATATTACAGGCGAAATTTACTTAAACTTTTTAGATACTTACTGAATTATTTGAATTTTTTCATGGACTATCGCTAAATATGAGACATACACTTTGGTTCAAACATGACATGGATTGGACGCAGGTCAGAATATGCTGGCTCAAAATTTTTGACTTAGGTGTTATTTTATTAACAAGCAGAACTTTTTATGAAGAGTACCAAAAATAAAAAAGTTTCCCATATTATGTTAAGATGGTTTCTGGACACGCTGTATAATAAACACAAAAAATTTAATGAGACCTCGACTTTGCGAACCTTAATTTTTTTGATACTTACTTCTCATCTTGTGAGTGGTCTCCTTGACTATAAAATTGGTAGCAATTCGCACCAGCTGCGTGTGAGGTTAAAAGATCAGGATTCGATTTTTCGTTTGCGGTTATCAATTTTCGCGTGTAAAGATTATTCGGTAAAAAAATCTAAGCACATGTTAATTATCTCTCTCTATCTCGATGAGACACGGGCGCTTTTTTAGCCGCTTTTTTGACGTGTTGCTATTTTAGTAAATTAGCGTGACAATACCAACCTGTCAAACCCTATTTATTACATTTATATTACATCCAGGAATCTGGAGCTCCCTTCCATTCGAGGACCCTTCCTCCAAGTAAAAAAATATGGAAAATCAATATTGCAAAAAAAATACTTTATACCTGTAATTTTTAGGCAATCATACCCTTGCATTTTGCCGTATTGCAATAATAACAACCTAATTTTTTCGGAAATCACCCTAGCTGTAAGATTAATAAGTGGAAATCTCCCTTGGCTTAACAGCTGTAATAAAAACACTGGCGATTGTGTTATTATAAGACATATAGGCGTTGAGCCAGAGGGCATGTGCGGTTTCATTTCTGGGGAGTAAATGTAACCTACAAATTTAGATTCGTCATGAAGGTAGGATAAATGTTTAGTATGATACTTTGTAAAATTCGGTAGCTTAGTGACGTTATGACGTCACAAAAATGGCTGCCGGACGAAAATCCTAATTAAACATTTCAAGTCTGGTTTCATTTGTGTGGAGTGAAGGTATCATACAAATTTTGATTCAGCATAGAGCCAGGATTATTGTTTGGTATGATACTTTGTAAAATTCGGTAGCTTAGTGACGTTATGGCGTCACAAAGATGGCTGCCGGACGAAAATCCTAATTAAACGTTTCAAGTCTGGTTTCATTTGTGTGGAGTGAAGGTATCATACAAATTTTGATTCAGCATAGAGCCAGGATTATTGTTTGGGATGATACTTTGTAAAATTCGGTAGTTTAGTGACAGAATAATGTCACAAAGATGTTTGCCGAGCACCTGATATCGGTCTTGTTATTCCAATTTGCCTATAATAAACTTTTGCCAACAAAACTTGAAAACATTTACGGATCTAAAAAAACGAAAACGTATAAAAGTGAATGAAAAGGAACTAATTCTGAAAGCAGATAGAGGATTGTTTGCTCACATGGCAATTGTTGCTCAACGCAGAGAGCTTGATATGAGAACTGTTTTATCACATCCACTGGGACCTCTACCATGGGATTTAGCAGCAACCGATGGAACAATAAGAAAAACTAATAAAGCTAAACTATTTGAACTCTTAAGTGAGAACTTCCCTCTAGCTGAAGTACTGCCGGAAAATGCTGCATATGTTATCGATGGAATGGCCTTAGTACAACAATTAGTTGAAGTTCCAAACACTTTTGGACTCCTAGCTGATAAATTATTTTTCAGAATTGTTCGAGAAGCGTATTCACGAATCGATAATATTGTTTTTGATACGTACAGAAGTATGTCAATAAAGAATGCTGAGAGACTGCAACGAGGAAAGACGTCTGAAGCGCGTAATTTTTCTAGCATTAAAGCAGCCCATCCTATAACCAAATGGAGACAATTCTTAACAGTCTCTCAAAATAAATCGGAGCTTATCAAATTTTTGACGCACGAGTGGCAACAACCGAAATACACTAACCGGTTGGGGTCCCAAATTATGTTTGTGACGTGTGAAGACCGCTGTTACCAAGTAACATCAAGTAATGCAACAGAAGTAACATCATTGCATTCTTTCCACGAAGAAGGAGATACACGTTTGTTGCTCCACGCACATCATGCAGCAAAATCTGGGTTTAGAGATGTATTTATTCACTGTGATGATACTGATGTCGCTGTTATAACACTACATACCATACCTACCTTTAATCGACTAGGATGCAATATCTTTCTAAGAAAGAGAACTATCAATCGGCTAAAGAACTTTAATATGAACGAAATGTTTGAAGAAATAGGTGAAGATATGTGTCTAGCATTACCAGGTTTGCACGCCTTCACTGGCTGCGACACAGTGAGTGCGTTTGCAGGAAAAGGAAAAGCTACAGCGTTAAAGGTCGTGCGTAAAGACAAATAATTTGCAAGTGCCATGTCGAAGCTGGGAGAAACTGTAGGTGTATCTGACGAAACAAAGATAGTTCTCGAGGCATTCGTATGTAGGCTCTATAGCAACACTACTAAAATCACAAGTGTCAACGAGCTAATGTACATTTTATTTTTTGGCAAGCCAGCATTTTGAGTCGCAAAATCTTCCTCCATGTCAGATCAGAATACACTTTACACTTTACACGCCAATTTTCAAGCAATGGTATGAAAGAAGGCACTAGATCCACAGCCAGACATTCCATCACGTGAAGGTCTTGGATGGTCACTTTAAACAGAAAGTGGCGGTAATTCTATATTACATATCGATTGGATGAGCTGTGCGCCAGCACTTCTTGCTGTTCTTGAATTATTGCCATGTTCATGCAAGAAAGATTGTGAACCAAAGACATGTTGCTGTATTAAAAATTCATTGAAATGTACGGATACCTGTAAAATTCAGGTTTGCAGTAACTATTCGCAACCAGATCATGTTCTCGAAGCTTCATCCGACTCAGACGACGATTCAGACGATGAATAATTACTGTTTCTTTTAGATATAAATATACTTATATTATCTGTACAATGTTAGATACCTAATAATATTAATATAATAATGTTATAATATAATGACAATGCATTTTCATTTTAAATTAAATTTAAGATTTATGTTTCAATTCGAATTTGTTAAACAGAATTAGGTAAATAAAAAGTCTATATTTATGGGATTAAATTTTAAATAAAGCAATATCGTGAATACCGCCTAGCCGCCATCTTAGCCATCAAATTTTACAAAGTATTATTCAAATCATTGATCCTGTCTTTATGTTTGATTAAAATTTGTATGATACTGTAAGTCCTCACAAGTTAAGGTGGGAGTATCAACATGCTTGCCAACCTATAACCTATTTCGCGTAGATTTATTTATGTTTTCTAGCTTTTATACAAAATCTAAAGAAAATCAGTATCGACTTGATATTCCATAGGTAATAACTGACATATTTAATAAATATCAAGGAATTTCATAACTTATTTTAGGAGAATTGTATAGCGAAAAATATCGGGTAAGATTTTTTTTAACATTATTATGTCATTGTCACTCATTGTCCTTTCACTATACAATTCTCCCAAAATTAGCAATGAAATAAATTGATATTTTTGTAATATATCAGATACTACCTAAATAATGTACTGACGATATTGATTTTCTTTAAACGTTAGTTATTAAAATAATAAACTCAAAAAATCAACGCGAAATAGGTTATAGGTTGGCAATAGATTGAATGACGTTGAGAATTCAACCTTAAACTTGACCTTAAAATGGTATACTACGATTTTCACCCGGCGGCCATCTTTGTGACGTCGTAATGTAACTAAACTACCGAATATTACATAGTATCATTCTAAACGTTGATCCTGGTTTAATGCTGAATCAAATTTTGTGAGATACTTCCACTCCTTACAAACGAAACCAGACTTAAAATGGTTAATTAGAATTTTCGCCCGGCGGCCATCTTTGTGACGTCATAACGCCACTAAACTACCGAATTTTACAAAGTATCATACCAAACATTTATCCTACCTACATGACAACTCTAAATTTGTAGGTTACGTTTACTCCCCAGAGAGGAAACCAAACTGCCCATTTTTGGCCACTTGGCTCAACGCCTAAATTGTATCATTTATTTCGTAAGCGTTATTATTTATTTCTTTTAATTTCCCTTCTTTCTAGTATAGTCCGCGATCAAAACTGATGGCAGTGATTAGCATTTAGAGCAGTTCACAAAACGCATATACGTCACTGCCATCAGTTTTGGTAGCGTAGTATATATAGTACCGTGCGAGCAAAAATTGGTCCTATTTTTTTCCATGACTCAGTTACAGTTTATGGCAGTGATTAACAAATAGAGCAGTTCATAAAACGCATATACGTCACTGTCATCAGTTTTGGTAGCGTAGTATAGTACCGTGCGAGCAAAAATTGGTCCTATTTTTTTCCATGACACAGTTACAGCACAGCGGTATAGAGACAATATTTTGAATCCATTTATGGAGCAATTATTACTTGACGACGAACTACGTTTTGGATATTTTCAACAGGACGGTGCAACCGCCCATACAACCGCCGAAACTATTAGCTACTTACGCAATTTTTTCGACGACAGATTGATCAGTTTTCGATCAAACATTGAATTCACACCTAGATCACCTTGTTTAACGGTTATGGATTACTTCGTTTTTCCTCATTAAAAAAACACTATTTTAAATACACCAGTTGCAATTTTAGAACAATTACAAGAAAATAATTATCCAAGAATGTGGTAACATTTCTCCAGAGCTGCTGGTCAACAGTTTCGAAAATATGAAGAGGCGTGTGAATTTATGCTTGGAGCATGGCGGTAGCCAATTTCAGCAATTATTTTTTCTTTTTCTTTCGGTATATTCTTATTTTGTTAATTTTGTAAACAACAAAAATAAATGTGTATTTGTCTACTTATTTTATTACCTATTAGTTTGGCATATCATGTCATAATATGAATTTGACAAAATTTGAACCTAGATTTGGTTAGATATATCGTCCCCATATCATTGTGATAAACCAAGCCCTACGTTTTTTAATCCAAGCCCTCTTTGATGCAAATAATTTTTGCTCGCACGGTATAAAATTATGGAGCGTATAAAAAATAATATTTATTTTATAATAATACTAGCGTGTATCCGGCATGCGTTGCAACCCGCTGGTATAAATACAAACCCGAACAAACCCGATATATTAGTACCCGGCATGCCACTTTCTGAAATTGCACCCGTGCGAAGCCGGGGCGGGTCGCTAGTTATACATAAAAACCTTCCCCTTGAATCACTCTATCAATTAAAAAAAACCGCTTCAAAATCCGTTGCGTAGTTTTAAAGATTTAAGCATATATTATAGGTAGGGACGGACGGACAGACAGCGACAGCGACTTTGTTTTATACTATGTTAAGATTTAAACCTTGTACTAGAGCACAAAAAAGTAAAAATAATGCAACTGAAACTGCTGATGATATACCAAAATACAGTGCCCACTATTACTTACAACACAGGCTTGTATTAATGTATTTTTTTTCGACTTTTTTTTAGTACAATAAAGTGATGTGCCAGAAATAGGAAGGTTTCTTTATTTATTTAATTATCTATAAAGTCTGTTCAATGACCGCTGACCGGTACGTCATATTCTCCATATTTGCGGTACGTCATAAATTAATTCAGTCAGTTTGACTGACGGTGGTAAAAGTTGTGATTTTTCTTAGGCTTGATCTACATAGAGATGGATGCATATGAAGTAGAAACAGCGCATTTTTCAAATTTTTTATTATTATTTTTATAGTATTAATGAAGGTAAAATGTATCATAGGATGAAACATTTTGTTTTTGAAAATCAGTATGAAATTTTTAATTAATTTAAATTTACTGAAAAATAAATAAGATCCATTTATAAAATTTAAAATTGAATCATATATTTTGTGTCTAGTGCATCAGTCTATAAATTTTGTTTAAAATATTTTCATCTTATTTATAAAATCATAGAGAAGAAAATATAATAAAAAATGACGACACAACAAAATACAGTTTTTTATTAATTAAAATAAATCATCTCCGACAGAATCATCATCATAATCAGATTCGTTCAAGTTAATAATAAATGGAAGAGTATCTCGATCATCGATAAATATTTTTCGTTTCCAAGCATCATTTATAATTTTTTCTACAGACGTGTGGAAAAACCAATTTTCCGCACGGATATCAGTGCGGAAAATTGATTTTTCCACACTGGTGCGGAAATTTTTTTCGGCACGATTATGTCAAAAAATCCGTGCGGAAAATTGGGTTTTCCACACTAGTGCGGAAAAAAATTTCGGCACGATTATGTCAAAATCAATAATATAATATCAATTATAACTTGTAGTTATTACTTTTTTTCTCAGAATTAGTTACTGTTACATATGTATGTGATTGTTATAGTTAATTAAAAATTATTAAATTTCTTTGAAATATGTGTTACTTATGTCCACACGTCTGTAGAAAAACTATTGTACCTGACACGTGCGGAAAATGTTTTCCCTGCACTCGGCTGCTTAACCGAACTCTGCTACGCGTCGTTCGATGAACGGCAGACTCGTGCGGAAAAATTCATTTTCCGCACTTGTTAGGTAAATAGCTATTTTCTATTTGACGTTCATAATAAGTTCATTATGAACTTGAAATGAAGTTCATAATGAAGCTATTTCGATAGGCGTTTTTTTTTATATGATGTTGGTAACATTGAAATTGAAAAATTGACGTAAAATCACGTCTTTTGAAATTCAAAAAAAATTAGCAAAATCGCCCGAATTTCCGAACGCTCTGTATATGTACCGAATGTACAAGGATCACATAACGTATTCCGTCCAATTTTAAATCTCATATCGCTAAAATAACTTTAGAATCTCGTGGTGAAAATGGGTCAATAAATCAAAAAATGAAAGTTCGCAAAATAATTTTTGTTGCCCAGAGGTTACTATGATAAAAAATAGTATTACCAACATAAAATTTAGACATAAAAATTCGCGGATTTATTTTCTTTTTAAATATGTATTTTTTATTGAAAAAACTACTAATAGAAAAAATAGTATAAAGCACGTGGTTCATACGGCGTTTTAGCGCACGTGTCAGTTAAAAAACTCGCCACTTCGTGGCTCGTTTTTTAAAATAGACACGTGCGCTAAAACCGCTTCTTATGAAACGTGTACTTTAATATACTATTATTAGTGTGTTACATAATTTTTCCATTTTTCCACTGTTACATTTTCTATGGCTTTATTCCATAGACCCAATACTACGTCATTATTACAGGATGCATAGAGTATATTCCGACCAATCCATTTTAATAGGATTAAAGTGGCAATGATATGGTGGAAGTCTTAAAACTCGATGTCCATGTTGCAATGCTAGTTCGTCCAACCTAATAATAAAATATAAATTGTCTTTGTCTTTGTTTTAACCATGCAATAAGTAATCTTTTTGACCAACTTGTATTTGGAATTTTTTCAATTAGCCTAGAATGATAGGTGGCGTTATCCATGATAATAAGCGACGGTTCTTCCAAGATTGGTATACATTTTTCTTCAAACTATTTCTCAAAGTTTTCACTATTTATCGAATCATGATAATCACCAGATTTCAGGCCAGACTTGAATATCAAACTTTGATTATTCACAAATCCATTTTCCAAACCAGCATGTAGAATAATATACCGTGCACCATCTGACGATTTGTTTTTAACTGTATGTATAAATGTATCTTGCCAAGTTCGCCTAAAAGCCTCTTTACTACTTTTACTTTTAAAATCTCTTTATTGTTCTATATTTATTTTCACATTGCATTCTTAAATACTAATTACAAATTATATTTGTATTAGGTTCTTCCTGGTTATGTGATTACCAGGGATACGCCCTACAGTGCAGGGTGGCTGTTATTGGCCGTGGTATTTAGGAAATGCATTTTAGTGCATTTATACAGCCAGTTTCAGTGACCTTTTACGGCTATGCAAGAATTTGGTTTTTATTTATTTAGAAGGGTTTTATGTTGTTATGTTGTTTTGAATATATAGGTTTGTGTTGGGGTTCACTGGAAAAATAGATGAAAAAACCAGCTTGATTCTTATTACTGCCAGGTACACCGTAGCTTTGCTTATGATAGCTTTAAGATATTTTATTGGTGGGCGTCCTAATTTTGGGGGCGTGGTTTTTGGATTTTGGGAATTTTTAAAGTTTTTCGTGGAAATTGGAACTTTTAATTATTTTGGAAATATATAGGTAATTTTGAATGTATAGGAAGGTGAATGCGATAGTCGTCGTGTCTTTCGTTTGTTATTTGTTGTGTCAGTCTTGAATTTTGGGGTTGGGTATTGTAGAATTTAATTGCATTTTGTCGTACAAAGTCCGTTATGTAAGGTGTGTCTGTCGCCTGGTGTAGCTGCCATATTGGAGTTGTTCTTGGTGCCATTAGTACTTGCCTTAATATTTTATTTTGTAACACTTGCAGTTTTTTAAAGTGAGAATCTGCCATGCTACACCAGACTGGTCCTGCGTATGTTATTATAGGTCTTATACATTGATTGTATATTATTTGTTTGTTTGTCGGTGCTAGTGGTGATCTGTAATTTAGTAATTTGTATAATTTTTGGGTTGTCATGTAATATTTTTGTACTAATTTTGTCGTGTTTTTTTGAAATCTAAGGGTTTTGTCAAGTACTACTCCAAGATATTTTAGGTTGTCTTTAGGTATTATTTGTCTGTCATTTATTATTATGTGCTGATTTATATGGTCGTTTGTACGTTTTCTTGTTAATACTAAACATTCACATTTATCCTCATTTAGTTCCAATTTCCACTTTTTATACCATGGTATAAGGGTATGTAGGTGATTTGATATGTGCTGTCTGGCCACATTTGCGTAATACGAACTGGCGTATAATAGTACGTCATCGACAAATATGGCCAGTTGGGAATTTGGATGGGGTGGGATGTCGGCTGTGTACAAGTTAAACAGTGGGCCTGCCAGAGTTGTGCCTTGTTGTAATCCAGCATGGAGTTTTATGGGATCTGAGAGGTTGCTTTCCACCCTGACCGTGAGTGATCTGTCTGTTATGTATGAGTGTATTAGTGTAATGAAGTGTAGTGGGAAATTGTGAAGTGTGATGAGTTTATAGAGCAATCCATTGAACCATACGCTGTCAAATGCTTTTCGGATGTCCAAAGAGAGAAGTACTGTATTTTGTTCAATTTTCATTTTTTGGATGGCTTTTTGTACTACATGGGCTATGAGAAGTACTGCTCCTCTCCCTGTCCTAAATCCAAATTGTTCTTCTGGCAGCTTCTGGTCCAATTTCATGCTCTTTAGTCTTATGTGTACGATTTTCTCTGCAACCCTTCCCAGAGCGCTTAGGAGTGAAATAGGTCTGTATGAGTCTGGTCTATTTACGGTTTTTCCAGGTTTTAATATTGGAATGATTATTGCATTTTTCCAAGCGCTCGGGAAGTGCTGCAGGAGAAACATGGTGTTAATGATGTGTACGAATTGTATTATTGTTTTTCGTGGTATGTTTTTGATCAGAATGTTGGCAACCTCATCCCCTCCTGGTGCTTTATTGTTTGGCAGATTTCTTATAACTGTACACAGCTCACGTGGATTTGTATACAGGGTTGGTAGGATTGAGGGTGGGATTGGATATTTTTGTTTAATGAATAAGTTCGCTATTCTGGTAACCTCATTCTGTTCATTAGTTACGTTTGGTTGTCCTGCGCATGTCTGTGCGTAGTGGTCTGCTAAGGTTTGTGCTTTTTGTCTGTTATTTTGTGGATTATTTGTAAATGAGGGTATTGTCGTTTGTTGGTTTTTTGTTCTTTTAATTACTTTCCATAATGAATTGTCTCTTATATTTAGGTTTGTTAGTATGTCAGTCCAAGTATGATTTTTATATTGTTTTATTCTTTGCCTTATTTCAATTTGTAATAGGTTTATTTCGTGTCTGTCTTGTGGTACTCTATGTCTTTGCCATCTTTTACGTAATGCGT
Source organism: Polydrusus pterygomalis (assembly GCA_963969555.1). Classification (NCBI taxonomy): domain Eukaryota; kingdom Metazoa; phylum Arthropoda; class Insecta; order Coleoptera; family Curculionidae; genus Polydrusus; species Polydrusus pterygomalis. The sequence continues at coordinate 56,141,230 of OZ018379.1, forward strand.
TTTTAAACTGAATTAAGTTAATTATGTCGTTGGGTAGCTTCTTTTCTTTACTTTGAATTACTATTTTTGTGGCTGTTTTGTTTCTTGCATGCTGTATATTATTTGTTATTTTATTTACTTCACTTTCCAAGTCCTGTGTTGTTGTTATGTCATTATTTATTGTCGTTTTTTGGTTGAGTATTTGTCTGTATTTATTCCAATTTACATTTTTATAAAGCCAAGAAGTTTGTTTGTTGTCTTTTGTTATGTTGGTTTGCCAGTTTGTTATTATTGGTAAGTGGTCTGATGATAAGTCATTTATTACTATGGGATCGGTTAAATTTTGTATATTTTTGTTTAGTATTATGTCTAGTCTGGTTGGCGGGTGTCCTGCGCTAGAGTAGAATGTTGGTTTGTCTGTCATTAGAAGTTGTATGTCATTATTATCTATATAATTTTTTAAGACTGTGCCTTTTCTGTTTGTACGTATATGTTGCCAAAATATATGCTTGGAATTTAAATCTCCTAATATTAATATTTTATTTCCTGTATTGAATATAGTGTCTAAGTCTCTGTCTGTGTATTGTGCTCGTGGTGGTGAGTACAAAGAGTAAATAAGTATATTGTTTGTTAGTTTTAGTCCTATATGTTCAATTTGTATGTTGGTTTGTTGTATAACAGAATGAGGTATGCAATTTTTTATAATTAAGGCCACGCCCCCTCCAATATTATTATCTCTGTCTTTACGGTATATCTGATAGTTTCGAATTTTAAATTTAAAGTTTGGTTGAGTTTTAGTTTCATTTACTGATAGAATATCGATTTTGTATTTAGTTAAAAAATATTTTATTTCATCTATTTTTCCGTGAACTCCGTTCGCGTTCCAATGTGCGACTCTCAGTGAACTATGGAAGGCTAATGTTGTAATTATTTAAATTGCCCATTAGGGTCATCATTAGTGAAACGCGTTGTTCTTGCGTATTTACCTTCCTTAGTTCACTGGAGCAGTCGTTTAAAAACCTGATAAATTCTTTAATATTGATCAAATTGTTAAATTCTTGCATAGCACTAAAAAGGTCACTTGCCTGATTAGTTCCTAGTTGTTGATTTTGGCCATTTTTTGCACTGTTTTGTGGGCGTGTCCCTGGTAATAGTGGGAAGTCTTCATTGTTTTTCCTATGGGGTGCTCTGCTGGTTGATGGGGTTGGTTCTGGCTGTCCGTTGTGGGTCTGTTCGTCTGTGTCACTTGCCCTGACAGTCGAGCCACTTGCCCTAGCTGTCCATGGATTCGTCTGTGGTTGGGGAGCTGGTACAAATCTTTGCTGTTTTTTACTGTTGTTTTGTTGTATGATGTCAGCTTTATATTTATAGACTGGGCACAACGGCGAACTCGCTCTGTGGTTATCTCTTTACTGTATAGCCAGGTTTCATCCAGAAAAACAAGTTTTAAAGAAAATTGAGGGTTGTTCTATAAAAAAACGCCTGTTTGATACAGTAGGTACATTTACTCCATTTAAATTTTGAATTTTTCTAAACAGTTCGCTAATGAACTAGTGGATATTTCAACACCATCAAAGAGCTCTCAATAACATTGCTTATATGGGAAACAAATCTGTTACGTCACGCTTGACGTGTGTGGCGCATGTCCTACATTTTACACTGAGAGAAACTCTACGCTTACAATTCGGGTTGTACACTAGGAAAATAATATTAATATCCGCATAATGTAATAAAATGTTAAAAAAGTATTTCAACCTAATTTTAAGTGAATTTAGGTTTTAAACAGGTTTCAAAATGTTGCCGTTTCAAAATTTATTTTTCATTTATGAAATCTGCCCCTCATGTAGAATCACTGAAATCCCGGCCAAAATACCAGAGTGGTACATACTATTTGAAATGCATATGACTTTAGTTTTATTGGGAAAAAAACTGAAACAATAAAATGTGCTTTATCCTTTTTTTATTACATATATTTCTTACATAATAAGTAGGTACATAAATTCATGCTGCCTTAATTACAATAATACAATACGAAATGTTTTTTTAATAAATAAAATAAACATTACAAATAATTATAAAGCGATGGCGACGTTCAAATTCATGCTCTTCGAAGCAACCATCAAACAAAAAAAAATGATAAACCATATTTAAGACTATAAAATAAAGAAAATGATATTACGCACACAAAGAGAGGTAATTATTGGGATTTCTTAGCGAAAATGAATTTAAAATATCAAACAAATTGTTAAACCTTTCTATGACTTCAATTGTACCAAACGCGTCTGCAGGTAGAGCACCTAAAGTCATATATATGTTCATTCCACTGGCCACTGTGTGGCTAAGAACTTGAGCAGCTAAACTAACTTTCATCTTTTCAAAATTGGGAGGTCGAAAATGAGCATTTGTCATTGTCATTGTCAGCAGACTTTTAGCAGACGGATGCTTGATTTGACCGTTGTCCCTTATTTCCCCTTCCTAAAAATTTTGGGCCGATGCGCTTTGTCGCTTCTGTATAGTCATTATTCTGAGATGAAACTCCCAAAGCATAAGAAATTTTCTAACATAGATAGGTATTAAAAGAAACCTTGCCCTATACTACTTATTTTTCCTGTTTATTATTTATATTTTTCACAATTCGTGCTTTATTAGGTATATCTACTTTCTGGCATCACTTTCTCTTTAAAAATATTCATATAATTTTAAAATTAATGCTTGTTCTTTTTCACAATACCGTGACATTTTAAAAATAATGTTGATTAAATATGTCACTGTCAAAAATGACAACAAAGCTTTTTTGACTGGTAAAATTATACGACATTCAGTATTGACGCAAATTTACTATCTCACATAGTTCTAGTGCTGGGCGATGTTCATCGATGTTTTTGAAACATCGATGTTCTGTTACCGATGTTCGATCTTTTCGACATGGATGTTAGGGGTCATAAACATCGATGTCGACATCGATGTTTACCTTTCGATGTTCAATGCAATATAGTATGGAACCGGCGACCTTTTTTTTAGAAGTCAAAATTCCCAAGAATCTTCCGGAAAGAAGTCCGGAATCCGTTTTTTTTAGTGTGAAAAACCTATCATACGGTTATCACTCGGTTATAATTCGAGGAACGAAAATTCGGTTTTCAAGCACTCAATAATAATAATAATTAGGGATCTGGCGACCTTTTTTTTTAGAAGTCAAAAAAATTTCTGGGCAGCGTCATGCTGTAGATGAACCGCCAATATTAATATTAGTATTCGAGGAGTAAAAATTTTAAAATCACTTGACTATTTGGTAGGTAGTCGGTTATTCCCAAAATTATTAAATATCGATTTTTAGCAAACATCAATGTTTTACAAACGACGTTTTTAAGCCATCGATGTTAGCTTTCGATGTTAACATCGATGTTCCGTTTTGATGTCCCAGCACTACGTAGTTCACGAATGTTAGGAAAATATACACTAGTCGTGACGTAACCCTTAGCGGTCATTAAACAGAGTTTACCTTATTCTACTAGAGCATATGGACATTAAAATATTTGGCATCAAATTAATGAATAAAAGTGCCACCGATATAAATTGATTAGCGTCCGATAAAAGTAGGCATAACCTTTTTTCCCTTTCCTCTAGTACTATAAAATTGTGTGATATGGGTAAAATATTATCTACTTTATTTAATTATTTAAATTATATTTTATTAGAGCACATGAAAATTAAAAAATTTAACATATTATTTCGCACCCGTCGTGGAATACTGTAACATTGCAAAATAATCAATTTTCAGCAAATGGATGTTAAAGTTTTTTTATTTTTGCATTTTGCTTTCTGCTGATTATGTTTATATCTTTTTGCCGGGATTTAAGATAAATATACTAGTCAAGATCTTTAGTGCGCTTTGTTATTGATAAATAGACGTATTTCGCCAATATTAGGACACACTATGCCATTTTGTTTAAAATTTCGTAGTTGTTACAGTATTCGAGGGACAACAAAAATAATTTTAAATTTGTTTTAGTGTTTCATGGCCAGTAATTCCTAATTATTGTTCACGTTTCAGTGTTTCATGGACAATAATTCTTAATTATTGTTCATGTTGTCATGATAATTTAGTAATAACTTTATAAACAATAATATCGACGGTGGAACCTATTTTATTTTAAGTTAATTTATTCTTATTTATTAAAACGCATGTAAAAAGAATGTAATTTGATTTGGTTAATGTCTTTAAATGGTGCAAACGACATTTCTTTAATTAAAAATAATTTATCAATAATATTAATAATTTAAGTATGAGGATGAATAAGTAATATTATTATCTACAGCTTATGGATACAGGTATATAAAGGAATAAATTATTAGCTTTTTAAAGGAACGCAAAAACGTATTTATTTTAATATTAAGAACATTGGTAACTTACACAAAACATTTTTTAACAGTAACTCACCAGACAACCATTATGTACTCAAGTTGTTGTAAAAATCAAAGTAAGTTTTTTTAACGTAGTTATTGTTTACCTACTAGGAACATTTTGAACATTAATTTGTTTAAAGCAATCGGAATAGTTGCGTTGTATGCTTTTTCACAGTCCAGTTCTTAATTTTTTTCAATTTTCTCGTCCAATGTAATATTTGTAGCAGATGCCCTTGTTTTTAATTTGCTTTTGTTAAGATAAGCATCGATAACGTTGAAATTTTCGGCGCGGTACGATATTTTGTACAAAAAAGCAAAAGGTTTTTCCCGGTTAAACTTTATAATCTTAATTTTAGCGAAGGGAACTGCCTCATTTTTTTTGTTCAATCTCTAAAGATTTAACATCGATAAAATCTTCGTGACTGAGTTCGTTTACGGTGTAATATGGAGGCGTCTTCTTCGCTGTTCTCGTAAGTTGAAAGTATTGGGATGGGACATAAATACGTTCTCTTAATTCCTTTTTCAATGACAGAATGAGCGTTATTCTGAGTATGCCCCTTGATTAAAAATGTATGCTCTATTGTTGTAATGTTTTTGAAAACAATACATGTACATCATTAACATGTATATAGAAAAAACAATTAGTCTGAACAACATTGTAACATTAAAAAATGTCACGACAGTTGCCCGGGAAAAACAGTAACATCTCGCGTCTCTTGACCGACTTGTCCGGTAGCTTTTAAGTGTAACTGAGATGTTGCAGTCTTTCGCAGACGCGGCTTTAATAATCCCACCACCGAAAGACTGAAACAAGTGCCATCTACCGGTCGACCGTAAAACTAACTTTGGCGTCTTGTTCCTCGAACAATTTACTTAACTTTCTTAGTTGAATGCCGTAACAAACCCAAACTTAAAAAAAATTGAGATATTACAGTATTCCACGACGGGTGCGATTTTATTAGAGCACATGAAAATTAAATATTTTAACAATAAAATTAATTTTATTATTTTTTATAATTTAACATTTTGGATATAAAATGTTCGTGCCGAATCTCCCGTGAACATGAATTTAAATTCTGGAAATAATTCATACTCCAGAGGCACAACTAGTGATAACCAACGAATACATACACCAGGAAGAAGACAAACAACAATGTCAATTGATCGAAGCAAAAATAACACTAGGAAATGTTAAAACTATCAAAAACAGCGCCGCTATAGAGTCTGCTAAGAAACTTAAGTCAAAAGGTGGAATATTTAAATGCCCATAGTTTCATAGTTTTTATTGTTAATCTTGCCTTTATTAAAATATTAGAAGAAAATCACAATTACCATTTGAGTCTTCATAGTCTGCTTATCGAGTTCTTCGTTTACTGGTTTTTCCTTCATTCTCTATACTTGACGTTTTCTCAGCAATGTGTGTATTTTCAATAAATAACTATCTATTGTACGTACTCTCCTGGAAAAGTGGAAAGGCCTGGCTAAAAATTTTTATAGGCAACCTAAAGAGTGACGACAAAATCATGTCTCCAAAATTCATGCTTACACCATAAGAACGAACAGCTAATCTAAAACAAACATATCAGAATGAAAAAAAAACACTTCAGAGTGGGTTAAAATAAAATTATTTCTACTCGAGTTCAGCGGGTAGGTAATCGGCTAAGGTTTAAAAGAGATTATATTAAGAAATAGATCGTATAATAAACATAGTAAAGTCGACAAGCAAGAATCAGCAAGATTTAAATTGAAATCGTAAATATGCATATTAATACATTTTCGAAATTTAGGACCAAATAATCAAACAAATTTTTGCTGCAAGTATCATGCTAACATGCTGATGCTTATAGGAGTTTATTGAGATGATTTATATAATCATAAAGACATATTAATTAATCAAAGTTAACAAAAAATGTTGTATACCTTAAGCAGAATAAAAACTAATATTAATAGAAACGATCAAATTAACAAAAAACGCCTTCACCGCCAGCCATTTTCATGTGTGTTCAAGGCAGATACGGTTGCAAACTTATTTAATGGTTCGGGTAGTCGTACCACATATCTGTGCAATATCTGCACAATCTTATGTTTCACCGGCTGGTGACTGCCGCGTTAACCACGGAGCCACCGAGAAACATGCGGAAGTCACAGTACTGAATAAACCAGGAAAAGGGAAAAAAAGTCCGCAAAACTATAGACCAATAAGCCCACTATCAGCATTTAGCAAAGTGGTGGAAAGCGTAATCAACAATAGACCAAAAGATGAAACAGAGATGCTCAACTCAATGCCGGATGAACAGTTCGGCTTCAGAACTGCACATTCATCAAAACAACAGGTGCTGAGAATAGTGGAAACTGCAAAAAAAGGCTTTCAAGAAAAACTGTCAACGGGAGTAGTGCTACTAGATGTAGCCAATGCCTTTGATAGGGTCCAGCATCAAGGCCTAATTTACAAAATGGCCACCTCAGGATATTCAGAGAAAATCTGCAAGATCATATCTATATCTGCAAGAAAGAACCTTCAGCGTTAAAATTGGATAAGAAAGATCGAAACCAAGAATGCTTGAAGTAGGAGCGCAAGGATCTGTGCTAGACCCACAACTGTATTTAATATATACAAGTGATATACCAAAAGCACCAGGAGCGTTTCTGGGACTATTCGCTGATGATACAGTAGTAGCCATCCAGCATAGAAACACAGATATGTTATCTGCAGAAGACTGCAGAATGAAGTCGACAGAATAATGCAATGGTGTATAAGATGGAAAATCAAATTAAATGGATAAAAAAGCCAAGCCATAGTGCTGCAACGAAAGAGATCTATTCCACCTAGGAATATAATCATAGATAAAGAGGAGGTCGCATGGACCAAAGAAGCTAATTACTTAGAAATAACCCTAGACTCCGGTCTAACATGGGAAAAGCACATCACCAAAGTAATTAAGAAGGTAAAGGCAGGTATGGACAGACTGTACCCACTAATAGGTCCAAAGAGCACAATGGGGCTCAAAACCAAGCTGCAAATAAAAAGCAGTACCTAGACCACAGCTGACCTCTCGCTAGTATGGGTTATGCAGCAAATACATATATAAAACGGCTGGAGGCCACAGAAAATAATTATGTAAGAAAAGCAGCAGCGGCACCATGGTTTGTAAGAAATGCACAAATCCATAGAGATCTTGAATGGGAAACAATAACAACATTTATGAAAAGGAAAGCAGCCAAAATATTTGAAAAAGCAGGAACTCATCCCAATGAAGAATTAAGAAGATTAGTGGACTATGATCCAGTACAGGACGAGGAAAGAATGAGGGTATACTATAAGCGCCCAAGGAACTAGCTTTTGTAATAGCTTAAAGGAAATTGCTGCTGGAACATAGAACGAAGAAGGAAACAAGAAGTATTATACTTAGCAAGGAGTAGTTAAATTAGACGCTGCCATACCTAGTTTAAGTAGTTAGTAAACAAAAAAAGCCTACAAAAAGCCAACAAAAAATTTACCTCACACACAAGGACTTACTACACACAACACTGCACCAATACACACACACCTACACTAACACAAGTAAGTTCTTAGCTAGTAACAATCTACACCCTACAAAGCTTACTTCTGCCCATACCAGTGCTGTTGATTCTCTCCCTAAAACAGCGGGGTCCCCATCCGTGGGCACATAACATCTCATCTGAGCACAAACATCACAAACATCGCAAACACAAACACTAACACAGTGAGCTTCCTACCTAGTTAGAAGACAGCTTAGTACACCGGTACCAAAGCCTTGGCGAGGTATGACGCATTAGGCGTGCAGAGCTAAAATACTAAGACGTGGTCTGATGGTTTATACGCCAATGGCGCGGGAACCGCAGAAATATGGGGAGTTTAGTCGGTAGGCAGCCCCATCAGGGTTGAATCCGATACTACTCTGCCAAAGAAAAAAAAATAAAACGGAGCCACCGGAGTCGCGGATTTAAATGAACTAACTAACCTAACCTACATCAAAAGATATTTTAAAGTTAATATATCGACAGCGAAATCCATATTTAAAACATGCGCCATCTGGTATCTGGTAGCGGTAGCAAAGACAAAGGACTAATCCGATTGGTCCTAGCCGGCTAGACAAAATAAAGCACGTAAAAATTCGCTCATCGCGGCCTGATTTGAAGATCTGGCCCGGTACTAAATCCCTATGAGCCTGTAAAAGAAGGATATAAATTTATCTTTCTCTCTGTATTATGCCACAGCCTAGCCAGTCCTAGGCATTTAGGCATTTTGAAGTTTTTGCACTGTTAGCCCTTAGGCCTTAACAGCTTAATTTTTAAATTTCTGACAAAAAGAATTATCAATCAATAATAATTATTATAAGTATGAATAAATAGTTTGGTGTATAGGTAGGTAGATAGGGCAATGGTACTGTGGTCTCTTCTGCCTTAGTCGCCGCTTAACAAGTTATATGGCCAAAGTCATATATATGTTACTGTCACTATAGAGGTTTAATTTGGCTAAAGAAAAGTAAATAAATCTAATAAAAAATGCCAATCCCAACAAAAAGGAGCTCAGAAAATAGTTATTTTCCTAACAAGTGCGGAAAGTGCAGGAAAGACACTTTACGCATGTGTTAGAAACATTATTTTTTCTACGACCGTATAGATATACAAAAAAATATACCTACATAGGTCTTTTACTTCAATTTTGGAGTAAAATAAACTTACTGTACTTTCCAAAAATGATTTTATTTCAACATATCGCACCCTTAAAAGTAAAGTGACACAACTTGACAATTGTATATTTCTAGGTTTAATCATAAAATGGAACTAAATGCCGCCCTCTATCAGCTGCCACTGGACCTAATACCAAATCGCTTCTCCCCAATTAGAGGAACCTATTTATGCCTTTTTCATATTAACGGTATTCGCGCGTCTTTTTAATATTAAAGAGTATCATTTCAGTATGTTGTCGCATGCGACGGAAAATTGACACTGCTTTAAGTCTAAACTGACTTGATTCCAAACATTTTACAAAAAAGTAACTGATATTTAATAAAAAAAGGACTTATTCTAAAATGACTCGCTGAGTACAACGACAATTTTAATTTTAAAATGGCATAACTCCAAATAATTCGTTCGTTGTTAAAAAAAAATTGGCAGTAAAAAGACCTAACTTGTTTTTTATTTTTTATTTTTACTTTTTTTACTATTAATGGTAGGTTTTAATATCAAATTTAAATAATTGTCTTCTAGTAAAACCATTTAGCTAATGTTTCCCCAAATTTAACATTTAATTTAATTTATTAATTGGGCTTAGGAGACAAAAGAGTTAGAGGGCTCCAATATATTTTACAGTTTTTCCTGTTTTCTGCAAAACTCTATTTTTTGGATTGTGTCACTTTAATTTTCAAGGTGCGATATTATAATATATTAAATTTTAACTAAAAAGCTACTTATTATTATGAATGTTAATATTCTCTTCCTTATAGGTTTTCGCCCCTTTCTCCTTATACCATGTAACAAAATGTTCGTATTGCTTTTCATACCTTAGTCTGGATTTGCACAAGGTTCAAATTTAGAACCTCTCTTGTTTTTAATTTTTATAAATGATTTGAGTAAAATTATAATTTGTGGAAAATTATTTTTTGCAGATAATTTAAAGAAAAATTATCCATTAAATCTTTAAATGATTGCACACTGTCACAAAAACAGCTAGAAGTAATTCAGGGTTGGTGTGAAAAAAACAAACCCCACCTAAATGCAACCAAATGTAAAATCATGAACAAATTATACTCGTAAACAGCAACCATTGCTGTATCCCTACTCCATACTTGGAGAGGTTTTTGAACGCCCATGATTGTTAAAGAACCTGGGAGTAATTTTTGATGCTAAGTTAACATTTGAAGACCTTAAAGCAACAACGGTACAAGCCACAATCTTCTTTAAAATTAGTTATATTCATTTTCCACATCAGTAGTAGTATTTCTTAGCTAAGAAATAGAAGTCCTCGCTACTGTAACATAGATCGCGGCAGAAACTCCCAAAATCCTTGTTGCTTTCAAAATGAAATCAACTATTTTAACTGTAAAAATGGTACAAGCCACGTTATTTATGTTATGACGGAGCCGGTTAACAAGACGGCTCGACCAAATACATATTATTACGACGACTCTGAAAGTGATCGTGGCTCAGATTTTGGATCTGCTGATAGTATAAGGGACAAAGATTACGTATTAAGTGGTAGTGAGAATGATACGTCTTCAGGTGACGATGTGCAGGTGAGTAATTAAAATATGTGGCTTATCCCCTTGTTATGTAAAATTATTGTGGCTTAAATTTTCTTTTACAAATATTAAATTAATGACGTTGTTTTATTTGCTTAACGCTAAAATGACACATTTGCTTATTACTTTTTTGATAGTGTTTATAAATAAAATAAAATAATGTTTGGGTTGTATATTATTCTTATGAAGTTTTGAATTTTATCTAATTGTGGCTTATCCCCTTTGTGCTTTAAAAAGTGTGGAAAATTAATGATGGGATTGATGATGGGAGATTGGCGTAGTTCAAAATAATAATGTAGGGATTCTTAACGTTATAGATGATGAGATTGAACATTTGGACAACTTTAGCGATATTAACGAAGACAATTAAAATTGTTTTTATTTTTAAATTTATTGTTTGTTTAAACTAGGTATATAACTAATCCAAATATTTTTTTTTACTGTTACAAGGTCGTTAAAACATTAATGATTTTTTTTAAACCTTAAATATATTGAAACTATGAAAATATACTTATTTTCTTTCATTAAAAACTTGTTATGAACTGATTATTACAATAAGTTTATGGTAGTATTTTCGAAACGTCTTAATGTAATAAAGGTACAAGCCACATTTTTTAAACTAAACTATTAGTTTTTTGGGCAAAAATGTTTTTTTTTTAATACTTTTTTCAGCATTCATCAAAGACCGGTTGGAAATTTGCAAATAGTAAGTTATAATATTTTAATTATATTTCTTGGTATTTGAAGATTTAGTTAAAATCTTTAAAGTGGATTTTCTCAAAAACTCAACTTTGAGGCATGTACCGTTGTTGCTCTAAGGTCTTCATTTATTGATCATATTTAAAAAATTATTTTAAATGCTGGACGGACCATTGGCTTCATCGTGCACAACTGTAAGAATTTTTAAGACCCTAAAGTTTTCAACACCTTATTTTTTTCTTTTGTACGAGTAAAGTTAAAATATGCATTAATTATGTGGAAGCGTTATTATTTATGTCATATACAGTGTCCGCAAGAAAGTTCGCATCAAATGGGATTTTTTTTTATTATTAGGTATAGGTAAAAATTGAAAAAACAGTTTGTTTTTGCTTACCTAAAAACCAAAAATGACGTATACTGAAGCAGCTGCACGACTTGCGTTACCTGTCAAATTTGACATTTTTAATAAAATAGGTTCAAAAATGCATTTATTTATCAAAATATCGAAAAACTTTCTTCGAGAAAGTTGTTTATTTAGGCATTTTTAGCCTCTGAACGAAATTTTGACAGTCTAATACAATTTTTATTTTTTGCCAGGTTCTTGAAAATTTTGATCAACCCTCGTAGATTAACGTTTATACATCGATGGAAAACCATTTGCCTTTACTTCATTTGTAATGTTAATGCAATTTTGTGTAAAATTTTTATTTCCAATTATTTATTTTGCTTCAAAAACTAAAATTGTTATTGATCAGTATGTAATGTTTGATGCAAAGTTTATCTAATTACATCAATTTTGCCAAAACCAACGTTTCTCATTTTTCTTAAGTTAGTAAACAGATGTACAAAAAGAAAATATTAGGAAGCTTTCGTTGAAATTTTACTTAATTAATATTGGATCAAAAATAATAAATATTAATCGCTCGAAACATTTTATTCAACAAAAATATATTTTACAAGTAGGCGTATATAAAATAAAATATTTCAACGAAAGCTTCCTAATATTTTTTTTTTGTATATCTGTTTACTAACTTAAGAAAAATGAGAAACGTCGGTTTTGGCAAAACTGATGTAATTAGATAAACTTTGCATCAAACATTACATACTGATCAATAACAGTTTCAGTTTTTGAAGCAAAGTAAATAATTGGAAACAAAAATTTTACACAAAATTGCATTAAGATTACAAATGAAGTAAAGGCAAATGGTTTTCCATCAATGTATAAAAGATAATCTACGAGTGTTGATCAAAATTTTCAAGAACCTGGAAAAAAATAAAAATTGTATTAGACTGTCAAAATTTCGTACAGAAGCTAAAAATGCCTAAATAAACAACTTTCTCGAATAAAGTTTATCGATATTTTGATAAATAAATGCATTTTTGAACCTATTTTATTAAAAATGTCAAATTTGACAGGTAACGCAAGTCGTGCAGCTGCTTCAGTATACGTCATTTTTGGTTTTTAGGTAAGCAAAAACTAACTGCTTTTTCAATTTTTACCTATACTTAATAATAAAAAATCCCATTTGATGTGGACTTTCTTGCGGACACTGTAGATAGCATTGAAAGAATTCAATTTTTTTTAAACTATGTAACTTTTAAGATAGATGGTTTCTACCCGGAGGGGGTGTTGATTATAACATGCTATTAGAGAGATACAGCTTTGAAAGTTTAGCGAATAGACAGGTATATACCTCCCTGGTTTTTTTATTTAAATTGTTGCACGGTGGTGTTGACTGTCCGGCTCTGCTATGTCAAATTAACTTTTCAATTCCAAAAATCAACAGTAGACAAAGTATATCTAACATTCTTATGCGAAAGGGCCAGGACAAACGTAATGTTTAAATTTCCAATTAATTTTATGTGCTCTAACTTTAATAAAATATGCAATAGAGTTTTCTCTCAGTGCAGCAAAACTGTATTTATTATATTAATTGTCATAGATTGCACTTATAGTACTTATACAATAAACAAAAACTATTACTAGAATTAAAAAACTGGTAAATTTTTACTATTCTTCCTAATTATTTTCGTCCAATTTAGTAAAATTATTACAAAATTTCTTTATTATTCTTTTAAAAAAAAATAAAATGTTCAAGTCGATTGGCATCTACAGTGTCACCAGTAAAGTCCGCATCATATGGGATTTTTTTTTATTAATAGCTTTATTCAAAATTTGACTTTGGCATCAAGCTCTGCTTCGATCGAGATGAAAATTAAGCAAAAAAATAGTAGTCACGTGATACGCATTATCTGTCAAATTTTAATATTTTCAAAAAAATAATTCAAAAGTGGGGTTATTTCTTAAAATATCGAAAAAAGTTATTAGAAAAAGTTTTTTTAAATGCAGTTTCTAGCCCACCTGCAAAATTTCAGCCGCATAAGATAATTTTCAATTTTTACCTATATTTCGTAAATTGCACCACTTTTGCAAAATAAGACTCAACGCAACCTACATAAAACTTCTTAGTTTTGACAATGCTTTATTTCAGATACATTTTCTTTAAAGTAGCGCCATATTAAATGTGTGTAAATCTACAAAATCAAAATTGGCTATTAAAATTTGGTCGCATGTGATGCAAAGTTTATTTGTTTTTGACCCTGTATACGGTAACTTTATAAAATAAGTATTTTTGAAAACGTAGTTTGTGCCTGAAAGTAAAAAAATAAAAATAAAAAAATAAAGTAAAGGAGTTTTAAATTAAATCGTTGAAAATAGATAAACTTTACGTTAAGTTAAACTAAAATTTATTTTCCACTTAAAAAACATTTTACTGAAGGCACTGTTTTCTTTTTGTCTTAACCTTAAGGTGTATTACTTTCAGACACAAACAACCTTTTTAAAAATACTTATTTTATGGAGTTACCTTATACAGGGTCAAAAATAAATTAACTTTGCATCACATGCGACCCAATTTTAATAGCTTAATTTTGATTTTGTAGAAAAACACACATTTAAAATGGCGCTACTTTAAAGAAAATGTATCTGAAATAAAGCATTGTCAAAACTAAGAAGTTTTATGTAAGTTGCGTTGAGTCTTATTTTGCAAAAGTGGTTCAATTTACAAAATATAGGTAAAAAATAAAAATTATCTTATGCGGCTGAAATTTTGCATGTGGGCTAAAAACTGCATTTAAAAAAACTTTTTCTAATAACTTTTTTCGATATTTCAAGAAATAACCCCACTTTTGAATTATTTTTTTGAAAAAATTAAAATTTGACAGATAATGCGAATCACGTGACTACTATTTTTTTGCTTAATTTTCATCTCGATCGAAGCAGAGCTTGATGCCAAAGTCAAATTTCGAATAAAGCTATTAATAAAAAAAATCCCATATGATGCGGACTTTACTGGTGACACTGTATACAAAACCAAAAAATAATGTAAGGAGACACATGACATTTCTAGCCACTTTTAGGATTTTGCTATTTCTTTCTCTATAAAAATTCTTTAGTAACCAGACTCATCATCGCCTTTGATAGTTTTGGAGTAAAATAAAATATTTAAATACTTCATAACCTAGGGAATAAACGAAAAAAATATATTTTCGTTTTTTTGGCATAATTTAAAGTTAAGAAATGAACAATAACAAAAACAATTATAATTAAGTTTGACAATATAAAATAAATTAAATAATAACAACACAAAAAATATTAAAGAAAATAAAACCATAAAAAATAATTATCCAAAAATTATGTTAACTCTTCTACATCACGTAAGGTTCCACGTATTGAGGTCATATTTACCCTTAGAATTACAATGCCAATATTTTGGGTAATGAAGTTTTTTGCATACAGACACGATATTTTACTGCGGATCTCTGTAAGACGCTTTCTGGCTCAACGCCCAAAAACTATTGAAATTAATGGGAATTACAATAAAACTTTCTTTTAGATCACTTCCTATTTTTTTAGTAACTCTGCAATACGTCTAACCCCACTAGCTTTTATACATGCCTTTTAATATCATTCCATCCTCGAAGGGTATCACTGCAAATATTTTTTTTAGTATTGAGACTTAATAAAGAACGGTATCCATAATAATTCAGCCTATGTCTAAGACAGTGGCGCAGCCAGAATTTTGTATTAGGGGGGGTTTTCAAAAAAAAATAACAGGATTTCAAAATTTTAAAAACTTAAACCGTAAAAAAACGTGTTAGTCTGGGCGTCTGGGAGGGGGGTTTTAACCCCTAAACCCCCCCCCCCCTCGCTGCGCTACTGGTCTAAGACCACTGTGACTGTAAGGTATCTTGAATTTTCTTTGATAAGTGGTCTGCCCGTACTGTCTAAAATACTGGAAATAATTATTGACAATCAAATTAAAGGGAATGAAGCAAATTTAAGAATAATTCGTGATAATACGTAAAGCAAATACCATAGAAAGGTTTCCTGGGTCTACCCTGCCTACAAAATTATTAAAATCTCTATAAAAATTGATACTACTTCCTAAATGAGCAAATGATAAAAAACATGTAAAAAAATGTAACCTGATTTTATGTCTTATATAAAAATAAAAATGAGGCTTCACATCGGTCTATATTTTTTCCAAGTCTACCCACACGTTCCCTTTTGCTTTTAAAACCAAACCACGCCTGTCAAAACTGAAAGGAAGCTGCGTTTTTTTACTTAATGCAATTTTGTAGTTTCGGACTATGGAAACCAGTCCAATTTTTGTTTGCCAGAGTCCAAACCGTTTACCTAAAATAAAAACTTACATCAATATTTTAAGCAGATTTCATAAAAGGAAGAAGAATTTTTCAAAACTATTACTGGTTCTTAACTCGTAGTTGTAGGTAATACAGTGCGCGCAAAAATTATTTGCATTAAAGAGGGCTTGGATTAAAAAACGTAGGGCCTGTTTTAGATCACAATGATATGGGGACGATATACCTAACGAAATCTAGGTTAAAATTTTGTCAAATTCATATTATGACATGATATGCCAAACTAATGTGTAATAAAATAAGTAGACTAATTCAAATTTATTTTTGTTGTTTACAAAATTTACAAAGTAAGAACATACATAAAGAAAAAGAAAAATAATTACATAAATTGTTGAAATTGGCCACCGCCATGCTCCAAACATAAATTCACACGTCTCTTCATATTTTCGAAAGTGTTGACCAGCATCTCTGGAGAAATGTTACCACATTCTTGGATAATCCTTTCTTGTAATTGTTCTAAATTTGCAACTGGTGTTTAAAAAATAGTGTTCTTTAAATGAGGAAAAACGAAGTAATCCATAACCATTAAACAAAGTGATCTAGGTGGGAATTCAATGTCTGATCAAAAACTGGATCGTGTTATGCAAAAGGGATCCAACCCACACGATGGGCAATTTTGAGTTATACACATTTTACAATAATGTAGATGTGCTGCCATCTATTGAACATAACCTAAATTTTTTGATAGTTGTCTTAAATTTAATATTAAATAATACAATTATTATTTTTTCTGTAACTAAGGATTTGCATTATGCAATATAGATCCAAACCTCTTGCCATGCAAAAATAAACTGCCATTAACAAAGTTAAAATCGCAATATCGAACCAGGCTGATTAGATTACTACATATTATGAATTATCTACATTAGATAATAAAATAAAAAGATCCATGTGGCTTGAAACCTTTTCCTAACTTTTATTCAGCGTTGGCATTTCTGCAACAAGGAACCAAGCCACATGATTCCCATGATTCAATTTGCAATAAAGACCCAACACACATTTTTTCCAATTATAATATAGATAATATCAATTTAAGTAATAAGATATGTTTACATATACAAAGGAACATATTATATTAGGCAAAAAGAAACTACAAAAATAATAATTTGTACACATAGCAGAAAACCAATATTCTAATATTTTAAACGCCATTTTCTCAATATAATGCTTTTGTGGGTTGGATCCCTCTTGCATAACACGAACCAACTGATCAATCTGTCTATCTGTGTTAGGTAGGTATTGACAACCAATAGGTATTAAGCTCTACGGCTAAGCATTACGTCCTTAGATGCAAGGCCCTCTTTGATGCAAATAATTTTTAATCGCACGGCTCTCTTAGTTCGTGATTGAATTATTATACTAAGCCTCTTGGGGCTGGGGCGAAAAATTTAGTTTTTTGTTCTCCTTTAAAATGCTAATTATAATATTGTAAAGCAGATATTTTTTGTGGCGAAAAACAATACAAACACCCTGGCCTAAAATTTTCACAAAAGATAAGTAAGGGTGACTCAACATTTGGTATTTGCATTTTGCAATTCTAATTCTAATACTTACCAACACAAATCCGTGGACCTTCACCAAATGGTAAATAGGAACAATAAGGTCTTTTAGACTTATTTTCAAATGTAAATCGGTCAGGGTCAAACTTCATCGGATCGGGATAATATTCAGGATCGTAATGAATTCCAAGACTAGAAACCATAACAAAGGAATCTTTTTCTATTATTAAGTTTGTGCCTGGGACTGGATAATCCTTTGTACTTGCCCGTGAAAGAGTCGGAATAACTGGATATTTTCTAAGAGTCTCTGAAACCGGTTTATAATGTTAAAATGGACTCATTCAATAATTTTAGCCCAATTTGTTATATCTCATGCCGTTAAACCAAATATGTAAAATTTTGCACCCGCATTCACTAAAGGGTTTTTAATTTAGCCCATCAAAATATTTAGATCTTCTAGTTCCCAGTTGTGTTTTCACCGTCTCATTATTTCAATACGCCTTATAACGTTTCCGCGTTAACAAATACTTTAACCGGGATGTTGTTACCAAAATTGTTTTAGTTCTACTAAAGGAAACAGTATCTATCAAAATATATTTTCAATAAGAATTTAAAGACAAACCAAAGTAGACAACTAAATAAACCACGAAGTGCATCACAATCCAGCATAGGAAACGCTTTAGTAAAAATAAAGATACAAGTTAATGATTTTGACTTTTGATCTGGAATTAAATTGTTTCACAATAATATGTGGACATAATACCAAAGCCGCTGACAAAAACTAATAATTTAGTTACATAGGGAAAAAACCCACAGCCGTCTCCACAAATACTTATATTAAAAGAGTCAGATTAATGTGTACATGTTTCGGTACTAGGGAGTACCATCATCAGCACCGAAGGGCTAAAATAAATATAAAATGAATAGAAAGAGGAAGGACAAGTCAGATTAACGTACTTACCCCAAGTGCCACTGATATAACGAATGTAAAGGATTTTTTAAAATTAAAAACTAAAAACCATGAATAAGACGAGGACATTTTAAGTGATTAGACGAAAACAGATTAAAAAGTGGTAGTAAAATAAAATTCGTAAGGAGTCAGTTTTCTTCCTCTACCCTACATTGTAAACAAATAACAAACAAACATTTTTTTTACAGCCAAAAATATTCTAAATAAGTTCAACATTTCTATTGCTTTCCAAACTAACCACAATATTGGTCAATTTTTGATCAACTCCAAAGATAAAACCTCTCTACTAGATACGTCGGGTGTTTAAACTTTCTTAAGGTACCCCAAACTGCAATATTTGTTATATTGGCCAAACAGGGCGTAAACTTTCAACCCGAGTCAACGAACATTGTAAAGAAATAAATAAATTCCGAAATACTGATTTCTCTAACCACAACTTCAAATCTAGTTTTGCTTCTCATAGCCTCCGTAATAACCACCCTTTTGACCCCTTAAATAGCACTAAACTCCTTCATTCCTGTAACAAAGGCGGCAAACTTAACCTTCTTGAAATGATGGAAATTCATAAGGCTCTTCTTAATAAAAACCTCAACTGTGTTAACGATAAAGTCATCTTCTCCTGCCTCCCCTACCTTGAATCCCTTAAGTTTTTCCTTTAATTACACCACTTTTAACCCTAACTTTTTGTAAACATTATTTTACTTAGAAATAAAATATTAATAACATAAGTTACTCCATCTACAATGACCACCATAAAGCTTTCAATTTGCACTAACGCACGAACTTCTTTAATAACCGTTACCTTCCTTCTCTCCTACTTCTAATTTAGACACTAACTTCTAGATGATCACATTAATTTTATATCCTCCACTTGCTCCCTCTATTGTTGAATGTTGGAGTGACTAGTTTGTTGCTGACCTCACTTATTCTAGATGATGGCGCCGCCCATCCATCTTGCGGTTTGAAGCCTTAACTTTGTCTTGGCAGGTTACTGGCCTTCTTGCCGACAACTGTGATTTGTTACTTTTTACCATCGCCACTAGATGCCCGTTTCTTGCTCCAAGAACCACGTTTTACACTTTTGACGTCAGTTCCTATTATTATTGGGTATTTACTACTTTTGCTTGACTTTGTTGGATGTCACTACTTTGACCTTTTTATATCCTCCATTTGACTTTCAGTACAATCATTTTGTTATTTGTCTACAATGTAGGGTAGAGAAAGAAAACTGATTCCTTTCGAATTTTATTTTACTACCACTTTTTAATTTGTTTTCGTCTAATCACTTAAAATGTCCTCGTCTTATTCATGGTTTTTAGTTTTTAATTTTTAAAAAATCTTTTACATTCGTTATATCAGTAGCACTTGGGGTAAGTACGTTAATCTGACTTGTCCTTCCTCTTTCTATTCATTCTATATTTATTTTAGCCCTTCGGTGCTGATGATGGTAGTCCCTAGTACCGAAACATGTACACATTAATCTGACTTTTTTAATATAAGTATTTGTGGAGACGACTGTGGGGTTTTCCCTATATCTCTACAGCTTCACTTTGAGATAATGGACTACTTCCGGAAAATTAATAATTTAGTACTTATTTCTCCTTTCGAATTATTTTTGTTTAGCAAAAAGTGAGTATAAAAACAATGTTTTTGCAAAGTTGCACAAGGTTTTCAATATAAAAAGTAAATGGTATGGTTATAGATTTATAAAAAACACGCCTCGCTAATTATGGACTATTTTTATAAATACGGTTTGCTTACCATCTACTACTCTATCTAAGTATTCCATTTCGTTTACTGCATCATAAGTAACTTGACCTTTATGTCTATCCAAAACAGTTATAATTTCATCTCTCAATTTATCTTGAACTTCAGGATTGACCCCCAATTCGTACATAGCAAACGTCTGAGTACTAGATGACGTTTCAAAGCCAGCTTCAAAAATAAAATACATTTGTGCTGCAAACTCATTAAAATTTAATGGTTCCATCTGTCCTTCTCCATTAAAGTCAGAATGGTCTTTTGTTTTATCGCATAAATCGATCAATATATCTAACAGGTCGTTTCTTTTAACACCTTCACGTTCACTTTCGCGATATTCTTTAATATTCCCAAACATGTTCATAAAATAGTTAGTTGCGCTTTTTGTATAAAGCTTAAAATTTAGTTGTGCGAGTATATTCCGTGGAATTAAAAGCACAATGGTGTTATTCGTCCTGCTCCATTGGAAATCAAAGAAAACCCTTCCTTCTTTCATCAGAGCCTCATTTTTATTATCTAGTGTTTTGCTGTCCGTACCAAATCCACAAGAAGTTATAACATCTGTAGCAAAACGACTTAAAATATCTTTTATATCAATCGATTCTTTTTTAACTGCAAATTCTTCTAATCTTTTAACAAGTACATTACTTATTTTTTCCATAACAACAACATGCGTTCTCATTTTTGCAGCCGTAAAAGCTGCCGGCAATTTTGCCCGTATGTTTTTCCATCTATAATTTTCCATGTTAAAAATGTGTACCGACAATGGATCAGCTTTCTCGTCAATATAAGTTCCATGATTTGGAAAAGATATAAAATCGGATATCAATATTTTCTTAACTAAATCGTTATCTACTGGTATATATACAGGTTTACCAAAAAAGTAAGCTCCTCCGTGTTTCCAACCTCGTTTCTTCATTTCCAAATACCATTCCTTAAAAATTTCTCCAAAGTTTGATTTCCCCAAATATAAATTCGTTGCATTACCAAAGGGTATGGTGGGTTCTAAATAGTTTAATTCTTTCTTCTTCCAGTATGTGAACCAGTGTTTGTAAAGTATGACTACTGACGCCAAAATTGTCAATATCAAACTAAATAGTGTCAACGCAAGTGGTGGAGTATAGGTAAATAATTTAAATCCTAAAATAAAAATAGAATGTTAAATTGACTAAACTACAGTGTCTCGTATCGTGCCAGCAAAAATTATTTGCATCAAAGAGGTCCTTGCATCTAAGGACGTAATGCTTTGCCGTAGAGCCTAATACCTGTTGGGTGTCAGTAACTACCTGAATTAACAATCAATCAGTTATTCCGTCATCTTTGACAGTCGTTACAACTAATTTGATGCATCGCTAATTTTTCCAATTTCTTGAACAATTCACACAAGGGGCTTTACGGAACAGCACAAAACATTCATGGTTGAAGCGTATTTTCGAAACGGGGTTAGAGTAAATGGTGAGTGGCAATACAATCCGGGTTTGTGCATAGACGATTTTCACGAACATTTTCCTAACGTTGCTTTTATTGCTGGGAAATTTTATCATTGCCCGAAAAGAACCGTGGCTGTGTTTAGGGAAACAGGTTCTATTCAACACAAAAAAGGAGCAGGAAAGTAGTTATAGATGGGGGTTTCTGCATCCACCATTCCACCACGGCTCTGCGCATGCGCCAGGCAGTGCGCAGGCGCGTGTCATCTGTCATACGTCATCTGTCAAATGTCATACGTCATCTGTCAAATGTCATACGTCATCTGTCAAATATCATACGTCATCTGTCATCTCTCACCTGTCAATGTCAATGTCAAAGTCAATGTCAAAGTCGATGTCAATGTCAATGCCAAATGTCATATGTCAAATACTATCTATCCAATGTCATCTGTCAAATATCATCTGTCATACGTCATCTGTCAAACGTCATATTGTTGGGCGCTATCTACATTAGGCCTTAGGTACTTGGGGGATGTTAGCTATATGCTTAGGATGACGTAATGAGTTATTATAAACCATCCCGAGACCCGCAGGGCGAGGTATACTATCCCGAGCCCCGCAGGGCGAGGTTCACTTAGGATATACGCTCGCCTACGGTTCGCTATAGTTGTCGAGATAAAGAAACATATGATTCGTATTTAGGCAGTCAACAAGTCATTATGAACAATTCCGAGCCCCGCAGGGCGAGGTTCACTAAGAATGTATGTTCGCCTACGGTTCATTATAGTTGACGAGATAAAGAAACACATGATTCCTATTTAGGTAGACAACAAGACATTATAATCAATTCCGAGCCTGCAGGGCGAGGTTCACTAAGAATGTAAGTTCGCCTACGGCTCGCCAAGAGCACTAGAGGCAATGCAGCATGTGTGTGTTATATTAAGAACGATATACCAAGCTATTTTAAAAATATTCCAAGTCCTCGCAGGACAAGATGCGAAAAAAGCATCAAAAAGACATAATGAGTCGAGTATTATAATACACCCTGTATATAAAAGATAGATATTTGTTTAAAATCACCGATTCCTTATTATACGCTCAAACTAATATAAAATATATTTTTAATAATACAACAAATGATCTAATCACGACTCGAGAACAATAGATGATTATTATGCAAATTACCATCGGTAGCTGAAGAATTTTTAAAGTCACGATTCCATCGAGTAGTCCTATCGGGAAAAAACATGCTTCATTTATTCAAAGAGCGGTAGGAAAATAAAACATTCAAGTAATAAAAGAATTATTTATTTAACCATATTATACACATATTTTTTGCAATCTTATATAAATGTAAAGTTAACAATAAAAAACATGTTATAGCTATAAATACAATTAAACCATAATTGTTTGTTGAGTCATCCAAATAATCCATCGACGTTGTATTATCACAATAGGGGAACGTAGTGTTCTTGTATGCACTGATTAAAGTCTTCCAGTCTGTTTCACCCACAGTGTTATCTCGGAACAGGAACCTAACCTTGTAACGAAGTAGCTCGGCAGCCGAAGTTGGGACTTTTATGTAAGAGGCAGGTGTAATTTTTCTATCAATCATCTCAAAATGCGTCTGTAACCATGTATTATTAGATGAAAAGTCGCTGGTCTCAATCATTACTGACACGTTTCGAACGTTAAAGGGTGTGTAGACGTAAAACACATTTTGAACCAGCGCTACTAGGAGCACATATGACGAACTTAACACAGCCATGTCTGGGTTATTAATGATCTAAATCCTCTTCTTCAAGATACTTATAGCTTCATAACTATTTAAAAGACAACCCAAAAATATCATTAGAAACACCATTAGGTAAAAAACACTCCGTCTATTGTTTTTAGATGTTGGCTTTCGAGTCTTCTCTTTAATAGGTCGAGGCATCTTGGCTACTTTAAGCTGCCTACATTTCCATAAAATTTTGGCTAATTCACAATGTTTGGTGTACTTGTAATGATCTGCAAGGGGGTCGTCTCCCTCCTTCCAACCATCGAATTCACAGTGACAAAAAGCACATTTGACTACGTCAGAATGTTGTGTAAAATAGAAGCCTGCATATGCTAAGTCTTCAGGACTAACTTTATTGCGCCAGCCTACAAATGTAACTAATCGGTCTTCAAAATTTCGAATCAAGCCAAGGCCATCATCGCCGCAATCTATGCAATCTACACTATTCATTATATACATGTTTCTAGCTAAAGGGTTGTAACTATACTAAGAAATAAAACATAGAAGTGTTTATTTATACATTTATTAATCATCAATATACATATATATCTTATCAAAATCAGCCACCACCTTTTGAGGATTATAATACAATAGTTCCAACATATAATAATTCAGCTCGGTCTTGTTTGAATCACAAACACTTTTAATAACATCGATAATAGAAGTATTTGCAGTAACATAAAAACAAGCATATTTCAATAAATCATCATATGCGGTTCTAAAACCTAAATTTTTAACTAATTCTAACCTATAATTAATTAAATGCTTAATACCTAAGATAGCATGAATATCATTACAACAAAAACATAATGTAACATTATCACATTTAAGGTTAATTATTTTTTCACCCAAAAGTACTACAGCAGACATGGAAAAATTTTCAGCTTCGGACATCATGGTTGTTACTGCTTCATCAGCTCCGCTGTCGGCAGCCATCTTAGAAGCCATTTCCAAAAACTCAAGCCAGTCAAAGTTGACTAGGGAGATTGAAACTTGCTCTTCGGGTAGATTCAAGAGTGTATTTGTTAATTTTACACTTGGCAACATACCTCTGGCAACGCTAAGTCCCACCACTATTTTGAAAGGACCAGCAGGATAGCAAACTTCATTTAAAAACTTTTTTTCACTTCTAATTTCTTCCCTGCTTCTTAAAATCATACTATCGAGATACTCCCAGTACGGTGTTGAACTTTGAGAGGTATCATCATCTGCTTCGCTAAAGTCTACAGTGGAGGCTGGAGTAGAGATATAACTAGCGTCGTCAAACATGTTTGCAATTCAACTAGGATTGCTAAACATGCAGATGCTTATATTGCATTTACCCCCACTCCTCGATTAAATTTATTTATGTTGAGTTCTAGAAACAGAAGCTTGGATAAAGCCCAACCGCTCCCCACCTCGCTAAATTCTGAAGCCTTGCAGAGCAAAATATTTTGATATTCGGTATAAAAAACGTCGAAATTAGTATGTTGATCAATAAAGCAATATTTAGAGTTAAACGATTTAATCTCCTGTTCTTTTGTCGAACCCAACAGATAACGACCATATAGCTCCATATTAACTTTAATTCTGGAGGTCTCAATTAAAGCCTTTGTCAGCAGGCAAATAACTTTATTCTTTATCGCTTCTAAATACAGCTTAACATCAGTCAAGTATGAGTCACTAGATATATGATAAGTAACAATCCGGTTCTTGAAAGCCGTATGGATAAGTTTAACATTAGAGTCAAATACCACACTACAATTCTGCTTATGTTTGGTGGTGCGATTATGGCTGCTAAGAGAATCAACTTCAACAGCACACTCTTTACAAAAAGGCATGATGACATCTGACGATAGTTTGAGAAACACCCGGCTTTATACAAATATACGTGATATGAATAAATTTAAACCACATCCTTAGACATATCAACCCAACTGTTGTGGGTCTTATCCAGGCCAAGCCATTTAACGTACATTCGCCGCCCTTTCTTACGCAACACCTGCTCGATAAGAAACACATCAGGCTGTTTAGTTTTTTGCAATTCTTCTTCATAAAACCCACCACTAATTGGGTGGCCTTGCATATCTTCCAACAAATAAGTCGTAGGATTGGTTATTTGTACTTTCGAAACTTTAAATAACTCAGTGGTCCAATTAGGCACATATCCTTTTTCAAACACATGTTTAGCCTTACTGATACGAACAACATCTCCAACTTTGAATTTTTGTCTTCCCACAACCTTAAGTTTATTATAAACAGAACTTAACAACTTGGACTCGTTCTTTTTGTCAACATCCTTAGGCTTCATGCTAATTGTGCGGTGCTTGGAGTTGTTGTAACTTGTCGTAACTTGTTCCAACAAGTCTAGCCATTTATGATTGCCGTTCAAGGTGAACAGCTTAAACAACTTTTCCTTTATTGTGCGAATAACACGTTCTGCAATAGAAGCCTTCAAAATGCTAAAGGTGCTGTAATGATGAATATTATGTTTTTTCATAAGATTCTGAAAGCTAGAGTTGTAATATTCCTTCCCATTATCGGTAACCAACTTTTTCGGTATTCTTTTAGACTGTTTAAAAATCTGCTCCATGGCATTGGTTACATCTTGAGCATTTTTGGACTTGAGAGGCATTGTCCACAGAAATTTCGAAAAACAATCAATTACAACCAATATATATTTAAATCCTTTGTTCTCACGCGCATACTGGTCGAGCTGCGCAAGATCCGAAGCAAACGTATCATCCAAACCATACTGAAGAAATCTACGACGCTTAAATTTGTTTCTAGCCGGTTTATGCAGCTCGTTAACAACTTGCTCTCTAGCCTTGGTAATGTTCTTAGCCATATTTCAAACATAATAAACATATTTGAACCGAGCAGCTATTTTTATACTAGTTGAATTATTTCGGCAAACCACCAGATTGCTTTGATTTAGACATATTATTATCAATAGCTTCCAACCCTTTAATAATGGGCTTAAGAGCATTTTTAACAGAAGTATCTACATAACCCTTTAAAGTATTTTCAAGAGTGCCAAATCGAGATGATAACCGGGTCACAGATTGCTGGTGAGCAGATTTAACCTCGTTTAGCTGTTTTTTAACTCGGGCGTCTAATTTTGTAACCTTCTCCGACAACTTGTCATCAATAAGCTTAAGCGAATCCTTATGAAGCAGCAGCTCTTTCTTCAACTTATCTATTTGCTCTCTCAACGCAACACCCATAGACTCAACATAGACTTTGTTAGAATTTGCAGCAGTGTTTGCTTGTTTCAAACTATTAAGAATAGTGGCACCCAATTTCTTCTCAAGGCTATCTAGGTTCTTCTGTGCTTGCAAGACGCAATCAGCTGTCGAACTATCAATTTTAGCTGAAAGTGTAACCGCAATAGCATCTACAAATTTTTTATTTACACCATCAGCATCATCTGTTGGAGAACTAACGTTAACAAGTCTATGATCCCGAAGATTATAATCACCATCTTTAGTAACAGCAATTGAAGTAGGTGCTTGCAGCACTCTAGCGCCTTTTTGACGAGAGGCCGAAGGCAACGACTGACCGAACTTATTCATGACTAATGTGATAATGAGAAAGAAAGCTTGAACTGTTTTATTTATAGAATTCAATTATCCCAAGTTTTTCCAATTGGTGTAATATACTCATTATTTCATTATGATTATTATTGTTACCACCCTGTTGAGAGGATTCCAACTTTTTGAATCGTTCAACCAATTCGTTAATGCTGTCGTAATAAACATATTCCTTAGGCTTGTTGGTGTATTCCATTAGAGCAGATCCGGATTTTGTTTGCGATCTAGTTCTGGGAACTGTGGTAGATGGAGATGGGATCTTACTCGTTGACGTTCTAGAAAGTAGAGGTCTAACGATTGTAGCGTATTTTTGTGTCTTATTCGAAATTAGCTGTCCTTTCTCTCCCTTGTATATGCCAGACTTCCTAAGTATGTCTCCATACTGTGCTGTATCGTCTTTAGTGTGATACTTTGGTTCCTTTAAAAACAACAAGTCGTACAAACCCAGAGTACCCTTGTAAGTTATAGGACCTACTTGGATATCCCCATTCTGCAAAAAATTTACGGGTTCGCTGCCTATTCGCCAAGAGTCGATCGCAGAATCATAGCTCACTCCTCTAGCGTCTATTTGAGAAGAGTGAGACCAATATTTTCTCACGTATTCTCTAGTCATCTCAGGATATTGAGCGATAAACTCATCCATCATCACCGGGTTATTTTTAATAAGAGCTTCAAACTCTGCTCTAATATCTTCCACCGATCGTTCTGGAGGGTCTTGACGTGTTTCTTGAAACACTTCATCATCCACAGCATCACCATACTGAGCTTCATCGGCTAGAAATCGCACCGGCTGGTTCTTATTTCGAGACGTTGAAGGTTGTTCGAGTTTTAGTTGTGGTTTCACGTCTTCACTCTTCTCGGTCTTAATTTTGCGTTTCTTAGACTCTGCCTTGACTGAAACTTCTACCAGCTTATTTAATGGGGTGGTTATAGGTGTTAAGAACTTATTTAGCGATACATCTTCCAACCCTCGATCTAACTTGAATGCCAGATACTTCTTTCTTATAGTTCTAGATGCTTGTAAAATTCGACGTTTAACGTCTTTATCAAGTTTGCTAAATTGATCGGCCATAGCAGCACAGAAACACCTAACAACCAACGACTATCTCTGTTTTGAAGCACGTCTAACTGCTAAGGTGATAGTTGGTATACTGAGTGTTGGATACTTAGGGAGTGATATAAGTATCAAAATTACTACGATATCGCCCCTTGGTTATATCATTATCTTTAACAATTACCAAAAACCCATATCTATCTTTCCAACATTCTGAACAAACACGTTTAAACGCATCAAAGGGCATGTCGGTGTTTACATGATCATCATATACATGTTTCAAGTTTAAGTCATCTTGTTTGAATAATATCAACACATTAGCATTATCACGAACCAGCTGTTTGGGTATTTTTGAATAAGTTTGCGACAAATAGAACGAATCAATATCATTGTGGCGACCCATACAGAAATAATTACGTATTTTATCCTGCTTCTCGCAAGCCACATCGTCAAATATAAATATGGAATGAGGTCTAACGCTGGAGGGGTCTAAAACATCCTCATTATCGCTATAGCCAAAATATCCTAATCCTGAATGTCGTAAGGCATGGCTTAAAAAATTATACTTGTCTTGCTGCAGAGATTTCGAATATACGTATACGTTCTCAAATGTTAGTCCGTTTTCATCAATCAGTAGACTCATCATAACAGCAGTCTTACCACAATTACTAGGGCCACATATTAAGGCCCTTATGTTGGATGGTAACAAGTGGCCATGTTTGTTGTTAACTAACTTGTCTTGCTTCATATCGAGATTATAGACCTTAATACCAAGTTTCTGTTTTTCTTGACGCATCGTTTCTATAAGTATCACTCTGCACTCACCAACGACTTCATTAGTAATGCAGACGTCGCAAGGTACAGGTGTGTTAAATAGCATTATCAACAAGCTCCCCGTCGAACTTCATCTGCCTGGTTATTCTTATTGCGGACCTGGTACTAAACTTCAAGAACGACTAGCACGAGGAGATCCTCCAAAGAATAAATTAGACAGTTATTGTCGTACTCACGATATCGAATATTCCAGGAGCCAAGACTTGACGCACAGACATAAGGCTGATAAAGTATTGGAAAACAGAGCTTGGGAACGTGTAAAGGCCAAAGATTCAAGTTTTGGTGAAAAGACAGCAGCTTGGCTAGTAACCAACGCCATGAAGATTAAACGCAAGTTAGGTGCTGGTACTAAGAAGACAAAAAGACCTGTCTGTCTGTCTTCGGTGGTGAGAAAGATTA
The DNA here is from genome assembly GCA_963969555.1 of Polydrusus pterygomalis. Taxonomy (NCBI): domain Eukaryota; kingdom Metazoa; phylum Arthropoda; class Insecta; order Coleoptera; family Curculionidae; genus Polydrusus; species Polydrusus pterygomalis. Next base: position 56,170,599 of record OZ018379.1, read on the forward strand.
GGAAACAAGTTAAACATACTGGTGCGGGGGATGTTGCTAAAAAGAAGACGCTAAGTAAATTGCTAAAGGCAGCCAAAGTAACAGTTAAGAAAATAGGCGGAGTCAAAAGAATCAACGTACCTCGAGTTATCCCTCTGCCAAAACAAGGTGGTATTTTGCCGCTTATTCCGATCTTCGCAGGACTTTCTGCCTTGGGAGCGCTGTCAGGAGGGGCAGCTGGCATCGCTAAAGCAGTCAACGATGCCCAGAGTGCCAAGGACAAGTTGAAAGAATCCAAACGACATAATGAAACAATGGAGGCTATAGCATTGGGGAAAAAAGGTAGTGGTTTATACCTAAAGAAACACAAGACAGGATATGGTTTATTTCTGCGTAAAATGTCAAAAAACTACCAATAAAGCTACCCAACCGTCCCCTATCCGACCAAGATATCAAGAAATATGTTGCCCGATTAAAAATACCTAATTTTCGAGGTGTATTTATGCGGGATACATTACCAAACACACCTCTAAATATAGAAAGTGGTGTTGTAAATTTAGATCGCAACACAGGAAACGGAACCCATTGGGTAGCTTACAAGAAACATGGGAGCAAAGTTGTATATTTCGATAGTTTTGGAGACTTGAACCCGCCAAAGGAGTTTATCAAGTATATGAAAAAAGCAAAAATTTATTTCAACTATGATCAGTATCAGGATTATGGTACAACAAATTGTGGCCATTTGACCTTATCATTTCTCTACAATAAAACTTTATAAAATACAATAATGTCTTTTACTATCATCAGTCATGTCTCAAACATTCACGTTAAAGGGTCGTTCGCACCTGCTTGAAGCCTACTTTGTACCTCCAATAGTGCTTGATTCCAGATACGATTACTCCCTAGCATTAATTTCGCTAAATACTTGGAACACGATTCCAAATATTGAAGAGGGCCGTAACAAGTTTTATTACACAGACAAAAACAAAAACGAGGTAGTTTTGGAGATTCCCACAGGATCCTACGAGTTGGAAGACATTGAACAGTTTTTGCAAAACAAGCTTGCTAAGACGGGGGCTACACCAGAAGACCGGAAGAACATTTTATCGCTTAAACCGAATAACAACACCCTAAGGTGTGAGCTCAAGAGTGCTTATAGTATAAATTTCGTCCCAAAGGATAGCATTGCTCAGTTGTTGGGATTCTCTCCACAGGTGCTAAAGTCTAACCAGCAACACGAATCGGATATACCAGTCGAAATTATTCAAGTCGTTACCATCAGAGTAGAGTGTAATATTATTTCCGGATCGTATTATACCAATAATCCATCACATACTCTATACGAATTTTCGCCAACTGTTGATCCTGGATACAGCATCAACATTGAGCCGAGGAATTTAATCTACCTGCCAGTTCAAGTAAAACATATCTACAATATTACTCTAACGCTGTTGGATCAAGATTCGAGACCGGTTAATTTTAGAGGTGAGGAAGTGGTAGTCAGATTAGAACTTAGACGCAATGGTTCTCGTTTTTAAAAGTTATTTAAACACCCTCCAACCCTCTGCTGATTCATTACGTGTTCAGAAGTTGAAGGAGACACTCACGTTTGCAAATATAGTTTTTTTACAGTCTCAAAGTAAGAAATATTATTACCATGTCAGACAAACTTCAATTATTTAATGAAATTAAGAGTGATGAGTCAATCATTCGGGAAGAATGGCATACTTATCACCCATTCACCAACTCCTTTAATAACAACGACGAAATTGAGATTGTTATTAATCAGCAAGATGTGTTTTTGGATATGGGGGAAGCTCAGCTTTACATTGAAGGAGCGTTTAGGGAAGAGGTCCGAGCTGGTGCAATCGGCGATTGCGCATTAACCAATAATACTGGTGTCTTTCTATTTGATAACATATCATACGAAGTGAATGGCAAGGAGATTGAAAAAATTCGTGATCCTGGTATAGTTAGCACCGTTAAAAACATATTGTGTCTAAACGAAGCAGAAAGCAAAGCCTTGGATATTGCTGGTTGGAACTGGCCTAGTGGTGTTGTCAAGACCTTGGATGAAACTTCTAAAGAATTTAATTTCCGTATACCACTTGCCTCTCTGTTTGGTGTATTTGCCGACTACAAAAATGTCTTGATGGGTAAACAAAAATTAAACTGGTTCGAGCTCGCCATGACGACAACTGCTACAAGTCGAGCGGTGATAAGAAGGCAACGATTACATTAAAGACTGTTGAATTAAAGGTTAGACACATCTATCCTAGTGACGCAGTCAAATTACGTCTTTTGGACGAAGTTGCAAAGAACAGATCGATATTTATTCCGTTTAGAAATTGGGAGATACACGAATTACCTGCTCTACGAACAACCAAGAGAGATATTTGGACCGTCAAGACCATGTCTGAGAGAGCAAGATATGTTATTGTATTTTTTATGAAGAATCGTAAAGATAATTTTAAGGCTGATTGCACTTATTTCGATAATTTAAACATCACCGATGTTAAGCTGCACCTTAACTCTGAGGTTTACCCCTATGAAGCACTAAATTTGAACTTTGAGAACCGTCAATTTACCGAGGCCTATAAGATGTATGCGGATTTTCAGAAAACATATTTGGGCAAACAGCACAGCGAACCACTGATGGATTTTACAGCTTTCGCCAATAGAGCCCTTTTCGTTATTGATTGTACCAAGCAAAATGAAGCTCTCAAAAGCACCACCATTGACGTCAAGTTGGAATTTCAAAGTTCCGAAAACTTTTCTGCCGAGTCACGTGCTTTTTGTATCATCGTGCATGATCGTATTCTCGAGTACCAAGCTTTAACTGGGCAGGTGCGGGAGCTTTTGTAATCAGTCATACTTAAGCCTCTGCAAGATGAAGTTTGTGGTAGTAGACATACAAGGATTCAACATTCCAGAATTTTACGCCAAGGAATTGGCTATTTATGATGGAAAAAATATGAAGAGCTATCTGTTTAAACCAGTCGTCCCCTTTTACGAGCTATCTTATGATTGTCAAAAGCAAGCACTATTTCTGTATGGAAACCGCCATGGACTCTTCTATAATTATGGTGAGACCGAATACAACCAGCTTTATTCAATTATCCTCCAGGACCTGCTAGATGTTGACGTAATTTACGTAAAAGGACATGTGAAAAAGGACTTTTTAGTTAAGATTTATTCTGATGTAATAGTTAAACATAAACCTGATATTATTAACTTGGAATTTATTACCGATTATGTTAATGTACCCAAACTGCCTAGAGATGTAGTTACTTGTTCTTATCATAGCATAGAAGTTTGTACTTGTAGTATTAGGAATGCTTATATATTGTATGATTATATTTATAGTTTTATACCTAAATAAAGAGTTAAAAAAATCTCTTGTGTATGTCATTTCGTTCTATATTAATTACACCCCCTATTAGAATTTAGTCATTTAGTCTCGAGCTCATGGCAAAGACAGTCGATATAAAAGTTAAACTCCGAGAGCATCTGTGCCAAATACGTAAACTAAAAAAAGATATCAAGTGCTACGAAGACCGCAAATTTTTAGTTAAACAGTTGTTGAAACTTACCCTTTAAACTTACCAAATGGCGACCTCCTCCTCCTCCGCTTGGGATAAGGTGTTTGAATCTCCTTCGCAATGTCTGAAGGATGATGCAGTGCAGCGCAAGATTAAGCCTAACACAGTATATGAGGTCGATGATTACGTTACCGTTATATTTAGTCCGTCAGAAGAAGAACGTAAACAAGTAACATTGGACACTATTGGATATGGAAAGATTTATTTTTCAAATAGCGAATTTGAAGAATTTCTAAGTAATTTTGATTGTTTCAACACACATTGGGTGGATATTTTTATGATTATTGGCAAGTACACTTTAGTGTTTCATCGTAATGATGAGAAGCGAAGCCTCAAGTTTGAAGATGCCATGACAGACAAGTACCTGTTTAGATGGACTGACAAGCTGATACGATTATTTGCAAGACATATGCATCAATTGTATAAACTAAACACTGATTATTATACAATTACCAAATAAAAGTTTTATTGTCATGTGTTGGTTTTCTTTATTTTTTTTTTAGGGAAAGGTTGGGTAAAATAAAACATTGATTTAAATACAAACAATCTGTTGTTTATTAAATAAACATAATACTAATACAATAGGTGATAACAATATAATAGTAATAATGATAATAATAATATTAATAATACAATAATAAATACCTAACCTAATATCACAACCCTCTATAGGTAACAGCTACCGAAAAAGATTTGCGCAAAGATAGCTGCCCTAGTCAGTCTTGGCGCATGGAATTTCCAATGATTCCTTATATTTTGCGATATCTCTATGACCCCAAGCAAGCGTGTTCTCTAAATCACCGGGTATAAGGTAACGCTTGTCGTCCGCGTATGACAGCGCTACCTTATTTTTAAGTTCGACATACATATCATGTTGATGAGAGCGGAATGTATTCATCTGACGATGAATAAGGGTTCCTTCTACGTTGACTGCTTGTCGATAATCATCTATACTAAGTTCTTTTTTAGTGACATAGTCAGGAACCCCTTTAGCTTTTTTCGTACATTCCCCTTCAACATCAACACAATACGCCTTCGCCCCAGTGCCAACAAATTCCCAAATAATCTTTCCTGCATACTCGTCTTTCATTTTACCTAATATCGATTGGTTTACAGGAACATTATGTGGGTTTTCGTGGGAGTAATTGGACGTATCGAATCTATCTAAATTTTCCGTCATATCATTGTAAAAATTTTCGGTAGTGACTTTTAAAATAAGAGAGTCGGTGTCAGTATACAGCAAGACCGCGTTGTTGCCATATTTTGGCTTAATGTATCCGTACAAAAAGTCATACATAATCGTCTTGGATACCTCCAAGATCGAAAAGCCTACGTAAATAGGCTTATTATATGTGACTTTTTGTTTCTTCATCTGGATTGCTACCAGATTCTCGTTAAAAATGACGCGATCTTTAAAATGTGGCTTCGCGATTAACGCTCCGGCCCCCAACCTCCTACCAATATTCTCCCAATGAGAAACAAGTTTTACGTCTACCCGTTTCTCCACATTCTCCATCGTTTTATCGAACACAGCGTTGTTCATCAGCTTGAAAAAGTCCTTTTCGAACTTATTTTTAGCCTTATTTCGCAACGCTGTATTCAGATCGATGTATTTTTTAAGCCACGGAGATTGATCGAAAGATATAACTCGGTGAATTTTAGTGAGCTGAAGGCCATACTTTAATGCTTGTTGTAAATTTTGAATATGAATAATGTACTTTTCTTTTTTGATGAAATTTGGTATCAATTTTGTAATTTTTGGAAATTTAGACTCTGGTGGAGCAATGGATTGTGGGCAAAAGGGTAGCTCGTTGTGTAAATAATGTAATGATTCCGGATAGTCCAAATCTACTTCTAATATATAGCCTGTTGGTGATTCAGGTGCTATATTCATATAATCTAAATTTTGAATTTCGGTTTCGTTTAACCACTTGAAATTTCCCGTTGGTAAATATTGAGACATGGCTGCACCATACAGATTGGTCGCATCCAGGTACATGATGTAAGAGTTGGGTTTAGAAGCGTCATAATTCGGTGTAAATTTATTGTTCGCTAAAGCTTGTCTAACGCTACACTGACTGACTCCTCCGCGAATCCCGTGCTTAAAGAAGTGTACCATGTCTAGATCTGTTAATAGTTCTAATTGGACGGATGTGGCCTTAAGGGCCGCATCCATCGAGAGACCTGGCGCAGTAAAATATTGCGCAGGATCGAGACCATAGGTAGCCAGGCACACGTCTCTAAAGCTTTCAAAGACATCTGTCAAAATTAGAACGTCGGATTTGAGATATATATCTGAATACTCGCCTAAAGTTTTACATTTAAATAAATTCCATACTGCCCAAGCACGCTTGTAATCATCTGCGCTGATGTCTTCTTTTTTAAGTTGGTTATAGAAGTCTTTTTGTGATGGAAGCTTGTTTTCGTCCAATTTGGAAAAAGAATCCACGTAGTTATACGGGAAAACACCCTTCTGTCGAATAAGTTCAAATTTGTTATCATCCGCAAAATGTTTGCGTACTTCCCGGCATTGTTCTGGTTTTAAATTTTGACTAAGTGTATCTAGTTTAGAAGCCATGAAACGAAAACTATCAAGAAACCGTAATTTTAAAAATACCTGCTGTTGTTTTCCTTCCTTGATTTCGACGTTATCCACCAAGATATGTTTGGTGAAGGAAATATACTTTTCTTTATTTTGGGGGATAACGTCCAGCTTTTCCTCGTCACAAGCTAACTCCTTGACAAAAAGGTGGGAATCAAAATTGGACATATTATGGAAGAAAATAGGGATAAATTGGGGAATTTTATAATTTAGATTGCACACAGAGTGTGCCGGTCCTCGATACATCCCAGTCAGATGATCGTGATCATGTACTCTATCGCCTGCCTCTACATCAAATGCCTTTTCGCAAATATGGCATGTTGGTGCTTGCCGATGTGCATTCTCTTGTTCCTCTGTCATAGGTAGCATTGGAACCACTTCCTTCATAAAATGATTATAGATTGACTTGCAGTCAGTCTCTAATCGTTTTATAAATTCTTTGTGGGCGTCCTGCCCTCTATAACTTTGGTACTTTGAATATGCATCATCAAAGTCGCATTTGATATAGTATGCAAATGAGTAGGGTACATGTTTATGTGTCCTAACAGTATAGGATGTATCAGGGTCCAACTCATTTTGCTCTGTATTCAAGGGTTCAAGGATTGTCTCGAAGTCAGCGTAAACAACGAAAGGTACCTTTAATTTCTTTTCGAAATTTGTAAATTTGAAAATATTCTCGGGGATCTCTTCTCCGTATTTGTTCTTTTTTAAATCAGTGGTTGGTAATTTAGCTGTTACATGTCCGCAATCGTGTTTTTGATGAGCTTTTAATTTCTGCTCTGAATAAAAATAAGAAAGACACCCATCACATAAATACTTTGACTCTTTGTGTTTAGATAATTGACTTGAGATCAGGCGAGACATGCTTCTTATTAAGCAGTAATGACTATTTTCGTAATCATCACTAATTAATAACAAATTTACATGTCTTTCCTTGCGAGATTTCGTAAAAAATAAGGGACCAACGACTTCAATACTATTTTTGCCATTGTCGTAGGCTTTTTCTACGCCGTAGACATTGATTGAAATATTATTAAGCCGCTCAAATTTGGTTATATCACCAAGTTTAATCGGAAATTCCATACCTGTAAAGTCCAGCTCGTTCTCAAAAGGTACATAGTTCGCTACCCTATTTGCATTTTGAGTACGATCTGCGGGATGCAAGGTTGCCAAGACTGACCACATAAAACATTTCTGATCCGTGTTTTGGATGTTTAAAACAGCTTTCTTAGCGTCAATCTCCTTTGGTAGCGGAATGTAGGAAGATGCCTTTAGAGGGTTGATCTTGTTGATGCCTAATTCTAAATGAAGGAGCTGTTGCAGCGACCACCCTGTAACAATAGAAACATTGTTAAGTATTATGATTAAAAAATATGTTAGACTTTTTTAGCGCTTGCAATAGTACTTACCACTATCCTTTTCCGAAAACTCTGAATATTTCCGGTCTAGGATGGCAGCAAACTGTCCAAACAACTCCTCTAGATCCGTTGCTCCGTTCACCATAACGTATTTGGAGTTAAAGGACTTGTCCTCTGACGACTCGTTCGACTGCAGGAGGAAACGGCCAAAAAGTTCTACCCCGACTTTCAGCTGATCGTACTTTTGAAGTATGCGTCCCACCAGCCTTACAAATTTGTCCTGTAGATGTCCTAGGAATCTGGGCACGCTAGTGGGATCCTGGCTTGAAGAAAGTCGGTAGGTAGTAATTCGGCTTCGGAATGATGTTTTTATTAGCTCCACTCCTTCCTCCTGTTGCACCACACAGCAGCTCTCCCGATGCTTTTTGGTCCTTAGATGACTGGACCATCGGGAGACTGGTACGTCTAGATTACATTCAATACAGTGTCTCTGCTGTGTAGTTGAACCTGAAGTTGATGGTTCTGAAATAAATTAGCAATAATTAACACTTATACATATATAATTTCAATATTTCGCAATATGATGCAATATTTCGCAATATGATGCAATATTTCGCAATATGGTGCAATATGATGTAATATTTCTCAATATGGTGTAATATGATGTAATATGATGCAATAACTTACCATCTGTCGAATCGAGTCTCGCTCTCTTGGTCTGGGGTTCTTGTGAAGGCTTCGCTTGTCTTTTGGGGGCCCTGTGCTGTTTTTCTTGTTGGTGTCGTCGAAGAGCCCCTTCTGACGTAAAATTGTTTCCACAAGTTTGGCAGACTCTGGTTGTAAGTCTGCAATCCCCATGCCGCTTAAGACTGTCCTTTCTGGTGTAGGAGCGCTGGCAGTGTTCACAAACAAACATTTTCTAGAAATATAATACAGTATTAAGGCCTTTATAGCACTAATTTTTAATGTAGTATATCCAGCGTTATAGATATACATAAGATTCTTCAAATAAACACACACGAGAATAAGCACCCTGTATTAGTTTGCACAACACGTTAGTACCTATATCTAAATTACTTTTAATTAAATATTTTTTAAATCGAATTATCATTGTGGGTACTTACATGTTATTAATTTTTGATTGTTCTCTATTTCACAACTTTAACCTTCAGCTTCTCGATGATGACTGATGAAGCGCTAGCTCCTCGCGTCTATTTATAGCAGGCCGTCTCACTTCGTCTACGTCCTCCAGCATTGTATATTAATTGCTTAGTCACTGCAAATATCCGTATTATTAATCCGCTAAACGCGTTGTGACTTGTTTTTGAATGTTGTATTTTTTCCCGATAGGATGACTCAATGGAATCGTGACTTTAAAATTCTTCAACCGCCGATGGCAATTTGCATAATAATCATCTATTGTTCTCGAGTCGTGATTAGCTCATTTGTTGTATTATTAAAAATATATTTTATATTAGTTTCAGCGTATAATAAGGAATCGGTGATTTTTAAACAGATATCTATCTTTTATATACAGGGTGTATTATAATACTCGACTCATTATGTCTTTTTGATGCTTTTTTCGCATCTTGTCCTGCGAGGACTTGGAATATTTTTAAAATAGCTTGGTATATCGTTCTTAATATAACACACACATGCTGCATTGCCTCTAGTGCTCTTGGCGAGCCGTAGGCGAACTTACATTCTTAGTGAACCTCGCCCTGCAGGCTCGGAATTGATTATAATGTCTTGTTGTCTACCTAAATAGGAATCATGTGTTTCTTTATCTCGTCAACTATAATGAACCGTAGGCGAACATACATTCTTAGTGAACCTCGCCCTGCGGGGCTCGGAATTGTTCATAATGACTTGTTGACTGCCTAAATACGAATCATATGTTTCTTTATCTCGACAACTATAGCGAACCGTAGGCGAGCGTATATCCTAAGTGAACCTCGCCCTGCGGGGCTCGGGATAGTATACCTCGCCCTGCGGGTCTCGGGATGGTTTATAATAACTCATTACGTCATCCTAAGCATATAGCTAACATCCCCCAAGTACCTAAGGCCTAATGTAGATAGCGCCCAACAATATGACGTTTGACAGATGACGTATGACAGATGATATTTGACAGATGACATTGGATAGATAGTATTTGACATATGACATTTGGCATTGACATTGACATCGACTTTGACATTGACTTTGACATTGACATTGACAGGTGAGAGATGACAGATGACGTATGACATTTGACAGATGACGTATGACATTTGACAGATGACGTATGACATTTGACAGATGACGTATGACAGATGACACGCGCCTGCGCACTGCCTGGCGCATGCGCAGAGCCGTGGTGGAATGGTGGATGCAGAAACCCCCATCTATAACTACTCAGGAAGACCATCTGTAAGAACAGAAGAACTTGTTGCAAACGTTCGTAAAATAATGCAAAATACGCCAACAAATTGTATAAGATGCCTGTCCCAAGAAGTAGGAAGATAGTAGTAGTAGTAGTAGTAAAAAGATTTATTTAGCACGTGGCTACATGATACATTTTAACAAGTTTATACCCTTTTTTATTTATTTTTTGAATTAAATGACCTTTTGAAACTTTATTTGTCCTGAAAGATTTGAAACTTCTTTTAAAAGATTTTAACTTTTTTGATTTTTAATTGACTTGTTTAATTTATTAAATTCAATAAGACCCTTATGAAAAACTGATTTATAGGCAATATTTTTTGAAAAATTATTAAGAAAAAAATTATTGTTATTTCGTGTTAAATATTTATGTTGATCACTATTTAGAACAGTCAATTGCTTTAAATGTGGCGGTAACAAATCATTTTGAATTTTAAAAATAAATATTAGAACCAAAAATAATACTAATTTTTTTAACATCACATTAATTTTTGTATATCTATCCATATTAAGGCTCGACTTTGTTGAGAAAGGAATTTATTTGCGACAAAGACTCATCCGAGCTAGACATATTCGCGATATCACGCCGTGAAGGAAAATATTCCGTAAACACCGATATACACTGAAATCAGAAGTCTTCACCGCGAGCGAGGCGATCGAATTCCGAGAATTTGTTATTTTCATCGATTTATTTCTAAATAAATGAAGATACATTTGACTTGATTTTATTTTGGAAACGCATTTTATTTTATAGAAAATAGGTAGGTTTTAGGTACTTCTAAAATTAGACAAAATAATATACCTAATCGTATGGATAGTATGATTTTTATATTTTTTTGTTTTATTTTATTTTATTTTATTAATGAAATGAAAGAAAATTTGTAAGTTTCATAGGTATCTAAAAAATAAAATTTGGGATAGCAAAAAGTTTTGTGAATCAGTGGCGCAACCAGGGGGGGGGGCTGCCGGGCTGCAGCCCCCCCCCCCCCCCGAGCTTAGAAACTTAGCCTATTTGTTTAATTGCAAACCAATTTTTCATGTCACGCGAACTATTTTCGCATGTTTTTTGCGATCTCAATGTTTTATGGATTTGTAATTTTTTTGTTTATCAATGTAACATGGAATCTTACGTTTTTCGAGTAATTAAAGTATAAATTTTAATAAATAGCTCAAAATTGTACATAATGATTAAAAAAATAAATTCGGATTCGAGTTTTTTCCGTTTCTTTGCATTTTTTGAGAACATTTACCATAGTAATGTATATATTTTTTACACCATCAGAAAGTGGAGATTTCAACCAACAAAAAGCCCACCGACTTTTTTAAAACAGCAGATATTTTGACGTAAGAATTTTCGATTGAAAATAATGGTGCATTTTCGATATTAAGTCAAAATAAGGTGAAAAAATAAATATTTTAAATCAAAATAATTACAGTGTGTTTGGAACATAAAAAGGTAAGTTATCACCAAATTTCGTGAAAACATAATTTTTTTTGTAAAAAATAAAAATAAAAAAACAAAATCTTGGTTATTTGAATTTTTCACATAAATTTTGAGGTTATGTGAAAAAAGTGTTAATACAAAAGTTGTAGATCTTTTTATTACCTACAACTTTGCCATTTAACGTTTTTCCATAGGACTTGTAGTTTTCCCGGAAATTGAGATAAATCGTTTTCTAGCCTTAAAAACTCACCCCCTTCCACTTCCCGACCTCGGATCGCCCGTAAATAATTTTTTCTTTCATTTTTGTTATATTCTTTTTCTTTCCCAATGGGTTTCATCCTACTATTGTTTTTTTTGTTTCAAAAATTATCGACCCTGGTCTACCTATTTATGCGAACCACGATATTGATATTACCGTGGAAGAAATTCTGGACGAAATGGCAAAAACAAAACGAAGAATTTTACTTTAATATTAGTATTATTAGTGATTACTTACAACTTATTGTGTAAGGTTTTTGTTTTGTTTTAGTGCAAGTATGCTTAATATATGCGTTACTTATTTTAAATACATTTTTACTAATTAAAATAAAATCTCTACATTTTTTTTTCATAAATATTTCGTTAGGGCTAGCGGCATATTATTGCAGAAGTTTTAGGGGGCTGTCGCTCTCGTCAATCATACGTATTTTACCCAAAAAAAGGCGTGGCACCCAAAAAATTTTTCGCCTGCAACGCAAGGAGTTAAAGCCCCCCCCCCGAACAAAATTTCTGGTTGCGCCACTGTTGTGAATGATCTGTTATGATTCTAATTACATAGGTATATATTAGGTATCATGAATTTCCTGGAAAACCCTACCTATTATAATGATTTAAAAGAAGGTAGGTAGGTTATAAAATTTTGAAATCTTGGCCCATCCTGAAGCTAAAGGTGCCAACCTAAATTGTATTTAGGGGATAACTTCATACATAACAAAATGTAGAAACTGTCATTGACTCTCGTGCGTTATTTTTTCTGACGCGTTCCGTTATATTTAATTTTTTTAGAGCATTTTATTTTTGAGGAACAGTTGTGCTGCCCCTCAAAAGAGAACAAGGTAAGTAATCGTTTTACATTTGGCGACCTTTTTTTAAACACAGAAAGAAGGTACCGTATCGTCACACCTACGAAAATGGAATAAAGCATTTCAGTATCAGTGTCGATTCAATACAAAGTCGGGGTATTTTGCTGCGGTATTTTTCTGGAGTTATTGCAAAAGTAATGCGACAGTAGGCGGGAACCGATGGATATTCCCGTCTATATAAATGCATCATAATGAAAGCGTCAGCGAACATTTGACCATGCGGCGAAAAGTCTTGTACTTACTATTTAGCTGTTAAATTGTACTTTCCGTCTAGAGAAGTAATAATAATGTTCCTATGTTAAAAACCTAAACCGCAAAAGATCACATCTGCTACAAAAACTGGGACAGAGCATCAACAGCTATGGAATCCGAAATCATTGTAGAAGGATTTTTACAAAGTAAAAAATTACGTAAAAGTACACATTGTGCAAACACAGTAAAAGCCATTCTTTATAGCAATTTCACAGGCAACAGTGGTACAAATTGGGGCAAATACGATTTCTATAAAAAAAAAATTAACTTTTAAAAAAAAATTTCTGGCCTCTCGGTAGGTTTACCATTACGTTGAAAGATTTTCCCAACACTTTGCTTGTTTTTCCATCATCTCGTAGCTCCGTTAAAACTGTTTGCACCTATTATATTTCTAAACTCCTTATTGTATTCTCCTGATGATGAATGCTTATGCGTTCGAAACATGTAGAGAATTACCCTGTATTTAACCTTGAAACTTATGTTTTTTAATATACCAATGGAGAAAGACTTAAAGTATCTTATTTATTTTCCTTTAATAATAATTTTGTTTCATATACAGAGATGACCGGTTTTGGCAAGGAAAAATGGAAGAGCAGTTAAAATTTTTTTTCAGTTGCCTTCTTCCCGAAATAATAAATCCACAATACTCAAACAAGAGAAAAATTAAAGACAATTTTCATTTATTTCTGCTACCTAATAGACTGTCATTGTTAAATCATATTTTTAATAAAAATTTACTATAATATTTATATGTGCCTTATTTAGGGTATTCAACCTAATAACACCACCTGACTGCTACATTTCAGAAGGGGGCAGCCAAAAAACCGTAAAACTTCTCCTATTAAAACCTGGCTGTAAAAAATTTAGACACTGTCCCCCTCCCTGTGAACGGCCATGCCTACCAACGCAATGTCTTTTTATACTCTACATGACATACTGTCCAATTTATTAGTGGTGGGCAGAGTCGAATATTCTCATGAATCGGATAATTAAAATTCTTTACCCCCAACTTCCTTTGTAATATTTCAAGATCGCCGCGCTATTATTCTTAGTTCCAGAGATATGCATTTTTGAATTTTTCCACCTTTTTTGCAATCTTCGCCCCCGACTTTATTTGTAATACGTCAAGACCGCCGCGCTATTTCGCTTTGCTTCAGAGATATTCACTTTTTAGTTTTTTTCGGTTTTTATTATTTCTTTACCCCCAACTTCCTTTGTAATATTTCAAGACCGCCACGCTAATATTCTTAGTTCCAGAAATATTCACTTTTCAGTTTTTTCTGCTTTTTTGAAATCTTTACCCCTTACTTTCTGTGTAATACGCCAACACCGCCGCGCTATATCGCTTTGTTTCAGAGACATTCACGGTTTAGTTTTTTTCCACTTTTTTTAAATTCTATTCCCGTGCAACCTTGACCTACCCACACCGCCAAGCCGACGCGGTCGACTAATCTCTAGCGTGACGTTTGCTGATCTCGTTAATTTTTCATGAAATGGACCCGTATATACGCGACCAGTAGTATTTTCAATACTAAAAATGGCTTCTTAAAGAATCTAAAAGAAGGTCGCCACACATAAAGATCTCCTACTTAAAAAAAGTATTTGTAATAAAAAAAAATCCATTCCAGAGAATTACTGATTATCATTATAATCGATTCCGAGCGGTATTCGAATCCCATCGATTTTTTTGGGAATCGAACTTCACTTCATTTCTTGTACTTAAGTACTCCCATTACTACAATTGATGTTTAGTATAGTTTTTTAGCCGCCTTGTCAATACACAGGAATCTCGCTACATCAAAAATTGCAGCGCTGCGAGTCAATAAAAAGGCCAGATAAATATGACCGACGCCAGATTTGTGCCTTAAATGTACTATTCAGTCGTTAAACCATGGAACGCGCAGCCGAGTCGGCACATGTGTTGATAATTGACGCAAAACACACACAAAGCAAATTATTTTATTTAATAAAAAATTAACCTACATTTGTCTTTCCAAGGCCGCCGCCTTGACAGAAACCGCGCCGAACCCATAACGTGTGTCTTGTCACTGCTGCAGCAGCTTCGGCCGCCGCTTCGGCAGAAGCCGCTACAAAACCGCCGTGTGTGTCATCACCCTAACAGTTCGTTTTCTTTTTACGCTCCCGTACCAACTAAGAAAGTTCATAAATAGCTTAATTTTATTGCAAATGTTAACCTTTACCAAGGCACATGAAACTTTATTTTTAGATATAACAATTATTAATATAGGTTTTCCATACGTCCCGGTTTACCGGGACATATAACCAGTTTCAATGGCTTTGTCCCGATGTCTGAGTTGCGATCAGCTATTTAACTTTATATATTTGTTTTACTATTAAGAGACTTCACTCACTTCGAGGAAGAACGCAACATAAAAAATTTAAAATCCGATAGCCCATTTTTGATTTCAATACACAAACAAATCGGCTGCATTTTGTTTAATTTTTATCCTCTACCAAACATTAAAAACAAAATTTTTAAAGTTAAAACATCATTTGTTGAAAAAATGGCGAACGCGCTTTGTAACTTTTGGTCCTGTGTCACATTATAAACCGTTCCGGTCTAAGCCGAAAGATGTATGCTTACCCAAAATTAATAGGTACGCCTTTAGTGGAGGCGTAACGAATCACCTCCTCCCTTGACTACCTCTCTAAAATTAACGCTCCTATATTCTGTTATTGGCAGACAATACAAAAGAAAATTACAATTAGCACGAAATCATCTCCAAATTATTTAACCTATGTAACATTTTTCTCAGTGTATCATGATTTTATCTAGTATCACGTCGGCAGGAAATAAATAAAGCTTTAGATAGGCAACTTCTAACGCATTTTAACAAAATTTACCTGAAACACGTTTCGCGCGCTGCAGGATAACGGGCTTATTACGAGATATTTATGTCTCAATTTTTGGAATAGTAAACATAAGACATGGAAGCTCTAAGGTATAGAGCGATTTTTTTGAAAAAGAAATTATTCGCGACGGTATTAACCCTGGAAAATGCCTAAAAATACGTACTTTCAGTGAGCATTTTTTCATATATTTTCTTATTTTTTTGCAAAAAGGGCTCTATACCTTAGAAATAGAAACATTCCTTTAACAAAATATGATTCGTCCCGACAGTTTTTTCAAATAGGCTTTCCAAAATCCTGCAGTAGCGAAACAGTGTTAATCATCCTATAATTTTGCGCATTGTAGAGCCTTAAGTAAAATTCGCATTGCTTTATTTTGTAAAATTTGTAATCTATTTATTACACCTTCATCCGCCATAAACAAAATTGTAGAACAATAAAGAAAATGTGGTAAAATTAAAGTATTGTATACAATTTTTTTTGAATAAAATTTTAAATTTAAACCTATTCTTTTAAAATAACTAATTTTTCCCGCAATTTTGTAAATTAAATTTTCGAATTGGTTATTAAATTTTAATTCTGAATCAATCAATATACCTAAATATTTAAAAGAATTGACTATTTCTAGTTTATCACCATCAATTAAAATATTTATATTTGTATAATTATTTAAATTTACACCCATAACCATACATTTCGTTTTAGAAACATTTAATTTTAATTTGTTAACTTTTAACCAGTTTGACAATAGAATCAGTTCTGAATTTAAAATTTCCAAAATTTCCAAAAGATTTTTACCGCTTATATAGATAAGAGTATCATCAGCAAACATTTGTATTTTAAGAAATTTTAGGACTAATGGCATGTCATTAATATATAAAATAAAAAGTAAAGGCCCCAAAATACTTCCTTGAGGTACTCCTATGTTATTAAATTTCTTTGTTGAAAAAAATTTACCAAATTTAGTTTTCTGTGATCTATTATTTAAATAATTTTGAAACCATTGATAAACTTTAAGTATTCTTAAGAAGCAGCTAAATTTATTCCCTTATAAAGTTCAAGTATTCCAAGAAATACAAGCCGCAGATTATGAAAGACGCAGGAATTACTCTCAATGGTTTACCCAAAATTTATTGGAAAGAAATGATTTATTAGACCTGACATTTTTTTCGGATGAAGTCTGATTCCACCTCTCCGGTTATGTGAATTCTCAGAATACACGCATGTGGAGTAGTGAAAATCCCCATTGTTTTGTATTCCAGATGAAGAATTGTTGGTCCTATTTTTTCCATGACACAGTTACAGCACAGCGGTATAGAGACAATATTTTGAATCCATTTGTGGAGCAATTATTTGACGACGAACTACGTTTTGGATATTTTCAACAGGACAGTGCAACCGCCGATACAGCCGCCGAAACTATTAACTACTTACGCAATTTTTTCGACGACAGATTGATCAGTTTTCGATCAGACATTGAATTCCCACCTAGATCACCTTGTTTAACGGTTATGGATGACTTCGTTTTTCCTCATTTAAAGAACACCATTTTTAAAACACCAGTTGCAAATTTAGAACAATTACAAGAAACGATTATCCAAGAATGTGAAAACATTTCTCCAGAGATGCTGGTCAACACTTTCGAAAATATGAAGAGACGTGTGAATTTATGTTTGGAGCATGGCGGTGGCCAATTTATGTAATTTTTTTTTTTATATTCTTACTTTGTTAATTTTGTAAATAACAAAAATAAATTTGTATTTGTCTATTTATTTTATTACTCATTAGTTTGGCATATCATGTCATAATATGAATTTGACAAAATTTTAACCTAAATTTGGTTAGATATATCGTCCCCATATCATTGTGATTTAAACCAAGCCCTACGTTTTTTAATCCAAGCCCTCTTTGATGCAAATAATTTTTGCTCGCACGGTACAAGATTAGGGTTAAGCATAAACCGGAACTATCTTAAACACGAGATTCAAATATTTTTACTGAAGTTGTTTGAAGAAGATAGATGAAAGTTGATTACGTAGTTACACATCGTTATTTATTATTTGGACAAATTTCAGGAGCAACTAAAACGAAGCGCTCATACAGATTTTTTTTTCTAGTGGAATATCTAAAGAAGGGGTAGTTTGCCCCTTGGCAACCGGAATTTCGTATCTCGAAAGAAGGCAACGAAGTAAACACCTCCGTCATTACTACTACCAAAAGTATAACCCGTATAAATGACTTTGGTGAAAATTGTGGCTAATTTTCTATTACAGAAATAACATTTGGTGGGTTTATATGTGATTTTATTTGCATTTTATGACATGATGGAAGCCAATTTGTCACTTCTGGTTAAACAGGAAATTACCTCAATATAAATTTTTTAAATAGAACACCCTGTATATTTTTGGTTATATCGATTCAGAACACCATTCCAGATTCAACGACACCGTTTAATTCACTTTTGGACATATTAAATAATTTTTCTTCTTATTTTTTCGTGTTGATGGCTATGATGCTCCCCATTTTATAGAATTCATAGCGATCTAGATAAAAAAAGAAAAATTATTTAAAGTGTTAAAAGTAACGTATGGGGTGTCGTTGAATTTGTTCGGAATCAATGTAGGCAAAAATATACAGGTTGTTCTACGATTTATTACAAATAACGAACTAACAGGACTAAGATAAGTGTCATCTTAATAATTTCTGTCGAAGCCTAGTTTAAAAAAATAATATCTTATAAACAAGCAGGAATTGTACGATTTTTTAAAATCGCTTGGCCAAAATTACTTAAAATATAGATACTGACATATATTAAACATTTAAATAGAAAAATTGGTTCTTCACACGTTAGCAAGATAAAACACAGAGTGTTCCATTAACAAAATTGGTTTATAAACATTTATCTAAATATAGGAAAAAAAGAAAAAACTAAGTCTTTCTCCACAAAATTTAGAGAAATAAATTCTTCAGGGGTGTCTACATATTTCGAACGTAGAAACGTTCATCTTCAGGATAGAGTAAAATTTTTTATATTGTGCTGATGGCATTAGCAGAAGAAAAAATATGATCATGACCATTTGTGGTCAGAAGCTGAAATCCTACATAAGGAACCACACTGGAGACCTGGAAAACACTAATTTTCGGTTGCGTGACGTACAATATTTTTTTTAAGACCGACACTTCGACATACTTACATTAAATTATTTTATATTATTTTTAAATGCGTCGTATGATTTCTAGTAACGAGCTTTTGATTTTACTGGCAATATATCGTAAGTCGCTTACCTTGCTGCTTCCAAAATTTCTTCTGAAATGTCATTTTCCGTGTCGGATAATTCAAAATCTGAATTCATATTGTTAAATTTGCGAACTCGCGAAACAAGTTTGACATAAACAACAAATTAAAAATCAACGAACTGTCACTCGACAATACATCAAAATGTTGTTGTCGTAGTGACGAAATCAAGGTAGAAGAGCGAAAGAGCGATTGGAAAAACAAAAAACAGAGACCAGAAACATCTTTTCCGGTCTCTAACGTCACTTTTCCGGTCTTGCGATCGGAAAAAGGTTATTTTCTAGACGAAAAATTGTCCAGAAAGTGTATATTTTCTGGTCGGTTTTAAAAAAAGACTATATCAGAGTTATTTCTTTACCTAGAAAGGCTCAGCATATTAAGATAAGCCTACAATTATTCATTGCAATTTATTAAATCCTTATATTATTTATATTATAATATTATCTTGATAGTTAGGGAAATAGAGGATTGAAATACCGAGTATTATGAAAATCACTAGTATATTTATCCCACATTCTTAAAGCGCGATTACAGCTATCCTAAGTATGTTCATTGCAAATTAGTCTAGTACCAAATAAATATAGTTTAAAAAAACTAAAAAACACGCTTTAAATAATTAATTAAACTAAAAAGCGGAAAATAAATATAGTTTAAAATAATTCTTGAAATTCTTAATATAGGCAAAAAATAATAATGAACGATAAACATTAGTATTTAACGCATTTAAAAATAATATAAAATAATTTAATGTAAGTATGTCGAAGTGTCGGTCTTAAAAAAATATTGTTCGTCACGCAACCGAAAATTAGTGTTTTCCAAGTCTCTCCAAGCTTCCAGGACTCGCCTACGGCTCGCCCTGGAAATGCTTGTCTCGACCTGAAAAACACTACTTTCCGGTCTTGTAACGTAAATTACTATTCGCACAGTGTTGTTCACGGTTCAATTGATTGCCTTGAGGTCCTGTCTCAATTTAATTTTTACATTTCTCAGCGATTGTTGAGGGAAAACAGAATATTCGAGCCCCAACAACACCGTACCTTGTATGTTCAAAATTACACGGTCAATCGAATAATGCAGAACTTAAATAACTTTAACGATAAAGATTTATTGTTGATATCCAAAGATTTTGTCGAGAATAAGATAAAAAGAGTTTTATAAAAATCAATGTTTATTTTTCTTTTTATACTTTTATTACGAATATTATGTGTATCTATGTATTTATAATTATTTCATATTTATACGATGATTGTTGCAATAGAGTAATGATTATTATTAATTATAAAATTAATTGTAAGTCATTTTGGTAAAAATCGTATATATATATAGTATTTATAGATTTGTTGAACAAAATTATTATACCGTTCGAGCAAAAATTATTTGCATCAAAGAGGGCCTTGTATCTAAGGACGTAATGCTTAGCGGTATCAATCAATCAGTTATTCAATCATCTTTGACAGCCGTTACAAGTTATTTTATCTAAACCAAGCCCTACGTTTTTTAATCCAAGCCCTCTTTGATGCAAATAATTTTTGCTCGCACGGTACCTACTGTACGACCCCATAATTTGTTTCGTCAAAATCGCTTCTCCGTATTATACCTAAAAGCTGTCAAAATTTGATAGGAGAATTTTTTGCGTGTAGGTTATTGTATTGTCAGCGGTTCTTGATAAGTCTACAAAATTTAAGTTAAATCTGACCGTTTAAAGTGGGTCAAAATCGGGTTCAAAGGAGTCGGTTACAAACATACATATTATTATAAGCATACAGGTGAAGCTAATAAAAGCTTGTTATAAAGACCCCAAGGTCCCTAATTGCATTCACTGTTTTAAGATATAAATTAAATATTATGTTGAGGTTTAGTTTTGTAGAGTTAATAATAATAATAATAATAAGTTTTTATTTAGCACTTGGCTAGTGATACTTAACAATTTAACAAAATAAACAATTGTTGAAATTTCACAAATAACCCCATAGTCAACTCATCAAATGCACAGAAAGTCTTTTATTAAAAGTTCTCAAATCCGGCACATTTTTAAGATGATCGGGCAGATTATTAAAATAGCGAATGCGCGTTTAAAGCAAAGTTTTTTGTAAAAAAGTTGTTTTTACCCTAGATACGTTATAATGTTGATTTGACCTAACATTGTAATTATAAAAATTTGATATTTTTACTAAATAGGACTTTAAATAGTCGGGTTATTATTAAGTTCCTATTCCTGAAGTTTTTAAAACCTGGAATAATATAAGTGATGACTAGATGACTATTGACTAGCCAAGGAACACAATTCCTTGTGAAATTTTATTAAACTATACAATAAATTCAATAGGCACAAATTTTAGTACTTATTGCATCAATTCCCTTAAATGCAAAAATCCAAATCACATACATACCTATTGTTTGGTAAACATAGATTTTGTATTTAAAGAAAGATACTTATTTATAACAAAAAAATGTTAGTTTGTTTCTGAAGCTCACCAATTTGGCGTATTGGGTTCACCAATAATAGTTATTTACGATATATGTGTTGTAAAGATTTATATTAGAACACGAGATGTTAAAGTTGTCAAACGAGGCGTCAGCCGAGTTTAATAAAACATCGAGTGTAGTAATATGAATTTACAACAAGAATATTATACAAAATTTTATCTACTTTCATCTATGAATAAAAATATTTGGCAAAAGGCATTTTTAAAAATAAAAAGGCACCTATAAAAATGCACCTGCTGTTAAGTTTACTAATCAAGTTTTTTATACCTTTTGCATGGTTACTGTTTTGCATGGTTACTGTCGAAACTTTGTCAAAAAAATTCAAAAATATTAATAGCGTTTTTCAAAATTAGAGATTCTGATGAAAGTTTACCCTCTGATATAGAAGCAGCGGCAAACGAAGCGATCTCAAGTTTAGTTCCGACAAAATCCAAGGCGCGGTATGAGTTGGAGTACCAGAAGTTTGAAGATTGGTGCAAAGCTAACAAAATAAAGGAGGTGTCTGAGAAAATCCTTTTGGGTTATTTTTCCGGAAAGCAACGCTCCCAGAAACCATCTACACTATGGACTCACTACTCAATGTTGAGAACTGTGATTTCAGTCAAGAAAAATCAAGATATAAGCAGATTTTTTCAACTAATCGCATTTTTGAAAAGAAATTCAGAGGGTTACAAGGCCAAAAAGTCCAAAGTTTTCACAAAGAAGGACGTATGTAAGTTTCTTAGTACTGCAGATGAGGAAACATATTTACTTATGAAGGTTGTTATGATAATCGGCATTTTTGGGGCTTATCGGCGCGAAGAACTAGCTAAGTTAGTGTTAGATCATATTGAACACAATGATTTGTAAGTATATAAAAATTGTGATTCCATTCTCGAAAACCAAAATTATGCGAGAATTTGTTATAACAGAAGGAAATGTGACATGTGTCAACTGTTTAAGTATTTTCCATTACAGCACTAGTGCTGTAATAGATGCCCTTACAAAACGAATTACGGAACTGTAAAATTCATATTACTAAATGAAAGTAGATAAATAAATAATTAGTCTGCAAAAAATCTTTGTTATTACCTTGCGAAAAAACCACTACATCGCTGTTATTCATGACTGTACACTTTTTATATTTCTTGTCTCTTCGTAACCAGTATCTCTATATTGTCGTATCTTAACACCTAAATGAAAAAATCATAGCTAGGGTTTTGTTTAAATTTAAGTTAAATTTAGGTCAGG
This sequence comes from Polydrusus pterygomalis, assembly GCA_963969555.1. NCBI lineage: Eukaryota > Metazoa > Arthropoda > Insecta > Coleoptera > Curculionidae > Polydrusus > Polydrusus pterygomalis. Next base: position 56,193,264 of record OZ018379.1, read on the forward strand.
GAACGAATCATTTAGATAATGGTCATTTTTATCTCTACTCTTATTTATTGTTTACAATTTTACACAATAAATGTTTTGTCTTTTAATTAGAGTCGCGGTCAAATATTGTGCCTTGATTATTGTACAGAACGTGAAAAAAGGCGGATGGATTAGATAGCGGATAATTCACTTAATATTTGAGCTTTAATTTGTGAATGTAACAACCCAGTAAGCTAGACCGCAACAGTAGCGCACCGATAGGGGATTTTGGACGTATAAAGCCCTTTCAGGACCTGGTAAAAAAAAATGGATATTATGTCATATTGGTATAGGCAAGAGCACCTCAAACCCCTCTTCATTTAAAGTAAGCATTTTGATACAGCCCAAATTTTCAGGAAAGAAATCAAAATTTTACCCATTTAAACTTGACACGTAGGTACTATTATACAGACTGTCTGCGGATAGGGTTTACAATTCCACAAATGGATGAAAAATTTCATTTTTCGGGAAAAGTCATTCTTGATAAAAAGTTTTGCTTTTAAAAAAAATGCGATTCACGAACCGAAAAATTTTGATTTTTTATACAGGGTTCGCACAAACTTCAGAAACATAATTTTTCTTCAAGAGTAAACTACCTTTATTTTTCATTAAAGCGGTCGAAATACGTACTTTACTATCAATGACAGAGGGGTATCAAAAAGTTTCAAAAACTGATTTTTGGTGTTACCAGAAATATGTTTAGTGTATGTATCAGTTTTTGAAACTTTTTAATACCCCTCTGTCATTGATAATGTATGTATTTCGACCGCTAGTGCTGCTATCCAAAAAAAAAATTCTTTTAGGTACAGGGTCTTCCAACGAGGACTGAACAGGGGCTCATTTTTGAGCTTCCTTGTATTTAAAGAAAAATCCAAAATAGCCAATCGATGTACTTTTTCCTGCAGAATTCAAAAATGAAACCAAAAATTTATTTAAACCAGAAACAAAAGAGTTACGATATGGATAAGGTGTTTTTTAAATGGAAACCATTTTTTATACGATTTTTGGAACGAGTGATTTTTTTTTGTCCGTTCTGATTAAAATATTTAATATTGTGCCAGCTATTTTTATTAAATTTTAATGTTTTATCCAGTATAATTTAACTTTAACCTGTTTGAAACATACACTAGGTTATAAAGGTATAATCACCTTTGAATCCTTCAAAGTCATTTCGGCAATATTATAGTAAATTTGTCAAATTTTTTGACTTTGAAGGATTCAAAGGTGATTATACCTTTATTACCTAGTGTATGTTTCAAACAGGTTAAAGTTAAATTATACTGGATAAAACATTAAAATTTAATAAAAATAGCTGTCACAATATTAAATATTTTAATCAGAACGGACAAAAAGAAATCACTCGTTCCAAAAATCGTATAAAAAAAGCTATGTTCCATTTAAAAAACACCTTATCCATATCGTAACTCTTTTGTTTCTGGTTGAAATAAATTTTTGGTTTCATTTTTGAATTCTGCAGGAAAAAGTACATCGATTGGCTATTTTGGATTTTTCTTTAAATACAAGGAAGCTCAAAAATGAACCCTTGTTCAGTCCTCGTTGGAAGACCCTGTACCTCTTAAAATTAAGAAAACTAAAAAAATATAAGATTTATTTTAAATGTCGGATTTAAATTACAAACGTTATTCTAAATGAGTTTTCTAATTGGCATTTTGGTCAAAAATAAAAAATAAAGGTAGTTTACTCTTGGTGAAAAATTATGTTTTTGAAGTTTTTGCGAACCCTGTATAAAAATCAAAATTTTCTCTTCGTGAATTGCATTTTTTTTTACAAGCAAAACTTTTTATGAGGGATGACTTTTTCCCGAAAAATGAAATTTTTTATCCATTTTTGCTATTGTAAACCCTATCCGCGGACAGTCTGTATATTTTAATCAAAGAATTCTAGCATTTTTTTTTCACAACCCCTTAAAATTTTGCTGCAATTTGTCTCATTATTGCAACCATCGTCAACTATTAGTGAGATAATATAATATATAATAGGGTGCAAATAATTTAAATTTATAGAACATTAATTTAAAAAAGTGCTGCGTTGATTATAGCTTTGTAGAAGACACAATGGTATGGTATTTGTACCTTCTTACTTACAAATACCGAATTAAAACGTCAATGTGTTCTTATGCAGCTCATTTTTATATTATATTTTCCAATTGTCCGGTTTATAAAAAGATAATGGCTTGCACTTTCACAGATATTCTTCTTATTTATTCTTTTTTGCTTTATTTAAAAATAGTATATTGTTTTATTAGGAGTAAAAGCGATACTTTTCTGACGAGTCTGTAGGTTTGCCGGACGAACAAAGTGAGTCCGGCAATTACGGACGAGTCATAAGAAGTTGCTTTTACTCCGAATAAAACATACTTTTTTTTCTTCAGACGTTGTTTAAATATGAAAACACAAAGATACAAAATGTTTTAATTGTTTTATTTAAAAATTTTAAGTTTTGAGAAGGGGCTAGCGTTACTATGGATTTATTATTATATTGTTTGATAGCGACGTGCCATTCGATTTGACAAGTGTCAGCATTCATTATTGCGTAACTTTATTTACTTTTACTTCCGCTGCTATTGGCAACGGAAGAAAAAGTAAATACTTTTTCTTCCGTTGCCAAAAGCAACCGCCTTCTGACGAAAAAGTAGAACTTTAACGTCAAAAAATTAGTAGAAAAACGTCAAGTTTATTGACGTTTGAAGAAAAAGATATATTCTTGCATAAAAAAGAAATTCAAAACGACTTCGTTCTTTATTAAATTGATTAAACAAAAGAATCCCTATTTAGCGACTTCAAATTTGTCAAATTCCGATAAGAAAAACTAAAGTTGTCAATATTTTTGCATAGCCATATTTGTCTCCTCCTATCCCCCCTTAAACCAATAACTTTAAAAAAAATAGGAAAAAAAGAAAAAACTAAAAGTCTTCCTCCACAAAATTTAATAGAATAATATTCTATATTATAGAAATTCTTTAGGGGTCTCTACATGTTTTGAACGTAGAAACGTTTATCATCAGGAGACAGAAAATTTATATAGGGGAAGGTTGCCTATATTGAACCGCTACCTAAATTGGACCACAGTACATTTCTCCGAAACTAAACAAGTGTCATATCATCTGGCAACACTGTAACATACTTCCGCCCAGAACCTTTGATCGGCAACAAACTGAACTAGTTGGCAGTTAGTGCTTGGCGTGTACAGAGCCAAACGTAATTTACACAATTTTAATGTAATATTTTTAAGATTTTCCTAAGAATTTACCTTAGAACCATAAAACTCTAAGCAAAATCTTTTTTATGGAAGTTATCAAGTAAGTTTTTCTCTTTCTATTTCTCCTATTACCATGCCATATTTGTTTTTTCTTGTTTGTTTCCTGGGTGGTTTTGTAAAACACGTGGTAGTGGCTTAAATTGGACCATTGGGTGATTGCCAAAATTGAACCGGTCCAATTTAGGCAATTTTTCCAAATTGTGCAAAAATAATTTTTCTCTTTAAGTAAGTTAATGTCATGAGCTAACACCATTTCATTATTGCTAAAATCTTTTTTCTTTGAGTAAAAAAATTAAACTATGACTGGTCCAATATAGGAAACTAATAGGTCCTATGCAGATTTCCTACCGAAATTTTGATTGTAAATTTGATGTTTTTTTGAAATAGAAGTATAAAACCTTCTATACCAAAAATTTTATTTTTTATTTATTTATTTAACACCTAAGCTTCCGATTTAAATCATGTGGTCCAATTTTGGAACCCCCAGGTGCAATTTAGGCAACCGGTTTCCTATATTGAACCACTTGCAGATTTTTTTTTATAGCCTAGTATATCATTGATACTTTGAAATAAAATTCTGCAAAAAATCCTGCTGTTGAACAACATACTAAAGTATACTATGGTATAGCTTCAAGATCGATTTTGCGTTATTATCAGGATCTATGATAAGAAATCTGGAAATTGGTCCAATATGGGCAACCTTCCCCTAATGCTGATGGTTTTAGCCGAAGAGGAAATGGTAAAAAACCTTAATGGAGCTTATATGGCATTAAAAATTTGAAATGCAGAAGTGATGATTTTTTATAAATCTTTTTTTAAAAAAATTTTTGGTTAAAAAGAAAGTAGGTACTTACGTGAAAATTTTTTTTAAGAGTGATTTATGGGGTTCTGGGGGTTAGAGCCCAGTAACCACTCGAGAGGTTAATTTAAAATTTTTGAAAAAATGGTAATGCGATCACACATTTTAGAAAATTGAATTAAAAGTTTTTTAAGTTCACGTCCACGTGCAGTGGAGAGTGAATCAAAGATGAATAAATTGACAGCTTTAAAGACAGATAGTATGGCGGTAAATTTAAATTAAGCAAAAATTAAAAAGAAGGTTGTTTAGAGAGGGAAAGCTCAATTAAGGTTGGGCAGATATAATACTACAATCCAATAGCCTAGATTAAACAATAAACCTTGGAAACTAAGATGCGATAAGCAAAAAGTTATGTTTATATGTGGGAGAAAAATTATTTCAGTGGTTGAAGAATAGGTGTCCTAAAATTATTTTTTGGTGTGGTGACAAAAAATAAAAAAAAAAAGATTTATAAAAAATTATTTTTTTCTTTTGATTCTCACTTCGAATTTTATTTTTACAGATCATGACTTCTATAAATGACTATTCTCATCTTTTCACTGTCTTACAGACATACCAATAATTCTACAAATATTTTTATATAAATAATTTAAAAAATCCTCGACACCTTCTCTTTAGAAGGCCTTTTTCTTCTTCCTCATTTCATTTGGTTGTTTAGACTTCTTATATCACATGCTCTGCATGTTTTAACTCTCCTCAACTTTTTTTTATATACATATGTCACTTTTACATTTCAAATTTTTATTGCCATATAAGTTCCATTAAGGGTTTTTACCATTTTCTTTTCGGCTAATACCATCAGCATTATATAACTTTTCTGTCTCCTGATGATGAACGTTTCTACGTTCGAAACATGTAGAGACCCCTAAAGAATTTCTATATTTTATTAAATTTTGTGGAGAAAGACTTTTAGTTTTTTTTTTTCCTATACTTTCAACTCCACTTTAAGCATGGACTACTTCAAATAAAAAAAAAGTTATCCAGAATTTTCATTAGATTGAAAAATGCCACCTTTAATATATGTTTACTATGAGGATTTTTGAGAAAAAAAAAAGAAAATGCAATTTCTCTTAGTCACAGTAAATGTGTAAATGGTACCTTTTTTATGTCAAGTTTTTCGAATTTGTCATAAAGAAGTATAAGCGTAAGCGTAAAAAGTTATGTCTATTTTTACTCCACGATCCCCCATTTCTTGCCACATTTCCTAAATATCACCATTTTTAAGACCACAGTTCTATTCAGCGTAAAAAGTTTACCAAAATATCGGAACTACAAAGGTTTCGAAAGAATATAGAAAAGAACCATCTACAGAATACCCCTTTGAGGGCATATAACTTCATAGTAAAAGTGGACGTATAACTTATTTTTATATGAAGTTCTTAGTTTATTTTTAGCCAATCTACTCAATCCCAAATTATCGACCATACCTTTTAGAACACCCCGTATAATATACTACTTGGTTATGTCTATCATTTACGTCTATTCTAACTTTTCTTGGATTTGGTCAAGTCAAGGACTACTTCTTGTAGTTAAAGCACTAACTATGGACCCTTACGAGAACGTAGTGTACCCCAACCCAAATAAATTTTCTTTCTTTATTTAACCGACTATTTTTCGTCTGTGATTTAAAGGCCCTTGCCATTACTTAAAGTCCCTTTTAAAAATTACCCGGATATTTTTTGGCCTTTTGGACCGGCTTTGGTGAAAAGGGATATAAAGCATCAACTTTATCATTCAGGTAAAGGATCTAGGATGGGCGTAAATCCAAAGGGCTTTTATTTGCTTATATAAATATTAACTACTATATAGGATATCTATGTTATATGACGTAATGTAATGTAAAACGGATAGTACACCTAACCAATGATCTGATATACAGATACAGTGTGACCAGTAAAGTCCGCATCATAATATGATATTAATCATAATCCCATATTATGGGATTTTTTTTTATTAATAACTTTATTCGAAATTTTACTTTGGTATCAAGTTCTGCTTTGATCGAGATCAAAATTAAGCAAAAAAATAACAGTCACGTGATTCGCATTATCTGTCAAATTTTAATTTTTTCCAAAAAATAATTCAAAAGTAGGGTTATTTCTGAAAGTATCGAAAAAGTTATTAGAAATGCAGTTTCTGGCCCACATGCAAAATTTTAGCTGCATAAGATAATTTTGATGTTTTACCCATATTTTGTAAATTGCACCAGTTTTGCAAAATAAGACTCAACGCAACCTACATAAAACTTCTTAGTTTTGACAATGCTTTATTTCAGATACATTTTCTTTAAAGTTTATTAAATGTGTGTTTTTCTACAAAATCAAAATTGGGCTATTAAAATTTGGTCGCATGATATGCAAAGTTTATTTGTTTTTGACCCTGTATAAGGTAACTTCATAACATAAGTATTTTTGAAAACGTAGTTTCAATTGTGTATGAAAGTAATACACCTTAATATTAAGACAAAAAAAACTTAGTGTCGTCAGTAAAGTGTTCATTACGTGGAAAATAAATTTTAGTGGTGGTAAGAAATCAAAATTAACTTATGCAGCTGAAATTTTGCATGTTGGCTAGAAACTGCATTTTGAAAAACTATTTCTAATAACTTTTTTCGATATTTTCAGAAATAACAGCACTTTTGAATTATTTTTTGAAAAAAATTAAAATTTGACAGATAATGCGAATCACGTGACTACAATGTTTTGCTTAATTTTCATCTCGATCGAAGCAGAACATGATGCCAAAGTCAAATTTCGAATAAAGATATTAATAAAAAAAATCCCATATAATGCAGACTTTACTGGTCACACTGTAGATAAAACGATAACAAAGGAACCTATTGACAAAATCGTTATAGGTACATTCTGTAATAATTCAACATACAAATTTCGCCTCCACTTTATTTGAGAAAAACTTACGATGTTAAAAGTATTAAAGTTATGTGGGAAATTTAAATCTTGGTCTAAAATCTTATTAAAAGTCTGCAGTATGGCAACCCAGCAGTAAGAGATGCGCTCCAAAGATGTGACCGCCACGATATTGGCCTGAGGCGATGATGACGTTGTTTCATTCATTATTTCCTCCTTTTCTTCTCTTTAATTGCGCCATTGCCAGATTTACATATTTGTCGAAAATACCTTGGAAATCCCGAAAATTAATTTGGAAATTCCAATAACTCTAGCGGCTTTATTTAAAGAGTAATTATTATTTTCCTCGTAATTAAATGAAGTTTATTTATGAATTATAACACTAATTTATAGCCAATTTGCGACTGTAATATTGTCGGGCTACAGTTTGTAGTCGACTGGGTTGTGTAGCTTAGATAGTTTTAAATAGAGATTTATAAAAATTATTATTTTATTATCTTAACGGATTAGGTTGCTCTCAAGTTCTTCACTGAAACACCAAGGAATTTTTAACAAGTTTATTAAATGGCAAGAAAAGCAAAAGCAATTATAATAATCGTAATAATAAAAATACAATCTTAAAAAACTAGGAAAATAACCAATTAAATTTAAATTGGTGTTTACAAAAATTGTAATTTAGAACGTTACTTTAAAATCGAGTCGCCCTCTTAAGACTCACTTCAGGAACGATAGTTTACTCCAAGTAAGTCAGAAGAAACAACTATAACTTTATAATAACTCAAATCAAAAGGAAATTAAACAATTTAAATAGTTACAGGTTTATAAATCAATAGATAAAGAACACTTACGCAATGGGAGCAAAGTAGGTCGTCTCTGGAGCAGTGGGTTCCATAACATTAATTTAACTTGAGACAACTATTTTTTCAAACTGGCAAACGGGCAGAGTTTCCCCTTACACTTGAACTTGAACTTTTTCACGTCGTATGTGTTCTTTCGAGTTTTTATAGTGTTTTGTAACCCCCTACTAATTGGAAGAAGGGATTCATTTTTTGCTGAGTCATGAATTATCTTCCCAAATTCTAAAAGAGGGGATTGGAATCCTTTATTCCAACCAATTACAAATAACTATTTTTTATAAACATTATTTTTTCCCGCAAACACCGCACCGCGGGGGCGGCCAGCCGGGAGGCTCACACTGACAGCCCCTTCAAAACTTGCTGCCAGCTTTGCCTTTCATATTTGATTTTATTTTTTAACGATATACCAAAAAAACTTGTCTATTGACTTTCCTAGTCAAATTTTATGCCTCATAAAGGGACTTGAAGATAGTATATTTCAAAAATAAAAACAGTGTATGAACTTGCGGATCATTTATTAATAAAAAAATCAGTGTGTTTCTTCAAATTTTCCAGATGTATTTAGTGCAGTGATGTTATTTCTAACTTTACCAGTTAGTGTGGCATCAGCGGAACGATCTTTTTCCAAACTTAAAATAGTAAAAACATATTTTTACGTAACACCATGGGACAATAACGCCTTTCGGATTTATCCTTAATCAGTATTGAACACGAGTTTGTTAAACCATAAATATCGACGAGATTATTAACGATTTTGCAAAACTCTCGACGATCTGGTCGTTTTGTATAATATCTTGTATATTACTTAGTGATATAATATTTGTGCACACTTGTTGAGTGTTCATGTGTTTTGACCACCTATGTTATGTCTACCAGCCTACCTAGGATTATAAAATAAATTCGAATTGTTTGCTGTTTTAATAGTAGGTACTTAACACATAATGTGGGTTTAACCCTAATCAAATTATTACAGGATTAACGAATTCAAAAATTCATAAACCTGAACCTAATAGTAATGAAAATAAGAATTATCATTTTTCATTTGTTATAAAGATATAGAGAGGGGGCCCCTGAAAATGTCCCACTCAGTTTTTTTACACCTATGACGATAAAATGTGTGTTTATGTTAATCCAAATACCTAGTGTTGTGGAAAAATTAGAAATTGCACATAACCCGGACGAATGGCGCTTATTTATAGATTCGTCTAAAATAAGTTTAAAAGCAGTTCTGACAAATTGGTTTAGGCTTTCGCGGCCAGTCGGTGAGCTAGTGTAGTCATCATTTGGGTCTAAAGGCCGTCGTCGGTTGAAATTGATTCCTAACGTTTCGCTAGCACGAGTGGCGAGCTTCTTCAGAGGTCCTTCCATCTCCGGTGCTGGAAGTAGACTGACGAATTCTCGGGCGCAGTGTACGCCATACAGTGTACAGGAAACCAACACACACGGACAGATACCTACACGCTCTTTCCAACCATCACCCAGGTCAAAAGTATGGAGTCATCAAAACCCTGACAGAACGAGCTCGAAGGATTTGCGAACCTGAGAACCTCCAGGCGGAACTTGAACACCCAAAATCTGCGTTCGAGGCGAATGGCTACAACAAGAGAGAGATCGAGAGATCAATGGGCTTGAGATCATCTAGGCCACGGGAAACCGAACGGACATCCACCACCTCTCGGGCATATCTACCATATGTTCCTAGAGTCACGGACAGGATTGGCAAAGTTTTGAGAAGACACGACATCGGGACAATCTTTAGGCCAACAAAGAAGATCCAGCAGACCATTAGATCAGCAAAGGACAAGAGGGACCCACTTTCAGCTGCAGGCGTCTACCGCATACCCTGTTCCTGCGGAAAGGTCTACATTGGAACCTCTAAAAGATCAATAGGAACGAGACTCAAGGAGCATAAAGCAAGCTGCCGATTAGGACGAACTGTGAAGTCTGCAGTAGCCGAACACGCACTGAGTAACGGGGACCACAGGAGCAGTTAAGGAGGGTTGTATAATGTATATTCAAATAGTCATTGTCAGTTTGTCATTGTCTACATTTATTTTATTGGATTTTTAATTTACGTACGGGTGCCAGTCGGGTTTGATAATTTGTTGGTTTGTTATTATTTAACGAGTATTGTGTTAAATAGTTTATTGTGCCTTGTGTCACAAAATGTCGGTTGTAAAAAATATGAGCCAGGAACGATTATCTGCATTAGCTATGTTATCAGTCGAAAAATATTTTGTAAGTATTCCAAATTTTAATGAACGGGTCACTTTGCAGGAACTAAAGAGAAAATAATCCACCTTAAGGCCAGAGAACAGGCCCCGCCCCTATTGAAAATGGGTATAAAATAGCATGCAAAACAGGGGTACTTGCTGGTCAACATTTCTCTTAAACTATGGGTTTTACATACCTAAAATTTTGGTGAGGTATCACAGAAGGTTGGTGGATTATCATGAAGTAAATCGCTTTTCTAAAAAAGGTATAAATAATAAAGAAATTACACTTGAAAAATCATGTTTTTGCTTTTTATGACCTCGACAAGAAAATCACTTATATACAGAAGTCCACATAAAAAACACAAATTCAATATATTTCTTAATATTCACTACAACTTTCTGTTCCCCTAAAAACCTATTTTTTTGTTAAATGTTCGCACAATTTCGATAAATATAAAAAAAACTTGCTCAGAACCTGGTTTACTTTTAGGCAGTCAGCTGTTAGTAACTTTTAGGGATATTTGGTTTTCACCAATATAAAATCTACAGAAACCTACCATTTAATCGGTTTAAGGGGTTTCCGCTAGGTGTCGGCACCGCGAATGTCCCATTCGATTATTTCATTCATAAAAATCCGTTATGTCGGCTTTACACCATAACGCAATTTTCTATATTATTGACCCAAATCGATGTAACTGGAACATAGAATTGAACTTACGATAATTTAAAAGTTATGGCGTTATTGTCGCTTTTAATTGGTAAAACGATGGTAGAACATGCATTTACAACATACTATGTATTATTTACCACTAAGCTTGTTATCTCGGTTTTAGTTATGTAAAAATAAGCTAATTTTTTTTTTTTAAATAAAAAAATTAAAACTATAGAGTAAAAATGTACTTTAATATTTTATTTTACGATAATAATTACACTAGATATATTTTTTGTTATGTTATCTTCATACTTCTTTAATTATTATTCTCTCATCCATTTTGTTTTGCCTTTGTCAGTCGTATGAGTTTTTAAACCATCAGCATGTAGATATGTGTTTCTGTAACTGGCATGTTTTAAATATAGGTAAAAAATAGGTATAGCCAATCACACATTGCTGCCCTTTAATATTTTAATAGTTTGTTGAGAATAAGTAAAACAAAATGTATAAAACATTGATTCATGTGTCAACCAAGTCATTAATACTTGACAAAATATGTATAAATTTACAAGAAATACCTATGCTGTACAGGACGTGGGACAGAATTATAAAGTACTTTAAGACTTTTTTTTTCACTGGATACCTCCTCGAGAGCAAAGTAAATCATCACCATTTTCAGATAATTGGTGTAAATTTTACAGGCACAAGCACTGTCACTAACAATTTTTCTGTATTTCTATTCTTTGAAAAATTCCTCAAATAGGTAATACCTATTTAAGCCCAAAAAACTATTCAAAATCCCGTTAGTTGATTTTATATGTGAAGAGTGGTCAAGCTAAGTGATCTATGTGCCAAATTTCAAAAAATTTTTTTTTCTATTTATATGATCTATGTACCTATGCCAATGTCCTACTAGAAGATCTAAGCGCCAATTTCATCCTATTCGTTATAAAAAGCATTCATAGATGGCGAGAATCTGAATCCCAGATACTGTATCTCGCATACAGAATCCCAGTATAAAAGGAGCCTTAGACCTTTTCTATATTTTTTTGTTCAATTTATGTACAAACGTTGTTTCGATTAACTGATATTAAAATTTTCTCCTACGAATGTTTTTGTGTATGTTTATTAACACAATATCAATAAAAAATATACTATTGTATTATTCTTAGCTTTAAAACAGTTTTTACATTTTCTGGTAGTTTTCGATTATGGCACCTAGATCACTTAGCTTGACCACTCTTCATGTAGTAAAAATCAAATAGCAGGACTCTGAATAACCTTTTCGACTAAATATCACGTTAAAATACTCTATATTATTGTTTGTCTAGCCTCGAAGAAAATGAAAAATAAAACTCGGACATGCAAATGACATTTTCATTAAAATATTAAAAGGAAATCACAATTACCATTTGAGTCTGTCTTAGAATTCCTCGTAATCTGCTGATCGAGTGCCTCGTTTACTGGTTTTTCATTCATTCTCTACTTGAAGCTTTCTCAGCAATGTGTGTATTTTCAATAAAAATATCTACTTCCATTGTCAGCCTGGAAAAGTGGAAAGGCCTGGGTAAAATAGCTAACCTAAAGGTGACAACAAAATCTTGTCTTCAAAATTCATTCTTTCACATCACATAACGAACAGCTGATCTAAAACCAAAATACCACAATGCAAAAAACACTTCAGATTGAGTTAAAATAAAATGATTTCCACTTGAGTTTAGCAGAGAATCGACAAGGTTTAAAAAGATCAAAAAAATAGATCGTATAATATACATAGTAAGCAAGAATCAGCAAGATTTAAATTAGTATCGTAGGGTTTAGTAATTAAAATATGCGTAGGTATTTATACATTTACCAAAACTTAGGAAAAAATAATCAAACAAGTGTTGGCACATTTTGGTTAATAATGAGTTATAAGTATGGGATGACTTGTATAATCATAAAAATAATTAATCAAATTTAACAAACTTACCTTTAGCAGAACAAAATGTAAAAAGGCTCGTGTTCATAAACAATATTAGTAGAAAAGATAAACAAACTCTTTGATAAACTCTGTCAGCCATTATCACTTAGGGCGAGGTTGGGCTGGGCGATTCCATTTTTGTGGCATTGTGGCCGAGTCCAATCCAAGAAGACCCTGAACAATGCAAAATAATGCTCGGGCCCTTCGTAGCCTATATTTGTCTCCATCTGCATTAAATTACCTTCGCTACATATAAAGAGAGACATATATAGCTCGAACGAAGATAGGTCTCCTTGCTTAGTAAAGACGTTCAGTTTTTACAAATAACGACGTAGGAGTTATATTAAGTCATACATGATGGGGACGGTAAACGTAGGGCGTCTACTAGCGGCAAAAGTCTGGCTCTGACGTCACTACATGTGCTTCCATTCCGCCAATCTTATTTTCACCGGGCTGCTTGTCACTGTTTACAAAAAAATCACATCCAATAAAACTTTTTACCAAAAAGAATTCTTGAAGAAGTAAAATTTAAATTTTACCCTACAAAGTGCAATGTTGCCAGAATGTTCTGCAGTGGCAGTTTATACTTTCACGGTTTATTTCTGCGATTATTTTTTAAAATTTGGTTAATAAGTACCTAATTTCGCAAGTATGGATGCAAAAATCCTTATTTTAAACAATATTCAGGACTTATTATTTTATCATTTAGTCAGTTACCTACATAAAATTGTATATTTACAAAAAATACAAGTACGCTTTAGGTAAGTGAATGGGGAATCAAATCAAAAAAATAGTATTTAATTAATTACACAATAAATAATTGCAGGCAATTTCAGAGATTTTAAAACAGTGGTATTATTGTTTGTTTGAAGGTTGTAGACAATGATGTATCTTGAGTAATAGATGTGTTTTGGACTTCCATTGCCTTTAGTTTTTCATATCACAACGTTTCAACTGGAGATACTTACCAGTTGAAAGTTGAAACGTTTGTGATATGAAACTAAAGGCAATGGAAGTCCAAAACACATCTATATCACTCAAGTGGTATTATTATTATTATTACGCAAATATGAGAATTTTTTATGTAAAACGGCAACATTGCACTGCTTTTGGAGACAGAAAAATAGCAAAATACCTATAAAATAAAAGTCCATCAAAAATTATTTTAAAATTGGCATTCTATTTAGGAGTACAATTCTCCGAAATCTTGAACTGTCTGCGATTCCAATAGACCAGTAAATTACAGTATATTAAAAAGTGACCATCGGCAAGTAAAGAATAATTTGTCAACTAGCTGTTGCATTATGTTCATAAAAAGCGCTATGTTGCCATTATAAATTACGTTCGCGGCTCGGTACAGCGCCATGTATTACAAACCGCTGATTAAATTCATAATAAGCGCAAGGTTTGGCAACATTCTAGCTTTGTAAGGAAAATCAAACAGCACTGCTATTATTGGAGAAGTAGCCTTAAATGAGATCATAGAATTTTACTATCTTTCACAACTCCATTCAATATTTTAGGCAAGTAAAAATATATTGCAAATCGGAACGGTGGCGCCGTCTTATTAAGTTTTATGAAAGTATTTTGTGATGACGTCTGTGATCACATGATGTGTGGTAAAAAGCACGTGGATAATGTTCCCTTAAGTTATTATTTTTATTTGCTAGGTATATTATGTTGACACTTTCCATATAATGAACTGTTAATTTAGTTTGGAATAAAGGCATTTTGAAAGTTAAGTTCAAATCTCTGTTTAAAATGTACGTATAGGTCGGTCCATATTTTATTTTTTGATTTTTTATCAGGTAAAATTATAGTGTTAACTTTTTTCACGCGAAGACAGAAATTAGTGTAAATAAATCACAACTACAATTTTAATAGGCAAAAAAATACATTTATGGGCGTGGCACTCAGATAAAATTTTCGCCTTCGCCGATTAGCCTGCGGCGCTGTTAATACATCCTTACAATGCTAAATGACCCCCCGCTTCAAATACCCACGAGCCGCCACTGGTTATGATGACCGCCCGGTGCCTTCGTGACAATATGTAGTATGAAAGGAAGATAGTGGCACATGAAGACAAATTAGTAGGCTCGGTCTGGGACTATGTTCGTATTCACAATTGTAATGCCACGGTCATGGAGCGTAGTCTGATTCGTATTAAAATACCCCATTAATTGTTGACCTTTTTGAAAACATTGATGTTTTTCAACACTAGCTCATAGTTTTTTGTAATACCCGATATCGACGATCATCGATGTGTTTTATTTGATGTATTTCCAACATTTGTGTCTACTTTCGATTCCAACATGTTCCATGTTGCCATCGATATGTTCGTCGTGTCCATTTCTATGTGAGACTAATGCCAAACCTCAAGCGTTAAATAGTATTGTCATGCAGAGTGAACCCAAAGAGTTCTCTCTTCTTCCCATTACCGATTTTCATTTACGTTTTAAACACTAACCGATCGGCTTTTCAGGCATTTTATAAATAAAACATTGGGTCTATGGTCTATCGTTCATAAGCTCTTTGAATACATTAGGGTAACTCCATCGAATTGAGAATACAAAGGAAGTAGGATTTTGCATAAACCGCCTTATAACGCAACCGACGGAAGTCGGCCATTTTGAACCCCCATCTAATGTCTAAATATGACTCCATGTTTGTTTTGGTAGTTGACCCTGGTTGACACTAGTTGACAGGTCGAGCTGTGTTTTCTGCTTTCTTTGCTGTTTTTGAGTTAATTTCCATTTTAATTAGTTAAGAACCATATTTAACGAATTCTAGTAAACTTATAATTACTTTAGTGTGACAATGGAGTATACTTTTAGCGCTGGACAGCGATTAAAACAGTTTAATTGGTTGGTATTATGGGTTAATTAATAAGCTATAAATATGGTTAATTGTGCTGCTTGTGGGTGCTCCCAAACGCTAGGAAGTAAAAAACTGGGCATTACATTTTATCGGTAAGTTTATGTTTACATATATAAACTTTTTTAATCTGTAGAGAAAAAAAAATATAAATATTTTAATTTAATATCAAAATACACATAACCTCCGAACCTCGCATGTCATTCGTCATTCATGGGCGTTCGTCTTATAAAACCAGAAAAATATTATTTATTTATTAATCGACTGGGTTTGTTCATTTCTACAGAAAAGCAAATTAAAAATACTTATTGGTTTTTAGTTTTCCACATAATTACCTAAGAAAAAAGGCATGGTTGAGAAAATTGTAAACCGAAGTGATTGGGATCCTACACGAAATAGAGTTCTTTGCTCGGAGCATTTTTCTGAAGATTGCTTTGACAGAACTTCAAGATTGAAAGTTAGATTGGTCCCAACTGCAGTAGTTCCTACTTTTGAAGTAGCCAGGTTAAAAAATGTAAGTTTTGAAACTATTGTATCGGGTCATTACATAATATATTGGAAAATATGTAGGTAGGTAGGTACTTAAGAATATGAATACAAATAATTCTGCATTATTTATGCTTCTGAGGAAGCTGCTTTGTCACTTTTTCATAAATTATGTATCGATAAAAGTTTTTAGATGTTTTATTGGTTTAATCTACTTTTAAAATTTTTAACCCATGGATAAAGAATGTAATAAAATATGGGAGTGTAGGTACGATAAACAAAGAAATTCCTATTTCAAGATTGAAAACAATGATGTTTCTAGAATGATAGAAACATTTTTCCAATATTCACCTGAGGACGACTGGAGATATCATTGTTTAAATAAATAAATTCAAAGCTAGTCCCAAACCTTCTATCATTCAAAGAAATTCATATCAAAATATAAAAAAAATTTACAAAGAGAGATAGTATCACGTTATAGGTACTTTTGTGTCATTTGGTAAAGGTGCCAAACAGATAATTAAAAAACATATTTTTTTGGCAGGTACGTTCCTATGCAATATCTTATAAGACACCATGTCAAAACCTGCCTGAAGATAATTATCCTACTGTGAATCTAACTGGAACACCTTCTGGTTACAACATATATTGGACATAACTCTTCCAGGACATGGCTCTTCTAGGACATGGCTCTTCCAGAACATTTTACTATCCAACAACACACCTAAGATTTTAGTATCTTCATTTAATCTTATATGACAATCATTAATGGTTACTGTTTCCGGATTCTCCAAAGTGTATCGGTTAATCTTAAACAAGGTGATAACGGTCTTTGATTTATTTAATATCAGTTTATCTTTGGAAAACCAATAATTATTTACTTCAATCATAATTGTTAAATATGTTGCTCGAGAAGCTCATGGTCTTTATATGCTAGGATTTATTATAAGAACTTGTAAATACTTTAAAAATGTTAACGCCATAATAACTTTATATTAATCCCTGGTAGTTACAAAACTTTGGTATGCATGCACTATTTGGGATCCTCAGTATGCCAATAAGATTACTCTTTTAAAATATATTCAGCGTAAATTTTTAAAATTTTCGTACTACAAGTCATTTTCAGTTTATCCGCCAAGAGGTACAGATCAAGGGCTTTTGTGTAATTTGTTTAATTTCCCTTCTTTAAGACTATTGCGTATAGAAGCAAGAATTATTTTCTTATATAAAATAATTAGAGACAAAATAGATAATAAAGAGTTCTTAGGACTGCTTCCGTTTAGAATAGGCTTAGTCAATACTAGATCCGCACATGTATTTTATATTCCTACACCGAGGACAAATCTATACAAAAACTCACCACTTATAAGACTGTGCTCTATTTTAATAAATATTGTGGAGACATTGACATAATATATAATTTAAACTATGAAAAATTAAAATTAAGGAATGAACTGCTTAGGCAAATGCTAATTGAATATTTATTATAGCTTAGGATAGCTTTTAGAAATGGGGTTTATGTATCTATAATTAACTTGTTAAGTTGTTGATACTAGAAATAAATAAAATGTTTGTATTATCTGCATAGTTTGTCATTTGACAATTTTATTGTATACTAGAAATCTCATTAATATTATTTAGGTACATATAATAAACAGGACTATATTATATTATATTATATTTTATTATTTTCTTGTGATTTGGTTCATGAAAAAGTAGTAAGGTTTTTTAAAATTTTATTTTTTAACGTAGACGTTTTGGCAATAATTTTGCCTTCATCAGTATTAATTATCTGAAACAATTTGTTTCCTGCAATTTTTTTTGAATGTATAATAGGTGTTTTTTAGTTATTTAACCAGATATTTACATTAAGGACCCTTTCACCTCCGTTACCTTATTTAAATAAATAATTTAAAGAAATAGTTGTATTGTTTTATTACACCAACCTTAACGTATCTTATAGGTATATATGAATAAAAATATTTTTTCTATTTTCTTCGTCAAATAAAATTTCATTAATCATTTTCTTATTACCATTTTAATGATACGCCACAGGTGGACCGGAAACGCGCATGCGTCAAATGTTGCCTCCATCGGCCCCCATGCCGGACAACTGTCAATCTACAATACCCTACTTCCTTTGTATTCTTTATTCGTAGGGTAACTCTAACCCGGAACCGATATTTCACTTTTCGTTGTACTATTATTAAGCCGTTTCGGAATATTTGCCCTACCCTGTATGTTATTGCACCATCTTGTATAATGCAAACTAGGCCAAAAACAAAATTTTATTTGCAAACAAAAAAGCAATTATTACAGAATATCCTTTGAGATATCAAACCAGGAAAGAAAACTTTTGTTTAATAAATATGTTATCAAAAATTAATTTTTATTTTTTCATTCGTAATCAGTGAACACAAAACCTACAACGTACCTATAGTTTAATTTCCATAATTAAAATCGATAGAGGGGAGATGGGAAGTTGATGCGTGCCCATTTCACTACAAGATATATTTTCTGTTAGTTGGAAAAATAATATTTTTAGTCTCTGGGAGCATATATATTTCAGAAAACATTGTTACTATAGTCGGCTTCTACTTAACTAGGCGCGTTATGAACTTATCATAGAGAAACTTATATAGTGTTGTCTTGCTCAAACCAAGGTTAAAACGGCAATATAAAGATATCCGTAATATAAACGCGATAAACCTATTGGTTATTTATGAATCTGAGAGAGAAGCACATCTAATTTTCAGTAATTATCAAAATGTTTCGAAGAACACTACCGTATTATATAATGTCGGGAATAAGGTCCCTAGTTTTGACAAATGTGTCATTATTAAAAATATTGTGACATAAAATGTCAAGTACAAATCGGTTTGCAGGTTTTCTGCATCCCCAGGCAAAAGAAATGGTTTTAAAGATTATTTTAAAAATGAAGAAAAGGCTACTGAAACCGGCGAGTTATTAAATCCCAAGTCTATTAAAGAGAAAGTATCGGAAGCACTAAAACTAAGTTTAAGATCAATACAGAGGATTGTTCATGAAAGTAGTAGAAATATAGGTACCAATGAAGAAAACGCAACGACGATCAAGGAAAACGAAGATTGAAACTTTACAGGAAGGTAAAAAAATGGATGTAAGGAATGTAATATACGACATATGCATCACAAGTCGATAGAACGCTTTCAGCTCTGAAAGATGCTTTGAAGGAACGAGGTGTTTTGGAAATAGGTCTCAGGTCATTGTCAGCGCTCATTAAAAGCTTAGGATTTCGTTATAGAAAGGACTGCAACAGAAGATATTTGTGCGAACTACCAAGAATTGCAATCGAACGAGTAAAGTTTCGGAAAAAATTTGTTGAAAATTATGAATCAAAGTTTAGAAAAGCAGTTTTTTTAGATGAAACTTGGGTATTTTCGAATGGAAGTGGGTCTAAATCATGGCAAGAGGACTCAGTGAAATCAGTAAAACGAAAAAAAGGTTACTTGTCTATAAAAGTCTAAACATAGATATTGTATGTCATTGTATTAGCGCCAATAAGTTATTTGTACCTATTCGCAATAATATATATACAACAGTTTAGTTAAAATAAATGTACACAATAATATTCAAAATTATATACAATGTAAAATTCAGACAAATTCTGATGTTCTAATTTTTATTTATAAAACAATCACCCCTATTTACGGACCAACATTTGATTCCCAAGGGTGGTCGCTAGTCAGAGGTTTTACTGTAGGTATATTGTTTATCTAATTTTCCATCAATTTAGTTATTACATTTTTGAAATATAAAACTATTTTGTCACCCGTGTGCAACAACACGAACGCACCCCTGGGAAATTAATTTTGGAACGAGATCCGTCACTGTTATTATGTCATTTTTATTATATGACTGATAGTTTCAAATTAATTGTTAACCAATTAACATTCAATTTTATGGAAAATCAGCTGTTCATATGCCGCCACATTGGTTTTTATATTTTGAAACATTTTTGAACCTCTGATTCAACTGATTTGATTCAGGAAGTCACGTGCGCCTAGTTAACTGAAAGCTGACTATATAGTAAAAATCTTGAATACTCTCGCAAGATGGGGGCAAAGTCACGTGACACTCTGTCAATGTTGGTCTATTAAATTTTTATAAGTTGGCATGAATTACAGGACCGGACTTGAAAATTATACATGTGATACCTTCTAAAACAATTTATGCAATAGCCTCGTCGGTTCTACCGCTTTAATATTGCCAAATAATAAGTAATAGGTACCTAATAATTTATTTTGAAAGTTTTGTTTTATAATTATTATAATTTAAGGTAGGTAATAATAAGCATGAATTTCTATATGGTTTAAAGATAAAGTGTCAAAATAGATTTAAAAAGTTTATAATATTATAAACATCCAAACCTTAAAAATACTAAACTAACTGAAAGACAACTTAAAATAGGATTCTGTCACTCATATCTAGAACAGATTTTTTTTTGTTTTATTTGTTCAGATTATACCTATAGGTAAAATACCTACAGTTCAACATAAGCTAATTGAATTCAAGTTATTACATTTACTGTCAAGAAAATCCCCATATATGGCTTACGTAAGGTACGTAGACCCAAAAGTGGTTTTTATGGAATTTGTTTGTTAAAATGCAATTTATTGGTACAGTTACATTTCTAAACTTGTATGTAGGCTAACTTTATGTTAAAAACTTTATTTTAATGTCATACAAACAATAATAATAGTAATATCAAATAATAATTTCACTTATGTAAGGTACGTAGACACAGAAAATAGAATTATATATTTGTTCGCTATCCAATTACATACTAATATGGTTAGCTATTTTAACTATTATAGTAACATAATTTTACTTACTATTACCTACAATAATAATAATAATATTAATAATAATAACAATAATAAAAATGATTCCTTAAAAATCAAATAGCTGCTTTTTGAAGGTTAATAATATGGAAAGCTGTTTTGGCATTTGGTAGAACTAGGCGATACCCGGCTTTATCAACCTACCCGGTTTTGTCCAACTCTCCCCTACCTACTTAAGTCAGGGAAATACTTAATTTCTACTTATTTTTCTTGAAACAGAAAAGGATATCTAGATAATGTAAAATGCAAAAATTATACATTAGAAACCTAACCTTAACGAACAACCATTTTAAGAACAAAAATTTTACTTTTCAACAAAAACGGCGTTCAGATGAAATAAAACTTATTACTTATCGATGAAATCAACTAACGAGCAAGGCACACATTAATAATTATGATCCCTAATGAAAAAGAATTAAAAAATTTTAACCTGTATCTAAATTTTTGGTCAAATGAATAATAATTGTAGGTATTTGCAATTAAATGTAACAAAAACGCAATTCATAACTCGGTGTTTGGGCTCATTACGGTCCGCTACAAACCTAGGGATATTATTATGTCCCAATATCAGCTGATCGATGACAAATAACCGCTGTCATCTGTTTTAAAACGAGACTATTCGTGATATTTAGTATAGTAACAATGTTCAAATTATGCAAATGTGCTACTAGAAATGACACATGACAATTGCTGACATTGCATTCTTAGCTGATAAATCCTATAGCTACCCTTAGTTTCCGTCGTCAATGAACTTTCACCTGCGTTGCTATAACTTGCGAAATACGTTTAGAGGCTTACCCGCCACCTGACAAGCATAATATACACCGTCTATTAAAATTTACATTACACCTAAAACGCATAATAAATTCTTTATGAAATATTATCTTTTAAGGCCGTCTCATAAAATCTACCTTGCCAGTCTTATCAGAATCCATTTTCTTTTTATGACCAATATACCACATTTTATTATAATATGCTAACGCTATCGTTAAAGGGGCCTTAAAAGAAAATATAATAAAATTTTATAGCCGAGCCGCCCTTCCATTCTCATAATAAACAAAAATGACCGTCAAAGAAATATGAATGTTATATTTGGTGTCTTTTTGTCAGCATTGCGCTGTTTGAGTATCCAGAAATTATTGTTACTTTTACCCTTGTT
The DNA here is from genome assembly GCA_963969555.1 of Polydrusus pterygomalis. NCBI lineage: Eukaryota > Metazoa > Arthropoda > Insecta > Coleoptera > Curculionidae > Polydrusus > Polydrusus pterygomalis. The sequence goes on from OZ018379.1 coordinate 56,215,377, forward strand.
ATATTCAGACCTAAAACGGGTATTTTTAAACCTCATTTGGTTGTTTAATGGAAAGTGTTTTATTAGATGTTGATGTATCAACTGATGTTTATTTTTATTATACAGTGTCATCAGTAAAGTCCGCATCATATGGGATTTTTTTTTTATTAATAGCTTGACTTTGGCATCAAGTTCTGCTTCGATCAAGATAAAAAGTAAGCAAAAAAATAGTAGTTACGTGATTCGCATTATCTATTAAATTTTAATTTTTTTCAAAAAATAATTCAAAAGTGGAGTCATTTCTAAAAGTATCGAAAAAAGTTATTAGAAAAAGTTTTTTTTTGAATTAAGTTTCTAGCCCACATGCAAAATTTCAGCTGCATAAGATAATTTTGATTTTTTACCTATATTTTGTAAATTGCACCACTTTTGCAAAATAAGACTCAACGCAACCTACATAAAACTTCTTAGTTTTGACAATGCTTTTTTTCAGATTTTCTTTAAAGTAGCGCCATATTAAATGTGTGTTTTTCTACAAAATCAAAATTGGGCTATTAAAATTTGGTCGCATATGATGCAAAGTTTTTGTTTTTGACCCCGTATAAGGTAACTTCATAAAATAAGTATTTTTGAAAACGTAGTGTGTGCCTGACAGTAAAAAAATAAAGTAAAGGGGTTTTAAATTAAATCGTTGAAAATAGATAAACTTTACGTTAAGTTAAACTAAAATTTATTTTCCACTTAATGAACACTTTATACTGATGACACTGTGTTCTTTTTGTCTTAATATTAAGGTGTATTACTTTCAGACACAAACTACGTTTACAGGGTCCAAAACAAATAAACTTTGCATCACATGCGACCAAATTTTAATAGCCAAATTTTGATTTTGTAGAAAAACACACATTTAATATGGCGCTACTTTAAAGAAAATGTATCTGTGTATTACGTATTTTGCTATTTTTCGACGAAATAAAACCTATTTTAGTTATACTTGCTGTTGCTTTTTATCTACTTTTATTTGTATAACATTTAACACCTAATGCAACGGTAAAATCATTATGAAAATCGGTCCAATTACCACGGAGTAATCAGCGTACATATTATTATCAAAAATATACATTCGGCTAAAATTGAAAACCTCCTATTTTATTGTCTGTTAAAAATGCTTAAATCCTTAAAAATTCCAATAAAATACGATATATGCGGCAACAACACGACATCACATTAGTGAATTTGAGACATCTGGTGCCGAGGCGCTGCATTTATAACTATAGATTTACGATCAACTCCACAATGGCGGCCAAACCGTCTCCAATACAGTCTAAAACAGGGTTGTCAAGTTTTCTCGAAGATCCGCTATTCTTATAGTTTGATATTCAATGCCTAAATTAAACTATCATCCAAACATTCAAAATACGTAAAGAAGGTTATTATAGATCAAATATGGAAAGTCTCCGGTTTTTTTTTTCAAAAACATCTTGCCTTTATTTTGTGTGAAACGAAATCCTAAAATAGGCTACCATCAGTCATATCGGATGTAACAATATGTCGGAGTTACTTTTTCACCTTCTTTGTTAAAGATTGTTGTCCTGTATTTTTGCAACCGTTGTAGATTATATTTAATAAAATTCTATCGACATTATGTTTTCCGGAAAATTTGTAAAATAATTAGAAAAAATTACAAACGCAGTAAAAAACTGTGTTTTGCATTCGTTCTCAGTCGAGGGGTAAACCGCGAAGGAATTTTAGTGTACAAATCTTGGGAATTAGTGGCATTACTAAAGGAATTAGTAGGCATTACAGGAGTTAGTCGAGGCACTGGAGGAATTTGTAGGGGCATTAGAGGAACTAGTCGAGGTATTAGAGGAATTAGTCGAGGCATTGGAAGACTTAGTCGAGGCATTAGAGAAATTAACCACGGTGTTAGAAGTATTACTTCAAAAATAAACCTTTATTTTGGCATTATATAAACATACCGTCCTTTTAAAAGGGCGGAGAAAACATAGTCATCTCAGCTAAGTATCTAACATAAAATCAAGATTGCGCCGCCGAGATTCGACGTTTGTTAATATTAACTACCTACCTGTCAGTGCACTGCTTTGCACGCCATTACGGTTTTAGGTGTTTTATTTTAGGTGATATTATTTCTGTGTTTTACATCCCTTTGCAATGAATAATTTGAGGTAAGTTTTTTGTTAAAAAATAATTTGTTTAACAACTTTTTACACAATTTTTTGTTTACCTATAATCTTAAAATGTATCCAGTAAACATAACCTGAGATTACTTTGTATAGTTTGGTTAAACTATGAGAAAATGTCACTGTGTACTTTTGATATGAAAATATTGATGTTCCAGAACAAATAGCGATATTTCCGCCGGAATATGCAAATAATAGCAGTGGTGACACGGATGAAGATTCCAGGGATGAAGCTTTGCTGGATATGAATAATCTGCCTGGATTCCAACTAAAAGCGGAAGTATTTGCTCAAAGATCCCTGGATCAAACCTTAAAAGATAACTGGGACATTGATGACGAGAAACCTTTTCCCAGAGAAAACTTTCTACATTTGCCGAGTAAAGGCTGAAACTTATAAAATTGTTTGACTACAAACAAGAAGATCTAGAAAATCCAGACTTTTCTATATGGCAGCCTGTAACGTCAGTTTCAAATAACATTTCTCCAGTTACTGCGTTTCAACTATTTTTTGACAAAGAGGTTATCAATCTTATATCGAATTTCACGAATATTTATACTCATCAGAAAAATCGTCTTGAAGATATTACCGAGGATCAGTTGCTTTGTTTTATAGGGGTATTGCTTGTGAGCAGTTATTCGACGTTGCCTTGAAAACATATTATGTATTGGCAAAATAGGGAAGATACAAATAATTCACTCATATGCAAGGCAATCTCTCGTGGCAGATTTCAATTTATTATGACAAACATACATTGCTGTGACAATACACAGCTTGATCAGTTAGATAAATATTCAAAAATAAGACCCCTATTTAATATTTTGAACCGTAAATTTTTTGAGCATGCACCACCAGAAGAGAATTACAGCATTGATGAGTCTATGATTCCCTATTATGGGCATCATTTTTCAATAAAAAATTTATCGGACTATCGCTTGTTTTTTTTTTAGAATTTTTAGAAATAAGTTTAAAATAGTAGTATATTATAACCCTACCGTCCCTTTAAAAGGACGGTATATTTGACTCAATTGGAATGCTTCAAGATTTTTTAAAATATTTTTTCCATCTTTAAGACGGTTCATTTAAATAAATTTTGAGAAATAAATTTTACATTTTGAAAAAAAATAGTTTCAGTGTTATATGTTAAATTAAGTTTATTGTGTTAATAATGCCTTCATACTTTAAATTTCTTTTCTAAAGTAATTTTCGAGGTAATTGGCTTTTATTCAAATATTAGGTAAGTTGTCAAATAAATTTCCATTTTTTAAATTTACGGACTTTAAGATAAATTTTATTATTTATTTAAAGTTAAATTAACATTGGCATTAGAGGAATTAGTGGGCATTGGTGGGCATTAGTAGGCATTGTTGAGTATTGGTGCTTATTGGTGGGCATTACTGGGCATTTGCAAAGAAATTAAGAGTATTAGGTAATTAAAATTAAAATAAGGAATTAAACGCTTTAGTGTACAAGAGTTTTGACCGCGGTGTACCCCCCATTTTCCGTTTTATCATTTTGCTTAAAAAAATCACCTACACGGTGCTTTTATATTGCTTGCCGTGCTAATTCTCAAAATCCTCTCAAAATTTAGTTTAACCTAAAACCACAGTTAGTGGAACTCTAAACTGGGCAACTAATAAATTATAATACATCGGCTCTATATTTCATACGAGTTGACATTACACAAACAGAAACGAAGTTCCGCAATGCGTCGCTAAATACAGTAAATTACACAATTAAATTTTGCTCTCAAATGATTTACGTGAAATCTAAACACTAAAAACTACTTGTTTATAGGTAGGAATTAATATAATAATTACACTAGGCAACAAACACAAAAAAAAATGCTTCTAATGTTATGACTGTACCAACATTTTTACCATGTATAGATTTGTAGTTATAGAATATATTAGTTATTTTTATATTATGCAAACATTTTTATATAATATTTATACATAAGTTCAAACCCAGAAAAAAAAACTTATATATATACAGGGTGAGTCGGGAGAAATGAACCAAACTCTAAGGGTGTAATCTATATATGCATCAAAATAAGAAAAAATTAAATATTGTTATCCAATATACATTTGTTTTCAAATTACAGCGTTAAATAAAATAATAATATTGGTTAACCAAAATATGCAACATTAACATTGTTTTAAAGAAATTATTGGTTTAGTAAATTTCCAAAAATACCGCTATTAACCTCCAAACATTTTCTGCTTCGTTTACGAAGGGCGCGCGTGGCTCTTCTAATTGATTCGTACCTTTCTTTAATATTAAGTGCAGCATTTCTAATGCGTCTAATTAATGCATCCCTAGTATCTACTTTTACTTTGTATACCTCATGTTTAACCAACCCCATAAATTATAGTCCAACGGTGTGAGGTCTGGCGATCTAGTAGGCCAACTAATAGGACCACCGCGACCAATCCAAACCTCTGGAAACTTTTGGTCTAAATATTGCTTGACCCGACGATCGAAATGGGCAGGCGCTCCGTCGTGTTGATAAAACATTTGAATTCTGATGTTTAAAGGAATCTCCGCCAGTAGTCCTTGCAATCCATTTTGTAAAACACTTAAGTATTAATCCCCTGTAAGGCGATTTTCCAAAAGAAAAGGGCCAATTAAGACTATAATGCCGCACCACACGTTTACTGAAAACCTGTGTTTATTTTCGACTATTGCGTAAGGATTTTTGTCCGATCATACATGGGAGTTTCGAATATTGTTGATGCCGTCACGGGTGAATGTAGCTGCATCAGTAAAAAGTATGTGCGGTACATGACGATTATTAATTATCCACTCGCTGTACATGGTACGGATATAAGCCTTGCTCGTGAAACGTATTGATCACCACCCCGGTGAAGCTTAAATGGACGATTTCGCAACACAGTAGAAAGAGAAAGAAGAGAGAGAGAGGGGTGTTAGTGTGCCTGCCGGCCATCAGGGCAAATTAGCGCTGTTGTCGCCAGCTGGCCGTGTAACCGGGTTCTGTCGCATATTTTTGACGTATAGAAGAGAAGGACAGTTATATTCTAACCTACTATAACGCTTCCCAAACTGCGCCAGGTGCTAATTGGAACAAACCAGCCAGCCCGCCATCCATCCAACTGTCAATTTTTCTTGTCCACGTTTTTTTCTGAGGAAACTAATTAATTTTTTATTATTATTTTAAATATACAATTCTATTAGTTTCTATTCTAGAAAACTTCGCCGATGTGTGTAATCTTTCAGTTATTATTCCAGCCTACTATGCAGGTAATTATTTTTTATTATTTATCAAATTGATTTTACACTTCCTTACCTATTTTTTATATAGGAATATAGGAAATGTAAGTTTACAATAAATAAATTAACATGAAATGTTTCACATACATAATAGGTGTTGGTTAACAAGCCAATCTTAATAAAATATCACTGGGCAACCTGCAGATAACTGCAACACATTGTGCCCGAGGTAATACCTAACAATCTATCAGTTACGAACAGATAAGTTTAGTCTCTTGAAATGATAATTTTTAACATTTTTGTTTTACTGAGTGGATTAAAAATTATAACATAATGGCACAAAGATAATGGTTTGAGCTAACTCGATAAGTAGATACTTGGCCATCGGCCATATTTTACAGAGAAATTTAATGTCTACCCGATACTGTTTCTTTTGTTTCAGAGAACGCTGTAAGAATCACCTGATAGTTTATGGATCTTTTAGTACGTGTCTCAATGCATCCTAGTGCTTGTGTTTATACAGTATTTGTGATAATATTATATGAATTGAGTCAATTCCAGATGAGTGAGACCTGTGAGACGTAACCTAAGGACATTAGTTTATTCTAAACAGTTATTTTTTGTTATGGTTGTCAATGCAGTTTTTATTTATAAATAAACGTAGAAAACATTATTTACGATAAAGTGCTTCCATCTTTATTTTCTAAATCTTGGTTAATATAAAAATAATATGCATTATTTATTCCATAAAAAAGAACTTTTGTGCGTCTTTTTATTGATTTAATTTGTGATTTAATAATATTTATATTGAATCACAAATTAAATCAATAAAATCTCGTTCAAAAGTTAATAATTAAATTGAAAAGTCCTAAAACCGCTGTTCAAATTTCCCGCCATTGCGCCTCTGATGGCCGGCGGGCACACTAACACCCCTCTCTCTCTCTTCTTTCTCCCTCTACTGTGTTGCGATTTTTTAACAAGGAGCTAACATTTCTAACCCTATAAATTTTCTTTGTTGATCACTCTTTTTTGGAGAACCCCTAACTAAGTTCCAATTCTTCGTGAGCTGGTCATTGCATCTTCTTCTACTAAAGCTTAAAGCTAGAACATTTTCTAATTCTTCTAAATCCTGTCTAATGGCTTGTTCGGATGTAAATTAGCACTTGGAAGCGTTCCGGTCTCGCACAGTTTGTTAAAAACTCTGAGAAAGGCCTTTCTGTTCGGTGTTCTTTGATGTGGAAATCGTTGACGATATTCTTCAGCAGCCGCTGTAGCATTCCCATTACACAAACCATAAATAAAAACCATATTGGCGTCTTCGAGATGTGAATAAATGTATCGCATTTTATAAAATTTAAATGATACAAATCCAAAAGTTAACGGTGAATCAAAATAATTTTATACTGACATTAACAGAATAGTGACAGCACAACAATCATAAGCGGACAATAGTACCATTTATTACAGGAAAGATAAATTAATGCAATATTTTGTTTTTGCGTTATAATTTAAAAACAAATGAATATTGGATTACAACATTTAAGTTTTTTCTTATTATTTTGATGCATAGATTACACCCTTAGAGTTTTGTCCATTCCTCCCGACTGACCCTGTATATTTTAAGGATAACGGGATTCATTTACAAAAATACACATTCCAATACAATTATAGCAATTTTTTTGTACCTAACTTTTTTGCAAATGCTGACTTTCGTTTATATTCCTGATTGCTTTTTTTCATAAAAACCGAACAATAATCCTCCAGAACTGCTTCATATGTCTGCTTTGGTAGCGTTGCTTCATTGTTAGTATATCTTTTTTAAATCAAGGATATTGTTCGTCGCTAAACGCACACACATTTTCTTAGAAAATATTTCAATAGGAGTACAAGAAGTGTATTTTAGCAGACATACGACAGCCTATTTTGCAGTAGCTTGCAAGTAGTTCTTCCACAAGTTTTTCGTTGTTTTCTGCTTTTTTGTTTTCTAAAAACGGCGAAACAATTATTTCAAAATAACTCAACGCAGCTAATTCAAAATCACTTAATTTTTGATCATCTATTATTGATCCCTTAGTACTTTTCTAATTTATGGTCCAAAAAATATTCCTTCCTTAAGCTTAGCATCACTTAGTTTAGGAAAAATTTATTTACGGTTTATTATGTGACTTATTTTTGCTGTTTTAGTTTGGAAATAAATACATTACTTTATAATTAAAACGAAACGTCAATAATTATTTATTTACCATCAGCGCCTTTTGAATTAAAAATCAAAAAATAGGTCAGAAAATCACTTACTTGAAAATAGGCTCAAAATGAGGTCGAAGGAGTTTTCGATTGATTTAATTCCATAACCTGCATGTATAAACTGAGAATCAAGAATAATCCTAACATTAAAATTGTGATTAATCTCTTGTTTATTGTTCTGATTAATCGACACCTATACAACTGGGCCTAATGCATTTTTCAGATTAGAGGTGCATGCCATTGAAATGTGTGCAAGGGTGCTGATAAATCGACAGTAATGAGACAATCAAGATATTCTTCAACAATTAAGGGACTTTAAAACCTCTTTAATGGCATGAGGCTGTCGCGAATAATAGGCCTGGGCAAAAATTCGATATATCGATATTTTTCTCAATATATCGATATATCGATAAACGATATTTAAAAAAAAAAATATCGATATATCGATATATCGATATTTCGATATTAATCGATATTATCGATATTTATCGATATTATCTATATTATCGACATTTATCGATATTATCGATATTTATCGATATTTATCGATATTTATCGATATTATCGATATTATCAATATTTAATTGGAATTTCCATATCGTCCTTATAACACATTTAAGGACTAATATTTAATTCAATCTTTTTTCTTCATGTTTTCATAATTAGAGTCTCCCCTTGAAACGAATGTACGGAGTTTTACAGGGCACATAAGACAATATTGATATACAGTGTCACCAGTAAAGTCCGCGTCATATGGGATTTTTGTTTTATTAATAGCTTTATTTACAAAATCAAAATTGGGCTATTAAAATTTTGTCGCATGCGATGCAAAGTTTATTTGTTTTTGACCCTGTATAAGCTAACTTCATAAAATAAGTATTTTTGAAAACATATTTTGTGTCTAAAAGTAATACACCTTAATATTAAGACAAAAAAGAACACAGTGTCTTCAATAAAGTGTTTTTTAAGTGGAAAATAAATTTTAGTTTAACAACGTAAAGGTCGTAAAGTTTCTATTTTCAACGATTTAATTTAAAACCCCTATATTATAATTTATTATTAAGCTATGCCATAATAACGTTTTTGTAGAAAAAAACACCCATTTAATATGGCGCTACTTTAAAGAAAATGTATCTGAAATAAAGCATTGTCAAAACTAAGAATTTTATGTAGGTTGCGTTGAGTCTTATTTTGCAAAAGTGGTACAATTTTCAAAATATAGGTAAAAATCAAAATTATCTTATGCAGCTGAAATTTTGCATGTGGGCTAGAAAACTTGATGCCAAAGTCAAGTTTTGAATAAAGCGATTAATAAAAAAAAATCCCATATGATGCTGACTTTACTGGTGACACTGTATTTATAATATAATATTTTTATGTTTTATCGATATATCGAATACCGATATTTAAAAAATAATAATAAAATATCGATATATCGAATAACGATATTTAAAAAATAAAATATCGATATTATCGATATATCGACTATATCGACTATATCGATATTTTTTAAATATCGATATTCGATATTGGAATTTCAATATCGCCCAGCCCTAGTCGCGAAGCATTATCCGAACCTCAGACCAAGCACTACTGAGATCCGAACAAAGTCTAAATAACAAATTTACTTATGGAATTCGTGACACATTGGTTCAGGCAGCTGACGAACTTGCTAAGAGAGGAGCAGCACACAGGACCCGAGCCTACAATTAGTGTATCTCATGGTACACCCACATGAGCAATTTTAACACAATCAACAGACAAGTGAAAAAAGCACTGGTTGAACTTGCCAGGTCTAACACATTCTAAGGGTTTCATAAACAAACTATAATTTCACAGTTAACTGACAAACTACTAGAGATCAATGGATCATACCTTTTAAAGCCATGATTGGATTGAATACGGGCTACAAATTGCGAGACCATATCATAGACAATTTACCTTTAGATACATACAGCTTATCTCCTGCGCAAACAACAGTTACGTTTTATGGGTGAAAAAATACGTCCGAGCGCACGACTCGCCAGTCAGCTGCCTTCCTTCTGGACACCTTCGTGCATGCGCACAAACCTCGTGTTGTCGGCCTGCCTACTTTATCGACAATAATCGACATGCTCAAGATACTCAAGGTTGCAAGATATATACTCTCCAGAACCGGCTCGGCCGCCATTTTTGTTGTTGAGTTTTAAGGTTTCTCTGTAGATTCCTTGTAGTTTTTTTAGCTATCGTGGATTGTGGGTGTTTAATATTTACGGATTTCTAGTTTTTGTGTAGTTTAGTGAATTGTGTTTGTGCTTTTAGTGACTCCAATTGGATTATAAACAATGACAGTAGCAGCCGTTGTATTATTTTGTTATGCCGAAATAGGGGTAAAATATCGGGTATTTCATATTTTTAGTAAGTATGGAGTAGTGATGTATCTTGATATATAACCTTATTTTATTATGAGCAATTTAAACACATCTAACTAGGCCTAGGCTACAAAAATAAGGTATGAAAATATTGAGAAACACACACACCAAGAAAGATTATCCCGATGCATGCAAAGAAAAGTAAATACCTATGTTTATATTAATCCAAGAGTAAAAGTATTCCATGCATGAGTCAACTTCTCGAGCAAACACTTTTTCAAATTCTTGAACAAAACAAGTTTTTACCAAATTGTAAAAATCAATGCATTATAATATACCAACTATTTGACTTGAGGTTAGGTACGCGATAACACCGTAGATTGGTTATTTTGCTGGTTTTGTTTGTTTTTATATTCGATTTTATAAGACTAGTTTAATTTACCTGTTCTTGTTCTCTTCCTTTTCAAACTAAAAACACGACGACGGGCTCTACAATGCGCAAAATTATAGGATGATTAACACTGTTTCGCTACTGCAGGATTCTGGAAAGCCTATTTGAAATGACTGTCGGGACGAATCATATTTTGGTAAAGGAATGTTTCTATTTCTAAGGTATAGAGCCCTTTTTGCAAAAAAATAAGAAAATATATGAAAAAATGCTCACTGAAAGTACGTATTTTTAGGCATTTTCCAGGGTTAATACCGTCGCGAATAATTTTTTTTTCAAAAAAATCGCTCTATACCTTAGAGCTTCCATGTCTTATGTTTACTATTCCAAAAATTGAGACATAAATATCCCGTAATAAGCCCGTTATCCTGCAGCGCGCGAAACGTGTTTCAGGTCAATTTTGTTAAAATGCGTTAGAAGTTGCCTATCTAAAGCTTTATTTATTTCCTGCCGACGTGATACTAGATAAATTCATGATACACTGAGAAAAATGTTACATAGGTTAAATAATTTGGAGATGATTTCGTGCTAATTGTAATTTTCTTTTGTATTGTCTGCCAATAACAGAATATAGGAGCGTTAATTTTAGAGAGGTAGTAAAGGGAGGAGGTGATTCGTTTCGCCTCCACTAAAGGCGTACCTATTAATTTTGGGTAAGCATACATCTTTCGGCTTAGACCGGAACGGTTTATAATGTGACACAGGACCAAAAGTTACAAAGCGCGTTCGCCATTTTTTCAACAAATGATGTTTTAACTTTTAAAATTTTGTTTTTAATGTTTGGTAAAGGATAAAAATTAAACGAAATGCAGCCGATTTGTTTGTGTATTGAAATCAAAAATGGGCTATCGGATTTTAAATTTTTTATGTTGCGTTCTTCCTCGAAGTGAGTGAAGTCTCTTGATAGTAAAACAAATATATAAAGTTAAATAGCTGATCGCAACTCAGACATCGGGACAAAGCCATTGAAACTGGTTATATGTCCCGGTAAACCGGGACGTATGGAAACTCTATAATAATTGTTATATATCTAAAAATAAAGTTTCATGTGCCTTGGTAAAGGTTAACAGGTGCAATAAAATTAAGCTATTTATGAACTTTCTTAGTTGGTACGGGAGCGTAAAAAGAAAACGAACTGTTAGGGCGATGACACACACGGCGTTTTTGTAGCGGTTTCTGCCGGAGCGGCGGCCGACGCTGCTGCAGCAGTGACAAGACACACGTTATGGGTTCGGCGCGGTTTCTGTCAAGGCGGCGGCCTTGGAAAGACAAATCTAGATACATTTTTTAATTAAATAAAATAATTTGCTTTGTGTGTGTTTTGCGTCAATTATCAACACATGTGCCGACTCGGCTGCGCGTTCCATGGTTTAACGACTGAATAGTACATTTAATTTTATTTTGCCTTTTTATTGACTCGCAGCGCTGCAATTTTTGATGTAGCGAGATTCCTGTGTATTGACAAGGCGGCTAAAAAACTATACTAAACATCAATTGTAGTAATGGAAGTACTCAAGTACAAGAAATGAAGTGAAGTTCGATTCCCAAAAAATTCGATGGGATTCGAATACCGCTCGGAATCGATTATAATGATAATCAGTAATTCTCTGGAATGAATTTTTTTCATTACAAATACCTTTTTCGAGTAGGAGATCTTTATGTGTGGCGACCTTCTTTTAGATTCTTTAAGAAGCCATTTTTAGTATTGAAAATACTACTGGTCGCTTATATACGGGTCCATTTCATGAAAAATTAACGACATCAGCAAGCGTCACGCTAGAGATTAGTCGACCGCGTCGGCTTGGCGGTGTGGGTAGGCCAAGGTTGCACGGGAATAGAATTAAAAAAAGTAGAAAAAAACTAAACCGTGAATGTCTCTGAAACAAAGCAATATAACGCGGCGGTGTTGGCGTATTACACAGAAAGTCAGGGGTAAAGATTTCAAAAAAGCAGAAAAAACTGAAAAGTGAATATTTCTGGAACTAAGAATATTAGCGTGGCGGTCTTGAAATATTACAAAGGAAGTTGGGGGTAAAGAAATAATAAAAAGTGAAAAAAAACTAAAAAGTGAATATCTCTGAAGCAAAGCAAAATAGCGCGGCGGTCTTGACGCATTACAAATAAAGTCGGGGGCGAAGATTGCAAAAAAGCTGGAAAAATTCAAAAATGCATATTTCTGGAACTAAGAATAATAGCGCGGCGATCTTGAAATATTACAAAGGAAGTTGGGGGTAAAGAATTGAAAAAATTGGAAAAAATTTAACAGTGAATGTCGCTGAAACAAAGCGAAATAGCGCGGCGGTCTTGGCGTATTACACAGAAAGTCGGGGGAGAATATTAAAAAAAAAAACCGAAAAAACTCAACAGTGAATATACTATATGTGGTAGGTATTTTCAATATGCCTATGATACTTGCGTAAGATGCAAGATCTATGGATTTTTTTTTTCAAGAAATGGAAGATGTCTATACGGCATTGACGACCATCTTTTTAAAAGTTCTGGCCCCTTGCGAGCTGATAATCACTACTTAATAAAGTAATCGATTCTTAAAAGCACGTAATTTTAAACTATCCGATTCATGAGAATATCCGACTCTGCCCACCACTAATAAATTGGACAGTATGTCATGTAGAGTATAAAAAGACATTGCGTTGGTAGGCATGGCCGTTCACAGGGAGGAGGAGAGTGTCTAAATTTTTTACAGCCAGGTTTTAGTAGGAGAAGTTTTATGGTTTTTTGGCTGCCCCTTCTGAAATGTAGCAGTCAGGTGGTGTTATTAGGTTGAACACCCTAAATAAGGAACATATAAATATTATAGTAAATTTTTATTAAAAATATGATTTAACAATGACAGTCTATTAGGTAGCAGAAATAAATGAAAATTGTCTTTAATTTTTCTCTTGTTTGAGTATTGTGGATTTATTATTTCGGGAAGAAGGCAACTGAAAAAAAAATATTAATTGCTCTTTCATTTTTCCTTGCCAAAACCGGTCATCTCTGTATATGAAACAAAATTATTATTAAAGGAAAATAAATAAGATACTTTAAGTCCTTCTCCATTGGTATATTAAGAAACATAAGTTTCAAGGTTAAATACAGGGTAATTCTCTACATGTTTCGAACGCATAAGCATTCATCATCAGGAGAATACAATAAGGAAATTAGAAATATAAACAGTTTTAACGGAGCTACGAGATGATGGAAAAACAAGCAAAGTGCTGGGAAAATCTTTCAACGTAATGATAAACCTACCGAGAGGCCAGAAAATTTTTTTTAAAACTTAAATTTTTTTTTATAGAAATCGTATTTGCCCCAATTTGTACCACTGTTGCCTGTGAAATTGCTATAAAGAATGGCTTTTACTGTGTTTGCACAATGTGTACTTTTACGTAATTTTTTACTTTGTAAAAATCCTTCTAAAATGATTTCGGATTCCATAGCTGTTGATGCTCTGTCCCAGTTTTTGTAGCAGATGTGATCTTTTGCGGTTTAGGTTTTTAACATAGGAACATTTTTATTACTTCTCTAGACGAAAAGTACAATTTAGCAGCTAAATAGTGAGTACAAGACTTTTCGCCGCATGGTCAAATGTTCGCTGACGCTTTCATTATGATGCGTTTACATAGACGGGAATATCCATCGGTTCCCGCCTACTGTCGCATTACTTTTGCAATAACTCCAGAAAAATACCGCAACAAAATACCGCGACTTTGTATTGAATCGACACTGATACTGAAATGCTTTATTCCATTTTCGTAAGTGTGACGATACGGTACCTTCTTTCTGTGTTTAAAAAAAGGTCGCCAAATGTAAAACGATTACTTACCTTGTTCTCTTTTAAGGGGCAGCACAACGGTTCCTCAAAAATAAAATGCTCTAAAAAAATAAATATAACGGAACGCGTCAGAAAAAATAACGCACGAGAGTCAATGACAGTTTCTACATTTTGTTATGTATGAAGTTATCCCCTAAATACAATTTAGGTTGGCACCTTTACCTTCAGGATGGGCCAAGATTTCAAAACTTTTATTACCTACCTTCTTTTAAATCATTACAATAGGTAGGGTTTCCAGGGAATTCATGACACCTAATATAGGTACCTATGTAATTAGAATCATAACAGATCTTTATTCACAAAACTTTTTGGTATCCCAAATTTTATTTTTTAGATACCTATGAAACTTGACTTTCTTTGATTTCATTAATAAAATAAAATAAAATAAAACAAAAAAATATAAAAATCATACTATCCATACGATTACGTATATTATTTTGTCTAATTTTAGAAGTACCTAAAAACCACATATTTTCTATAAAATAAAATTCGTTTCCAAAATAAAATCAAGTCAAATGTATCTTCATTTATTTAGAAATAAATCGATGAAAATAACAAATTCTCGGAATTCGATCGCCTCGCTCGCGGTGAAGACTTCTGATTTCAGTGTATGTCGGTGTTTACGGAATATTTTCCTTCACGGCGTGATATGGCGAATATGTCCAGCTCGGATAAGTCTTTGTCGCAAATAAATTCCTTTCTCAACAAAGTCGAGCCTTAAACAAATTGTAAAAACAAAACCTTAAAAAAATTTTCTATACTTAAAATCCAATATGTTTGCTACTACTAAAAAGGCCAGAAATCACTACCTTTTTCCCAACTTGATCAAAAATTGAGAAGAAATTCCAATTTTTTGGCAAGAATTAAAATTTTAAAGCCCGGACCTGTCTATTTTCCCATTCGTCAAACGATAATGTTGTAGTACGCATGGCTAATAGTGTCCAGCTTTGTTTACATGCGCGAGGCCATAAAACTGCCACTTTCGTGATTATTGTTTGCTTATCTAAAGGTAAATTGTCTATGGACCATATGCATGGAATAGCTCAAAATTGAATACTGGCTCTACATGGAAGATGTAAAAACAGCGAACCACACATTGTGCTCCAGCCCCAAAGCAATAAGAAACAGATTCACCCTATTCAGCGAAATGAAACTGTTATCGGAGGACGTAAAAAAAGTCTTCCCCAATACTATAATTAGCTTCGTTAAGAAGCTATATCTATTGGGAGAAATATAAATAAGGTGTAAACCACACTCGATAGTCGCAGTGGAGGGTTAAAGTATTTTTCACACTAAATGGTTGACTCCGTTTAACTACCTGGGAAGTTTTGTAAGAGCTCGGCCATAAAAATGCAAATAAACTGTCGTTCCGGGTCGGATTATAATTTGTAATTATAGCAGGTAATATTTAACTATCTTGTGCTTGCGATAACATCTTTCAGTTCTTGTTTTTCTTAGGAAGTGTTCAAGTTGTGCTACGGCTACGATACTATAATTTTAAATTATTCACCAAAAATGTATACGTATAAAAACAGATATTTTGTGGCGTCCATGGGTAAATATTAATAGTGGTTCTTCTAGTGTTCCGTTGAAGAAAAACCACTTATCTCTTGAGGCTAAAAATATTGTAAAAAATGTACTTATATTGTTCTTTACTTGGCCAAGGACTTGAGGTGAGTGCTGCCGCAAGTGTAACAAGTGATGTGACTACGGTGCCTCTTACTACAGTAAGACGAATTGCAGTAAGTCCTCTCAAATCAAGAAAGAAGTGTATAGATACCGGTTTCAAGAAAAGTATCGATGAAGGCGATATGGACCTAATAAGACGAAAAATCTACACCATGTACGAAGAGCAACGTGTCCCTACATTAAAGAGTCAAAGGGCTCTTTCACACGGGCGTTTTTTAACCGATCGCCAAATTTGCCGACGAAATTTTACCTTGGACGGCAGCCGATCGGTCATTTTGCCGTCGCCGCTCTCATCTGAAAGCACCAATCTAACCCTATAGAATTAAAATTTTTGTCGGAAAATTCACCAATCGGCAGATTTAACGATCGTTTAAAAAACGCCCGTGTGAAAGAGCACTAAAAGAGCGGCTCACTAATGACGAAACCCAAATAAACTGTAGCATCACTAGTCTTTGGTCTAGTGGTTGGTCTTTTACCCTCTCACTTCCATAGATGCCAATATTGAAAGTTTGAAGGTGTATTACGTAAAAGCTGTATTTATAGAATATTTGCTGTACTGGCTAGGATTACACGTATTGCATCTAGTTATTTTTATGGCTTGACATTTCTATATTATTTTGTTCATTTTCACAACAAATAAATCTGAAATAAAATTAACGAGTCTATATTTAACCTAATTCTCCATTATTCCATGTTTTCAAATATTCATCTCCATATTTTACTCCACAGAGGCTTTCTGCAAACATTAATAATGTTCACAATACCTTGCCGAGTTGAATACATTAAATTAATTGGATTTTCCTCCATAATGAATTGATACAATTTCTGAAATTGAAAACGAACTCACCTCGAATGGTTTTCGACAATGAACGATTTATTATGTAATGCGGTGTTGCTTCAAGATATTTTTTAACTGCTAAGCTGTGATAAATCTTAAGAAGCAAGCAAGCACTGACAGAAACAGGAAGGTGGGGTTTATTATTATTTTTGATGAAAATCGTGTAAGGAGTTTAATATGTTATCGCTAATATCCAAAATATGTGCATAGGAAATAAGCATTTTAAAAGCTATGGGTAATTACTGAAATCTTTAGTAAATATAAATACTAACCAACCATATTATTATAGGAATTGTAGCATGCATACCACACAAAAAATCAAGTAAATGTCAATAAAAACCGACATTAGAACAACAATTTCGCATTTTAATTGAAATTTAGATATACGAGGTAGCTTTTTGAAGGTTTACAATGGCTATATTTTCTACGTGAATGATGAAAAAGTATCCCTAGCCTAATACTCCAGTACGTGGGTATCAAAAAGGGGTGTTTGAATGCAAAAGGTGGGGTAGTAGCGATTTTGTAATATTATGTTTTTAGGCTTGGGGCCCTAATAAAAAATCCAAGTTTTCGACCTCGAGGCGCATGCGCTCGAGCCGCCATCTTGGATTGTAGGTACAAAAATTTGTTTTCAAAATATAATACTTTTTTTTTCAAATAGTGTAACTTCACGGAGCTATAACTCCTAACATATGTGTGCTACAAAAAAAAAATCTACAAAAAATGTAGGAAATTTTATCCTCTTTAACTTTGTATAGAACATCTTTTGTCGTGAAAGCCACCGTTTTTGAGTTATTATCAAAAAACCAAATTTTTCCACCTAAAATTCAAGATGGCGGCTCGAGCGCATGCGGCTTTAGGTCGAAAACTTAAATTTTTTATTAGGGCCCCAAGCCTAACAACATACTAAAAAATTGCTACTACCCCACCTTTTGCAATCAAAAAACCCCCACGTCCTGGACTATAAATTAAAACAGTATCATAGTGATACAACGGTATATTTTTTAACAATAACGTAAATACTTTTTTTTCTTTTTGTAAAATCTTCAATTAAATTTTCAGCTTTAATTATTTAAAAATAAATAAACTCTAACTTTAACCTAACTTTTGCAATCATTTGTGTATCCACCAGGATCTTGAGAATTGTCATTCCGTTTAATAAAAGGCATCCTGACCAGAACATCAGCCACCACTATACAATACAGTGTGACCAGTAAAGTCCGCATCATATGGGATTTTTTTAAATTAATAGCTTTATTGAAAATTTAACTTTGGCATCAAGTTCTGCTTCGATCGAGATGAAAATTAAGCAAAAAATAGTAGTCACGTGATTCGTATTATCTGTCAAATTTAAATTTTGTCGAAAAAATAATTAAAAAGTGGGGTTATTTCTGAAAATATCGAAAAAAGTTTTTTTAAATGCAGTTTCTAGCCCATATGCAAAATTTCAGCTGCATAAGATAATTTTGATTTTTTACCCATATTTTGTAAATTGCACCACTTTTGGAAAATAAGACTCAACGCAACCTGCATAAAACTTCTTAGTTTTGACAATGCTTTATTTCAGATACATTTTCTTTAAAGTGCGTTTTTCTACAAAATTTTGTTTTTGACTCTGTATAAGTTTACTTCATAAAATAAGTATTTTTGAAAACCTAGTTTGTGTCTGAAAATAATACACCTTAATATTAACACAAAAAAGAACACAGTATCATCAGTAAAGTGTTCATTAAGTGGAAAATAAATTTTAGTTTAACTTAACGTAAAGTTTATCTATTTTTAACGATTTAATTAAAAACCCTTTTATTAAAATTTGTTACTAAGCTATGAATGTCATAAAAAAAAGTAAAAATAGTATTTTATTATTTAAGTGCAGTTTCCAAAAAATTAATTACAATGATGCACCAAAAACACGTTTACAATGACAAAATATGGGTAAAAAATCAACATTATCTTATACAGCTGAAATTTGCATGCGGGCTAGAAACTGCATTTAAAAAAAGTTTTTCTAATAACTTTTTTCGATATTTTTAGAAATAACCCCACTTTTGAATTCTTTTTTGAAGAAAATTAAAATTTGACAGATAAGGCGAATCACGTGACTACTATTTTTCGGTTAATTTTCATCTCGATCGAAGCAGAACTTGATGCCGGCGAAGTCAAATTTCGAATAAAGCTATTAATAAAAAAAATCCCATATGATGCGGACTTTACTGGTCATACTGTATAAGTGAAATGGCTTTAAAATTTCAAGAAACTGGAAGCGCTGAAAATAAAAAAAAATACAACAACCTAAACTTTTGGATAAAGATATGCAGATTGAGGTTATTTGGCAAGTTTCTATAAATCCAAAGGTGGTCAATGCGTTATTTATCAACAGTAATGTTTAAAATTTAACTTTTGCAAATTGCAAATTTTGTAACTCGAGAATGATGCTTCTGACAGAAGAATTCAGTTTTGTGAAACCCTGTAAGTGGGAATTACTGCAACAATTGAATTTTTGAAAAAACATTTGCTTTAGTCATAAGTCGTTTAGACAAACACATGATCGTTTTTTTGACATCATATTTATGCGCCTATTCGATATTTTTATGCGGTAACAAAATACGGTTTAACGATTAAAATAGGTATGCAATAATAGTAATTTAACAAACTAGTGTATTAATAAGGGCGATTAATAATCAAGATTATTAATCCCTATTTAAAATACGCGTTAGTTACAATATTTTTCCGTCGATTGTCTTGTTAAAAGATTATATTTTTTTTTATTTAGAACCAAACTACATATTATAAATTTTTTTTGAATTTCAAACTTATTGACATCGACAGAAACTATGGCAACGCCATTATGTACGCGGCAGTGCGTGCTTTGTAGTATGTTTGGTTGCCTAAAATCGTTTATTAAAAAAAAAAATCATGCATTAATAGGGGCCATTATTGTATGATCTTTTATACATTAATTAAGGTTGTAAATACACGGTCGACGGAAAAATATTTTTAGGAACCACTTAGCTTCTTTCTTTAAATATCTAGAAATCGTTTATATGTAACTTTCAGCGAGCGCTATATTATAGTCTATTCCTTATTACAATGGAACAGAGAGGGACGAACTACCTTAAAAGAATGATTTGTCGTTGCGCCGCGTGATTTAAGCTGAACGGAGTAATTCAAAATATATCATTTGATTGCCGTTGTCCCGTGATATGTGTTGTGTAGATGTGTCCTTATATTTAAGGTTTATTTTTTTTATTTTCGCCTTAACCATAAACTAGATCCTATGTTGTTATTAACATACTTTATATTAAATAAAAATTATTAAATAAAAATAAGTAGGTAGGTACCTATATTTAGATAACTGACTCAAAACGTCACTGTCACTCAGGCTAGGATAACTTAAATGGTGAAGGTCGTCCCCTGTTCGTTTAATTTAGCCCCCCGGTCGCTAGTGGCGCTATTGTAGGAATTTTGTTTTATAAGGTTGTTCATCTCCTAACGTTGGTAGGAACAGAATATTCATTTAGAATGAGCATGGCCAACATTCTGTACCTCTCTCTCTCTTTGTACCTGCATAATATGTGCGAGAAAGATAAAAATATGGCTTGTTGTGACAGATCCTGAAGTCTTACCTGGACTGGTGAAAGATTGTCATTGTCATTTTATGATTGATTTGTCAAATATATAAAAAATAAAGTTATTATTAAATAATTATTCATATATAATTTATAAACTTAACATGGCGCAGTCGGTAGTTTGAGAATCGTAAATGGGTATATATATATTTAATATGTCGCGACCAAAGAAATCGGGAAGAAAAACGAAGGCAATTAACAAAAGCGTGGAACCTCCTGAAGACTTCATTAATGTCGCCCAACGATTGGAAAGTACAGCGAAAGCTATTAAAGATATAGAAAGAAACTTTACTTCACAACTTAATGAACTACAAGGTACAATAACTAGTTTATTAAATAAAAACTGAAAATATCACGGAATTGTTAGAAAAATCTACAGAAAATAATAATATAATAATTTAAGCTGTTTTTTTTATTTAAAACCTATTTATGTAAATATCTAATTATTAATAAATATTGTCGGCATATCAGAAACGTTGTTATAATTTCCTTTCGTTCTCCCAAATTATTTTAACTTGAATCAGATGTTTCGCGCTTCAAACTTTTCCATTAAGTTGGAAGCGCGAAAATTTGAATTCAAAGTAATAATAAAATTTAAATTTTTATGCTTGGCGCCTACCCCCACCACGACTATATTTAGTTTTTCCACCGGTCGCATGTGGCGCTATCAGGGAACCAATTTAGTATGTTAAGTTGCCTATCTATCCTTGAGAGCGCGCAACTCGCTTGTCTATGCTGTCACTAAAGAGATTTAATTTGGCTAAAGAAAAGTAAATAAATATAATAAAAATGAAATAAGCCGGCGAATACGTAACTGAGGGCCAATCCTAAAAAAAGGTAATTTAGTAGTAGCTGGCAGACAATTTTTAGGGTTAAAAGTCAATACTTTTTTAACTACATGACCTCAATTAATCATAAAATCATATTTTTTATAAATAAACGATATTTTTTACCACTGCATCACATATTTTTTTTAGGGCAATAGAGTTGTTTTTTAACAACAAAAAAATAATATTTAAAATAATACCATATTGAGGTTAAAAAATCATTAAAAAAAAATGTACAGCTACAACAGAGTTGTTTTTTCGGCGCCTATTTAATGCAGATTTTTGCTACTACTAGTGGATTTCTAGCTATCTAATAGAGTTTTCTCTCAGTGTATAACATGCAATTGTGCTAATTAATAAAGCCTATTAAATATTATTATTATTATTATTTTATTCTTAAAAGCCTATGATTTACGTATTTACTAAGATTATGCACCAACTCCTGAAAATGTCAATATTTTTTTTAAACAATAATTACTTATTTACTTAAACATGTTTTATTCTATTTTTTCTAATTGGATCCATACATCTCCTTTGACTCTTAACATTAAACCAGGTGTGTCAAATTCCAAGGGCAGCTGCATTTTTTGGCTCAGAGATATCCTGTAATTTTTTACCATCGATACCAGACCAATCTTTGTTTGCCAAAGTCCAAAACGTTTACCTGAAATATCAGTTAACAAGTCTTAAATCAATTTTCTTAATATCTACAAAAAAAAATCGGCAAGTACCTTTGCCCGGCTCTCTCCTCGCTGATATACAGGGTTTCCGGAAAAAGAAGGTCAATCCGATAACCATATTAAGCTTGAGCAAAAATTATATGACTTTTATAATGATGCCATTTTGTATTTTTGACCCTCATGATTGAAATAGATACGGCGTCAAAGTTTAAAATTAAAAACTGATTTTTTTGAATAAGTCGAATATATAATATTATACATCGAAGGTTATACAGACGCTTATTTGTTTTACCTTTGGCAATATTTTGCGCCCCTTGGACTTTGCGCCTCCGGCGTCAGCCCGGGTTGCCCGGGCGCTGGAACCGGGCCTGATATTACTATTGTGTCAAATTCGAATAAAACCGTAAACGTCATTTTATTTTATACTACTTTGTAAAGTAACATTTAATAAAGAAGTAATAATAATTACGATTAAATTATCAGTAGTAATTAGCAAAAGTTTATAACACTGTCCGTAAGTACTTACCAATACATATTCTCGGCCCTTCTCCAAACGGCAAGTATGCACAAAATGGTCTTTTAGCTTTATTTTCAGGTAAAAATCGATCAGGATCAAATTTCAATGGGTCTGGATAGAATTCAGGATCATGATGAATTCCTAAATTGCTAATTACCGTAAAGGTGCCTTGTTCAATAACGATGTCCGTACCAGGAACTTGGTAATCTTTTGCGCAACATCTTGGTAGAAATGGAATTATGGGATATTTTCTTAAAGTTTCTAAAATATAATTATTAAAAAAAAAACTGTGGAATAATAATTAGTTTTATCAGAAGCCTAGGATTTTAAATAAAAAACATTGGACCTCAATATTTTCAGCTATGGCTATCAACTATTTAATGCTGATGGTTTTAGCCGAAGAGAAAATAGTGTAGAACCTTGATGGAGCTTTTATGGAATTAAAAAAATTGATGTGTAGAAGTGACATAATCTGAAGAAAATTAAGAAAAGTTAAAACATACAAACCAAATAAACCCTTTTAAAAAAAGGTGTCGAGGGTGATTTAAAATTTTTATAAAACTTTTTAAATATGTTTGTATGACATTACAAAGTTAAAATTTGTAGAAGTATTATGAAGATATCACAATCTGTAAAAATAAAAATTGAAATTAAAATCAAAGAGTGCAGAAGTAAAAAATGTTTAAACATTTTTTAATAAAAAGTAAGAAAAATACTGTCTTAACAAGTGGTTTGTGGGGTACTGAGGGTTAAAGCACAGTAACCCCACAAGCGGTTATTTTAAATACAATGAAATTAATTAACAAATCAAATATTTTTAGAAGATAAAGGTCAAATTGTTCAACAAAAACAGACATACCTAAAAAGTTTTATAAAAATTTTAAATAACCCCCGACACCTTCTTTTTAGGGGTTCAGGGTTTTTCTTCTTCCCCAGTTTATTTGGTTGGTTTAGATCCCCTTTACTGACTTTTTCACATACTCAGTATGTTCTAACTTTTCTCAATTTTCTTCATATTATGTCACTTCTACATATCATTATTTTAATTCCATAAATGGTCCATTTCTCTTCTGCTAAAACCATCAGCATTAAATAAACTTTCTGTCTCCTAATGATGAACGTTTCTACGTTCGAAACATGTAGAGACACCCCTAAAAAAATTTTATTCTATTAAATTTTGTGAAGGAAGACTTTTCGTTTTTTCTTTCTTTCCCATATTTAATATTTGTTTTGTTCTGATTCTTAGACAGCCGACAGCATGCCATAGTACTTAGGTCACCTGGTGAAAATCCAATATGTTATTGATTAGTTAATTTTTCAGAATTAGCACAGGACCGCATTTGTAAATATTCCTAGATTTTAGAATGATAAAGTAGCTTAA
This sequence comes from Polydrusus pterygomalis, assembly GCA_963969555.1. Taxonomy (NCBI): domain Eukaryota; kingdom Metazoa; phylum Arthropoda; class Insecta; order Coleoptera; family Curculionidae; genus Polydrusus; species Polydrusus pterygomalis. The sequence goes on from OZ018379.1 coordinate 56,239,225, forward strand.
AACTCACACTTGGGTTACCTACTAGTGGGTTGTGGTAAAATATACATTTATCTCTGCAATATTCCTACATTTAATACACAAATAAAACTCATAGCTTTAATGTTATAATATAAGTATTTAACATCTGTAGGTATTATATTAAGGGAAGTTGAGTAGTAAACAATAATATTAATTAAAAGCAACATAATAGTGGCATAGAATACAAATGCGTAACTGTCTTTTATATTGTATTATATACAGGGATCCAAGCATAATGGATACCCTGTGGCAGTTAGACCACGACGGCCATTTCGTCCTTATTAGGACTCTACGGGCAGCCATAACCCAAGTAACTCTACAGATAGCGGCACGATTTACTAAAAGCCATTTTGCATATAAGTCAATCGGCCTTCAATACACCATAGCCCCATCCCAGCGAAATCAACTCTAATACACAAGGCAGTTACACTGGTAATAAATCAAAAGGTAACAACATGTCATGTTGTTTAAACAAGCAATGAAGGAACTTATTTGATTTGGGGTTATGATCAAGTTGTTAGCTGCTAGGAGAGTAAGTATTTAGTGCAGTTAATCTTTTGGTTGCAAAAATTTAATATGAACTGCAGGTTAAGATATAATCTTTTTTTAAGATAGTGATGGAAATTAAAACCTGTGTAATAATGCGAGATGCTTACTACCTGAAGGAGGATATAATCCATCAGTTACAAAGAAAAATAAATATGTTTTAAAATTTATTTATCAATGAACTTTACAAATATATTTTAAAATTTATACATCAATGAACTTTACAAATTTTACAATTTATTTATCAGTGACCTTTACATACCTATTCAATTTAGTCCGCCATATTCCAATCTGGAGCACAAAAATATTATTGCAAATAGGGATTTTGATCAACTGTTCAGTTCTTTCAAGTACAAATAAGAAACCAAGGCAGTTTTAAAGAAAATTAATATACAATGTGTTATTTAAGTATATGGCCAAACTCCAAGAGGTGCTTCTTTAAGTGATTTAAGGATGAAAAGTTCATATAAGCATGGGTCCGAAAATGCATAGTTTTTGCGATACAGGGTATTCGTAAATATCTAAATACTTTCTTTTTTTTTCGATTTTCGATTCGATTCGATTTTATTGAAATTTAACTATTCTGTTTGTAATAATAATAGGATAATTTTGCCTTAATTAGATTAAAATTATTAAGTCCAGTGGCGTCCCCGAAGACAGTACAACTAATATTTTTGACAAAAAAATGGCGCTCCACTGACTTTTTTTTAAATTATGTATTTTTTTCGAATGAAGCAACTATAAATACAACTATTTTATCTCCTATTTTTTTTATATCTTGCTTTGTTTGCGAGAAAAAAAATAGAAACTACTTTATTGCATGTTCGCGGGAGAACAAGAGTAATAATGTAAACTACTTACCAAACTATTAGGCAATTAAAATAACACAAAAGTCCTCTTTTGAATTTTTTTACACAGATTAAAACTGTTTTCGATAAAAGAAATTAACATAAAATAATATTAATAATAATAATAAGCAACTATTATAAGTTTCGTATTATTTTTTGTTAAATACATAATTAAACATTGCAGTAATAAATTATTACGTTATGCGAATAATTTGGTAAGTAGTAAATTTTTTACTCTTATTTTCCCGGGGACATGCAATAAAGTGGTTTATATTTTTTTTTCTCGAAAACAAAGCAAGATAATATGAGAAAAACTCAGGAGAAAAAATTAGTTGTATTTGTAGTTGCTTATTTCGAAAAAAATACATAATTTAAAAAAAAGTCAGTGGCGCGCAATTTTTTTGTCAAAAATATCAGTTAGAGTGTCTTCGGGGACGCCACTATACTTAATAAATTTATTCTAAATAAGGCTAAAGTATCCTATTTTTATTACCAACAGAATAGTCAAATTTCAATAAAATCGAATAAAAGAGTATTGCGATATTTATGAACATCCGATTTTTTTTTTAAAGTTTGACACCCTGTATCGTAAAAACTATGCATTTTCGGACCCATGTTTATATAAACTTTTCTTCTTAAAATCACTTAAACAAGCACCCCTTGGAGTTTGGACACATACTTAAATAACACCCTTTATATTCATTACAAGGAATTAAACACGATTGACCGCTAAGATATATTTATTAACTTACCATCCACAAATCTATCCAAATACTCCATTTCGTTAACGGCATCATAAGTAACTTTGTCATTATGTCTATCCAAAACGGTTTTAATTTCCTGCCTCAATCTATCCTGAACCTTAGGGTTTACTCCCAACTCGTACATAGCAAAAGTCTGAGTACTGGAAGAAGTTTCGAAACCAGCTTCGAAAAACACATACATCTGCGCAGCAAACTCTTCAAAAGATAAAGGGTCCATTGTGCCTTTTCCATTAAAATCAGGATGCTTTTTTGTTTCATCGCACAAATCCATCAATATATCTGTCAAATCGTTTCGCTTTACGTTTTCTTTTTCCCGATATTCTTTGATTTCTCTGAACATATTCATGAAGTAGTTGGTTGCACTGTTAGTAAAAATTTTAAACTTTACGAAAGCTAAAATACGTCTTGGAATAATTAGAACAATGGTATTATTGGTTCTACTCCATTGGTGGTCAAAAAATACCCTACCTTCTTTCATAAGTGTTTCATTTTTATTATTCAAGGTATTGCTGTCCATACCAAATGCACAAGAAGTTATAACATCTGTACCAAAACGATTTAAAACGTCCTTTATATCTACCGGTTTTTTACTTAAAGCGTATTTATCTAATTTTTCAATAAGCACTCTACTGATTCTTTCCATAATGACCACATTTTCTCTCATTTTGACAGCAGTAAATGCTGCAGGTAATTTAGCTCTTATATTTTTCCATCTGTAATTTTCCATATTAATAAGATGGTCGGTAAATACGTCTGCTTTTTTAGCTACATAAAATCCTCTATTGGGAAAATGTAGAAAATCTGGAATAAGGATCTGTTTTATCAAATCGTGATCTATTGGCATGTATATGGGTTTGCCCAAAAAGTAGATACCTCCATGTTTCCATCCTTTTTCTTTCATTTCCAAATGCATTTCTCTAAAAAATTCTCCAAAACATGCTTTACCCAAACATGGCTGATTGCATTGCCGAATGGTATAATAGGTACCAAGTGGTTTAAGCCTTTTATTTTCCAATATGAGAAATAATGCTTATAAAGAATGATAATAATTGATGTCAGAATTATTAGTAGTATGCCTAACATGCTGTTTGCAATTAGTAGCAAAGGAGATGATATACTAAAAAAAAAATTTATTACAGTTATAAACAGGGTGAAATTTTTATCTGGAATAAATTCAGTATTAGAAAGCCTCTTAAATTTGTTCAAAAAATACAAAACTACGACTGCGGTTATTTTTAGTTTGGCATATTTTTTCGTAATTTTATGAAAATTACCCCTGTTTTAGGGACAGAAACCTCCCCTATCTTTCTTTTTTGCAATAGTAATGGTATGCATTATGAAGAACATAAAAAAGGGAATCGACCCACTATTTACTTTTGCATTTCCGTTATGTAAATGCAATTTGTTTTATTAAACAATAAAGTAAAGATTGCTGGAAATGTTGACATTAGGTACGATATCCGGGGGGTTATTTGGCGAATTTCGTGTCGTTACCTAAGTTCCTCTAAATTTTCCGGTTTTGTTACGGAAACTTTGGTTTTTATGGGACCCCAAAGGAAATAATCTAGAGTCTAGAAGATTGAGGTGCGGCGACAGCGACGGCCATTTAATGGTACCCCTTCTTCCTATCCAGCTGTTTGTGAATATTTCACTTAAATATTGTCGAACATTTAGGGAACACCATCCTGCTAGTACCATATTCTATTATTATAAAGATCTGCTTCTGCATGGTGTGGAAATAAAACAGCCAAAGCTGGAATAAGTTCTACTTGCAAAAAATCCAGATATGTATGGCCATTTAAGTTACTTTCAAGGAATATTGGCTAAATGAGGCGGTCGCCAATTATGCCTGCACAAACATTAAGTATTTGCAGAAGCTAGTGTGTTTCTTGCATCCAGTAAGGATTTTCTGCGGACCAATATCGACAGTTCTGTTTATTGACGTCACCATTTAGTATAACAGTACAATATCTGGAAAAAGGATCCAGTGCAAATCTACTATAGTATATTACGTTACAAGACCGGAAAGTACTATTTTACAGGACGAAGCAGGCAATTTCCAGGGCGAGCCGCCAGGCGAGTCCTGGGAGCCTGCGAGTCCTGTTAACGTACTTTTCGGTTGAGTGACGTACAATATTTTTTTTACAATCGACACAAGACACCAGTGGCGTGCGAGAAAACGTTAATAATAGCTTACTATATGGGTATAGTTTTAGCAGAAAACTCTAATAGTTGGGAAAATTATGTTTAATAATAAATACAATTTGGTACAAATGTTCTTAATTCTATTTTATCTATTAATATCTATTTGTTAATTGTTATATTGAAAGTACAATTTTGTGGTGTATTAAATTGTAGACATGACGGGAAATTTTTTGATTCATCTTTATAGGATGTTTGTGAAGTTATATCCACTTTTGATCCTCCGGCTTCCTGAATTCTACTGGCTATATCAATCTTATTTTGTAGAGACTGTTCAATGTAGCCTTCGGCAACTTGGGATGATTTCCAGCCGCCATGTCGTTTTAAATTAAGGATATCGCCTCCACCTTCAACTAACAGTGTCGCCGAACTACGTCGAAAACAGTGCCCTGTAAATTGCTCTGGGTTTGGTAATCCCAAATAGGATGCTATTTTTGATGGCGCTTTTCCTACTGAATGCAAACCTACTGGTTGAATAGTGCATTTTCCTTTATTATAGAAAAGAAATAGCCTGCGATGTGGAACACTAGGCGGACGTAAAGAAATATATTTTCTATATATATTTAGGTTTCGTTCCCCAACAACTATAAATGACCTGGGTTGGTATGTTTTTGTATTTGGAATTTTTACCGCCAACATCGATTCGTTATCTTTAACATCGTCAATTGTCATATTGGTCAATTCTTCACGGCGACACGCTCCAGCCGAACCCATTATTAGTAAAAGCTAAAAAAAATAAGAAATAGTTTAAATATATTTTTTTTAAACACAATATAAGAAAAGAAGAACTTTAAGAAAACTCGTATTATGTATTTAAGTACTTACTTTGATTAAAAGATAATCATTATCAGGGGCTTCCAGCAAAAATTTGTCAATGTCTTCTCTGGTAAGTACGTTCGATTTTTGGGGAATGTATCCAACAGATTTTCTCTTTATGAATGCTATCAGTTTATAATATTTGCTTATATCAATGTTTTCTTTTAAATTTAACATAGATTTGATCATTGAGTACAAGCTCCACAGTGTAGATGATTTTAATTTTTCGGATTTTTCAGCAAAATAAGCTAACAAAACATCCTCAGAAACATTTCTGACATTTTTTTCTCTACACCAATTTTTAAAGACGCTAAACGTTTTTTCATACCGCACTCTGGACTTATGCGGCAACAAATCGTCTGTAGCTCTAGCAGCTGCCTCTGTTATTTCAACTGGAACGTCATTTTCTTCCCAATCCAAATTAAGTTCCATATCTAAAGTCTTCCACACAATTTTATAAAACCACAAAAGTTTATTTATCAAAGTCAATATCGTACCTGACAGTTCGTTACTATGGAAGCAAGAAAACATAAACATGTCAAAGCCTACTTATAAATGAGTTTGGTTAATTTTTTTAAATTGGGAGCGGAACGCAACAAAAATTGACCGGTAAAGTACTTTACCGGTCAATTTTTCATTACTTTCCGGTCTAGACCAGCAAAGTGATATTTTCCGATCAAAAAATTGTCTAGAAAGTGCTTGCTTTCCGGTCGATTGAAAAAAAAATGCTGATCAAGTGCATTCATCATCACTTTACAAAACTGAAGACGGCCGTCTGGATCATCTTCCAGTAACTCTTGTACCATTAATTTATAAGGACACATTTGACATGATTTCACTGACTTATGTGTTATTTTGCAGAACTGGAGTAATAGGATTTTCTTGAAGAGCAAGTAAAATGTTTAATTGCGTTATTCCAGGCTGCATTGTCATTGGTATATTCCTGACGTGGCCCACTTCATGGTAAGGTTTTCTAATTTTCCTGATGGTGCCTTAGGAAATTGGTGGTAGGTCGCGGTGTGTTTCGTGAAATAAAGCTGTTACTTCTGCTTGAGTACGCGATCTGCCGCCAAGCAAATAATCATTAAAATTTAGATTTTGTATGATTCACTTAAATAACGCTTTTTAGTATAGCAACAATACTTCTTACTATAAAGTACCTAACGGTTTAAACAGTACAAAATACTACAAGAGATAAGTATTTACTTTTTCTAAACCTAAAATGAAGTGGAATGCGGTATCAAATAAACAAACAATCTTATCAATAACACGTTTTCTTTTTTCTAAGCAGTCTGCGCTGGCAAAACCCAAATTATAATATTAATTGTTGCTAAAATGGCCAATTCTTTTATGGCTTTCTGGATTACCAAAATGCAAAACTAAATAGTGGGTCGTATTCACTTTTTTATGCTCTTTTCAACGAGATTATCACAATACATACCTTTACATTTAAAAAGAAAAGTTAGGGGCGGTCTCTACTCCAAAAAAGGGTTCATTTCATGATAAAATATTTTTAATAGATGATTTCTTAATTCCTACAAGTTTATCAAATTATCACAAGAAATAAACTAAAAATAAATCTTTTTTTTATAACTAAATATACTTGTTAGGAACTAAATAATTTTTTTTTAAATATAAAGAGATCGTTAAGGTAGCTTTCAGCGAGCGATATACCGGGTGTCCACGGAAGGTGGCTCGCCTCTCTAACTTTTTTGTTTTTCAAGATGATGAAATAAAATTCGGGGGATTTGTATACGACATAAAACTGGATTATTTGACAGATGACTCAACATTATGGAACTTCCGGTTTAACCGGAAGTGACATAAACTTTCGATTTTTAAATGGGACACCTGGTATATTTTTCCTTTTTTGACATATGATATTCTAAATACAACGATGTATCACTTGTCACTTTTTGTCACCAAGAAAATATTTTTTTTCCAAATTTATTGTTTTATCTAGAGGGCTATGAATAACTTAAAATCACTTATTTCAGTTCTCTAATCTTGGGGAAAATACAATTTTACTATTTTTGATCCAATGCCATGTGCTATGTAAAAGTTAATCTTTAAAGTTGTATAACTCATTTTTTTTAAATGGCAACATGGTTGCTCGTCGGATTAAGAAAAAAGAGGATTTTATTATGATTATTTTGATACTATACACTATTAGGTTTTAGAAAAGCTGCCATTAAAAAACTTTAAAAAGTTAACTTAGAACTTTCCTAAAATGATCTTCATCTTTTGAGAATAAAGTTAGATTTAAATGCATCAAGTAGCCTGTGACCAGCAAAACTGATAAAACAAAATCATGCCTTGAAGAAAATTGAAATGCCAACAGCTTCTGCCAAAGTAAATTAGTTTGTTGTTTAAAAAACATGGAAAATTATAGTTTTACAAGGAGTGAAAAAGTTGAAAAAAAAAATTTTCTTGGTGACAAAAAGTGACAAGTGGCACATCGTTGTATTTAGAATCTCATTTGGAGTCAAAAAAGTAAAAATATACCAGGTGTCCCATTTAAAAATCGAAAGTTTATGTCACTTCCGGTTAAACCGGAAGTTCCATAATGATCAGTCACGTGTCATAAAATGCAGTTTTATGTCGTATACAAATCCCCCTAATTTTATTTCATTATCTTGAAAAACAAAAAAGTTAGAGGGGCGAGCCACCTTCCGTGGACACCCGGTATAGTCTATTCCTTACTATAACGGAACAGAGAGGGACGAACTAACTTTATAATAAATAAAAACTAATCTTATTTAGTTTTACGTTGTTGTAAAAATAAATGTTTTCATATAAAAAACATTTTTGTTAATTTTTGTGTTTAATTAAGCCTTATCCCAACTGATTTGATTTTAGGTAAGAACATTTTATTTTTTAATATGATTTCCTTACTTTATTTTCTCAAAATAAACATCACTGGTGATAGTCTGAACAGGATACTAAAAGAATTAAAAAGGCCATCAACTGGCCATATTAAGTTTTCCTTTTAATCTTTAAAACTAGTTACCTATACCTAGATAACTGGCTCAATACGTCACTGTCACTACAGAGATTTAATTTGGCTAAAGAAAAGTAAAGAAATCCAATAAAAAATTAAATAAAATGGCAAATACGTCACTGAGGGCCAATCCTAAAAAAATAAACTCAGAAAGACGTAATTTAGTAGTAGCTAGGTAGACTGCCAACGACAAAAATATTTTTTTTATAGCTTACAGACAATTTTTAGGATTAAAAAGCAAAACTTTCTTAACTGCATGACCTCAATTAATCACAAAATGATATTTTTTTATAAATAAAAGATATTTTTACCAGTGCATCATATATTTTTTAAGGACAATAAAATTGTTTTTAGCAGCTAAAAAATAATATTTAAAAAACGAAAATATTAAGGTTAAAAAGTAATTTCAAAAAAATTAACCCAGTAGCTACAATAGAATTATTTTTTCGGCTCCTATTTTCTGCTACTACTAATGGATTTCTAGCTACGGCTAACAGAGTTTTCTCTCAGTGTGCATGAAAGTTAAATTTGAAAAATAATGCTCTTGCGCGTAAGCTAAATCATCAAAAGACCCACAATTCACAAAGACATGTTTTTTTTAATCCTCTGCTCTGGTTTAAATAGAAGCGATTAAAGTTTTCTTGTGACGTCAAAGAGTACTTCAATGCATAGCGCGAGAGTAAGCTATTCATACTACATGACGTCATACGGCGAACTTGAATTATTTTAAAAAAATGAAGGAGTGATATTTAGGACAAAATATTTTGGATATGTAATTTTTTGGTGTGGCTAAACATATTATTTATGAAATAAAAAGTGTTTGTGCAAGTTCCATGTTGAATATATTTTTTATAATATTTTAGTTTAACTTAGAAATGGTTAATAAAATAAAATGCTTGCTCTTCGTCAACTTTGACAATTTGCAAATTTAAACAACTCTCCTCGTATTTATTTCAAACAATAATTTCGTAAAAACTTACGGCAAAGTTATACACGGTGGTTCTTAAGTAATGGGACACAGAGCAGCAGTAAATTATTCACTTCAAAACATAACGATTTAGCGCAATTTTTATAATCCGAAAATTTATATTAAGACAGATACAGGGTGTCAAGTTAAAAAAATTATTTCGAGTTTTTTAGATATTTTCAAAAGTTTTCGGAGCATTGGGTTGAAATTTGGTGTAAGGGGGTTTTTTGGGGCGGGAAATAACATTCTGGGCTAATTTTTTTTCTATCGGATAGAGGGCGCTACGAGCAGCACTTTTCTTACTTTTGAACTGCAATAACTTGTTGTCACTAGGTATAATAAAACTTATCACTCCTAATTAATAATCTTACGACTTTTTTACGTAAAAAAGGTACTCTTGTGAAATAACGCTAAAGTTGATAGTTTTCGAAATATTTGCTATTTTAATGTAACATGTAAGGTAATACTTCTTATTTTATCCGAACGTAAAACGTATTTTGTAAAAGTTTAACCAAAAAAATTGTTTTCCTCTTGTAAAATATTATAAACAAAGGTTTGAAATTTTGTGTTTTATTTACCTGTCAATTATTCAAAAACAACTTGTATTGAAGAAATCTTTCTGCTGGATCCCAAACAACGGAAAGGTCATTGAGTATTAAAATAGCAAATATTTCGAAAACTATCAACTTTAGCGTTATTTGACAGGAGTACCTTTTTTACGTAAAAAAGTCGTAAGATCATTAATTAGGTATGATAAGTCTTATTATACCTAGTGACAAGAAGTTATTGCAGTTCAAAAGTAAGAAAAGCGCTGCTCGTAGCGCCCTCTATCCGATAGAAGAAAAATGAGCCCAGATTGTTATTTCCCGCCCCCAAAAACCCCCCACCACCAAATTTGAACCCAATGCTCCGAAAACTTTTGAAAATATCTAAAAAACTCGAAATATTTTTTTTTGCTTTGACACCCTGTATCTGTCTTAATATAAATTTTCGGATTATAAAAATTGCGCTAAATCGTTATGTTGTGAAGTGAATAATTTACTGCTGCTCTGTGTCCCATTACTTAAGGACCACCCTGTATAATAATTATGCAATAAAAACTCGTTCAAGTCATTAAACAAATTCGTTAATATTATGATCATCCTCATTGTCAGAAAAATTGTCATTTCCAGACATGGCTACTTGATTACCATAATTAGTAATTAAGGTTATTGAAAATAATATTTTTAACGTAGGTACAAAAACAATTACATAACTTTAAGTAAGCGAAGAAAGGTAAGAAAATTTTTGGTTATATTCTTGATTTTTCTATTATGTTTTTATTATGCAGAGCGTTCCTTTTAATCTATAATGCCAATGCACTGTTTTACAGGAATATAATTGGCGTCCATTGCATTTCAGAAAAAAATTATTGTGTACGGACCACATATACAGGGTGAGTCGGGAGGAACGGACCAAACTTTAGGAGCGTAATATACATGCAAAAACAATTTGAAAAAACCCATATGTTCTTATTCGAGAATCATTTGTTATCAAGTTATAGCGTAATACCAAATAAAGAAAAGTTCATATTATATTAATGGTTTTCTAATCACAGCGTTCTATTAATAAATGTTCAAAAATACCGCCATTGGCTTCTTAACATTTTTTTGCTCTTCTGTTTCGTGTCTTTCTTCTTTAAAATTGGCTGCAGTATTTCTAATCAGGGACGGTTCTACGTGGGGGCTGGGGGGGCCCAGGACCCCCCAACATTTCTGAAAAAAACTTTAAAATATCTGGAGAGAAATACAATCAAGCGAAGGCTACCAAAAATTGTGGCTGCGCCAATGTGGTGCCCCCCAATATTTTGGGTCTAGAACCGCCCCTGTTTCTAATACGTCGAATTAGTGCATCCCGAGTGTCCACTTTTACCTTGTACACTTCATTTTTAAACCAGCCCCATAAACAATAATCTAGTGCTGTAAAGTCTGGTGGTATATTTGCCTTCTGATATTTACAGGAACATGCTCTAGTGGTCCTTGTAGCTCATGTTGTCAAAAATTTAGGTAGTTGTCTCCTGTGAGGCGATTCTCCAAAATGAAATAGTTAAATAGCTATTGAGCATACCACACCACAAGTTAACTGAAATCTTATATTGAAAATTACTTTCAACTGTTGCGTGGGGATTTTCGATTGACCATACATGAGAGTTACGAGTATTATTAATGCCGTCACGGGTGAATGTTGCTTCATCTGTAAAAAGTATACGCGATACAACACAATGATTATTTATCCACCGACAAAATTTAATACGTTTAGCATAATCTTCCGGTTTTAGGTGACCTACTCTCTGTACATAAATATAAGCCTTGCTCGTGGAGTGTGTTTAATACTCTTTTTTGTGGAATGCCCAATTGAGTACCAATTCTTCATGAGATGGTCGTTGCATTTTCTTCTACTAAATCCAGAATATTTTCTACTTCTCCTAAACCTTGTCGAAAAGCTCGTTCAGATGTAATGTTGGCACTGGGAAGCTTACCGTTCCCGCACAAATTGTTAAAAACTCTGATAAACACGTTTGTAGTCGGATGTCTGTGATGTGGATACCGTTGACGATATTATTCAACAGCAGCTGTAGCACTTCCATTACAGAAACCATAAATAAACACCATATTTGCATATTATTCTAAATTTGCTTAATTATTTGGCATTTTGTAACACTTTAATCACTCAAACTGGAAAATAGACGTTTAATCACTGCCACAATACACAGACACATTGTCAAGACAACATAGATGTCAAATAGTTTAGAGTCTTGAGTATGGCATACTCTAATTACGAGAACATTTTGATAAAAGTGGAACGCAGAAAAAAAAATTGATATTGCGCTATAACTTGACGACAAATGAATATCGGATAAGAACATATGGGTTTTTTTACATTGTTTTCGCGTGTATAATACACTCCTGAAATTTGGTCCGTTCCTCCCGACTCACCCTGTATATAACTATTCCCATGTTACAATATTGTGTCCCACACGGAGGACTAAAGCGAGATACAAAGTTTGCGCAGTTTGCATTATTTTGTAGATCGTATAAACACTGAACAAAGCCGGTTTAAAATGTACAGTCTATTCAATGACCGCTGACTGTTACGTCACGACTAGTGCTTATCTATCTAACATTCGTGAACTAGGCGAGATAGTAAGTGACATTTTTATTCAACATTATTTCAAAAATGTCACGGTGTTGTGAAAAAGAACAAGCATTAATTTTAAAATTATTTGATTATTTTCAAAGAGAAAGTGAGGCCGAAAAGACTTGTTTACCCTGTAACTCAAGATAAGTAGATATAATAAAGCAGGACTTGTGAAAACATAAATAATAGTAAAAAGGAAAAATATATGGTAATGTTTTTATAAATACCTAGGTATCTGTTTTAAGAAAGTTTCTGATGCTTTGGAAGTTTTCTGTTCAACAATCCAAAGAATTAAGGCAAAGGCATAGATAAGGATGTAGATTGTAAGAATCTTAATAATGTAGCTATTTTGTCATCCCGTAATCGACAACTTCACGAAATTCATGAACATATCATAAGAGAGCGTATTTAGGGGATGTATAAAGCAGGTGAATACGTTACCATTTGCTCAATACTAAATTTTAAAATCATTGATGGTGTTAAAATATCCACTGATTCATTAGCGGACTGTTTAAAAATTTAAACGGCATAAATGCACTGTATCCAATAGGCGTTTTAGTATTAAAAATACTACTGGGTACGTATATTTAATGAAAAATGAACGCGACATGCGACATGCACATAAATAACATGGCGGTGAAGTCTAAACAAACATCCGAGCAGCACAGAATCGATTACATCATCTGCTAACTATTAATATTGTTTTGTTTTGGGTTTCGGCATTTATTATTATATTTGTTACTATTAAGATATGGCCGGGAGAGAGAACAGTTATAGTAGTTAGTATTGAATCGGCCAGTACCTAATTTCATGTTACGGGATCTCCCAAAAGCCACAGCTGCACACAAGCGGCATCGGCTTTATCAGGATGTTTATTTAAACCAAATATTATTACTATTTAAATATTATACTGTGTGTTTGAATTTTGAATTTACCTTTATTTGGACATAATAAAAAGTAGATTATCTTTATTATTGTTCTATATTCTTATATTATAGTTATTAATGATACTAGTTCGATGAACACTATAATGAAACGTGCACAAGTTTCATTAACAAAGTTCATATCGAACGTGTATCATTAAAATTTTAACCTACGACAGTGCAAATAGATTTTATTCGTCTAAATTTTATTGATATTAGATAGCGTTTTCGTATTTTTTAAAATTTTCAGGTATCCATATTAGTCGATATCATGGTAACCGCATTTTTGATTGTTTCAATTTCGATAAAATTGGAAAAAATAAACAGTGAATGTCGCTGAAACAAAGCTAAATAGCGCGGCGGTCTTGGCGTATTACACAGAAAGTCGGGGGAGAATGGATATACCAATCCAAAACATTTCATAGCCGACTTAATATTTAGACATTTCATGAACAAAGAGTACAAGGACCAGCAGGTAAATGGCTGTGTATAGCTAAAGAAATAATTTTGTCGCTATTTTTGTAAAGGTGGTTTTGAGCTCTCTTCAATATGTACTACACGTGATACAGATTATCCTATATTTTTTATTTTAACAAAACAGTCAAATTTACACATTTCTAAGTATAATTTACACATTTCTAAGTATAATTTACACATTTCTAAGTATAATAATTTAATTAATATTTCAAACTAAATCGGAGCATCCATGCCGTCATAATAACGCGTGATAGCGGCACGTTACATACTCACAGATAGGAGTAATCTGTGCTGTGACATAATGGTTTCCTTCTCGCCACTGTATGTGGTAGGTATTTTCAATACGCCTATGACTTGCGTAAGATGCAAGATCTGTGAATTTTTTAATAGAGCAACCCCGTATAGCCCAAAAACAAGTAGCATTTTTAAGAGAATTTAAGAATAACTGCAACTCTCAATTTTCTTTTAAACCTATTTTTTTGGACGAAAACTGGATATACAGTAAAGGGCCTTTTAGGCGAAGTTTGCAAGGTGATACTCTTTACACAGTTTTAAAAAATCGTCCGAGGGTGTACGGTATATTATTCTACATTCTGGTTTAGAAAATAGATTTGTGAATAATAAATAAATAAAAAGTTTGATATTCAAGTCTGGCCTGAAATTTTGTGATTATAATAATTCGATGAATAATGAAAACTTTGAAAAATGGTTTCAAGAACAATTGTTAGGTGGTGCGACGTAGTGTAGCACTCTATGGTATGATAAAAAAACTGATTATTTATATACATAATAACAATAATATACAATCTGATATACAGTGACCGGCAGAAAGTGCGCAGCATATGGGAAAGTTTTTTTTTATTTTTAAGTTAAAATTAATTTTATTTTAGATAGGTTCTGCATGTTCTCAAACCAAAATAACACCCATTAAATCCGGTAAAAGTCTTATGGTATACGAGGTAGGATCGAAAATTTGAAATTCCGCTAAGAATAAAGTACCTCCATCTTTTATTTGAGAATATTTTTTCACTAAGAATTATTGTTTTAATTTCAAAGTTATACCCAAATTCCAAATTTCGCGTATTTTGGACAAAAAAATGGATTTAATTTTGTTTTCTGAATAACCCTGTAGGTATAAAAAATATATGGCAACCGAACAGTACGAAAATAAGATTTTCTATAGACTTTGTTAGAGATAACCGTCGATCATAAGTCCGATTACTTTGTTTTCATAATATTATGGCTTTTTAAAATAAAAACATAAAAATATTAAATATTTTTGCTGCACACCGTATTTTATTTTCTGAGGGAACAAGTTAATTTCATCTAACCGATATTTTCTAATTTACATTGACTTAATATATAGTTTTTTTATACATTGAAGTACCTATGCATAGAAAGTTTCCTTTTCATTTATAAAGAAAAAAATTTAAATTAAAAATATATAATTGATCCTTATTTTGCGTGACGAATAAAATTCGTTGTAAGGAAACTTTCTATGCATACTTCAATGTAGAAAAAATAATTATGAGATGCTTTAAGTCAATGTAAATTAAAAAATATCAGTTAGATGAAATTAACTTGTTCCCTCAGAAAATAAAATACGGTGTGCAGCAAAAATATTTAATATTTTTATGTTTTTATTTTAAAAAACCATAATATTATGAAAACAAACTAATCGGACTTATGATCGACGGTTATCTCTAACAAAGTCTGTAGAAAATCTTATTTTCGTACTGTTCGGTTGGCATTTATTTTTTATACAGGGTTATTCAGAAAACATGATTAAATCCATTTTTTAGTCCAAAATAGGCGAAATTTGGAATTTGAGTATAGCTTTGAAATTAAAACAATAATTCTTAGTAAAAAAATATTCTAAAATGAAAGATGGAGGTACTTTATTCTTACCGGAATTTCAAATTTTTGATCCTACCTCTTATACCATAAGACTTTTACCGGATTTAATGGGTGTTATTTTGGTTTGAGAACATGCAGAACCTATCTAAAATAAAATTAATTTAAACTTAAAGATAAAAAAACTTTCCCATATTATGCTGCGCACTTTCTGCCGGTCACTGTATAAAAACTCAACTATTCTGTTTTCAAAACACATTTTCTTATGGTCTGATTGGAAAACTATTATTATTTTTACATAATGACAAAAAAGTAATATTTTTCAATAAGAAGTTTTTTGACTTTAAACCTAGAAAGAAAACACCCTATGTGGTCAAATATTTTATAGAAAATATGTTTTTTTGACTGGATATAAATAATTATAAATAATGTCCTTTGATTTAGATTTAAGTAGTATTTCCACAGCAATGCGAATGTTAAATTTTTAATATAAATAGAATTATCCTTTAAAATATAATTTTTTCGTATAAAAATGAATCATCAAGAGTTATGTTACAAGTAGTTTTCTAAGGGCGAAACCACCAAAAATAATAATTTTAGAAATAAGTTTAGTTCAAAAATATTTTGAAATTGTAATTCTTAAATAATAGAGGTAGATATTTTAAACTATTTAAACACAGTACCACACGACTCACTCCTTGCTATATTAAATAAATATGGAGTAAGGGGATTAGCGTTGGATGTCTTCGACAGCTACCTACTTAAGCAACGGGAAACAAATTTTAAAACTTAATGAAACATACAGTGAACCTCTAGAAGTAAAAATAGGAGTACCTTAGGGTACCGTATTGGGTCTTTTGGGATACTTTTTATTGTATAAACTCTCTAATAAACATTAATATAGAAAACTGTTAACTGATTTCTTACGCGGATGATACGGTCGCTGTTTTTACTGGGTCCACGTGGTCACAAGTAAGACAGTCTACAGAAATTGGCTTAGTAAAAATAAAAAACTGGTTAGATTTTTTTAAACTAACTCTAAATGTAGATAAAACAAATTATATTGCATTTTCAATTACAGCCGCAAACCGTCCCAACTTTAATTATATTGAAACTGAGGAGCTTCGAATAAATAAAGTAGCATCCACGAAATACTTGGGCATTATTATTGACAGAAGCCTAAAATGGTATCAGCACGTGTTAAGATTAATGGCAAACATTCGATCTTTAATATTTAAGTTTTACATAATAAGAGACATATTTGACAAAGAACTTTAATAAATATCTATAAAACATTAATCGAGTCTTTAATAGGATATGGAATAATTGTATGGGGTGGCCTCTATCAAAATTCTCTAAATCAATTATGCGTAGTTCAAAATTATATTTTAAAGGTAATTAATAAGAAAAAAAAAGAGATATCCGACACATTTACTATATTCTGAAAACAATTTTAACGTTCGCAACTTGTATATTATTTTATTTACCTGTATATATATTCTTAAAACAACCAAATTAAAAAAATTATATAAACCATTCTTATGAAACAAGAAGTAGAAATAACAAGCACCTACAAATACCAAAAAAAAATAGAAATTTAAGTCACAGATTTATAGATTATTTAGCACCTAAATTCTATAACTTTATTTCAACTGAGGTAAAAACGGCTACAAATATTAAACAATTCAGCAAAAACTGTCGAAATTTTATTTATAAAAATCGGATAAGGTTCTTCTTTTCTTTAACATAAGTAACTATTAGTAAGTAATAACTATTGCTTGATAATGTAATTTTATAGTTTTAGATATGTTGTTCTTTATTTTTATTATTATTTTATATTAATATCATGATAAGAATTTATAGATAGAATTAAGTAGTAATATCTGTATACTTCCTAATTAGAAATAGCGCACAGACAGGTATTTACTTATCTAGGAGTGCATTTAAAAAATAGCATTGAACCATAAAAATATTTTAGAGTAATGCACAATTATATTTTAAAAATTGTAAACAATCTAAGTAATATAATAATAATATATTATATATTATTATTATTATTAAAACTATCCATATTGTAGTAATAAACAGTATTCCAAAAATGCCCGGCACATTATTACCCATAAAAATATCTTGTTTATGTGGATCTGATGTGGCAACACTGGCGTTGTGAACAAACTTACATTTTTTGACTTATTTAATATTTTAAATTTTATTAGTTGTCTACTTACCCCGTTATTTAAAAACTACACCTTATAAACGTTTTGGGATTCGTTTGAGGAAGCACAACTGACGATAATAAGGAATATTAAGTTTCCCATGCAGCATGCAAGTTGATTTGATTTTTGACCTTGTCTATCTGTTCGAAATCATTTATTAGGTTTTTTTTTAGGATTAGGTAAGTTTTCTTTATCTTATTTAGGCAGTGGCGTACAATTTAATATGGTACTCCCAAGTACATCAAAGGCTGATGTTTAGGGAAAGGTACAGACAGAAAGTTGTCTAGAAGTTCTAATGACACCCAAATTGTACAACATTTCTGGCTTTTAAATGGATTTTACAGCCTATAGCTGCAAAATTATTTCAGTTAAAAGTGCAAGAATAAAGGCCAATAGTTGGTTGCTATAAACTTTTTGGTTAGTATCGATTAGGGGACACGTCGACGAGATAGAGAGTTGGTAAGTGACAGCAAAGCTGCTAATTTGTTAAAAAGAAATTTTAAAAATTTCGATAACTTCTGGATAAAAAACCGAGGAAAATCATTCAATACACTTTTTTTTAAATATATATTATGGGTTACCACAAAAAGAAAATATTTAATTATTAATAAAAATACCGCTTAACCATTAAAATATGTATCGAATAAAATATTTATAATAGATGATTTTTTAATTCCTGCAAGGTTATCTAATTATCACAAAAAATAAACTAACAATAAACTATCGTTTTACAGTGTTGTTGTTTAAGTGTGTAACATAATATGGGCATTTTTTTTATTGAAGATTTCTGAGAAAATTGTATTCTTAATAAAAGGTGGTGCATATTCGATAATCATATTAGGTGCACTTGGAATGGTTGCAAGTGAAACGGCGTACAGGGTAGGCCAAAAAATATAAAACTTGAACAAGAATAAAGTACCCCTATTTCCGAAAATTCAGCAAAATGTTATTAAGAAAAATTGTTTAGAATTAAAAGTTATGCATAGATTCAAAAACGTGACCTCCTAAAATAAAAAAAAAATATTTTTTTTAAAAATGTTAATAATTTCCCAAAAAAATTTTTTTCTTTATTCAACATAAAGAAATTCATAAATTAATCAACATCAAATCAATTTCCCATTTCTTTGTTTAAATTCAAGCATATTTGTAAAATTTACTTGAATTTTTAATTTATTTAGGAATCACAAACTTCATGTTTGTTGCAACGATATTAAACACAACTTTAAAATATCCTAAAAATTCTTTTTAACAAGATAAAACATTAGTAATGATAATATGCTAATTAAAAAACTCATCATTTAAGTGCAAAATTTTTATTTTAAATGTTTATTAAAAAACTTTATTCTTGTACAAGTTTTCAATTTTTTGGCCTACCCTGTACGCCGTTTGACTTGCAACCATTCCAACTGCACCTAATATGATTATCGAACATGCACCAACTTTTATCAAGAATAAAATTTTCTGAGAAATCGGTATTAAAAAAAGGCCCATATGTTACACACTTAAACAACCACACTGTATAACGAAAATTACACAAATTTATTTTCAACCAATTAGAAGGCTCCTTTTTGTTTACGTTGCTTATAGCAACGGAAGATTATCACGATAATTTTGTTAGTTCCTATTACCTTAATGAAATTAATAAGTAACAATTTTTCTGTCAAAAATGAAGTGCTTTATATCTATTGGCAAAAATCAGTTAGAAAACAATCAAAATACATTTTGTTGCTAACTTATAGTTTTTATTGATACTAATCAATTTGCTTTACATATCGAACATCGGGGCTAAAAGAGACACATCAAAAATTTAACTAAACTCATGGGAAATATGTTTATTTACAACCATGCATGTAATGTTGATATTACTGACTTTATTGAAGGTTGGGAAGTATCACATTACCTACCTCTACTTCCCGCCCTGACTTCCCACCCTGATTCAAACGATCAGACTTGAACTGACGTTTATTGTTTTAATTTCAAACAAACGTTTCCTTGACAACCGTCGCCTAATTTGAAAATATGCCTACTTGTATATTTATTTGATTTTTTTAATATATATTTTCTATAATACTACGTCAAAATGACATTTTTCTTTTAATAATATTTTTAGTTAAAAATTATAAGAAGTGGATGTAGGATGTGGCTGTAAATAAAATAGTATACAAACCTCGGTGAAAAGTTTCATTACTGTCTCCGAGATATAGTTTACCTCGACGCTTCGCGTCTCGTTAAACTATTTTATTTACAACCATGTATGTAATAATGACATTTCACCTATCTTTGAAAGGTGGAAAGTTGACGTTTCTTGACTTTTACTTTCCACCCGGGTGGAAAGTGAGCACTTTCCACCCGGGTGGAAAGTAAAATTGTTATTTTTTGTAATTTTATTAAAAATCGATATCTCAAAATAGTAAATTTTTTTTTTTTTAAATTTTAATAAAAATCGATATCTCAAAATAATATACAAACACACCAACACACAACTCATTACACAAATTCAACAACAATAATTTTATTTTTTATTTCTTTAAATGAATTATACCTAAATGACATTTATAAAAAACAAAAAATTAACATGGTTTATGTTTTACTTATTTACATTAAATATTACATTGGCATTATTGTAGGCAGTCACAGATATGTTTAAACCTTGCTGAAATTCTTCTTTTGAAAGGTTTATTTCATGATTATTTGAAGTTAAAGTAGTGTTAGTAAAACTTGAACTTGGCTTTGAAATCAATTTTGCCGTATTAACCTGAGTAGAAACCGAACTGTCTATGTATCCCTCAGCTACTGTGCTAGATTTCCAGCCTCCTAACCGCTTTATTTGCATAAGATCGCCACCGTTATTTGCGAGCAAAGTAGCCGCTGTTCTTCTGAAACAGTGACCAGTAAAACCTTCAGTATTCAGCTTCAGAAAAGCTGCAATTTTTTTTGGAAACTGACTTAAAGTGTTGTGCCCAATACATTGTTTACTAATTTTTCCATATCTTATTTGCATAAAAAGCTTTCCATCCTGTATATTTTTCCGTAAAGTTATGTACTCCTTAAGTGGTGCAATCCATTTATTATCAGTTATCATAAATGATCGTGGCTGGTACGTTTTGCTATTTTGTATTTCAATCGCGACCTTTTCTTCTAAAAAGTGAACGTCTGTTGTTTTCATTTTGTATAATTCATCTGATCGGCAGGCGCCTGAGACACCAATAACCAATGCGACCTACAAATGTATAAAATAATAAGTTAATATAGAAATAGTCAACCTTTTAGCCTAAAATACCTTTTGAACAAGAAATTCCATAGGTGCTTGTTCCAAAAATGTTTCAATATTATCCATAGACAGTGTGGTCGATTTTTTCGGCTTGTATCCTTTGTTTTGCTTTTTTAAAAATGCTAATAGCTTTGCGTGTTTAGATATGTCTACTTTTTCCCTAATTGATAGAGTGGTCCTCAACATTGAATATATTGACCAAAGCGTTGATATTTTCTTTGTCTTGGCATTTTCACTAAAATAAGCTAGTAGCGCCGATTCAGAACCAGGATTTTGAACTTTGTTTCCAATACACCATTCTTTAAAACAGTTATATGCCTTGTCATATCTCGGGCGGCTTTTAGTTGGCAGAAGATCTTCTTCTACTATTTTTGCTGCTTCTCGAATTTCTGGGGGAGTAGCAGCCAAATCAAATTCCTCATCTGAGAGCATTTTTTTGGTGTTTTGTAAAAACTTTGACACTAACGTTTTAAAAAAATAATATATTGTTTAGTGACATGGAAACCATATTCCAAAAATGATATTTGCCATCTTGATGTGTATTATTACCTACGTTATTTTATCACCTGCGGTTATTTGAAATTCTAAATGTCTG
The DNA here is from genome assembly GCA_963969555.1 of Polydrusus pterygomalis. NCBI lineage: Eukaryota > Metazoa > Arthropoda > Insecta > Coleoptera > Curculionidae > Polydrusus > Polydrusus pterygomalis. The sequence goes on from OZ018379.1 coordinate 56,260,900, forward strand.
TCTACTTTTGCAATGGAAAAGTCAAAATGACATTTACCTTTTAATAATTATTTGAACTCAAAATAATAAGAAGTGGATGTTGGATGTGGTTGTAAATAAAATAGTATACAAACCTCGGTGAAAAGTTTCATTACTGTCTCTGAGATATAGTTTACCTCGACGCTTCGCGTCTCGGTAAACTATCTAATCTCTCGACAGTAATGAAACACTTTCCACCTCGGTACGTAATATACTATAATCTCTCGACAGTAATGAAACACTTTCCACCTCGGTACGTAATATACTATTTTTTAAGTTTTGAAACTATGTAGACATGTAATTTCAGATGTTATGGTTGAAAACGAATTAATGTTTTTAATGTTCCTGAAATTTTAGTAATGTACCTTAGTTACTAACAAGTAAAATCAACTTTTATTGTAAAAATACAGTGCGTCATATTAAACTAAATTCATAGGAAATATATTTTTTAAAGTTTAATTTGAATTTAAAACTATAAAGACATTGGATTTCAAATAACAAATTTGTTATTTAATGTTTCCCACATTTTAGTAATAAGTTACTAACGGCTAAAATAGACTTCCAAATTCCAATTTATTAAATTTTCTTACTGAATCTCCCACGCAGCAGGATTAATTCCCGATAATTCCACTGCTAGGGGGATTATAAGTGAAAATATTCTTTTAGGAACTAAAAAGTTCCTCTTTTTGAAATATGGTGAAATCGTTTAGGTAGGTACCTTTCAGCGAGCGGTATATAGTCTATCCCTTACTACAACGGAACAGAGAGGGACGAACTTAAAACAATGATGTGTCGTTGCTTCGAGTTGTTTAAGTTGAACGGAGTAATTTAAAACATATCATTTGATTGCCGTTGTTGGTGGGTGATTGATGTCTGATGGTATGGTGTACCTATAGTGCAAGTGCGAGGTGCATGACTGCAAACCTAATTTTGTGTTCCGTGATATAATTGTTGTGTAGATGTATATTCAAGGTTTATTTCTGTTTATTTTCCCCTTAATAATAAGATATTGTTATTAACATAATATAATAAATAAAAACTAATCTTATTAGGTTTTACGTGGTTGTAGAAATAAATGTTTTCATTTTAAAAACTTTTCGTTAATTTATGTGTTTTATTAAGATTTATTCCAACTGCTATTTTTCTTTAGGTAAGAACTTTTAAGCTATTTTTTTTTTTAATTATGATTTCCCTACTTTATTTTTTCAAATAAACATCTCTGGTGACAGTCTGGGGAAAAATGCATATAGATTAAAAAGTATTGCATATTATGAAATAAGGCATCAATTCTGGCCAAATTAATTTTTCCTTTAATTCTTTAAAACTAGGTACCTATACTTAGGTAACTGCCTCAAAACGTTACTGTCCCTATAAAGATTTAATTAGGCTCAAGAAAAGTAAATAAATCTAATAAAAAATTGAATAAAATGGTGAATACGTCACTGAGGGCTAATTCTAAAAAAAAGAAGCTCAGAAAAAGGTAATTTTTTTATAGCGGGAATAAAATTTTTATGATTAAAAAGCAATATTATTATTATTATTTATATTTAACTTATTATTATATTTAACTCAGTACAAGTATTTTACTTCTGAGTTTCGGAATTAAGTTTATACAAAAAAAAATATATATTAACATTAAATGTAAAAAAAAATGTTGAATAAACTTTTTATTATTATTATTATTATTATTATTATTATTATTATTATTATTATTAATACTTTTTAACTACATGACCTCAATTATTCATTACAAAATCATATTTTAAAAATTTTAAATTTTATAAATAAAAGATTTTTTACCACTGCATTTTCTAGGGCGGTAGAGTTGTCTTTTAGCAGCAAAAAAATTTTATTTAAAAAATGACCATGTTGAGTTTAAAATGTCATTAAAAAAATTCACTTAGTAGCTACAACAGAGTCGTATTTTTGGTGCCTATTTAATGCAGATTTTTTGATACTTTTAATGGATTTCTAGCTATTGCTAATGAGTTTTCTCTCAGTGTATTTGAAAAAAAATTAAAAATTCCATTTTTGTTTTTGTCTTTATTACGACAAAATACTAATTATTTTGCACGAAAAATAATAAATAATAATATAAAATAAAGGCACTTTTTTTATGTTCTTTAAGAAAATAATTTTAGTTTCACATTCCTACGATGTTTCGTTTTTCAGATACTAACATCAATTTAATTTTTTTAAATACGGACGCCATGTTTCATTTTGATTAGCTTTTGACCGCCCAAAAGTAATAATACATCACATTTGACTTGTGCGGGCTCTTGCTTAGGATTTTTTATGCTCCTCAAAAAAAAATCGGCCTTTTATCTTCAATATAAACCCACATTTATCATGCATCTAAAAATACCTATACAGACTGTCCGCGGATAGGGTTTACAATAGCACAAATGAATGAAAAATTTCATTTTCCAAGAAAAAGTAATTCTTGATAAAAAGTTTTGCTTGTAAAAAAATACAATTTACGAAGAGAAAATTTTGACTTTTTATACAGGGTTCCCAAAAACTTCAAAAACATGATTTTTCTCCAAGAGTAAACTAGCTACCTTTATTTTTCATTTTTGACCATAATACCAATTAAAAAACTTATTTAGAATAACGTTTGTAATTAAAATTCCAGATTTAAAATAAATCTTTGATTTTTTTTGTTTTTTTAATTTTTAGAGGTAAAATATTTTTTTTTGGACAGCAACATTAGCGGTCAAAATACATACATTATCAATGACAGAGGAGTATCAAAAAGTTTCAAAAACTGATTTTTGGTGTTCCCAGAAATATGTATTTTTAATTTTATAAATTAAATGACCCCGGAAATAAGTAACACAAAAAATCTTAAAATAACAACAAATAATAATTTCATAATTTGCTATTCAAACACTCCCCCTCCATATTCAACACATGTTTCCAGTTGTAAACGAATGTGGTTAAAACTTCTTCGAATTTCTTTAATGGAAATTGTTTGAACAGTTTCAACAATTCGCTGTTTTAGAAGCTGTACGTCGTTCTCAATTTTACGGGAGTACACTAATTGTTTGAGGCGCCCCCAAAGATAGGCATCATCAGGACTTCTTCGGGGCCACAGAACCAAATGTATTATTAAGCCATTCCCTCACTTTAATTGCGAAATGCGCAGAGCATCCATCTTGTTGAAAGTACATTTCGTTCCTAAATTGGAGAGGCAATTCTTCTAGGTTGTCAGAAAGGAATGTTTCCAACATTTCAAGGTAACTCCTACGGTTACACGTATTTTCGAAAAAGTATGGGCCAATAATGACATAATAAGAAATCGCACACCAGACATTTACTTTTTTGTAATATTGTCTTTTTGCAGAAATTCTAGAACGGGGATTATTTTCGCTCCAGTATCTAATATGCGCAGAAGACACTTTCCCGTTTGTTGAAAATGTCGAAACATCGGAGAACATGATAAATTTATGAAAATTTCTGTTTCCACTTACAATTTTGTTTCCGACCCAAAGACAAAAATCCAAACGTTTCGCTTCGTCTCCTTCGAACGTTTGATTAAAAGTTGGCTTAAATGGGAATCTTTTGTTTGCCTTTAAAATATACTGAATATGAGTTTTTTTACTACATTAAGTTCTTGAGCTCGGTTTCTTAATATAAGGGTAGGATTGTCAGCAACAGAATGCAATCCGATTAGGGAACTTTTTATCAATATTGACTTTTTCCCGAAAAGTTAAATTCTTCATTCATTTGTGCTATTGTAAACTCTATCCGCGGACAGTCTGTATCTTATCCTTCCATTGTAAAAACTATTTTACATAACCTGACATTATAAAAACTATTTTACATAACCATGTTTACTATGAAACTGAACAACGTTTGCCCACTTCCATTTCATCAGAAAGCTCCTGATTTGAAAGTTGTATAAAAAGTCCCATACCTATGCAAAACTAACGAGCACATTAAAGTTGCCCCTGGGAACGCTCAAGTGTGCTTGAAGAAATCATAAAGAGATTAAGGGATTTATTCCCGAAAAACCTCTACGCACACTAAATCAGTTTGGAAAAACTTTCCAAGTGAAGCGGCTTATCGAAAATAATAAACTGGAACGACGCTGAGCTTTTCCGGAAGAGTATCCCGGAACAAAGAAACTTATTTATAAGTGACTTGTTTTATTTTATTTGTGGAAAAAATAACCATTCCAAACTGTATTAAAAGTACGAGAAATGATTTAATGAAAATATGTCAGGTGGATCTTTGGCTTAATGTTTTAGAGTTTTAGGAACACCCTGTATAAATCAAATATCTCTACTATTGTATAAAATTGTTACTGACCGATTTATTCAGCCTTTCCGTCTTTCCCGCAGGAATCCATTAGGAAGGGATTTTTCGAAAATCAACCCCTAAGGGGGTAAATGGGGGTTGAAATTTTGTTAAGTTAGAAGTTATGTACGGTGCGAGCAAAAATTATTTGCATCAAAGAGGGCCTTGCATCTAAGGACGTAATGCTTAGCCGTAGAGCTTAATACCTGTTGGATGTCAGTAACTACCTGAATTAACAATCAATCAGTTGTTCCGTCATTTTTGACAGTCGTTACAAGCAATTTGATTCATTGCTAATTTTTCCAATTTCTTGAACAATTCACACAATGGGCGTTACGGAACAGCACCAAACATTCATGGTTAAAGCGTATTTTCGAAACGGGGTTAGAGTAAATAGTGAGCGGCAATACAATCCGGGTTTGTGCATGGACGATTTTTACGAACATTTTCCTAACGTTGCTTTTATTGCTGGGGATTTTTATCATTGCCTTAAAAGAACCGTGGCTGTGTTTAGGGAAGCAGGTTCTATACAATACAAAAAAGGAGCAGGAAGACCATCTGTAAGAACAGAAGAACTTGTTGCAAACGTTCGTGAAATAATGCAAAATACGCCAACAAATTGTATAAGACGCCTGTCCCAAGAAGTAGGAAGATCTTATGGAACATGCAGGACTATTCTTAAGAAGCAGCTTAATTTTTTTCCGTATAAAGTGCAAGTATTCCAAGAAATGCAAGCCGCAGATTTTGAAAGACGCAGGAATGGTTTACCCAAAATTTATTAGAAAGAAATGATTTATTAGAACTGACATTTTTTTCGGATGAAGCCTGGTTCTACCTCTCCGGTTATGTGAATTCTAAGAATACACGCATGTGGAGTAGTGAAAATTCCCATTTTGCACCCTCAAAAAATTGGTGTCTGGTTAGCTGTTTCCCGAAGAAGAATTGTTGGTCCTATTTTTTTCCATGGCACAGTTACAGCACAGCGGTATAGAGACAATATTTTGAATCTATTTGTGGAGCAATTACTTGACGACAAACTACGTTTTAGATATTTTCAACAGGATGGTGCAACCGCCCATACAGCCGCCAAAACTATTAACTACTTAGGTACGTAATTTTCTCGATGACAGATTGATCAGTTTTCGATCAGACATTGAATTCCCACCTAGATCACCTTGTTTAATGGTTATGGATTACTTCGTATTTCCTCATTTAAAGAACAATATTTTTAAAACGCCAGTTGCAAATTAAGAACAATAATTACAAGAAAGGATTATCCAAGAATGTGGTAACATTTCTCCAGAGGTGCTGGTCAATACTTTCGAAAATATGAAGAGACTTGTGAATTTATGCTTGGAGCATGGCGATGGCCAATTTCAGCAATTTATGTAATTTTTTTTTCTTTCTGTATATTCTCACCTGGTTAATTTTGCAAAAATAAATTTGTATTTGTCTTCTTATTTTATTACTCATTAGTTTGGCATATCATGTCATAATATAACTTTGAAAATTTTTTAACCAAGATTTGGTTAGATATATCGTCCCCATATCATTGTGATCTAAACCAAGCTCTACAAATTGGTACATAAGTTTTTTTAATAAAAGAATAATATATGTTTTTCGGCGGTTTTGGAACTTTTGAATTTTATTATTATCTTTTGAACGAGTTTTTATTGGGTTAATTTGTGATTAATATAAATATCAACGAATCACAAATTAAATCAATAAAAAACACACAAAAGTTTTTGTTTTATGAAATAAAAGCACATTTTTATATTAATCAAGATTGGGAAAATTAAAGAGAAAACGCTTTATCGCATAATATACTTTTTTCTATGTTTATTTATAAATAAAAACTGCATGGACAACCATTTTTAATTTATAGGTATTGTTGAGAAAATAAAGTAAGGAAATCATATTGAAATTAACGACAATGTTTTTTATAAACATTTATTTTTAGAACCACGTAAAACCAAATAAGATTAGTTTTTATTTATTATAAAGTATGTTAATAACAACAGAGAATCCAAGTTTATTATTAAGGGAAATATAAACATAAATAAACCTTAAATATAATGACAAACCTACACAACACTTATATCACGGAACACAAAATTAGGTTTGCAGTCATACACCTCGCACTTGCACTATAAGTACACCATACCATCAGACATCAATCGCCCACCAACAACGGCAATCCAATGATGTTTTGAATTACTCCGTTCAACTTAAACCACGCGGAGCAACGACAGATCATTGTTTTAAGTTAGTTCGTCCCTCTCTGTTCCGTGGTAGTAAGGAATAGAATATATAGCGCTAGCTGAAAGTTACCTAAACGATTTAGTTCCTAAAAAGTATATTTTAGTTAAAGAGGGTTTTTTTTTAGTTTATTTGTTGTGATAATTAGATATAATAACCTTGTAGGAATTGAAAAATCATCTATTAACTAATTTTATTCAATATATATTTTAATGGTTAAACGATATTTTGTTACCGAAAAAAACTATCAAATATAGGCGCAAAAATATGTTGTCAACAAAACGACTCCGTGGGTGTCCACGGGGATTAAAGGATTTTTTTTGTGGTAACCCATATATTCAAAAAAAAACTTCTAATAAATGATGAGTGTATTAAAAGAAACTGTAATGGTCTTTTTTTTTCCTTGATGGATTTAAAATACAAAATAGACATATATTTCTTATTTTGGGTCATTACCTTCAAATGAGAAAAAGGTCCCTCATTAGGTTTTAGTGAAAGAATAATTTTAATACATTCTATTTTAGTAGTTTGGTAGCACATTATATTAAAAAAAATATTCGACCTGTCAAAAAGTGACAAGTTGAATGTGGTTGTACTCTTAGTCCAATAACGTATAAACTCGTAAAATTATTTATTTAAAAATTTTAAATATTGAACACGTCCGATGAATCAGTAAATTGGTTAAGGTAAATAAAGCATACTTACCTATCATACACGATGTCCAAAGTTTATTTTTTATTAAAAAAATAAAAAAAGTATATGGGCTCGCTTTTGAAAATCACCCGGTATGCAATATTACAATATCATATTACCTAAGGACGTCACTTGAAAAACCCATTTTTTTAAAACACCTGCACATTATGACACAGACGACTAATAATTGAAATGTTAAATCGCCACACCACGAATATTAGATTATGCTTAAAAAAATATTGAAATAATTATAATACACTTAATATGAAGGTTGCGGTTATGGTGTATTGGGTGTTACACCGCCAGAATAACCTTTAGAAATCCCATATAAAGTTTGCTACCCTTAAATATTGACTCCCCCTATAATTTTTAGGGACTTTTCTAATGAATCAATTAAAGGTTATTTAGAAAAAACTCTTCCTAAAATTCTTAGAAATTAAATATGGCTTTGATACGTACCTCAATGAACAGTACTACGGTGCGAGCAAAAAATATTTGCAAAGAGGGCTTGGATTAAAAAACGTAGGGCTTGGTTTAGATCACAATGATATGGGGACGATATATCTAACCAAATCTAGGTTAAAATTTTGTCAAATTCATATTATGATATAATATACCAAACTAATGAGTAATAAAATAAGTAGACAAATACAAATTTATTTTTGTTGTTTACAAAATTAACAAAGTAAGAACATACAGACAGAAAAAGAAAAATAATTACATAAATTGCTGAAAGCTGAAATGCTCCAAGCATAAATTCACACGTCTCTTCATATTTTCAAAAATGTTGACCAGCATCTCTGGAGAAATGTTACCACATTCTTGGATAATCCTTTCTTGTAATTATTCTAAATTTGCAACTGGTGTTTTAAAAATAGTGTTCTTTAAATGGGGAAAAACGAAGTAATCCATAACCGTTAAACAAGGTGATCTAGGTGGGAATTCAATGTCTGATCGAAAACTGATCTGCAAAATGGCAGATGTTTTCGGTGAAAACGCAAATAGCGTTCCCTACACTGGATTGTGATGCACTTCGTGGTTTATTTAGTTGTCTATCTTTCGATTATTACCAGTGTATTTGCCTTTTATATTGGAGTTAATTTCGCTGGGATGGCGCTACCTTGTATTGATGGCCGCTTGGATTTTGCCAAGAGGCTTTTAGTACATTTTTCCGTCGTTCTTGGAATTGCTTGGGTTATGGCTTCCCGTAGAGTCCTAAAAAGGACGAAACGGCTGTCGTGGTCTACACGCCCTAGGGTATCCATTAAACTTGGATCACTGTGTATTTCAATATAAAAAATAGTTACACACTTGTCCGATATGCCACAATATTTTCTTTTAAATAGTACGTAATATTTTCCTATTATTCCTCATGCCGACTCTGGTTTAATTGACGTTTTTTTAATAGGTACCTAATATCCGGATTATAGTCATAATTGACAGAGATTACAAGATCACACAATATTTTTTTTTATTTCTTCGTGTAACTAATTATTATTTTTTGTTTCAGGTAAATAAACAAAAATAATGCTGAACGATTTACTACATTAAATAATATATTGGTAAGTATAAGCTAAGGATATTCTTACTTTTTTCTAGTTATCACATTTTTATTGTTAAATTATTTAGTATTGAATAGTGCAAAGCTAGGTTAAAATTTCTCGGTGCCATATCACTTTTGTAAGACAATATATTGATGTACAGTGACAGAGGCCTTAGCCACAATAACAAAAAGAAAAAGTGGTCGAAGGAATTACTTTAGATTAGAGACCAGTTTTCCAATATTTACCTGGACCCGCGATATTGGTTCAATTATTTGCAAATGGTTTACGAGACCTATTACGCCCTTTTAAAATTAGTAACCCTTCTCTTGCTCAGTCACGCAGTTAAGACAGACTGTTACACCCCATGAGCGACTTATAGCAACGAAGATTCCTTGTAACAGGCAGAAGTTACGAAGATTTACGGGTATCATCACACCTCAAGCTTTGGGTAAGATTATATCAAAGACCTGTAACACAATATATTCTGTTTTAAAAAAGAATTTAAAAGTAAGAAGAAAAATGGCCATTTAAATTGTTTCAAATATTGCCGGCGTCTGGCGAGCGTCTGGTCTCCTGCGCCTCTACTTATGTCTCTCAGCCTATGCCACAAAGGTTATATTTTTTTATCATAATGCCAAAAATAACTCATCTTCATTCCTTCATCTTCTAAACGTGGATACTTTTTTGTTTTGCTAAAAATTTTATTATAGTAGGTTAAATTTATATATCTTAGTGCTCCTTAGAAGATCGACCTACAGTTTCTCAACTTAAATTTCTTCATAATATCTTGCATAATAGAGTTTAATGCAGTGAGATATTAGAAAACCTGCAATTCCTCGTCACGAACACGTCATTCCCACACTTTTTATGTAATAACCGCGCGTACCAATATCTGTAAATACTCCCCTATTTATCGATTGTGCAACACATACAATCTGCACCAAAATAGATTAGACATTTTTAGCTGTGGTTATCCAGTATAAATCTAAATTAGCGTGTTAGGGTCTTTTTAGGCATAATTATTCCGTTTTAATATAACAATTTAAGTCTAAATTTTTGAATTATTGTTGTAATATTACCTATTTTATTTTAATTAGCCTATAAACCCATTTGTTAATTGGTTCATTGTAACTGTGAAATGGTGTAAAATCAATAAAATAAATAAAATAAATAAAATAAATAAAATAAATAAAATAAATAAAATAAATAAAATAAATAAAATAAATAAAATAAATAAAATAAATAAAATAAATAAAATAAATAAAATAAATAAAATAAATAAAATAAATAAAATAAATAAAATAAATAAAATAAATAAAATAAATAAAATAAATAAAATAAATAAAATAAATAAAATAAATAAATAAGAATACATACATGGGCAATACCATTCTGGGTGCGCAAATATGCATTTCAGAAGTACCGGTTTTTTATATTCGCGGTATTTGTCCAATTTGTCATATTTAGTGCAACTATTTGTAATCTTTTTTATTTGGCAAATAAAAGTATTGGTATTTGTAGGTATTTGTATTTTTATCGTATAAGTATAATTGACAATATTGGAGGGGGAGTAGCTTATCGGACATTTTTTCGCAGGCATTTGGGAAGCCAAGGGCAGAACTAAAAAAACAAAACACAAGTACTTAAAAAATATAGTTTTGTTTTTTTTTCCTCATATTTATAATTAAATTAGCTGTCGAAATTAGGCAAACTTGGTGTATTTCGTCTTCAGTTCAAGTTATTTTAACGTTTTGAACTTAAAATTTGCACGGAATAGATTATTTTTGAGACCTTATTATTCTATTTTGACTAAAAAAAAAACGAATAATAGGTATATCCGATTTAGCATAATAAGGATATATCCAGGCAAAATTTGCAAGAGCCGATCGATTACACTATTTCGCTGCCAGACTTTGGATGGGGCTTCTTTATGCTGATTATGGGTAGGGAAGAGTGGGAAGGCAATCGAGAAATAATGGAGACGGATCACTCGATCTTCACAGACGGTTCACAAATGGACGTCGGGGTGGGAGCTGGTATCTTCTCCCAGAGAATTTTAATACAGAGATCCTATAGCCTCCCTGACTACTGCATCATTTTTCAGGCAGAATTTTTTACAGTGGATAAGGCAGTCAATACCCTGCGGCATCACCCTGGCTTGAGAGGAGTTGCGTCTATAGCTATCTATATAGACAGTCAAGCAGCCATAAAGGTAATTTGTTCCAGCAGTACTAAATTAAAATTAGTAAGGCTCTGTCGCAACAATCTCTGCACACTTGGTATTCAACATCGAATCATCATGGGTTGGGTTCCTAGACACAGCAATAAATATGGCAACGAGGCTGCCGATGCGCTCGCCAGGGAGGGCGCAAGCATGTCTGTCGAACTAGCAGAGAATACTGCGGCTAGACTTCTGGAATCAGTTAAAGAGGAGATAGATCGGATAGCTAAACAACTTGCGCAAAGCAGATGGACAGGGCTGACAACTTGTAGCATCTCCAGGCAATTGTGGCCCCCTACTTGACGGCAGGAAAATCGCAGCGCTATTAGAGCACAGTTGGAAGGACCTAAGAAACATCACTGTCGTAGTCACCGGACATTGCCTGTTCGGTAAATATGCTGAACGAATGCAAATATTAGGTAATGACTTCTGCAAAAGTTGCAGAGATGAAGAAGAGGAGGAAAGTATTCAGCATTTCTTGTGTGAATGCCCCGGTCTCGCGAGAAGAAGGTTCAATGCCTTTGGCGAACCATGTTTAATGATCTGGAGGAAGTAAGTAGCCTGCAACTGGGTCGATTCACTAAGTTTATTAACAGCAGTGGCTGGTTTGAATGAGTTGTTAAGATTCTTCTACGATCTACGTCGCGTTAACCATCAGGAAGCTGATGCGGATAGGTTCCGCGAAACATGTGTGGTATCACAACGGTCTTTATAGGACTACGTGAGACTGTTTGGACAATGCCAGAGGTTTGCCACTCTAACCCAACCTAACCTACATCCGATTTATATTTCAATTTTCAATTTTAAGTGGTATGCAATTTTCTTACCTGTGACAATTTGTTGAAAGTAAGGACGCGACGTTCTGTGTTGCAAACAAAGCAACAAATGGAAATAACTAACTATTGTGAGGTTTCAAAATAAGGTCAAAATTGCGTTTTTCGTCATAATAATTTTAATAAGATTTTATCCTTTTGTTCTTTGGAGCTATTATTAAAAATTGGAAACTTTCTAGTGATATACAGTGTGGTTGTTTAAGTGTGCAACATATTATTGGATTTTTTTTTACCGATTTCTCGGAAAATTTTATTCTTGATAAAAGTTGGTGCATTTTCCCAAAATTTTTTTTTATATTCACCATAAAGACTTTCATAAATTTATCAAAATTAAATCATTTGCACATATCCTTGTTCAAATTCAAGCATATTTGTAAAATTGACTTGAATTTTTAATTTAATAAGGAATCACAAACTTCATGTTTGTTGCAACGATATTAAACACAACTTTAAAATATCCTAAAAATTATTTTTAACAAGATAAAACATTAGTAATGATAATGCTAATTAAAAAAACTATCATTTAAATTGCAAAATTTTTATTTTAAATGTTTATTAAAAAAAACTGTACAAAATTAGGCGACAACATGAAATCCTACTAAAATAATCGCAATACCCATGGAAAAAAACAAATAAGGGCTAAAAGTAAATATTATTATAATATGGTGCCAATGGTTTTACCAATTTTTATCGGCTTTTTTATTACACACTAATTCTGCCTTCTTGGCTAACGTTAACTGTATTGGAGGAGGCATTTGAAATCAAATCACAACAATAATTATTTATGAATAAATAATGCCACCAAACTGTCATAATGTTTACTTTTAACCCTTATTTGTTTTTTTCCATAGGTATCTGCGATTATTTTAGTAGGATTTCATGTTTGTCCCTTAATTTGTACCGTTTTTTTAATAAATATTTAAAATAAAAATTTTGCACTTTAAATGATAGTTTTTAGCATATTATCATTACTAATGTTTTATCTTGCTAAAAAGAATTTTTAGGATATTTTAAAGTTGTGTTTAATATCGTTGCAACAAACATTAAGTTTGTGATTCCTTAATAAATTAAAAAATCAAGTAAATTTTACAAATATGCGTGAATTTGAACAAAGATATGTGAAATTGATTTGATTTTGATTAATTTATGAAGGTCTTTATGGTGAACATAAAAAATTTTTTTGGGAAATTATCTCGGAAATTATTAAGTAATGTTTTTAAGAAAATATATTTTTTTTTATTTTAGGACGTCACGTTTTTTAATCTATGCAACTTTTAATTCTAAACAACTTTTCTTAATAACATTTTGCTGAATTTTCTGAAATAGGGGTACTTTATTCTTGTACAAGATTTATATTTTTTGACCTACCCTGTACGCCGTTTGACTTGCAACCATTCCAAGTGCACTAAATATGATTATCAAACATGCGCCAACTTATATCAAGAATAAAATTTTCTGAGAAATCGGTAATAAAATAAATGCCCATATGTTGCACACAACCACACTGTAAAGTATAGATAATAGCACAATATAAAGGATTTTTTAACAAAATATTTTGTTGTTGTTGTGAATTGATATCCCTAAGTTAAAAACAAAAGACAAAATATGTTATGTTATATTTTGACAATCTGATCGATATTTTTCCTTATCACAGTCCGCAGGAATCTGATACAAAGAAAGATAATAAAAAATTTTAAAATTTTAGTTAATTTTTAGGTAGGTAGGACAGGTATTAATATTTTATTTTTTTTTTTTTTTGTGAGGAGGTAAAATAATCCTCGAAAGACTTCCGACCGAAATGGTTCGTATGTAGCCGGGGTGTGTCCGATTCGCACCTTTCCAACGCCTACCGACTAAAAAACTTCCTCCTCGGATGGAGTTTTAGTCTCCCCTCTTTTTTCTTTGCCTCTTTTTTGTGCCACCCTGGTACTAATATTAGGATTAGTGATAATTATGCCACATCGTTTAAACCTGCAATCTGTGGACTACTACGCTACTGCTATTAATACTCTGCGTGTTTTTTGATCGAATAGATTGTTCGTCGAGTAGCTCGACAAGCCGCGTCTATTTTTTGAAGGTATTTTAGGCTGGCATGATTTTCTGTTTCGTTTGAAAGACTCTTCAGATATTGCGTGAGTGTTCCCATTTACCGTTTGAATTATGACTTACCTTAACTAAATGAAATCAATAACAACAGAAGTGTCCCGTTTACTTGTTGATGATTTTCTATGAAAATCTCATTACGACGATAATGGGCTTACAGAGTACCTGAAACGGGGAAACGCTTTTCTTCGTGAAAGGTGCTGTTAGAGATTATCGTCTAGGGGCTGACTGTCACCAATTGTACTATAGGATGCTACGTTGCCAGCTCCGCTGTTATCACGTCTGGGTGGGATACGAAATATGAAGTAAGTAATCGTTCAGTGTCCCAGTTATTAAAAAGTTGTAAGCATAGTAGATTCTTAAAGTACCCATTCACGTTCAGTCGGCCGGCCGTATTTTGCCGGAGAGATAATGGCCGGGCTGCCGGTACTCACTACACACACGCAGTTAAATGACGAGTCGCGTTCCGCCGGCGGCCTGTCGACTGTTAAAACTTAACGTGTGTAGTAGTTTACCGGCCGGCATTGGACTGCAGGCCATGTCATGTCATGTCATGTCATGTTGACATCCATTTAACCTTGTCTTTTCAGAACTGTCAGCTCCAGTTCACATTTAAAACTTTTTAAACTTTAATTTCTAATTAAGTAATGTCAAGAGCCAAGATTTTAAACTATTATAATATACTTCTAATCTTAAACAAACATTTTTTATATCTACTGCTTTTCAAATTTTATATACAATTTTCTCTCCTTACTCTTACGGTGCTATTTCACTAATATGTGATCTCACACAAAATTATTAGTCCCTTTAATTTTATTGAGTTGTACCGCAAACATAAATATTTGTGGAAAATAAAAGACTCTTCATATGCTAATAGGGCTTTGCGAATTAAAGCATAATACCTATGAAGAATTACTTTTACTATATAAAACAGTAGATGTCGAAGCTACTTTAGATTCGGCGAAACATAAGATAAATAATATAAAAAGTGCGTTCAGAAAAGAACTGAAAAAGGCATTACGGTGTCCTTTCTTGTAATAGGTATACGGTTTTAATAAATACTCGAAACAATGATCATTCATCCTAATAAAGTTTTTTGAATCACTTGCACTCGATTGCCTTAGTTCTCGTACAAGCTTCATGTTGGAGAAAGTGCAACGTCTTTTTAGCCAGTCTTTCATCCAAATTGTTTTTCTTTCCCTTTTTCTTTGTTCGTGTGAAATAACAACAATTGCCGCTGCGCACTGTTCACTGTTCTTGCGTGACCTGTCGAAATAACTGTGCGTGTATAGTGAAATAACAAAAACTGAAGGCCGCTATCGAATCCGGCAGAAATCCTCCGGTTGTAATCGGTGAATAAAACTGTACGTGTAGTTTGATTTTCGATAACGGCCGGCCGGCCAGGACGGATAGTCCACGGACTGACGGCCGACTGAACGTGAATAGGCACCTTTATCACCGAGCAATGAAGACAGTCACATGAATACAAATGATTGGTCAACATGGACTTTGACATAAGTTTGACATAATTAATATATTATAAAAGGCATTACTAAAATAAGCCAATAATTTTTTAGGCTTTAAGAAAAATATTTGTTAAGAGAAAGATATTTATGGTAGACTTTAATTTTCTCGTATTTACCTTGTATCCTGTATACAGTGTGACCAGTAAAGTCCGTATCATAATATGGGATTTTTTTTTATTAATAGCTTTATACAAAATTTGACTTTGGCATCAAGTTCTGCTTCGATCGAGATGAAAATTAAACAAAAAAATAGTAGTCACGTGATTCGCATTATCAGTCAAATTTTAATTTTTTCCAAAAAATAATTCAAAAATGAGATTAATTCTGAAAATATCGAAAAAAGTTATTAGAAAAAGGTTTTTTTAAATACAGTTTCTAGACCACATGCAAAATTTCAGCTTCATAAGATTATGTTGACACATATTTTGTAAATTGCACCACTTATGCAAAATAAGACTCAACGCAACCTACATAAAACTTCTCAGTTTTGACAAGGCTTTATTTCAGATACATTTTCTTTAAAGTAACGCCATATTAAAGGTGTGTTTTTCTACAAAATCAAAATTGGGCTATTAAAATTTGGCCGCATGTGATGCAAAGTTTATTTGTTTTTGACCCTGTATAAGGTAACTTCATAAAATAAGTATTTTTGAAAACGTAGTTTGTGTCTGAAAGTAATACACCTTAATATTAACAATAAAGAACACAGTGTCATCGGTAAAGTATTCATTAAGTGGAAAATAAATTTTTGTTAACTTAACGTAAAGTTTATCTATTTTCAACGATTTAATTTAAAACCCCTTTACTTTATTTTTTATTTTCAGACAAACTACAATACTTGCTTTATGAAGTTACCTTATACAGGGTCAAAAATAAATGAACTTTGCATCACATGCGACCAAATTTTAATAGCCCAATTTTGATTTTGTAGAAAAACACACATTTAATATGGCGCTACTTTAAAAAACATGTATCTGAAATAAACCATTGTCAAAACTAAGAAGTTTTATTTAGGTTGCGTAGAGTCTTATTTTGCAAAAGTGGTGCAATTTACAAAATATAGGTAAAAAATCAAAATTATCTTATTTAGCTGAAATTTTACATGTTGGATAGAAACTGCATTTACAAAAACTTTTTCCAATAACTTTTTTCGATATTTTCAGAAATAACCCCTCTCTACTTTTGCATTATTTTTTGGAAAAAAATTAAATTTGACAGATAATGCGAATCACGGGACTACTATTTTTTTGCTTAATTTTCATCTCAATCGAAGCAGAACTTGATGTCAAAGTCAAATTTCGAATAAAGCTATTAATAAAAAAAAATCCAATATGATACGGACTTTACTGGTGACACTGTATATGTATTGATGAACCGTATTTGAAATATTAATAATTAAAAAATTAGGTATTTACATTTTGAATCTTTATGAAAATGAAAAAATGTTATTATAAATTTTCAATTTTATTTTTAACACAACCTGGCAACGCGCCAAATTCTGACCGTCATCACGTAGACGCTAGTCTGTTTTGAGGTTTCCAAACACAATTAATACTCGAAAAGCATGTTTTAGAATTGGATTTTCTTTGATACAATAGAAGAAATCCAATTTTTAACAGATTTCGGTCACGTATAGGAGGGATGTATGGTTTTAAATCGTATAAGAAAAGGGCAAGATTTGTTACTTTTTTCACATCTGGAAATTTATTATTTTTAGGCTCTTTAGGATTTAGTAAATACAGTAGCGTGTTATTTTTGATTTTGTCCGTCTGCTAGATTAATAAATACAGCCGCATGGCATAAAATGACAAGGAGAGGTATACTAGTAAATAAGAATTAAATTAAAATTAAACCTACCTCAAAAATCCAAGACTGGCAGAAAATATACACCTAAATAAATAAACAATGTATCAAAGTATCAATGGTTGGTTGGTTGGTTGGTTGGTGAAAGGCGGAGGTCGGGTTCGACGTGTGACCTGAGCTTCTTACACTGCAGCCTTCTGGCTTATTGTGCGCCCCAGTCTTGTTAGAAAATGTTTGTTCCTGCTACGAGGTCCAGTAGTTTTCTTCCAAGTTTGTCATGCGGGAGGTTATCGCCACATCGAATATTTCCGAAGATTTTGAATCTTTTACGGTTTAGCGCTTCGCAGCTGTATATGATATGGGAGGCGGTTTCGTCCCCTTCACCGCAAAGTCTATATTCAATAGGTCCATTATAGAGTCCCATTCGTTGAAGGTGTTTTCTTAAGTGACAATGTCCTATTAGTAGGCCGGTCACTTGTTTTAGCTGGGTACGCGTCAAGAGCAGCATTCCAGCTGATAGCTTCTTCGAGGGCCTATCGATAACGGCCCGTGCGTGTGCCGTTCCATCGAGATAGATGTTGTTTTTGCGCCCATCTGTCTAATGTTGTTTTGGTTACCTTTTTTGATATTCCAAGGGCGGGTTCTGGGCCCCTGAAATTTTGAGCAGATCCGATTCCCACTAAGCAAAAAAACATCTTAGTTCTGTTAAATTTGTGTTTTCTTGTTTCATTGTTACGTTAATTATTTTGGCACATTAATGGCGCATTTAAGTGAGTACATTCGTTATATTTCCTTCAACTTAACAAAATCGCAGTTACGTTAAAACAAAAAACGGTTTAGTTACGAAACTCAAAAAGCCTTTTAACGTACTTAATACTATTAAGAATCCAACAAATGGTTCGTACCATTTTCGTTATTTTGTTCGCGTTCTGAAAATGTGCTTCAGGGGAGTGTAAGGGGTGTTTTTTTACGTTAACAATAATACATACTACTGTTCTGTAACATTTTCGTTATTTAGTTACATTATAAAGATGATCTACTGGGGCGTTAAAATGGCGGTTTTGTACCTACAGGGTGTTCCAACGAAATGTAAAGGAGCTATAGATCTCGGAAACGACGGAAAATAGACCAGACGAAACTGGTAGGGGCAGCTTAGCTCTACAATTTAGCACAATAATTTTCAATTGTAGAACAAAGCTGTCCCTACAAATTTTGTATAAGAAACTTTTTGCATTTTATATCGTTTTCGAGCTATAATAGGTCCTTCACACATCGTTGGTTACCCTGGGTATAGCCATTAAATATGATGAAAATAGTTAGGACTTTTTCAAGAAGACGTTGATAGATTATCTCTCGAGGCATTCCCAACTAAGCCCATGTTTTAGCTTTTATTTGAAGCGTCAAAGAAAATGGTAAATTTTAATATTCTTTAACCAAACACCCCCTCCCCCAAACTCTAGATATTTTTTTGGGATAGGTATTTAATAAACTGTCTTTTAAATTTGGCATTATTCCCAATAATATTTAAAATAAATGATATTGGATTAAAAGATTAGTATATTAAAAAAAAACATTTACATGTAAAGTTATAAATATGTAATTAAAAAAGTAATAAATCAACGTCTTGTGAACCTGAAAAAAAAATTATAAATTAATATACTTTACAATATAATCAGCTACAAATAAATTTGAAGAGCTTAAAAGAACCCCGCACTTCTCTTATGGAAAATGGCCCTCGGTCAAATTTTCTAAATTTTTAGTATGTTGCAGAGAGTGCCATTCTGATCAAAAGTGTTCGTGGCCAAAACAATATCTGCAGACCAGTTTTTCAGATACAGGGTGGGTGTCCAAGTTGCAAAATATAAATTTTCACTACATTATATTTTCGTAGTTTATTATATGAATTCGTTTTGTTTTACTAAATTTTTGATGGCCCTGTCGTAGATAGAATAGAATACTATAAAAATAGTTTACATTTTTTTATTATATACCGGGTGAGTGACGAAAATTATTTAATATTTTTTGTTAAATCATTGTATTTTCGGCATTAAATTAAATGTTTACAAAGTAATACTGTAGATGACATTAGCTTGGAGCAAGCTATCAGAATTTATATTATTTATAATTATACAGGGTAAGTTAAAAAAATTTTTATTAGTTTTGAAAGAAATTTTGTAGATATTTCTTTATGTACCTACTACTTGTCGCTTATCGTATGCTTCCAAATATATATAATTATCAAGGTTATACAGGGTGTTTCCGATGATAAGCGATAGAAAAATAACAAAAAACTGCAAGTATTTATAAATCACCCGGTATATAAAAAATAGATTGGTTAAATTTCGTTATTTTTTAATATTCTTTGCTTGAAGTGTTGCTTACATGTTTGCTATTGATTTCCCTTTTCCTATGACCAGTTCTTTAGTAATTTGTATTTGTTTATTTCATGTCATTACAAAAAAATTAAGATATACAGCGTCGAACAGACTCAAAACTCAAAAAATAAGCAAATAAAATAACAAACACCCTGTACAGCATTAAATATATTTATATTTAACCATAAAATGAACTTACATAACAAATTTTATTAAAGTTAATAAAAATTGCTATTTTATTTGCTTATTTTTTGAGTTTTGAGTATGTTCGACGCTGTATATCTTCAGAACTGGTCATAGGAAAAGGGAAATCAATAGCAAACATGTAAGTAAGACACTTCATGCAAAAAATATTAAAAAATAATGAAATTTAACCGATCCATTTTTAATATACCGGGTGATTTATAAATAAATGCATTTTTATGTTATTTTTTTATCGCTTAGCATCGGAAACACGGAAACACCCTGTAAAACCTTGATAATTATATATATTTGGAAGCATACGATAGGCGACAAGTAGTACATAAAGAAATATCTACAAAATTTCTTTTAAAACTAATAAAAAAAATATAAACTTTTTTGAGTTACCCTGTAAAAAATATAAATAATATAAATTCTGATAGCTTGCTCCAAGCTAATGTCATCTACAGTATTACTTTGTAAACATTTAATTTAATGTCAAAAATACAATGATTTAACACAAAATATTAAATAATTTTCGTCACTCACCCGGTATATTATAATAAAATTTTTTTAACTATTTTTATAGTATTCTGTCCTATCTACGACAGGGCCATAAAAAATTTCGAAAAACAAAACGAATTCATATTATAAACTAGGAAAATATAATGTATTGAGAATTCATATTTTGCAACTGGATCTCAAAAACTGGTTGGCAGATATTGTTGTGGCCATGAACACTTTTGATCAGAATGGCATTCTCAACATACTAAAAATTTAGAAAATTTAACCGAGGGCCATTTTCCATAAGAGAAGTGCGGGGTTCTTTAAGAAACTAATAAAAAAATTTAGAAAAAATACTTCGCAACCAAGATTCTATATTTTTATTATTTTACAAAATATTCCAGTGTATGACAGCTGAAGCCAATAAGATTTTGGTAAAAAAAAACGTATTTTTTTTTTATTTTAAAGTCTTAACTAAAAATTAAAATTCTTTAATAGTTCAAGTAAAAATATGTACTTTTAAATGGTGATTATTAGAGCAATAATTTTAAGTTTGATTAGTAAATTATATTACTTTCTTACTAACTACACATACCTCTTATTCTCTCTTGAGTCGTTGATTGTCGCGACGAAACCACTCCCTGACTCTAGGTCCCGGTCGTTGGTTGTGAATACTTGTTGTACTGCATCTAAATATTTGGAAATTAAAACTTATTATAATTTATGTTAACTTATTGATGAATAATTTGGCAACGACTTCTCCAGGTCAAACCTACCTATTGCTTGGCCCTGGCAAGCCTAGACATTAATCAAATTAAAAATCTCCAGGTCAGACCAAGAGGAAACAGTAGCAACCCTCAGCCATACATGTGTACTATATATGCATGTTTAGCAATTAATTTAAAGATAGTTTTAAAAATATTTATAGGGGCAGGGCTATTTAAGTTCAATAATTCATACATGTGGTTTATTCTTAACGAATTTTAATGGCTTTCAGTCTCGGGTCTTGGCACTTAGAATTGACCAACCTGTACGTTTACTTGCAGACCTGTACCAAACATAGAAACAGACAATTTCAAATATAAATGCAGCACTTTAGAACGAGACCTTAATTTACTAGCATAAAGTTTAAACTAAAAGAAAATTATAGACATGTATCTTGTAGCCTCGCTGGTAGTAGGTACCTATCTGTAGGCGTAGCGGCGTAAGTTGTAGGTTACAATGCAAATATATCAATAACTTTTGTTTTATAGAAACTAATGCAATGTACTTACCTTTCTAACCATTTTTTGTTCTTTTCGGAAACCTCCAAAACCACAAAAAATAAAGTATAGCACAGCCGATGACAAATAAATGCAGACGCGTGGGACACGAAAAAGTGAGGTTCGGTTAGTTCGGTGAATGGTTGGCGTCAACGGTGGAGTTCCGTTCAGGGTTGCGTTCAGAAAACGAAACTGACATGAAACTTGTTTTACATTTTTGCGACGAAATCTATCAGTTATCTCCCGAACATAACGGGTTTGAAAATAAAAAATCATTATAGGAACGGTGCAGGGGTAACGTTATCTGTTTAAACAAAATAGTTCCTGATCTGAAACGTTTAGAAAAAAGCATAACGAGCACGCAATTAAAAGAGCGTTCTTTTAATGGAAACATGTTGACGTTAATAAAAGAGTACATAAAATATACGGTTTTAATATGTTTATTTGTTCAATGAAACAAGTACAGTAACGAGATTATGTTAAAGAGACGTAAATATTAAATACGTTCCTAGAAAATGTAAAAACGATGATAAAAGAACGTTTGAACTAAAACGTTATATAAGTTACTTTTAAAAAACGTTACGAAACGTACCAAAGCTGTTTTTTGCTTAGTGGGTTCTTGCCAGTTCGTCTGCATTTTCGTTGCCTTTTATCCCTGAGTGACCAGGAACCCATAGGAGTTCAACCTTGTTGTTTCTGGCTGCCAGGTCTTTTAGGTCGTTAAGGTACTCTATTGTGATTTTTGATGTAAATCGGAAGTAGTTCAGAGCCTTCAGAGCAGCTTGGCTGTCCGACAGGATATGTATCTTTTGGTCGTGGTAGCCCTTTTCAAGATTCTTTTGTACGCATGGTTGTATCGCATGAACTTCTGCTTGGTATACTGTGGCGTAGTTTCCCAGGGGGATACTGATTTCCCTTCTAGGCCTTTCCCCAAATATACCTGCGCCTACTCCGTTGGCCGTTTTCGATCCATCAGTATACCAAACTAGACCATTGTCTAGCGACGGAGATTTTCCTTTGGACCACATATCAGGGTCGCACCTGACATTAAATGGTTTTGTAAAGTTATTGTATCAAAGTAATCCATAATTTAAAATTTTCCAGTATTTCATAACAAACAACAAGTTCTCACAACATTATTAATACGGACTGAAGGTACCAAAAAACGTTTAAACACGTAATTGAAAAACTTGATATTGAAAATTTAATATATACAATAATATATAAAATTCCAACCAAAGCAACAATAGCAAAAGGGCTCCCAATATGGTGTTTTATTTAGACGTGTACCACAAAGCTTACACCTCGCAAAAAATTAATAATTTTTTTCTTGTATAATAAATACGTAAATTATCAACGGGATTTATAAAACCCAGTGCGACATCTTGCGTCCCAGTACGGTACCTTAGAAAAGGTCAGTCGTAAAGGGTTATTCTGTAAAAACAGAAAATTTTGCAAGATGCCCTCAAAACCGGTATAAGTGCCGGACCACAGATATTAATTCGAAAAGGTTTTGTCTGTTTCCTTCCGCCAAACCCATCCCCAGACGCGTTTCGCCGTTATTACGGCTCATCAGTGAGGCTCAGTTTGGCAGAAGGAAACAGGGCTTAAAGACAAATCACTTGTCAGGATCGATTATCAACGGGATTTATAAAACCCAGTGCGACATCTTGCGTAATAACGGCGAAACGCGTCTGGGGATGGGTTTGGCGGAAGGAAACAGACAAAACCTTTTCGAATTAATATCTGTGGTCCGGCACTTATACCGGTTTTGAGGGCATCTTGCAAAATTTTCTGTTTTTACAGAATAACCCTTTACGACTGACCTTTTCTAAGGTACCGTACTGGGACGCAAGATGTCGCACTGGGTTTTATAAATCCCGTTGATAATCGATCCTGACAAGTGATTTGTCTTTAAGCCCTGTTTCCTTCTGCCAAACTGAGCCTCACTGATGAGCCGTAATAACGGCGAAACGCGTCTGGGGATGGGTTTGGCGGAAGGAAACAGACAAAACCTTTTCGAATTAATATCTGTGGTCCGGCACTTATACCGGTTTTGAGGGCATCTTGCAAAATTTTCTGTTTTTACAGAATAACCCTTTACGACTGACCTTTTCTAAGGTACCGTACTGGGACGCAAGATGTCGCACTGGGTTTTATAAATCCCGTTGATAATCGATCCTGACAAGTGATTTGTCTTTAAGCCCTGTTTCCTTCTGCCAAACTGAGCCTCACTGATGAGCCGTAATAACGGCGAAACGCGTCTGGGGATGGGTTTGGCGGAAGGAAACAGACAAAACCTTTTCGAATAAATACGTAAATACCTATTTTTGCTTTTTAAAAATAAATACTAAAAGACATAAATGTTGTCTTCTTTTTAGTGCTGGGAAGTTTAGTTCACTTTGCCGATTTCAATCTTTCGTTCTCGTTCAATAAAGTGAATAGTTCAAAAGACTAGTTCGTTTAGTTCATTTAGTTCACTGATTTATACTGGCATATCGCCGCATGCATCGGTCGGCCGTGACAAAACCTATAATCTCGGTCGTCTCGCTCTCGCTTGCGTAGTACATTCCGTTTAGACTTTAGTTCGCCTTGTTTCAATCTCTCAGTAATTACTGATTGAATCTTTTAGTTCAGTTGGCAGATTCGATCTTTTGAACTAGTTCGTTCGCGAACTACACAACTCTACTTCTTTTCGTTTAGTTTTATAATGGTTTCACATATTTTTTTTGGTAGGTTCGAGTCTGTCAATATTTTATTTTATAAATAATAAAATTAGATCTACGCTATAGGGTTTACAAAATATTAAGACTGCCTTACAAAATTTAACAGATGGCGAAGGTAAAAGAACTTAGTCGGGTACTGCTTCTATAGCCAACCGCCTAACGTAAAATATACCAGACTTCAACAGGGTGCCATAAATGACAGGTGATGCAGCGCGTTCTTACAATAATTTGAGTTTATTAATATAATATTATGTTCGTTTCAGCAATTAAATGTAGGGAGTAAAGTACATACTATTTTGATGGTCAATTGTCTCTGGGTTTTTAACCATTTTTTTTTCTATAAATCATAACTGTATTGAAATTTAAAGGTAAATAAAATTTCTTACCTTGTTTTAAGGAGCTATGGTGATTGGATTAGCACCCTGAAACACTGCAAGTTTTGTTTTCGATATGATTATTTTAAAATAATGCCGTTGTCAATTAAAACAATCAGAATCAGAAACATCAAAAGAATGCTAAAGTTTTAAAAAAAATACAAACTTATTTCTAAAGCTCAATTTGGTTTCATGGAGGGCAGGTCGACGGAGGACGCAATTGCTGGGCTGACATCGCAACTACAGTGATGGGCTAAAATATGGAACAAATTCATTTAAAAATCAGGTATTTATTTTTTGAAAAAACGCTCGGACACGTCGATTATAATTCTTTCTTCCGGATTTTATGCCTCAAAAAGAAATTATGCCGGGTGTGTCAAAAAGCAGATGTAGCAAATTTTTTTTGTTTTTTAAATAGAACCCCCCTATTTTTACTTATTACCGACAAATTCTGCGCATAATTCATGTAGCAACTCTATTCTTATCTCTAACGGTTTTAGAGAAAAATTACATCATAAAAAAAAATTCTTTAAAAAAAGGTTAAAAAATTAGTTTATTAAGTGTTGAAAATGCAAACCATTAACTTCTTGACAATATGCTAATCTACTTAAAAACCCTTCTAAAACATTATTTACATTATTTTCATTAATTTGCCTAATTTCATATCTAATTTTAAATTTTAAGTCTTCCAAATTTTGTGGTTTATCCTTATACACTTTTGATTTCAAATAACCCCAAAGAAAGAAATCCATGGGTGTAAGATCGGGAGATCTTGCGGGCCATTCTATGGGTCCTCTTCTACCTATCCATCGTTCGGGACATACAGTATTCAAATACTCTCGTACTTGTCGAGCAAAATGAGGCGGAGCACCATCCTGCTGAAACCAAATAGACGCTTCTGGTAGATGAGGCTGATTCGGATTTGGAAAATCCGCTGCTAGTGTGGGAATTAATTCATTTTGAAGAAATTGTAAATACCGGTCTCCTGTAAGATTTCCCTCGAAGAAAAAAAGTCCAATAATTCTATCATTTAATATCCCTGCCCAAACATTTATTTTTGTGGGTATTGCGTGTGCTGTTCTCTCGTCCAACGGGGATTATTTGTACTCCAATACCGAAAATTTTGTCTGTTTACTGAACCATTCAAACAAAACGTGGCTTCATCGCTAAAAAGTATGTTGCGATGGGAAAATAGATTTAAGTTGCAAATTTCCATCATAGTTTCACAAAACTGTAGTCGGCGGTCGGGATCATCTTCGTTTAGCTCGTGCAGCAACCTAATTTTGTACGGATGGTACTTTTCTTGTTTTAATACCCGCAACACAGATCGTCGGCTAACATCATTATTAAGGGCTACTTCAGTGGATGCACTATGAGGATTATCTTCAACCTCTAACAAAATGTTCAATTGTGAGTTTTCACTAATTTTTGGACGACCTGGCCGTAGACGATCCTTTACATTCCCTGTTTCCCTGAATTTCTTCTCAATTTTACTTACTGTAGATCTTGTAATCGCCCGTTCTGTATACTTAGCGTTAAACAAGTTACAAACTTATTCTTGACTTTTTGTTTTGTCTCCACATCCAATTAAAATTAAGATTTCGATTCTTTGTGTTTCATTTAAATGCACCATGATCACCGTTTTTCAAAATTATACCTAAACTACTGTTTGATTGACACATGACTTGCTATCGTAGTAACAATTCATTTAAATTTACCTGTTTACCTTTAAGTAGTTCATGTACCTTTTTTTAAAGAATTTTTTTTTATGATGTAATTTTTCTCTAAAACCGTTAGAGATAAGGATAGAGTATGCTACATGAATTATGCGCAGAATTTGACGCAGAATTAGGGTAATAAGTAAAAATAGGGGGATTCTATTTAAAAAACAAAAAAATGTTGCTACATCTACTTTTTGACACACCCGGTATAATTTCTTTTTGAGGCAAAAAATCCGGAAGAAAGAATTATAATCGACGTGTCCGAGCATTTTTTCAAAAAATTAATACCTGATTTTTAAATGAATTTGTTCCATATTTTAGCCCATCACTGTATATAAAAATATTGATGAAAGCAGTCCTACATTGTGTGTTTTCGTCGACTTAGCCAAAGCTTTCGATACGGTTACACATCGGTTGTTATTGGATAAGATACAAAAATACGGTCTAAGGGGAAAAATCTTTGAAATTATAAAAAGCTATCTGAGTGATAGAATTAAATACACCAAAATCGACGATATAATTAGCGATGCTGGTCGTGTTAACTATGGCGTACCTCAGGGTACAGTGTTGGGTCCGGTTCTTTTCATCCTGTACATCAATGGGCTGCTGAGGATGGAGGGTGCTGGACGGGTACTGTCCTTCGCGGACGATACTGTCGTATTATTTAAAGGTAAAACTTGGGATAATGTCATAAGACAGGCTGAACGAGAGTTTGATAAAATAAAAAAGTGGTTTGACTATAACTTGCTCACAGTAAATTTCGATAAAACCAAATGTATGTTGTTTTCTAGTCAGGAGCAAACCAGAAAAGACATCCAAGGTACTAGTTGATAACTTTTTAATACCCACCACAAAGTCCATCAAATATTTAGGTATAATAATAGATTGTAACCTTCGTTGGGAATTGCATATTAAGTGTATTGTTCAGAAATTGAGAGGAATCTTGCCAAAATTCAAATATTTGAAAGATTTCATGTCTACAAATCAACTGAAAATTTTGTACTGTGCATTAGTTCAAAGTCATTATTTGATTTATGGAATTATTGGCTGGGGCGAAGTCCTAAACACACACCTCAAAAACTTAGAGAACATACAAAAATGGTTTCTGACATTTTTTTTTGGCAAGAACAGGCTCTTCCCAACTGACTCACTAGATCGTTTAAGTGGTGTGATGGATATCCGACAGCTTTTCTGTTACAGAATGGCTTTGAGGTCATTTAAAAACCCACACGAATGCTTAATTGTGAATGACAGATATTATACTTTAAGAAGTATTAACAAAGTTGCAGTACCAAAATGTCATAAGGCCTGTGGACAGAGAAGCTTTCTGTACCTCACACCAAGATTTTTTATTATAGTCCCAAGTGCAATAAAATCTTGTGGAAGTTTAATAAGCTTCAAGAAAAAAATGTCGGAATGGATTTCAAAAGTGTGTTCTCGAGAAGCAATTGACAGTTTTGTGAATCAAAATCAAAGTAGATATTAGAAATTAGTGAAGAGTGGAGCACAAGAACTGCATTGAAGTGGAGCAAAAAACTGCCATACAAATACGTACTTTTTTTGTACATATTTCGGCATAAGACAAGAACGTTTATTTTTACATCTTTAATTAATATTAATTGCTTACTTGTACATAATGAATTTTGTATTAAATAAACGTCTAAATTAATATTATTATTATTATTATTAATCAAGCTTCATTACATATAGATAATAATATTATCAAAAACTACAAAATTATAACACCGACATTGTTTTTGGCTGTTTTATTACATAGACAAATACGAAACGAATAATAAAACGACCACTAAAAACTTAAATTTTGACAATGGTTTAGAGAAGAAAATACAAAGACACGACCCGGTTTATTACTTATCTAGTTAAAACAACAATAAACTATAATTTACACTATATTTATAACATATTACAGACATTTTTCAACCAAAAAAAGACAGATCAACAAGACAAGCACGTGTTTTTAGAAGTCTGACTCCGGTAACTAATTTATTTTTGCACTTGCGTGCATCCTGTTCCGCCACGTGGTTCTGCAGGAAATCAGCGTTTCCGTTGTGTGCCTTGAAATTGTGAAAATTGTAAAAACAGACCAGAATGGCTGACCGACAGACGTCATTAAATCTCGTCAAACTATCTGACGAATTGAAAGAAAACTATTTTTTAACAATTTTGGGGTTATTCCTATATTTTGCTTAATATGAGGATGACGTACCTACTTGGGCTCCGCTTCCTTTACTAAATTACACAGTAAAAAATTGAATCGATTAACACGAAGGGATGTATAATTTAATTTATTTAAAAGGGGATTAAAAGCATGTCAAATAAACTAAAAACCTGCCGATTAAATATTAATTTTATTTATTCTATAAATCACATATCAGAAAATATAAATTCCTTTTTTTTTCTATAAAAAACAGTCACGTATTGGGCCATACATTATGAAGAAAAACTGGGTTTTTCTTGCTATATTGGAAAATTTATTTTAAAACATGTCTCATTCACAACCAATCATTTTTGGTTTACAGGTGCTACTTCTTCGCTTTTATTTATTTGGGGACAAATTACGTTTTTCTTCGACGAAAATAAAATATTTGATTATCAAGAGTGCCAAGTAAAATGTTTTTTTTTCAGGGGAAAATCGGAGTTTTAGGATTTTTGAAAAAATTCAATTAATTAAATGTAACAATTTTTTTTTCAATACTATACAGCGTGTCCAAAAAAGTACCTATGGAACATATGTAAAGGATTTTTATTACCGATTTCTCAGAAAATTTTATTCCTGATAAAAGTTGGTGCATGCCTTAAAATTATAAACGCATATTTTATATTTCACCTGCGGCTAATAGTAAGGAAGCAAATGCCATTTTTTCTAAATTGCTCTAAGACTGGACTTGACCGTACTAGGTGAAAATGACAATTAAATTAGTAGTTATTTCCACTCGTATAAATAGAGTTGGATTCTGTTATAATTTTTATTAGAACCCTAGCTAGCTAATATGTGTTTAAATATGCGTGCAACACGCTACTATCTAAACCCACCAGTATCATTGAAAAGTTTTAGAAGGTTTGCAACTACTTAATACATTTTTATAATAAACACATCATTAAGATATTTGATTAATAATAAAATCGCGTAAATAAAAAATCGACCAGAGGCGTACCGTTTAGGGGAAAATAGATATTAAGGAAAAAAAAATAAAAAATTGAGACAAATAACTCAAATTTCGTATTTGGACTAAGTTTTTTATATATTGCAAAAACATTTCCATATAAAATTTTGTTGTATTTATACTAATTAAGGTATCTACTTTACACTTAAGGCCACTTTGAAAAAATTGATTTGCTCCCTAACTATTAGCCGCAGGTAAAATATGAAATATGCATTTATAGTTTTAAAGCATGCGCCAACTTTTATCAAGAATACAATTTTCTGAAAAATCGGTAATAAGGAAGTTTCCCATATGTTGCATACTTTTTTGGACACACTGTATACAGGGTTCTGCAATAGTGCGTCGGGTTTCCCAAGCTAATATATAAATTAAATTACCTAGTTCTTTAACCAAGTTACTATATTTGTACGGGGTTTTTATTTTCTTTACAGGTTTTTATGCGTATCCTTTCTTAATTACTTATTTTTCCTGATATAAAGCTGTTTTTGTTTGTAAATAATCCGTATTTTTTCGTTTTCTTTCTTTTATTTCTTTTTAAATCAAAATTTCTAATTTATAGTCCAGTTTTACGTGTGCTGTGGCATCAATAACTTTTTAATCAAGGTTATATTGATCATATATATTTTACTTAATATATTTTAAATATAATTTAAAAATTTTGTAAAGTTACAGTTATACGTTTTGTGTTTCTTAATGCCAATTTTCCAATAACAATTTAAGTAGTCCATCCATTTTTTGTAGCCGTAAAGAAGGTAAAAACCTTCCAACTACCGACCAACCAGACTATTGAAACGTTGGCAAAAATTAAATTACATTATAACTATGTAAAATGAAACGAAAAGTATACTTTGTTATTTGTCACTAATTGTTATTTAAAGATTTGGCTTTACGGCCGTTTCGTAGTACAACTACATCTTCAAGACGCTAATCTAAACTTAACAAACTAAGGGTATATAGATAGGTTAACAGTCATAACATTATTGGATCTACCTAAAGTATAATATTGTTTGGTACTCAATTGTATTTTACAACATTCCTAAAATCCTAAATGGTAAACATGCCAGATGAAAATTATAATAATTTTAACAGTGGGGAATTTCCGAAATCTAATTGTGTATTTAAAAGTGACGAAGCGACAATAGCTTTCAAATCCTCAAATAACCCATCAAAACTAATATTTAACGTTAAAGATAAATGTCGAAAATATAAGAAATCCGGAATTTATAAACTAAAATGTAATGAATGCAATGGCTGTTATACATATATAGGACGATATATAGGACAAACGAGACGAAACTTTGAAACTAGATTTAAAGAACATATTGCATGTTTTAGACTAAAGAAAATAAAATATAATTTTGCGAACTTAACAAATATTACATACAGAACAAAAAGGTCATAAATTAGATATATTAGAAAACATCGAAATTTACAAACATAAAATAGACCATAATGTCAAGCTTTTAAATACTCAATTAGATTTCGGAAATTCCCAACTTTTAAAATTATTATAATTTTCATCATGTTTACCATTTAGATTTTATAAACATTAGCCTGCCTGTCCCTTATAATTAGGAATGTTGTCAAATACTATTGTATACCAAACAATATTATACTTTAGGTAGATCCAATAATTTTATGACTCTGTTAACCTATACAGGGTGTCCCATAACTTATGGGCCGTAGAGTAACTGGAGATACTAGACATCAAACTAAGCCGATTAAGTCATATAAGTTTTTCGGATTGTTACTCGTTCTAGAGATACAGGGTGTTGAAAGTAAAAGTTTATTATTATTATTATTAATATTATTATTTATTTAGCTAAAAGTTTAATAAAGTGTATTGAGGTCAACGGTGGTCACTTTCAACATTACTAAAGTGAGCTTCTTGTTTTTGTTCCACTGTTTCGAATTTATTGCGTTGTGATAATTAAAATATTAATTGAATTATGTACTATGTTTTTTTATGCTTTGGGATGTTTAAAGGGAAATATCTCCAAACCCGTTAAAGATATTAAGATCAATCAAGTACACCTTTTTGACTCAGAAAATGCCCTTCTTTAAGAAACTTTTATTGAAAAAAACCTAATATCACAGGTAAGAAAAAAAATCATAGATTTATGAAGCCCAGTGTATGCAACTAGCGCCCTCTAGTGTGAAACTTAAAAATGTCTACAAATTCTTATTTCTTGCGGATAAAAACATAATACTGCCAACTTTCAATTCGATTCATTAAACCGTTTTAAAATTATGGCTTATTTACGAGAATAAACTTTTACTTTCAACACCCTGTATCTCTAGAACGAGTAACAATCCGAAAAAGCTTATATGACTTAATCGGCTGAGATTAATGTCTAGTATCTCCAGTTACTCTACGGCCCATAAGTTATGGGACACCCTGTATATACCCTTAGTTTGTTAAGTTTAGATTAGCGTCTGGAAGATGTAGTTGTACCGGGTGTCCCACTAAGAATAGCTCTCGGCCGTATCTCAGCAAGGATTAGTCGTATGGCTTGCGAGAAAATTGTTTTTAGTAAAAGTGGCCATAAGAAATTGCTGGAAACTATTTTTAAGTTCCTCATTTCGCCGCAAGAGGGCACAATTAACATTTTTTTTTTAATTCTAAATTTCTCCGAAAATTCCTATATAAATATATTAATGTTTACACTTTCAATAGCTTCTCCCATTCTTAACAAGTGAAAGTGGAAACATTAAAATCGCTGTAACTTCTAAACGACTTATCCGATTTTACTAAATTTAAGCTTGTTTGGAAGTACCTTCAATTGTCGTACCCAATGGTACACGATAGTTTCTAATAAAATTGCTAGAGGGCGCAATTTGTATTAAAAATTATTGTTTTGGCAATAACTCTGAAACGAACAAATATATCGAACTGCGGTCTTCACATCTTTTCTTGCAAATTTCATCTACTTTCCGATTATGATGTCATAGTTATACCGTATGATTTGAATTTTCGGGATAAAATCGAAAAAACTGTTATTATTACAAATTGCGCCCTCTAGCAATTTTATTAGAAACTATCGTGTATCATTGGATACGGCAGTTTAAGTAACTTGCCTTTCCCTTCCAAACAAGCTTAAATTTAGTAAAATCGGATAAGTCGTTTAGAAGTTACAGCGATTTTAATGTTTACACATTCAATAGCTTCCCTCACTCTTATCAAGGTCGGTACGCCAACGAGCCTTAAACCAAAATGATGCAGAATTGTCTAAGCTTTTCGATGATGTAATCAGAGTTATACCTTAATATGGGAATTTTCGGAGAAATTTAGAATTAAAAAAAAATTTTAATTGTGCCCTCTTGTGGCGAAATGAGGAACTTAAAAATTATTTCCAGCAATTTCTCATGGCCACTTTTAATAAAAAAAATAACAAACTATACTTTTCGTTTCATTTTACATAGTTAAAATGTATGGTCACAAAGTAACGGACGAGTCAATCAATTCTTTAAATTACATTAGTAAAAAAAAGTTATCCCAATTATAGAGATTATTATTTCATTTTCCCAATAATATTATTGGACGCATTTTTCTTTCTCATAGAAAAAACCCTAAATTTACCTACCTAACGTCATCACCAATAAAATTTGTGTCTTAAAAATAAATTTCTGGTAAGTATAAAATCTGCACAGGGTACATTAATTTTATTTTCTCGCCGAAGCTCTATAAAAACCTCGTTATTGTAGTAACGACCAGAAGTCATGCGAAGTTAAGTAACATTCTAAAGGTTTCTACACATTAGGAAATCATTAGAAAGAAATAAGAATGCATTTCTGGTACATTTACAGTTAAAGAATGCTAGTTTGAGAACTTGGCGTCTTTTTAATGTGTTTGTAGTAGTTTGTACGATTCGATTGGACGGTTTTTAACGGACTTGTATTGTATAGTATGTTCCGAAGGACGGGACGGCCCCGTTGTAAAATACGAGAGTGGTTTGATAAGTCAGTGACGTTAAAAAGAAAACATACTTTTTTTGGCAAAAAACGTTTTATTAACACGCTTTTATTAGCGTCACCTGTATGTTTGTTTGTTTATTTGTCCGTAACCGACTCCTTTGAACCCGATTTTGACCTACTTTAAACGGTCAGATGTAATTTAAGTTTGTAAACTTATCAAGAATCGCTGACAATACAATAATCTTTACGCAAAAAACTCTCTTGTCAAATTTTGACAGCCGTCAGGTATAAAACGAAGAAGCGATTTTGACGAAACAAATTATATTATGTACGTATAGTATTCGATGCGGAGACTTAAGAAAAATAAACAAAAAATTCTCCTGTCAAAATTTGACAGGTGTCAATATGTCAGAATTATTACAATAACCGATAGTAATAAAACAAACGTGGGGTCGTATAGATATTGTCGCTAAGAATAGAGAAAAATTAAAAAAAAATTCTACCCGTCAAAATAAAATTTTGACAAATTTAAAAAAAAATTAATTGTCGTTTGTTCGGGTTTGTTTGGGTTTGTATGTATGTTTGTTTGTGACCGACTTCTTTGAACCCGATTTTGACCCACTATAAACGGTCAGATTTCTTGAATTTCTTAATATACAGGGTGTCCCGAAATTAGCTGACAATATTGTAAGGAGATAAAGTACATCCAAAAATACGACTAATACCCTCTATTAATATACCTTCAAAAACGCTTCGTTATGGGGCTAGAGCCCCCCGAATTGGAGCTATGATAAGCAGTTTTTTCACAATATCTCAAAAACCGATTACGGTATCGAAACAAAATTTGATACATGTTTTACCCATGACAAGACGCAATAAACGATTTAATTAGCTTAACTTTATTTCTTCCAGTGGCGTCCCACTCGGTAGGTAGTTGGGAGAATATTGCCCTAATTTTTTTATTTTTAAGATGTTTTAACTTCAGGTACAATTTTTAGAAGCCTTGAAGTATTTTGTTGAAAAAAGGTACTCTTGTTTCATTGCGGTAGAATTCACCATTTTCTAGTAAAATCGATTTTAAAATTTTCGGTTTTTTGAAATCCGGTGAAAAGGCTAAGGTTTTTTTTTTGCATATATCTCACTATCTCAGCAAACACTGAAATTTATTAGAAGTTTTACTAGCGACAAGGCATATTATGTATTAAAGGATGTTACTTTAAAATATTTTTCCAGTGACGTCGCGTTAAGTAAATATTACTATTATTTTTTTTTATTTGATAGTTTTAATGTTATTTTTTTTTAATTTTAAATTTTTTGTTAATAAAACCTTTTATTATTGTAATTTGACAGAATTTAACGTTTTCAAATTAAACATATTATTAGATTCCTTTGTTTTTTAAATATTTATTTTCATGGAGACTTTAAGAGAGTTTTAAAATTAAACAAAAAAGAATAACAAATTGCAAATCAAAT
Source organism: Polydrusus pterygomalis (assembly GCA_963969555.1). Classification (NCBI taxonomy): domain Eukaryota; kingdom Metazoa; phylum Arthropoda; class Insecta; order Coleoptera; family Curculionidae; genus Polydrusus; species Polydrusus pterygomalis. Next base: position 56,295,917 of record OZ018379.1, read on the forward strand.
TTGATTGTGAACCACACGGGAATCTAATTCTTAAGCAAGTACCAGTCATGTGTCCCCAAAAATAATAATCAAGGGGATTTAAATCAGGTGATCTTGGTGGCCAGGCTATGGCTACCAATCCACCTAATAATTTTCTTCAAGCCAATTCCTCACTTGACGTCCGTAGTGAGCTGGTGCCCCATCATGTTGAAAGAAGTGCCCTAAACGTAAATCCAGTGGCACATTATCTAATAAATCCCCAAGTTGATTATGTATTGTTATTATTTCGCTAGTAGAACTTCTAATAAATTTTATGTTTTAATATTAAGTGTTTGCTGAGATATGCAAAAAAAAACCTTAAAACCGAAAATTTTAAAATCGATTTTACTAGAAAATGGTGAATTCTACCGCAATGAAACAAGAGTACCTTTTTTCAAAAGACTTCAAGGCTTCTAAAAATTTCACCTAAAGTTAAAAATCTTACAAATAAAAAACTTAGGGCAATATTCTCACAACTACCTACCCAGTGGGACGCCACTGGAGGAAATACAGTTAAGCTAATTAAACCATTTATTGCGTCTAGCTATGGGTAAAATATGTTTAAAATTTTGTTTTAATACCCTAATCGGTTTCTGAGATATTGTAAAAAAACTGCTTATCATAGCTCCAATTCGGGGGGCTCTAGCCCCATAGCGAAGCGTTTTTGAAGGTATATTAATAGAGGATTTTAGTCTTATTTTTGAATGTACTTTATCCCCTTAAAATATTGTCAGCTAATTTCGGAACACCCTGTATAGGCAGAAAATAATAATGAACGATAAACATTAGTATTATTGTGAAAAAAGCGTGGGGCGCTTTGTGCTATATTTTTCGTATACCGAGCACCCCACGCTTTTTTCACAATAATACTAATGTTTATCGTTCATTATTATTTTCTGCCTATATTAAGAATTTCAAGAATAATTTTAAACTTTATTTATTTTTCTACATAATCTCCTTTAAGCTCGATAAATTTAGTCAAACGCTTTTCAAAGTTTGTTAATCCTTCCAAATAGTAGAATTCCTCAAGGCCTTTAAAATAGTTATTTGTTTTAGCGATGACCTCTTCATTCGACCCATATCTCTTAAAATGCGGTCGTTTCTGCGTAAAAACAATATCAAATGTGTCCAAAAGCTCTGAACAATATTCGCCGGTGATCGATTTATCAAAGTAATCGATGTGAATTACACCGCGTGAATCCGAAAAAAACTGTGACTATGTATGATTTCTGACGTGGCAACCTCTTTTTGGCAAAGCATATTTTATTTTTTCACCTCACACCTCACTCATGACCACTGATCATTTCATTCATTTATATTTAATACACATTAAAAACTATCATTTCTAAAAAGTTTTATACCTTTTTTAAAAAAATTTTAACATAGTTTGTGGCAAAATTATTAATTAAATATAAAGAAAGGGGTTAAAACAAAATAAATTCTAAATTCTTATCTACTTAAGCGTTTCTAAAAATTTGTAATTTAAAGATCGTTTTTTTTTGTAACTTTTGTTCATTTACTATTCATGTTTGTTAAAGTTATCCAATAAATAAAATTAAAACGCCCTTAAAACTGATGAATTCGCTTATGGGAAGTGGCTTTCGGTTAATTTTTCTGAATTATTAGTATTTTAATTTCCATCGTTTTAATAGGTAAATATTTGTTGCTTGAGTTAACACCATACACAATTTACCTTTAGATAAGCAAGCAATAATCACGAAAGTGGTAGTTTTATGGCCTCGCGCATGTAAACAAAGCTGGACACTATTAGCCATGCGCACTGCAACATTATCGTTTGACGAATGGGAAAATAGACAGATCCGGGCTTTAAAATTTTATAGTCTATTTCAGAAAGGTGTAGAGTAATAAAATGGGAAATTCCGTCCAGTTCGGCCCAATTTCGGTGTCGGCCATAGGCGCAGGTAAACTTTGTGCATTAAATTATTTATGATAACTAACCAAAAATTTCAGAGAAAAAATAGTATTGTTTGTAAAATTAAAATTTCAAGTAATTGCGTAAGAGGATTAGAAAAGGTATATTTTATGGCCTGAAGTGTCAAAATCGAAATATTGTGTAGTCTTTTATCTTGATGAGACGTAGATTAATGAAGGCTATATAGTTCCAAAATTGTGGCAAGACAAAAATATAACCAGCGCTCGCCAAGCTTTCATGGAAGGGCTGTCAACGGGTATTAGGGTGCCTTCAGGTAAAGGGAAGAGACTAATAATCGTCCATATTGGAAGCGAAGAGGGAATTTTAAAAGATGGTTTGCTAACCTTTCAGTCGATCAATACGGGAGATTATCACGAGGACATGAATTCGAATGTTTTTGGGGACTATTTTGGTGAAATGATAACATATCTTCCAGCTGATTCAGTAGTAGTTATGGATAACGCAACCTATCATTCACGACGCACAGAGAAGACTCCAACTTCATCTTGGAGAAAACGACAAATTATCTACTGGTTAGCCATCAAAAGTATTGAGTTTGAAGATAATTTGATAAAGAAGAAACTATTAGCTAAAGCAAATGTACACAAACATCGTTTTATGAAATATGCCGTGGAAGATATAGCAGAAAAACATGGTGTAACTGTGCTGCGCATACCGCCATATCATTGCGAACTAAATCCTATAGAACTTATATGTTAACGTTAATTATAACGTCGAGAGGAGATGACAGTTCCTCAGATGACGAAGAATATTATAATTTAATTTCTGTATAATGTATTTTTTGTATTTGGTATTTTGTATTTTTTTTATAACTTTTAATAAAAAATAAGTGTAGCTAATATTATGTACATAATGCCTCATTTTTATTCTGTTAAAATAAAATTATTTCCTTTTTACGAATATCCTACGCGCACGCCTTTGTCACACCATTTTCAGTGTTTGTAATTGGACAACAATAGGCAAAACCCATAAATTGACCCTAACCGGGGTGGAACTGCCTGCACTTTATGAAAAGAAATAATTTTGCAATGAAATCAATGCCAAATTATGAAAGTGGCTTAAATATTCGTTGGGTCACTCTGTAGTCCCTTTGCATACCTAATGAGCTTTTATTACTCTACACCTTTCTGAAATAGACTATAATTCTGGCCAAAAAAATTAGTCTTTCTTTTCAATTTTTAATCAAGTTGGGAAAAAAGGTAGTGATTTCTGGCATTTTTAGTAGTATCAGATTTTAAGGATAGAAAATTGTTTTTAAGGTTTTGTTTTTAAAATTTGTTTAAAAATGATTCGTCGTCGTGTTTTTAGTTCGAAAAGGAAGATAACAAGAAGAAGTGAATTAAACTAGTCTTATAAAATCGAATATAAAAACAAACAAAACCAGCAAAATAACCAACCTACGGTGTTATCGCGTGCCTAACCTCAAGTCAAATATTAGTTGGTATATTATAACTTGTATTGATTTTTACAATTCGGCAAAAAATTAACCAACCAGCAACTTTGACAGAATTAATTTTCTCACAATCAGACACAATTCACTAAACCACACAAAAACTAGAAATCCGTAAATATTAAACACCCACAATCCACAATAGCTAAGAAAACAACAAGGAATCCACAGGGAAACCTAAAAACACAACAACAAAAATGGCGGCCGAGCCGGTTCTGGAGTGTATTTTGAGCATTTCGCTAAAGGAGGACAGACCGATAACACGATGTTTGTGCGCATGCCCGAAGGTGCGCAGAGGGAAGGCAGCTGACAGGCGAGTCATGCGCTCGGACGTATTTTTTCACCCATAAAACGTAACTTTTGTTTGTGCAGGAGATAAGCTGTTAGAATCTAAAGGTAAATTGTCTATGGTTAATACGTCCATTGCCGTAGAACAATCGTATGATTAGTTTTTGAGTTATGGCCTTTTAAACTTGACAATTTCTTACTTTAAGATTCTCTGCATTGTCTGAAATTTAATTATTTCCTAAATTCTATTCACTGGTTTTTCTTCTTTATTGGTGAAAAATTAGATCATAAGTTTTCTTTCACGTGTAAAGAAATAAAATATATACGGGATGTTAAAATAATTATAGTCCAAAATAAAATATTAAAGATTTTATAGTTATGAAACACTCTGTATATGCAATGGAATAAAAAAAATAAAATTAGTGAAAAAGCTTATTAACGGCAGTCGGCTGTTTTATCTGAATTACTTTTGTTTTAATTATGAATATTGCAAAAATTGTTTAGTAATAAAGACTCATATTTCTGTTCTTACCGCGTTGTCAACCAGTATTTTCGATTTACTCTTCCCCTCTTTAAACTAAAAGCCAATTTTGCCGGTATTAAATTGTTACCGAAATTCCAAGCAACTAAATATGTCCCCGATATGAATTTGTATCAGTGAATAATTTAAAAGCATTGCATAAAAGCGAAATTCAGGGCTTTGAGTGGAAAATTAAATTTTAATATCGACTACGCCCAAACACAAAGCGGAACAAATGAGAGATAAAAACTTTTTTGAAACAAAAGTTACAGAGGATAGGGTAAAGGTGGGTAACGTAAGTTAAAAATACACTTGCAGTAAGCTTCGACAAAGGTACTTCAGAAATTATTTCTTTTCTGTTTGTACCTATTTGTTATCTATTTTTATTTATTATTATTTTTTCTTTCATATACAGTGTGTCCCGCTTTTCATGAATACACCCTGATATCTCAGTTATTAATAATGCGATTTTCTTCAAATTTTGGTGATGATTGTATGTTAGAAAAATAAAGTATTTGGCATAGTAAACACTTTTATGCATCATAGGCGTGCGGTCTTGGGGGGTAAAAAAGGGTTGATTTTTTGAGAAAAGTATATTAGGGCTTATTTTAAATAATTCTTTCTATCAGATTTAGAATCAGCATCCCAAAAAACCATTTAATTAATATTTTCAAAATCTCAGGAGCTGATTTTAGCAGTAAAAAAAATATTTTTTAATTTGGTACTGTTTTAATAACTCCTTTATTTAAAACTATGATATCAAAATTACAAATTATATTATTTTAGATTTCTGTATTTCAACATAACTACCTTCTTCATTTTTCTAACATACAATCACCACCAAAATTTGAAGAAAATCGCATTATTAATAACTGAGATATCAGGGTGTATTCATGAAAAGCGGGACACACTGTATACCGTGCGAGCAAAAATTATTTGCATCAAAGAGGGCTTGGATTAAAAAACGTAGGGCTTGGTTTAGATCACAATAATATTGGGACGATATATCTAAGCAAATCTAGTTTAAAATTTTGTCAAATTCATATTATGACATGATATGCCAAACTAATGAGTAATAAAATAAGTAGACAAACACAAATTTATTTTTGTTGTTTACAAAATTAACAAAGTAAGAATATACAGAAAGAAAAAGAAAAATAATTACATAAATTGCTGAAATTAGCCACCGCCATGCTCCCGGCATAAATTCACACGTCTCTTCATATTTTCGAAAGTGTTGAGCAGCATCTCTAGAGAAGTGTGACCACATTCTTGGATAATCCTTTCTTGTATTTGTTCTAAATTTGCAACTGGGGTGTTTTTAAAATAGTGTTCTTTAAATAAGGAAAATGGAAGTAATGTCTGATCAAAAACTGATCAATCTGTCGTCGAAAAAATTGCGTAAGTAGTTTATAGTTTTGGCGGCTGTATGAGCGGTTGCACCGTCCTGTTAAAAATATCCAAACGTAGTTTGCCGTCAACTAATTGCTCCACAAATGGATTCAAAATATTGTTTCTATACCGCTGTGCTGTAACTGTGTCGTGAAAAAATAGGACCAACAATTCTTCTTCAGGAAACAGCTAACCAGACACCAATTTTTTGAGGGTGCAATGTGGACTCTACAAAAAATAGGGATTTTCACTACTCCACATGCGTGTATTCTGAGAATTCACATAACCGGAAAGGTGGAACAAGGCATCATTCGAAAAAAATGTCAAGTCTAATAAATCATTTCTTTCTAGTAACTTTTGGGTAAACCATTGAGAGTAATTCCTTCGTCTTTCAAAATCTGCGGCTTGTATTGCTTGGAATACTGGTACTTTATAAGGAAATAAATTTAGCTGCTTCTTAAGAATAGTCCTGCATGTTCCATAAGATCTTCCCACTTCTTGGGACAGCCGTCTTATACAATTGGTTGGCGTATTTTGCATTAATTCACGAACGTTTGCAACAAGTTCTTCTGTTCTTACAGATGGTCTTCCTGCTCTTTTTTTGTGTTGTATAGAACCTGTTTCCCTAAACACAGCCACGGTTTTTTTCAGGCAATGATAAAAGCCCCAGCAATAATTAATATAATATAATATAATATTAAGCTCTACGGCTAAGCATTACGTCCTTAGATGCAGGGCCCTCTTTGATTCAAATAATTTTTATTATTATTATTATTATTATTATTATTATTATTATTATTATTATTATTATTCCTATTATTTTCGACTTTTCACATAAGATCTTTCTTATGGCAAGGTGAGTGTGAAGTTCACCGGGTGCACACCGTGCACCTAGGGTAAGCTCTCCATCGGCGATGACATTATTGTAACACTTTACGTACAATGTGGGCAGTTTTCAGAAGAACAGTTTTCTGTATGCTGAGTAGGTGATGTTTTCCCGGGATCTCTTTAATGATCGATTGTGTATAATGTGATATGAGCCTTGTTGCTCCTATGACCACCGGGATAACTTTTGTCTTCATGCCCCACATTCTCTCGATTTCTATTAGTAGGCTCTTATATTTTAGTCTCTTATTTGCATCTTTCTTGATGATATTGTAGTCGGAGGGGATGGAAACATCTATGATTAGGCACTGCTTTTGTACTTTGTCCTTTACTACAAGATCTGGTTTGATGGCCGTTATAGATCGATCAGTTTGAATTTTGAGATCCCATATCAGTGTGACCTTATTTGTATCTACCACCGGGTCAGGTTTATGGTCGTACCATTTTTCGGTTACTTTGATTCCATATTTTTTACATATGTTCCAGTGGATGTGGGCGGCGACTGCGTTGTGACGTTCAAGATATTCGTTTTTGGCAAGGATCGAGCAACCTGAGACAATGTGGTGTATGGTCTCGCTTTCTGGCCGGCACAGTCTACACTTTTGGTCTGTGCCAGTTTTCAGAATTTTGGTCTTAAGATAGTTGGTTGCGATCGCCTGCTCTTGACATGCAGTAATAAGTGCTTCCGTCTCCACTTTCAGTTCTCCATGGTTGAGCCACATCCAGGTTTTTGCTTTATTAACGGTTTCTTTCTCTGTTTCTTTGAGTATCTGTCCGTGCATAGATGATTCTATAATAATTTTTATTATTATTATTATTATTATTATTATTATTATTATTATTATTATTATTATTATTATTATTATTATTATTATTATATTATTAAATGTGAAAGAAAGTTGATGGTTAGTGAATATATTAAGTACGTTATGATCTAAAGGAGTCTCAAAACAAATTTCCAGAAGACTGAGGACAAGGCAAATTGTAGATAAGTAGCCTCAAACCATAATTCAACATTTAAGTTTGCATGATATAGCATCTTCAGGCTATAGAATCCTGCGTGGTGAGTTGGCCTCCCGTTATAAAAAATATTAATTTTATTCCGGACTTGCGTGAAGTTTAGCTCGTATATAGCCATCCCTAGATTTTTCACCAGATACCAACTAGTTAGTTCTCTAGAAGTATGGATTGTTTTTCATAGCAGTCTAGCACCATTGTTTAATCGCGGCTGAGTTTTTATTTATAACCACATTCGCAAATAAACTTTAATCACAAAAACGTCAAGTATTTTTAAATTTTCCAAAGGTCACAGATTATAATCTAAGAATTTGATTGTTTTGAGATTGATTGAATTGTGTCAGTATTATAATATTTAAAATCAACATTCAGTCCCTTAATAATAAAAATGGTAAAAAGAAGTATGAGTGATAGTGATAATCCAGATGAAATTTACGAAGCCGCAATTATTGAAGCGATTTTTAATTTATTATTAGAAAAATTCCGTATAATCATTTTTAAATTATATCGTTTTACTTTTAGGCGTGTTTGATAATTAGATTGACTGGTGATTGTAGGCGAAATGAGCTAAGACAAATATCTACAAACGACATTCAAGACAAAGGAAACGTGTTAGTAATTCCAATTTCAAAGACGAAAACAATAATAACTGGTAAAAATAACTGAAAATATAATGTAATAATAAAAATAAATCTACACAAGATGCAATTTGTCACCTATCAAATCAAATATATAATTTAATCGATAATAAAATGAACAGTATATGCATATTTTTAGATATAGCTAAAGCCTTCAATACTGTCAGTCATAAAATTCTTATTACCAAATTAGAACAACTCGGATTTCGTGTAAAATATTAACTTTATTTAAAAACAATTTATATAACAGAGTACATAATGTTAAAATTGGTGAAAATATTAGTTCACCAAAAATACTTAATTATGGAGTACCACAAGGTACAGTCCTAGGACCAATACTTTTTAATATTTAATTAAATGATATTTTTAATTTAAACTGTCAAGGAAAACTACATAGTTTTTGCTGATGATACGGTAATATTTTATGAAGGTCTTAATTAAAATATTTTAAAAAATACTATTGAAAAAGATTTTATAAAAATAAGCAACTGGTTTAATAAAAACTTATTAACTATAAATTATAACAAAACAACATACATTCCATTTACCTCATGCAAAAATAATACTTTATTATTTTTTAGTACAAACCCATTTAAATTATGGAATACTAGGATGGGGAGGCATAAATTAGAATTATCTAATATTGAATTTATTCAAAAATACATTTTGAAAATTATTTACGAAAAAGACCACCAATATTCTTCTGATTTACTATTTAAAGATAGCAAAAAAATGGATATTAAACAAATATTTTCTTACAACATGTTAATATATATTTTGAAACATAAAAATAAAATAAATTATATTAATCACACACATGAAACTCGTCATAAAAATACTATTACATATAAAAATAGAGTAAACAAAACAATAGGACACGAACATTTTTTAAACATCAATCCATATATTTTTGATAAAATATGCTACCACAGTCAATTAAAATAATTAAATCATTAAATAATTATAGAAATGAAATTAAAAATTGGATATTATCTAATCCAAGAGATATTTTCAAGAGCATTATTAATAAATAATAAATATACAAAACTATAATGAATAAAATAAGTAAATATATCTATTATATGCATAACGTCTTGTATCTTCGTATACTATTGTGATATAAAATATTGTCATGTTCGTTTTATATTATAATCTAGTTGTGCCTGAATTATGAAATATATTCTTGACAAAAATATTATATTATTTAACTTAAAACAACTATTTTATTTCTGAGTTCGGAATTGATAGTTTATACAAAAAAAATTATATAATAGGATTAAATGTCAAACAAATATTTGAATAAACTTTTATTATTATTATTACTTATACTTAATCGGCCAGTTGCCTAAAAAATTGTGTGGGCCTCGTCTGAAATTTGCTTAGCCCCGGCCGCAAATTTCCGATTCGTCCGGAACAGATCACCATTACGGCCTTGATACACAAATAACTATGGTAGAGGTGGTTTATTGCCTAAAAGTAAACTAGTAAGGCTACTGACACTATTTAAGTTCTTAGTCTTTCACCATTTATGTATGTTAAATTTCTCAATAAAAAAGTTGTTAATCTGGCCGAAAACGATTCAATAAATTTAGCAATAACTATCTCTACCTGTTTACAGAATGATAAGTGCACATGATGTGATGTTATAGATTAGATTTCAAAAACGCGCATGTCATTTTATATACGGCGTTCCATCAGCTTTCAGCCAGCTCTTCAGCATTAAGCTTCGAGCTTTCGCTATTTTCAGGCCGCTTCCGCTACGCTTTCAGTGTTTTCAGCGATCGTGACGTTTCTAGCTTACGTTTTCCGTTTTGGCGTTTGCAAATCGTTAGCTGTGCACGATTCTTCTTTCGGGTTTTGCACAATTGTAAATATTGTGAATAACTTGAACTGTTCTGTGATAGTGTTGTGTATAAATATTATGATTTGTTTACATGTGTTTTGGAGAAAATGGTAATGTTGTTTAAAACAATATTTCGGAAACTTTTCATCCTGTTATAAATTTTGTCATTTTTACTGTCTTAGACCAATTCATTTTTAGTTTATAATAATAATAACCGCGATATAACAAAGTTGGCAAAATCGAGAGCAGTTTCAAAAACGACTGAAATAAAATAGACTATAAAAAAAAAATTTAAATATTATTTTTTTGGACAATCGATCTAAGTTTTTGAACCACATATTATAATTATAAATAAAATTATTAATATATTTTATTAATATAAATGTATTTATAATATTGTAATAATTATGTAAAGTTAAAAAAATCTAAGTACCTACCTATAAGTATAAATTTAAAAAGTTTATTAATAATTTAAATATGTTACCAGTTGATTCTTAAAAGTAAAACTTTTGAAGATTTGTTCATTAGTTGAATAACTAACGGACTATCATAACATAACAAATTGTGAAACATGCAAAACATCACCCCTGAAATTATCATATATTAAGAAAAAATAAAATTAATTTTCTTTTATTATTTTGTAGAACTTTTTAGAAAAGATATTTATCTTTTCAACTAAAAAATTTATTATACCTATAACTAACGGAATATTGTAGTTTTATTAGCAATTTGAAAAAAATTACGTGTATAAAAATTTATGGTGAGGTTTTCGTTTTGTTAAACCTTTTAATTCTGTTTCTATATTTTTTTTTGGCATGGTGCATATATTAATTATTTAAAAGAAGCTATTTAATTACTACTACTATAATAGATTTTCTTTTAATTGACCTATGTCAAAGTAATATTCAAAAACAATATCTAAAAAATAAGATCTGATAATACTCCATTGCAGAACAATAATGTGTAATATTAATTAAAAAATTAAATATTATATATTTAACGGCAAAAAAAATATTTCTATAAGAAAAAAATATTTTGATTTGAACAGATGTTGAAAATTTGTTTAATGAAAGTTGGTACTATTCTGGACCTATATTAGTTAATAAAAATAAATGCGTGTTTACCTTAAAAAATTAATAGTAAAATAAAATGTATATAGGCATATTACATATTATAATATTATTGATACAAATTAAAACTTATATCCCCACAATATAATTTCAAAAATATATTTATTTTTTAAGTAGAAATCTATCAGTGAATTGGTCAATAGGGTTTGACACTTTCTCCGGACGGAAAATAATATAATCAAATTGATGAAAATTAAATTTGTGCCTTTTTTCTCCCATTATATTAATTTTTAAATGTTAAAAAAATTGATATAATGGGAGAAAAAAGGCACAAATTGAATTTTCATCAATTTCATTATATTATTTTCCATCCGGAGAAAGTGTCAAACCCTATTGATCAATTCACTGAAAGATTTCTACTAAAAAAATAAATACATTTTTGCAATTATATTGTGGGGATATAAGTTTTAATTTGTAACAATAATATAATCTTTGACATTGGCACAGGAAACGCAACCAATTTTTTTTAGATATGTACCGTAATCTGGGGTGAATTTGATCGTAAAAAAATTAATTTTTACGTATTATTACGAAATTTAAAATATTCCTTATGAACTTTTGTAAATTGAACTACTTTGGGCCTAAGTTAAAATCCATGATAGTCACAACAGCGTCTGACTCTAACTTTACGTTAAAAAAATTAAAATGTGTTCGATCAATTTCATGCTCTACTTGGGGCTAAATTGATCAGGGTATATTTAGTGCATTAAGATGACATAAACTCATTTACACAGCGGTCAATTTAACCCCCTTAAATGTTTCTTAATTCGTAAAATTTTTATTCATAAATAACTAATGGGGGCTAAATTGATCAATACCTATTTGATGTTATATTTTTTTTAGTTTGCTTTTCTTTAAACAAAACTAAGTAGAACAGTTCATTTTAATTTATTTCAAATAATAGCAGATTCTAGAACAAAAATAATCGCAAAAACTGGCGTAAAATAAGAAGGGAAAAACTGGAACACAAATTTCTATATTTCTCGAAAAGAAAACAATAAACTACAAACGTTAAAGGATTACATTTATCTTACTTCTACTCGTTTTTTAAAATTTCAAACAGTTTCTGTTAAATTTGAAAACTCAGGGTAGGACAATACCGCGATAATATCATTGATTTCAATAAGAAATTTGTCGCATTCATTTATTTGAAAATTTCAACTCTTGATTTATCGTAATCTTTATATGAACGTGTGCCAGGCTGTCTTACATACTTTCTTACCATTTTCGTTGATTAAAAACCAAAAACAGCTACGTTATATTAAAGAAACTTAAAATCAAAGTGATCAAATACGCCCGGACTTGAGATTAATTTCGCCCCGTATGCATGGTCGATTTGACCATACAATGAAAATTTGAATTTGCCGCGTAAGATTATATATTTACAGTAATGGCGCCCATGTTAATATTGTAAGAAAGCATAATAGTATTGGAATTTACTAAGAAAACCGAACGATTTTTCAGCAGTTTTTGTGTACACGTGAAAGTGTATAGTCTTAAAGAACAATAGTTTTTTTATTAGAAAAAATGTAATTATCGGAAGCAGTACTAGACATCTACCAAAAACACAATAACTTTAAAATACTATGTTTTGAGATCTACTAAAAATTTGTTTAACACTGAAAAATTACAAGATACACTAAAAATATTCCAGATATCAATTTTGCCCCTTAACATCAATTACGGTAATAAAATTTTTATAATAGAAAATGTGACTTTTTGATTTAAATAGTTACAAAAACTACATGCTATTGGCCATTTATATTTATTTTTTAATTCTATTTTATCCTCTCTTTTCCCCAATTCATTTTGTTTTTTACATTTGTCAAGCAAGGTTGATTTTCCTGACCTTAATAACCCTAAAAATAACAAACTCCTCAACATAATCGTTGCATTTATTGCCTTCTTATCCTCTTTCCAAGAAGAAAACAAAATCCAAACAATGAAAAGCTAGCAACTAGAAAATGTATAACAACATATTATTAAAATTATTTGTTCACAAAACAGTCGATTATTTGAAAAGATACAGGAGTAGGGAGTAGGTACAGGATGGGGGTCATTTTGAACATTTATTTAAAAATAAAGCCGTTTTTCCATGATTTGTTATTTGTATGTAGATTTTTAAAGACCTTAAAACTTTTATATAAGACTTTTTTGCCTACTCCTGTATCTTTTGAAATATCGACCATTCTGGTAATTTCTCCTAACACTGTATCTTATAATATAACAAATTTATAACAATTAATAAAAGCTTGTCATTCCACAATAAATTGTAAGTGTTAAAGTTCGCGCTGTTTTACATAAATTTAATTCAAGACAAAAAAAATATATTTTTTTTTTCGTTCTTTGAATAGAAGGCCGTAACTTTGTATTCGGATATAACTTTTATCAGGAATAAAATTTTCTGAGAAATCAATAATAAGAAAGTTCTCCATATGGAGCGAGAATTCTCCCGGTCACTAGATATACAGGGTTGGGCAAATGTTCCGGAACGGCTTAATTACAGGCGAACGAAAAGTGATATCGGATCCGGGTTTCGGGCAATCTATAGGACTAAAATTTTACTATTTGACTATTATACCATATGTCAGTAATGTCACCAACTGTCAAATGTTGACCGTATTTTTTTTTTAATGGAACACCCTGTATATTTTTACATTTTTAAATTTCACATAAAATTATAATTACTTTTTATTAAATGCACTATTAGTCTATACTTCATAGTTTCCGAGATATTGACTCTCGAAAAGTGACATTTTTGAACTTTGACAGCTTATAACAGTACATCTTAGATGAAAACGGCTTACATGTCCCTGTCTTCAATTTTTATTATCTTCCCAAAAAAATCAACTTCCGATTAAACCGGATATAACTCGAAAGCAGGAAATATAGTTGTTCCGGTTTAACTGGAAGTTGATTTTTTTTGGGAAGATAATAAAAATTGAAGATAGGGACATGTAAGCCATTTTGCTCTAAGACGTACTGTTAGAAAGTTATAAGCTATCAAAGTTTAAAAATGTCACTTTTCGAGAGTCAATATCTCGGAAACTATTAAGTATAGACTAATAGTGCATTTTATAAAAAATAATTATAATTTTATGTGAAATTTAAAAATGTAAAAATATACAGGGTGTTCCATTTAAAAAAAAATAACGTCAACACTTGACAGTTGGTGACATTATTGACATATGGTATAATAGTCAAATAGTAAAATTTTAGTCCTATAAATTGCCCAAAACCCGGATCCGATATCACTTTTCGTTCGCCTGTAATTAAGCCGTTCCGGAACATTTGCCCAACCCTGTATATAGGGTGTCCGGAAAAAGAAGGTCAATCCGTTAATCATATATTCCTTGGATTCCTTGGGCAAAAATATTATGACGTTTATGATTCCATTTTTCATTTTTGACTTTCATGTTTCATATCCAAAGTTTAAATAGTGTCAAAAAAAATAAATTTTTATTTGAAAAAATGTAGTTCGGAAGTTACTGGCGCATGTGCAGCGAGTACTTAACCCCCCCCCCCCCCCCCCGCCCCCCTATTTTGAATATTTGACAATTGTTTTATATTCGTTTTTCTTAAAAGATGTAACTCTTTATGGTGAAGCAATCCACCAAATTTGAAATTTATATCTTATTAAATACTCGAATTAATAAAAAAAATCAGTTTTTAATTTTAAACTTTGACTATATAGATAGGTAGGGCATATCGAACATGAGGGTCAAAAATGAAAAATGGCATCAGAAAAGTCATACTATTTTTGCTCAAGGAATATAAGGTTAAGAGATTTACCTTCTTTTTCCGAACACCCTGTATAAAAACAATTATTTCGGTAAAATGAATTATCAGTAAAACAACCTAATTGCAATAAAATTAAATTGAAACGAGAGTGTCACGTGACACATTAACAAAATAAAACTGGGGAGGGGAACTATAAGATTTATATATTTTGAGGAACTAAATTTATTCATCTCAGGTGAATACCGGGTTAAATTTTATGAGGTTCTAGAAAGCTATATCTCTGCTATTTATTGGTGCATTTGTGAAGACTTAAACACCTAAAATTTATTAGAAACTAGCTATACCCCGCGCGCGTTGCTACGCTACTTACTAAAATAAATTTAAAGGAAAGACATTACACAAATATCCGACATCCCGGCATCCCAGCATCCGTTGCGCCACTTTTTTATGCCGAAACCTTCCTCGGCCTGCACACAACAACTCACCAAATCCCGGCATCCCGGCATGCGTTGCGCCACTTTTTTTTATGCCATAATTTTCCTCGGCGTGCACACAACAACTCACCAAATTTTCATCGTAATCGGATAAATGGTATAGGAACGCATACCGGACATACAGACAAACATTAATTTTTATATATATAGATAGATGACAAAGTGTGCATCATGCATTATTACATTGTGAAAAATTTAACGTTATAAAAATCAAAATTTTAACTCTATAACATAAAATAGGTTTTATAGGATTGAGAATTTTACGAAAAATGATTTTATTTTTTTAGTTCTTTTTCACTAAAACAACTTGAGAAATTTAAATTCGCCTTTCGAAATTTTCCTCTTAAAAATCAGTCGAAATTCTCCGACGAAAGATATATACATATAAATTCATACACTCCACCCATACATAACTCAATTAAAACAAAATTGGGTAAAACGGGTTTTTCACCTTGCTGCTTATACCTGGATAGACCACCAGCTATACAGTGAGGACAGTGAGGACAGTCCGTCCCCCCCTCTCTAACTTCTAAACCGTTCGGTATATTTTAATGAAATTTTGAACGATAATATTTGAGCAAGTCTTGCACTTTTTGACATACCAACGACAGCTTTAAATGTCAAGATGACAGCTGGGTCCGCTTTTGGAATATTTTTTTAAATGGAACACCGTGTATATTTTTACATTTTTAAATTCCACATAAAATTATAATTATTTTTTATTGAATGCATTATTAGTCTATACTTCATAGTTTCCGAGATATTGACTCTCGAAAAGTGACATTTTTGAACTTTGACAGCTTATAACCTTCTAACAGTACGTCTTAGAGCAAAACGGCTTACATGTCCCTATCTTCAATTTTTATTATCTTCCCGAAAAAATCAAGTTCCAGTTAAACCGGAACAACTATATTTCCTGCTTTCGAGTTACATCCGGTTTAACCGGAAGTTGACTTTTTTGGGAAGATAATAAAAATTGAAGATAGGGACATGTAAGCCGTTTTGCTCTAAGACCTACTGTTAGAAGGTTATAAGCTGTCAAAGTTCAAAAATGTCACTTTTCGAGAGTCAATATCTCGGAAACCATGAAGTATAGACTAATAATGCATTTAATAAAAAATAATTATAATTTTATGTGGAATTTAAAAATGCAAAAATATACAGGGTGTTCCATTTAAAAAAATATTCCAAAAGCGGACCCAGCTGTCATCTTGACATTTAAAGCTGTCATTGGTATGTCAAAAAGTGCAAGACTTGCTCAAATATTATCGTTCAAAATTTCATTAAAATATACCGAACGGTTAAGAAGTTAGAGGGGGGGGGCGAACTTTAGGTCATCACTGTATACATTATACTATACATATTGTATGTACAATTTTTTACCATAAGTAATAATGGTTATTTGTAAATATTTTTGTGTTTAAATTATAGCCGCCAAATAAAAAATTATAAATTAATACCAGGAAAACTACAAAAGTATAAAGCCAAAAAGGGTAAATTTATTAACAAACAACAAACAAAATACTAATATTTAATTGCTGCGCCATTGGATTCTAACACTAATCGCAATCTTCTTGGCATTGACAAAATGATACTTCTGGTGTTATCCGGAGTTAGCTCTTCCCAAATTTCTTCTATTTTATCAAATAACTCTATTTTATTTCTGTTATTTTGTACATTTTTCTACCATCAATCCCTAAACATTTTCAATTGAATTTAAATCAGGACTTCTTGAGCACCAAAGCAGACATGTTACGTTGTTTTATCTAAACCAGTTTCCTATATTTCTCGCAGTATTCACAGGGCAATTATCCTGCTGAAATATAGAGTTATTTCCTTTAAAAACTATCGCGGCAGAAGAAAGAAAAACATTTTTCAAAATCTTAAGATATTATATTACTGTTTAGTCTTCAACCAATATTCCAGCATACACCTGCACCGTAAACACTTATCCATGCCCACACATTAACGGACAAACGTTCACTGGTTTGCTTTTTTTGAGTTTATTTCACATCACATTGGGAATTGGTGGTCTATATACTCGAATCCTTCCATTATATTATGTAGACTGACAGGTTTTCTCATCGGAAAAGATAACATTTTGTCAAAATATTGGGAAATATTGCATAGCAAACCCATTTCTTTGTTCCTTATCACTATTTTTTAGAAACGGTTTGGATGCAGCTGCTCGATTTCCTAATTCGGAATATTGTCTTACTCGACGTTGTGCAGTTCTAGATGAAGCAGGGAATCCTGTTATGTGCATAGCGGATACTGCAGTTTCAAATGTATTTTGCCTTAAATACTCCACCAAATTTCGGTTTTCTTCAGTTGATGATTTTCTATTATTTAAACTAGACCCAACAGACCTTTCAAGTGTTTGATGATAGCGCAATTTTTTTACAATTCCTTGAACAGTACTTCTAGGTGCTCTAAAATGATCAGCTATTTTTTTATAAGATCATCCTATTTCTACTAAACATATTATTCTTGCCTTTTCAATAATACCTAAATGAGGCATTTTTAGATCAAATAAGATAATGACAATACTTTGACAGATATCATGATAACAATTAGTACCCATTTACACATGAAAAATTCTAAAAAAACTTACATATAGTATAATCAAAACAATTTCCGTTGCACGTCATACCTTCGAGTATCAGCAGTGTTGCCAGTTTACTTCTCTAACTGCTGTCAAGGGTAATAATCTAATAATGGAACATTGTTTTTACGTTCTTCATCAAAATAGCTTATTAGAGAAGCTATTAGCTCTTTGCACCGGCTATTTAAATCCTTCGGCATTTTTCAATAAATGTAAACAACGTAATCAACAGAAATGTGTATGTCTCCCTTTGTTGTTCTTAAAAGAACAGTTTTTAATCCTATTTATAAAAGGATTTGCAGTTTTAGTTAAAAACGACTTAAATAAACTCACGAAAACACAAAATGAAAACAATAAACGTCAATCAAAATTCGCCAAGAAATAAACTGGCATCACCGATGTGTTGATACTTCTGTTGCCAACTGTTAGCCCAAAAAATTCGAATGATATTAATTTTTAAAAGGTTAAATTTAAAAAAAAAACATTTCCTTTAAGCGGCTTAGTATCAAAGAAGAATACATTAAGTTTCTTTTACATTCAATATCGCATGAAATTTATATATTTTTTGCCGAAATTTAATTTTCTTATGTTTCCTGACCGATTTTCAATTATCAGCTGATTGATGACGTGCAACGGAAATTGTTTTGATTTTACTATATACCTCTTTACACCAATTAAATAAAATTTTGCTATTGTACTTTCTTCAAAACTGTATTAAATATGAAAAGAAACAAATGGTAATAAACGCAGAGTTTAAAAACAAAACTTATTATTATTTTTATTCATCGCTCGACTCTTCATCGCTCAATGGGAGAACATATACCCTTTTTCTCAATAAAAGGCCAAACAACTTTTTAGGGGAGAGGGAGATAATTATATTTATCTCTTTCCACAAATAATTTTGTTAAAATTCAATTCGTCAGTAGGCTTTAACAAATTACTTAATCCACTTTTCACAAAAAAATATACATTTTCTAAAGTTATATCCTTTCCCACAATCAAAAATGGCACATTTTTAAGGCTTAAATGACTTATATCTCTTTTCCCAGGGTAGATAATGAATTTAAAAGTATTGTGGGCGACTTATCTAAATTTTGAAAATTCCCCCCAAGTGCCAACTGTACCTGCAGTTGCTCGCCGATATGATGATAAACGAACGGCGTTCAGATTTCTTGCTTTCCTCTGAAACATTAAAGGAATGGGAGCGGAGCAATCCGATAAATCTAATGGTAAAACCAAACACTCTTAATGATTTCATAAATTAATTAGAAGAAAAAAATTGTTTAGCTTAAACTGCGATTTAGTTAATCTCTAATGTATTCTAAACGTTTTCCGAAAAATTCCTAATGTTTTCATATTCTGCGATATTTTTGTTAAAAATAAAACGTAATAGAGTGCACGATTTGGTACCAAACACAATCTCGTAAAGTCTGACTCGCATTTTTCTAACTTCATTTTGTAGCGATATCGACTAAAAAAGAAAAAACTGCGTCTGTTATCAATTTAATCTAAATTCCTGACGAGCGAAGGGCGGACTCGTTATTAATATTGATTTGCTTTTGAGGAAATTTATTTTCTTCTGGATTGGCATTGTTGAAAGTTTCCAAGAGATAATATAATAATACACATAGAATGCAGTATTTTAATATAAAGGTTATAATAAAATTCTTGACAGAAAAATTTGTTGTTTGTAATTTTTGTCAATCAAATTTATATAAAACAGCATTTTTATTTGGGTTTAATAAGTATAATATTATAACTATGGTTCTTTGCACGTGCATCTAATGTCCCAATTTTTTTTAACGATTATTTACATAATATTTAAAGTCGCAAATTTTTACATTTGATGTGACAGAAACTGAGTCACACACGTGTTACTTTCAATATTCCATGTCAATAGGGGAAGGAGGGGCACAGTGTTACACGGGGTACAGTGTTATATTCGGAATTATAAACTTACGCGAAGCAACACGGCGCTGAAATAATTGCCACTTCCAGTTAAGACTATTATCTTCAATTATCCGAACGCGTAATGAAATGTGAATTGTTTATACCACCCAAGTAAGTTATTTATATTTTTTTAGTCAAAAAGTAAATTTTTTATACAGTTTTACAATTGTCTTGTGTTTCTTAACAATAATATATCGTAAACTTTATGGTATCATGTTTAAGGAACATGTTTGTAGATTAGCATGCCATGTAAAACATAACCTAAAAAAATTTTGTTTCCTAAAAACTAGCATATTTTTGGTAAAAATGCGATTGGGGCACAGAGTTACACACTATACTGGGGAACAGTGTTGCATGTAAAACAATAATAGAAAATCAGAAATGTTCATTTTTTTCTGTTGATTTGCACATATACTATAATGAATTAAAATAGTGTTTAATGTGTACACTTCTTTGTTATTTGATACTAATTTAAATATTCTAAATTGAAACATTTGAGTTTTTATTTTTTAAATCATTACATTTTGAGTTTTGACTTGTTTTTTATTGTTTAGACTGATGTTTATTTTTTAACCTGTTATTTTTTTGTATTTGTAAATATTCTGAATAAAAAGAGCACTATTAGTAAAGGTAATCTAAATTTATTTGAAACGTTAATTGTTCCCTCCTTGTGTAACAGAGTGCCCCGCTAGTGGGGTACAGTGTTACCTTCGACACGTGTAGAGATAATTATTTTTTTATAAAAAACTTATATATTTAGGGCAACAGACGCTCCGAAAATCAGTTGCTAAACATCACCAAACCTAAGCAAAATTAAATTGTTATTTTAATTTGACAAATAAAAAAATTATTAATCAAAATGTTTTTTGTGTAACACTGTGCCCCACCTTCCCCTACGTAAAAAATAACCATTTTAAATTCACTTCAATATCTACCTGTCCATCGTAGAACTCTTTTCACATAGATAATTTACCATTTATTGTAACTTATCCCAACAATAGGTCCAAAAAAAAATATAGTTTTCCTACATTTTAGATCGACTTAATATTCGTAACACTAAAAAAAGTCTGTGTTTGTCATAAAGTAAGGTAGAAAAAAAATCAAGGATGTGCTTGTATAGCATGATATTCACATTGGAAAATATTATCAGCAATTTAAAACAGTAATCATATTAATTTGGATATATTACTTTAAATAATTCCTCTTACATTTTTTGGTTGTTTTCAATGCGCAAAGTACGCGTAAGATAGCACTTTCAGAGTGTATAGAGAAACGTAGGCAATGTAAACGACAGTAATGATATGGTTTTTCTTTGTGATCAACATGATACGTCAAGGGGAAATCGGAGCACCGACTCATTGACAAAAAAAGCTGCCGTACTAACGTTAGTTAGGCCATAGCAAACATTGGGTCTAACGACATCAACGATCACGGATTTTATACAAGAATACGTCCACAATAGTTTTAAAAAACAATGTGATTAACCGACAAACTGTGAATTCTCGAAAAAGTTACTAAAATACCCAGCCGTGGTCACAACCAAGAAATACCTAACGATATCCAGGAAAAAAACTACGATTAATAAAAGGTATTCAAATAGGGCATTGCAATCTACGTAAACACCTTTTCAATATGAAGCTAAGCGACACACCTTTATGTAGAAGGTGTGAACAGGAAGGGGAGACTGTCGTATATTTCCTCTATGACTGCCCTGCTTTCTCATCCAGAAGAAAATTCCTGCTCGGGTTTGTTCGGGTTTGTTCGGCCCACCCTGGCCGAACTTATTTTATTCTAATAATTTTATTTTATATTAACCCTTTGAAGGATGCACATTGGATCATCTGTGGACTAAATGCTGTGTAGCATAGCTTACCCCTTAGTACACCTTCCAAATCCAAATCCACTTTGAAAAACGGCACTGTTTCAATTAAGACGTTTCAAGAATTTATTCCCCAGGCTATACTGTAATTGGAAGAATTCGCCCATTTCTCTCAAAAAGGACTAATACAAGTGTAAAGTAAAAATTACACTATCTCGATGTAAGCAAATGAGTGGAAAAAGCTGACATAGTTTCAGTTATGTCTGAATCTTTATATTTATTAAAGAGGCTTAGCTCTTCGCACAATCTAGTAGATATCCTTCTTCCAGATTGGCAGACATATACACAGTGAGACAGCAAACCCGAACAAACAACACGATGAATAAACTTCCGAATTGGACAAATAATCAGCCTTATCTTTAGTTCTTACCAAGTGTATCTTTAGTGTATTAACAGTTTTAGACACAATTATTGAGACAATCAATTTAAAAAAAAAATTACTAGTTGTATAAGAATATTGCCAAAAAGAAATGCATCTAAATTGTTTGTTTTTCAAATTTCCTGTAATATAATTCATGCTAAGGTTGCTGCCAAGCAACAATATACAAACATACATACAAACTATTTAGATGTATTACTTTTTTTGGCAATTTTCCTTTACAACCATATTAGATATATATATTATTATATAGATATTGAGAAATTATTGGAAGAAGTTGTATATAAACAGTTATTAAAATTCATTGATGCCAACAAAATTTTAATTTCCGTTCAAGCTGATTTTCGAAAAGGGTACTCGACAGAAACAGCCATTCAATGTGTGATTGAGACGTGGAAGAGAACCATTATTGATCAAGGGGAAAATGTTACAGCTGTATTTTTGGATTTTAAGCGGGCATTCAAAACAATTGACAAGGCTAGATCAGTGAGTAAATTGTATCAGTATGGTATTCGCGGAAACATTTATAAATGGTTTAAAAATTATTTAAGTAACAGTACACAAAAAACAAAAATATCAAAAACATATTCAAATAAACAAATAAATAATATAGGAGTTCTTCAAGGAAGTATACTAGGTCCAATATTATTTATTTTATACATCAACGATATGCCCTTAGTTTTAAAAATGTGTAAGTTACAAATGTTTGCTAATGACACCTTAATTTACATTAATGTTTTAAATATTTTTGATGGTCTGAATACTCTAAATTATGAAATAAATATATTATTAAATTGGCTTAAAGTAAATAAATTTAAACAATTAATATTTCAAAAACTAAATGTATGGTTATGGGTAATAATTTAAATTGGTGAAAATATAAATGTTGTAATTGATGGTGAAAAATTGGAATTCGTAAACAGTTTTAAATATTTAGGGATAATCATTGATTTAAAATTAAAATTTTTTAATTATTTTGAAAGTATTATATCGAAGATTGCCGGAAAAGTAGGTTATTTTAAAAGAATCCATTCTAATTTAAGTTTGTTTTCTAAAAAAACTTTATTTAATACTATTATATTACCACATTTTCTTTATTGTTCTTCCATTTTATGTTGTGCTAGTAAGGAAATATTTGATAAAATATAAATTTTACAAAATAAGGCAATGCAGATTATTTTTAATTGTGACAAATATACAAAAATTAATTTAAAGTTGAAAAATTTAGATTGGTTGAATGTCAGAAATTTAAATTTTTTATTTAGTATGTATCTTTATACACAAAATTAAAAATAATTTATTGCCTGATTGTTTAAAAAAATTTGGTTCTTTTATTTATGAGCATCGTAATTATAAAACAAGAAGTAATCAAAATTTTTATGTGGATAGAGTTTCTAAAACATTAGCTTATAAATCTATTTTTCATAAAGGTTTCATACAATATAATAATTTGGAAAATTCTATTAAATCTCAAAAATCATTAAAACTGTTTAAAAAAACTTTAAAATTACAGTTACTTAAAAAACAAAATGATACGTAAAAATATTTGGTAAAAACTAAGGATAAAACTGATCATTTGTCCAATTCGGAACTTTATTCATTGTGTTGTGACGACTGTACCGCCGTGCACGTCAGACAATCTGGAAGAAGTATATCTACCAGAATGCGCGAACATCTAAGCCTCTTTAACAAATAAAAATATTCAGACATACGGGAAATTAGGTCCGCTTTTGCCACTCATTTACATCGGGACCCAGTTTTTCTATACCTGAAAACATCAAATTATTACATCAATGTGCTAAAGGTAAAAATCTTGATGAGAAAATTGAAATTACTAAAACCAACAAACGCCCAGTACTTACCTACGTAAACGATGTTTTTAATTTTGCAAGTCCCATCCGATTTTCAATAACCTCAAAGTGAATAGTATACCTCTTATTTTGTTAATTTACAAAGTTGACTTTTAGATTTAATTTTGGCTTCGAAAAATTAAATAAGCAACTTTGTCATTTTTTTAAATTTTAGTTTTTCATGCAATATTATGTTTTTTTTTCTTGTTAGGTCTGATGATGCCAGTTTAGGACAGAACATGTTACCGACATAAAATAAACATAGTTTTAATCTAAGGCCAAGTGTAATTTTTTAGTTTAGACCTAACTGTAAGTTATTTAGAAACTTCTAGACCTATAACTACAAAACTACAGCACTTTGCGCAAAATTATTTAATCCGCGCACTGAGGGACCATCTCCAAAACATGCATATTATATTATTTAAAATCGGCTTGACGGTCCTTCTCTCTAGTACTAGACTTGTAACGTACATTGCTGTAAATAAAAACGAACCTTAATAACTAAATTTATATTGATAAAAATCTTACATTAGTACATGAGTTAATTTCCTTGTATCCAGCAATATTAAACCCAAATTACAGACCGAGCGAAAGGTTGATTGATGTGACTAACCAAAACTAAATGCTTAAATAATAGTTGAGGAGGGTTGCCTAATAAAACAGTGGTAAACTTCTAATTTGTTGGGAACTAAATAGTTTAATCAATATGAGAAATTATTCTGGGTTCGAAAAATATCGATTTTATTTATTTAAATTATACTTATTTGCTTAATTTCTTAGATTACTTACTTCCTGTAGAGGTTTTTTATTTAATTTATTTTTTCAGCACTAATACGAAGAAGTTAATTTTTCTGCATAAGGATGCGTGGAGACAAATAATACCATATGCACTGACGAATTAAAACAAAAAAGTTGTTTTTAGTTTTATATTTGTTAGAATTTGTATTTTACTTTATTGCTACTATACCGGGTGCTTCTCAAAAGACGTTCACCCCTTTGACGTAATATAACATTTTTAATTTTATTTTTTATTTTCAATCTAAAGTGTTACAAATTAATTAAATCTGTTAATTTATAGTAAAGTAGTATATGAAAATTAAAATTATGTCATAATAATTGACTTTCTAAGTTTTTTAAAAAATGAAATTTGGTTTTCTTTACGTTTACTCCATTTTTCCAAATGGAACGATGGTAATTCACTAGGATATTTAAAACAAGTATTTTTTTTTCAAAAATTTGATACCATACACTCTTATGCTATTTTATAATTGACACGAAAAAATTTGCCTTAAGTCTCAATCGCAAATTTAAAAGCGTTATGCATTATTGCTGCCCTGTCTTTTCTAAAGAAATATAAAGGCGGCTTTGAAAAACAATGGATTGGTTTTGAAAACCAATATGGTTTTAAATTAAAATTGTAATATTCGCTTATTAAACTGATATTGTAAATCAGATAATATGGTTAGTTTTACTAGAAATGAACATATTATTATGCTCCTAATTTTTGGAGTGACCAGTAAAATTGTTCTGATGCCGCAAGATTGTATTGTTCTGATGCCGCAAGATTGTATTTATTGTATGTTTTATAAACTACAACTTTAAATTAAAGCCATATTGTTTTTCAAAATCATTCCATTGTTTTTCATAGCCGCCGTTATATATCTTTAGAAAATTAAGGGGGGTAATAATGCATACCGCTTTTAAATTTCCGATTGGGATTTAAGGCAAATTTTTCAGTGTCAATTTTAAAATAGCATAGGAGTGTATGGTATCAAATTGTTGGAAAAAAATGCTCGTTTTAAATATTCTAGTGAGCTACCATCATTCCATTTGGAAAAATGGAGTAAACGTCAAGAAAACAAAATTTCATTTTTTAAACGCTTGTGAAACTTAGAAAGTCAATTATGATGACATAATTTTAATTTTCATATACTAGGTACTTGACTATAAATTAGCAGATTTAATTAATTTGTATCACTCTAGATTGAAAATAAAATTAAAAATGTTATAACACGTCAAAAAATTACAAGTGAGGTGTCATTTCACTCATAATGTTATGCTGAACTCAAATATGTAGAAATATACAAGATGTCCCATTTAAAATATCAAAGTCAAGGTCACTTCCGGTAAAACTGGAAGTGCTAACAAATTGAAAATTATGCCAATAAATGCAGACTCATCTCTTATGCATAAACTCAAAATTTCATTTTAATATCTATATAAAAAAAGTTATAGGGGTGAACGACTTTTGTATAACTGGTGTGAAGTTGGCAGAAAAAAGTTAGCAGCCAAAATGCCGAACATTTCCGAATGGGCAGTGGCGTCGGATAAATCAAATGGAGAATATTATACATATACTCACAAATCATAAGTATGGCAATGGATAAGTATTAGGATTACTTAAATTTATATTCAGTAGCTTTCAATTGCAAACTGTTTGCCATTAGTGGCATTACTCGCAATGCAGTTTCAGTTTTTTCCATTTTCGGCTGCTAACTTATTTTACGTATTTTCTCAGAAACTAAACATAGCAACAGATTCATATTTACAGGGTAAGTAGGGGACTACTAGAGCTATAGTTTGCCATTAGAAGCATTACTCGCACTGCAGTTTCAGTTTTTTTCATTTTCGGCTGCTAACTTATTTTACGTATTTTCTCGGAAACTAAACATAGCAACAGATTTATATTTACAGGGTAAGTAGGGGACTACTAAAGCTATAGTTTGCCATTAGAAGCATTACTCGCACTGCAGTTTCAGTTTTTTCCATTTTCGGCTGCTAACTTATTTTACGTATTTTCTCAGAAACTAAACATAGCAACAGATTCATATTTACAGGGTAAGTAGGGGACTACTAGAGCTATAGTTTGCCATTAGTGGCATTACTCGCAATGCAGTTTCAGTTTTTTTCATTTTCGGCTGCTAACTTATTTTACGTATTTTTTCGGAAACTAAACATAGCAACAGATTTATATTTACAGGGTAAGTAGGGGACTACTAGAGCTATAGTTTGCCATTAGAAGCATTACTCGCACTGCAGTTTCAGTTTTTTCCATTTTCGGCTGCTAACTTATTTTACGTATTTTCTCGGAAACTAAACATAGCAACAGATTTATATTTACAGGGTAAGTAGGGGACTACTAAAGCTATAGTTTGCCATTAGAAGCATTACTCGCACTGCAGTTTCAGTCTGTTCATCTGTTGCTATGTTTAGTTTCCGAAAAAATACGTAAAATAAGTTAGCAGCCGAAAATGAAAAAAACTGAAACTGCAGTGCGAGTAATGCTTCTAATGGCAAACTATAGCTCTAGTAGTCCCCTACTTACCCTGTAAATATGAATCTGTTGCTATGTTTAGTTTCTGAGAAAATACGTAAAATAAGTTAGCAGCCGAAAATGGAAAAAAACTGAAACTGCAGTGCGAGTAATGCTTCTAATGGCAAACTATAGCTCTAGTAGTCCCCTACTTACCCTGTAAATATGAATCTGTTGCTATGTTTAGTTTCTGAGAAAATACGTAAAATAAGTTAGCAGCCGAAAATGAAAAAAACTGAAACAGCAGTGCGAGTAATGCTTCTAATGGCAAACTATAGCTCTAGTAGTCCCCTACTTTCCTTGTAAATATGAATCTGTTGCTATGTTTAGTTTCTGAGAAAATACGTAAAATAAGTTAGCAGCCGAAAATGGAAAAAACTGAAACTGCAGTGCGAGTAATGCTTCTAATGGCAAACTATAGCTCTAGTAGTCCCCTACTTACCCTGTAAATATAAATCTGTTGCTATGTTTAGTTTCCGAGAAAATACGTAAAATAAGTTAGCAGCCGAAAATGAAAAAAACTGAAACTGCATTGCGAGTAATGCCACTAATGGCAAACTATAGCTCTAGTAGTCCCCTACTTACCCTGTAAATATGAATCTGTTGCTATGTTTAGTTTCTGAGAAAATACGTAAAATAAGTTAGCAGCCGAAAATGGAAAAAACTGAAACTGCAGTGCGAGTAATGCTTCTAATGGCAAACTATAGCTTTAGTAGTCCCCTACTTACCCTGTAAATATAAATCTGTTGCAATGTTTAGTTTCCGAGAAAATACGTAAAATAAGTTAGCAGCCAAAAATGGAAAAAACTGAAACTGCAGTGCGAGTAATGCTTCTAATGGCAAACTATAGCTCTAGTAGTCCCCTACTTACCCTGTAAATATAAATCTGTTGCTATGTTTAGTTTCCGAGAAAATACGTAAAATAAGTTAGCAGCCGAAAATGAAAAAAACTGAAACTGCAGTGCGAGTAATGCTTCTAATGGCAAACTATAGCTCTAGTAGTCCCCTACTTTCCCTGTAAATATGAATCTGTTGCTATGTTTAGTTTCTGAGAAAATACGTAAAATAAGTTATCAGCCGAAAATGGAAAAAACTGAAACTGCAGTGCGAGTAATGCTTCTAATGGCAAACTATAGCTCTAGTAGTCCCCTACTTACCCTGTAAATATAAATCTGTTGCTATGTTTATTTTCCGAGAAAATACGTAAAATAAGTTAGCAGCCGAAAATGGAAAAAACTGAAACTGCAGTGCGAGTAATGCTTCTAATGGCAAACTATAGCTCTAGTAGTCCCCTACTTACCCTGTAAATATAAATCTGTTGCTATGTTTAGTTTCCGAGAAAATACGTAAAATAAGTTAGCAGCCGAAAATGAAAAAAACTGAAACTGCAGTGCGAGTAATGCTTCTAATGGCAAACTATAGCTCTAGTAGTCCCCTACTTACCCTGTAAATATGAATCTGTTGCTATGTTTAGTTTCTGAGAAAATACGTAAAATAAGTTAGCAGCCGAAAATGGAAAAAACTGAAACTGCAGTGCGAGTAATGCTTCTAATGGCAAACTATAGCTCTAGTAGTCCCCTACTTACCCTGTAAATATAAATCTGTTGCTATGTTTAGTTTCCGAGAAAATACGTAAAATAAGTTAGCAGCCGAAAATGAAAAAAACTGAAACTGCAGTGCGAGTAATGCTTCTAATGGCAAACTATAGCTCTAGTAGTCCCCTACTTACCCTGTTAATATAAATCTGTTGCTATGTTTAGTTTCCGAGAAAATACGTAAAATAAGTTAGCAGCCGAAAATGAAAAAAACTGAAACTGCAGTGCGAGTAATGCTTCTAATGGCAAACTATAGCTCTAGTAGTCCCCTACTTACCCTGTAAATATGAATCTGTTGCTATATTTAGTTTCTGAGAAAATACGTAAAATAAGTTAGCAGCCGAAAATGGAAAAAACTGAAACTGCATTGCGAGTAATGCCACTAATGGCAAACAGTTTGCAATTGAAAGCTACTGAATATAAATTTAAGTAATCCTAATACTTATCCATTGCCATACTTATGATTTGTGAGTATATGTATAATATTCTCCATTTGATTTATCCGACGCCACTGCCCATTCGGAAATGTTCGGCATTTTGGCTGCTAACTTTTTTCTGCCAACTTCACACCAGTTTTTGTATAACCAATGTATTAATATTACATTAAATAATGGGCGAGGTTCAGTTCATCGTGTCTACATTACTACAGCATGACGTATGTTCAACTGAAATGTAATCTAATAAATTTTAATCATAATCAATCGAACTTAAGTAACGATAAGAGACATTGAATGCATTTACAACTTTTTTATCTTCAATAATTTACTTTTTGTAATAGTGTTAAATATAAATACAAATATTTCTTTATCTTTTATTACTAACATTAACATTTATTATATAATTTGAGCAACCAGCAATGTGAATTCCTTATGCAGTTCCACCAATCAGGGTTTTGTTGTAATTTTTAATGTTTATAAAGGGAATGGAAACACTAGCACCTACTGGACGACGCGTCGACGTTATAACAAGGCTTTTGGCTATAATTTGCTTCCTATTTTCCAGTGAGTTTTTAATATTATATCCTTCATCCACTGTTGGGGACTTTCATCCACCGTATCTTTTGATAGTTCTCAGGTTTGCATAAGAACTCTGCTTGCAAACGTGGCCGAAGACCGACGGAAACAGTGACCAGGGTAACGCTTCGGATATAACAGCAGGCATTTCACCGAAACTATTAAAACCAACTGACTTTTTAGCACCTTTGTTATTCATATTATATTTATTACACATTTCGCGATGTCCAATATCCGCTGGCCGAAGACCTTTGTATCCTTTGTACAAATTCAAATAAAATGGCTCAACTATAGTGAAAGTTCGAGAAGCCTTAGTTTTTGTATCTGGGACGTATATCGCTAAAAAAATATTCAAATCCTCGATGTTGTCGATTATCTCACACCTCTAATCTAGTCCCGTAAAAAAAAGTTACGTTTCTTTTACAAAATTCTATGGATTATTTAAAAATAACATTTTTGGGTTAACATGCTTTTTGCGTGTGTAAAATATTCCAACTATAAAATATTAAATGGTAAATACAAAGGGCCACCTTGCTTGGCATGTTTTTTGGTAAATAAACATAATACACTGTCATGTTCATTTAGAATGAGTAAACGGAGAAACAAAACGTCACCTTCGACGATGACTATAAACTGTGTTGCGTGAGTTACACTCCCTTATGCAAGACTGTTTTTACTACTGTTTTATTGACTAAGTTACCTTAAAGGTCTCATTGCTAGAGACCGGATTATAGAGTAGCGTTGCTAGATCTCGCCGTCTATAAAACATTATGTTTATAATTTGTTTTGCTAAATTTGAAATAAAAAGACATTTATTATATATTATTATATGCAACCAAAAGTCTGTGAGATATGCACATATACAGTGTGTGTATAAAGTCTGGAAACGGCTTAGTAACATCACAATTTACTGGCCGATTTAAACCAAATTTGGTACAGTTGTGTAAGAGGATCTAACGCACCGAATGACGATATTGGCGTTGTTACCAGCTTTTTAGTTTGTCTGGAATTCGAACGAATTTTATATTTTTAAATATAACTATAATATAAATTAAGTTTTTACATTTTTAAATTCCACATAAAATTGTAATTATTTTTTATTAAATGCATTATTAGTCTATACTTCATAGTTTCCGAGATATTGACTCTCGAAAAGTGACTTTTTGAACTTTGACAGCTTCTAACTTTCTAACAGTACGTCTTAGAGCAAAACGGCTTACATGTCCCTATCTTCAATTTTTATTATCTTCCCAAAAAAATTAACTTCCGGTTAAACCGGATGTAACTCGAAAGCAGGAAATATAGTTGTTCCGGTTTAACTGGAAGTTGATTTTTTTGGGAAGATAATAAAAATTGAAGATAGGGACATGTGAGCCGTTTTGCTCTAAGACGTACTGTTAGAAAGTTATAAGCTGTCAAAGTTCAAAAATGTCACTTTTCGAGAGTCAATATCTCGGAAACTATGAAGTATAGACTAATAATGCATTAAATAAAAAATAATTATAATTTTATGTGGAATTTAAAAATGTAAAAATATACTGGGTGTTATATTTAAAAATATAAAATTCGTTCGAATTCCAGACAAACTAAAAAGCTGGCAACAACGCCAATATCGTCATTCAGTGCGTTAGATCCTCTTACACAACTGTACCAAATTTGGTTTAAATAGGCCAATAAATTGTGATGTTATTAAGCCGTTTCCAGACTTTATACACACACTGTATATAGTAGTAGTAGTAGTAACAAGATTTATTTAGCAATGTGCTACAATTTAACAAGTTATATAAAATATTTGAACTAATTTAACAATATCATCTTCTAAAAAAATTTTATCAGTCACTATTTTGTTTTTTAAATAAATAATTTTTCAATGATTTTTTAAAATTTTTCAATGAGGTCTGTGATTTAATTAAAATATTCAAGTTATTATATTCACTTAATCCTTTATAGAAAACCGATTTATATGTCAAATGTTTTGATACCCTACCTAGACAAAAATCTTTATTATACCTGGTTGAATAGTTATGATTTTCAAAATTTTGAGTTATAAAATCTTTCAAATGAGAAGGCAGTAAGTTATGTTGTATTTTAAAAATAAAAGTACAAATCAAAAGAAATACTAAATTTTTAACATTTAACCACTGAAGTTTCTTTAACATTAAATTTATTTTCGTATATTTATCCACATTTAAAATTATACGCATAGCTTTATTTTGCAAAACTTGGAGTCTATTAAAGACCCCATCATTTGCGGTGTATAAAATAGTTGAACAATATAAAAAATGTGGTAAAATTATAGTGTTATAAATTGTTTTTCGTGAAAATAAACTCAAATTTTGACTAATTCTTTTTAAATAATTAATTTTTTTTCCAATTTTAGATACCAGATTTTCAAAATGTAATTCAAATTTTAACTTAGAATCTAAAATTACTCCCAAATATTTAAAAGAGTCTATAATTTCTAATTTTTCATCATCAACAAAAATATTTATGTCTGTATTAATCACGCTATTTCCAATAACCATAAATTTTGTTTTAGAAACATTTAATTTTAATTTATTTACCTTTAACCAGTTTGATAAAATTTTTAATTCAAAATTTAAAATGTCTATACAATCAAGAATATTTTTACCCTTTATATATAATAAGGTATCGTCAGCAAACATTTGAATAAAACTTTGTTTTAAAACATTTGGCATATCATTTATATAAAGAATAAATAAGAATGGACCCAAAATGCTACCTTGTGGTACCCCAATATTATTATATTCCTTTTTAGAAAAAATATTATCAATTTTTGTTTTTTGCTGCCTATTACTTAAATAATTTTGAAACCATTTATAAACAACTCCCCTTAATCCATACTGATATAATTTTTTTAATAATTTATCCCTATCAATTGTTTCGAATGCACGTTTAAAATCCAAAAATACTGCCAATACAACTTCATTTTTGTCAACGCTTCGCTTCCAATTTTCAATTACAGACTGGATTGCCGTTTCTGTTGAATATCCTTTTCTAAAACCTCCTTGCATATTTACTAAAATTTTGTTTTCTTCAATAAATTCGAGTATCTGTTCATAAACTGTCATTTCCAATAATTTTTCAATATCCCATAATATATTTATTGGCCTCATTTCACAGCTTTTTTTTGTATTTTTAATTTTTGGAACTGGTGTTATAATAGAACATTTTAGATCTTCAGGTATTTCTCCATATTTTAGGCAGGTATTGATTAATCTTAATATAATTTCACCTGTGCTTGTAAAAGTTTCCTTCATTACTTTTTTTGATAAAATTTCACTATAATTATTGTTTGATTTGAGTTTGTTAATTTTAAATTTTAATTCTTTTAATGAAACTTCTCGGAACTCTTCAATGATATTGGAACATGTAGCAATTTTAGGACATAATATTTCATTTCCAACCTCGATATCATCAACTATTTCTTTAATACTATTAACGTAATAATTATTCATATTTTCAGCAATACAATACGGATTTGTTTCTTTTCTGCCGTTAAATATCATTTCCTTTATTTCACTTTTTGTAGTTGGCTTGACAAAATTCTTTAAAGTTTTCCACATTCTTTTTGGATCATATTTATTTCTATCTATTTGTTCATCATAATATTTTTCTTTTTCTTTTCGTAAGACACTGACACAACAGTTTCTTAATTTTTTGTACTCCTCCCAATCATTAGAACTTTTGGTAATAATAAATTTTTTATACATATTGTCACGTTTTTTCTTCGCTTCCATAATAATTTTGTTAAACCATGGTGTCGGATGATTTCTATTGGTGACTATCTTTGTTATTACAATTTTGTTAATAGACTTTTCAACATTACATATTATATTGTCAAACAAAACATTTACATTTAAACTATTATAATTCCAGACACTTGATAATAGTTCATTTGACAATTTTTTGTAGTCAACATACTTCATAATTTTACTTTTATCTCTGTCTTCTAAAAACTTTTCAATATTTACATAAATCCAATCGTGATCACTAATTTTCGGCTCTTGTACAACACTGGTATTTAAATAATGGTCGTTTGATATTATTAAGTCAATAATTGTTTTAGATTTATTAGTTACTCTGGTGTAATCTGTTATCATTTGCTTCATACCATTTATATTGATTATTTGTTTAAATTTTTTAACATAAAAATCATTATTTATGAAATTTATATTAAAGTCTCCAATATGTATCACTGTGCCATTTTTTTCCCATGTCAAATTACATTGCATTTCAAAAAATGTAAGAAAATCCGTTATATTTCCACTAGGCGATCTGTAGTAAACACAAAGTTCG
Organism: Polydrusus pterygomalis; assembly: GCA_963969555.1. Classification (NCBI taxonomy): domain Eukaryota; kingdom Metazoa; phylum Arthropoda; class Insecta; order Coleoptera; family Curculionidae; genus Polydrusus; species Polydrusus pterygomalis. Next base: position 56,330,191 of record OZ018379.1, read on the forward strand.
TAAAACTGTCGGTTAATTTTTAAATTTATATAAATATACCAATATTGATAGTCCACAGAAATGTCTTTAAAAGTATTGACTATAATTTTATAATATACATAAACTAAGAGTCCTCCCGTATGGTTTGAATTTGAGTTGCAACGATATAAATTGTAATTGTCTATTTCTAATTCGTGACTATTTATTTCGTTTGTTACGTGAGTCTCTGATAAACACAATACCAACGGTTTTTTATTCACTACAAACTGCTTAATTTCGTCTCTAATTTTCAAAAATCCTTGTGTATTTAAATGGTAAATTTTGTTATGTTCTTCATCACGTTTTACTAACATTTCTTCAATTACTATATTTTGTAATTGCTATTCTTCAATACTATAATCAATTTTTCTTTTAGCTTTGTCGATGTTTTGTTTAAATATTTCACAATTAAAATCAAATGGTGAATGGTTTATAAAATACCCAGTATTATATTTTTCATTGAATTCATTGCAGTTTGGGCAAATAATGTTTTCTTTGGAAATGGTGCATTCATTGGCATTGTGTCCAGTGTTACCACATTTCATGCATATTTTTATTTTTGTGCAAGTTTTAGCTGAATGGTAATATCCTGAACAGTTATAACAACGAGCAATGTCAACATGTTCATAAACTGCACATACAGAAAAATCTATAAAAATAAATCCTTTTTCCATAATATTTTTAAAATTTAGGCCATCTATTTCCAAAATTGCTAAATATTTTTTTTGCATTTTTTTAATTGTAATTAGTTTTATTTTTGCATTTTTTATAAAACTATTCTTTTCTAATATACTTGTAATTAATTCGTCTTCACCCATTTCATCTTCAATTCCAACAATTTTTATTCTAGGTTTTTTTTCTTCTGGAACTACCAGTATATAATTTTTCCCTAAGTGATTTTCCGCTTCTTTTTGAATTTTTTGAACTTCTTCCTTGCTGTTGCAAACTATCTTAATACCACCGTCTTTCAAATTATCGATTTTTGATATTTCGACATTTAGTTTGGCTGGATTGATGTGTTTTCCTACTTCCTGTCTAGTTTTCTTATTATCTTGTTTGATTGTCGGTTTAATATTTAAAACATTTTTAAATACTTTATTGATTTTCTCTTTTTCCTGGTGTTCATCGGTCACTTTAGATTTTGTTGCTACGTGTGAATTAGCAGCTTCACTATAAGAAATACAATTAATTCTATTTTCGTTCTGACATTTTCCAGAAAGAAAAGCTATTTTTTCTTTTAGTAACACATTTTTTTCCTCCAATACTTTAATAATTGTGTCTTTAGCGGTCAGAAGTTCATCTTTAGTTTTGATTATTTCTTTATAAAGTTTTTCATGTACGTCATGTAGGTTAGAAACGTCATTAATTTTGACATCGTCTGTCACTGTTAATAGGGAAATTGAACTTTTTTCTTCTACGGACTCGGTTTCATTATTTTTTATATTTTTCTTATTTTTCTTTCTCGGTTGTTGACTCATTGAATGTATTACTTGTAATTTTTCTTATTTTAAATACTTCTTTTGTAAAATTTATTTTCTTCTGACAAATTGACTATTTACTGTCAATGTTAACCTCTATCTTGCATATATTTTTTTAAAATATATGCAAGATATATGCAAAAAACAAAGAAATATGCATTGAATATGCAGTAATACGAAAAATATAATAATGACCTATTGTTGGATTAAAGTAGGGTTTTACTAAACTAAGGCATTGGGTATTTAATAAAAACCACCAAAAAACAGGTAAACGTGTAAAAATTTTATTAAATCTGCATTATGGTATAAATACAAATAAAAACATTAAATTAGTCCCCAGAACTACAATATGCACTGGTTAGAATATGTAATTCAAGGTTTTTTACTAAAAAATTCTGTCTTCTATCACTAAGAATATGTTTATATAACGAAAAAGATCTTTCTACATCTACTGATGTTATGGGACAAAATTTTAACTTTGAAACTAGGCTCAATTTAAAATCCAAATTATCTACATTTTCCCCTGACAGAATTTTTGAAACATTTATTAAAAATTTAAAACCTTTATTCTTTTCTATTATTCCTTCTAACTTCGACATTACTGCTTTTCCTACCTCACCTCGTACTTGCTCACAATTATTAATGCATTTTTCTACAATATCCATTGACTCTAATAGACTAGAGGAAAGGTGCCTATTATCGAATACTTTTTTGTTTTGGCTTATGAAAAATAGTTTTCAGCTACCTATCACGAGTATGTTTTCGTATACCATTGCAAAACCTATATTTTTTAATATTATGAAATTTCAAGCGTCAAACTTAATTTGTTTCTCAGATAAAAAAAAATATATTTTGGCATGCAGAAATCACAATTTTAAAAATGGTTTCCTAATATCGGATAGGAGGTGATCCCAATATCGCATATGTCCGATATTTGGAACCGATGATAGTAAAGTTAAAGCTTTTACAAGTTTTCGTTTTATTTGCTTTTTCAGTCATCTATAAAAAATATAAAAAAGAGCTTGTAATATTAAGCTCGATATTAAGTATTGGTTCGTAATATCGGATATGCGGTATTGGGCAACTGATTGTGTCCGATATTAGGGCATATATCAATATGTAAGGTTACTAACCACCAAGCAAAGACAAAATAAACCAAACCATTATATATCTAATTAATTCTTAGAATATGCTTAATCGACTGGTGTATATCAGAATATTAATTAAACTTACCTTCAAATAATATTTGGCTCCTAATCTGCAGCAGTAAAATTTTCATGCACCATGAATTATGTAAACAAATGAAATAGCGAACAAAAACTTGCTGCAGAAATCTGTAATTCTTGTAGAATCTAAGTAGCTTGGAGTAGTATTAGCACAGGCACCTGCAGGTAGATGGGGCTACTTAGTTTAAGAAATACCTTACTATGCGATATTAGGAACCTATGCGATAATAGGCACCTTTCCTCTACTAGATGCTTTTTCTAGTTTTAAAATACTTTCAGCTACAAAACTATAGTTACATTTTATATAAATCAATTATTGTTCCACTTTAGAATTTTGAAATATTTGTTTGCATTTTTTAATACACTGAGAATCATATTCAATTTGAGAAACAATCCCTTTTAATTTTTGAAAATGCTCCGCATAAAACACTGCCGCGCTAATCCAGGTGCCCCTCCTGGTCACAACAGGTTCAGGTGGTAGTGGTGTTCTGGGCAAGTTCTTATTGTAAAACTGCACTCTTAATGGAGCTTTTATGAAATTTTTTTCACATTGGCTATTAAGTCATTGACCAAAGGGAAGGAAGCTCTAATAGTTTCTGCAACTCTATTAAATCCATGTTGGACCCGGACCCGTCGATTTTTATTTCGAGGGGGACATCTTTTGCGTATAATGTCAATCTTGTTACTTCAAGCCCCTAGGAGGGAGGGGGGTAAAATCTAAATCTTAAATGGATACCCCTATTTTATATATTTTTTTTGGATTCTGCATAAAATTCTGAACATGTTTTAATATAAGCATTATTAGACTATACTTAACAGTTTCCGAGATATTGACTGAAAAATTAAATTTTTGAACTTTGACAGCGTCTAGCTTTCTAACTGTACGTCTTAGAGCAAAACGGCTTACATGTCCCTATCTTCAATTTTTATTATCTTTCCAATTCTGTCAACTTCCGGTCAAATCGGAAGTACTATATTTCTTACATCCGGTTTAACCGAAAGTTCACACTATTGGAAAGATAATAAAAATCGAAAATAGGGACATGTAAGCCGTTTTGCTCTAAGACGTACAGTTAGAAAGCTAGACACTGTCAAAGTTCAATAATGTCATTTTTCTAGAGTAAATATCTCGGAAACTGTTAAGTATAGACTAATAATGCTTTTTTTAAAAAATGTTCAGAATTTTATGCAAAATCCAAAAAAATTATATAAAATAGGGGTATCTATTTAAGATTTAGATCTTACCCCCCCTCCCTCCTACGGGCTTGAAGTAACAAGATTGACAATATACGCAAAATATGTCCCCCTCAAAATAAAAATCGACGGGTCCGAGCGATTTTCCATATTTTCATTTTGAAGCAGGAAAATCGAGGTGGGAAGTTTTCAAATGAACACCCTGTATAATAGTCATAAAAATGCTACGTGTATCAACTGTAATTTTTTTTAATAAATCTTATTGTATATTTTGTATGCGTACAATCAATTTTAGATATTTTTCATAAATCTTACCCTATACCTATCTTCAACCGCCTACGAAATATAAACACTTTAATGCTGGTATGCATAATTGCCATATTTTTGAAGTGAAAACTTCTTTAGGCGCGTTTAGCACTTTTGTGGGCACTGAATTAAACTGAGCCGTCACGCGTCACACTCGGCTGTGTAACGCTCGAATTCAACTGCTATATTCAATCCGAACTGACCCTGACTCGAATGAACGTTATATGCAAGAGCATGCCGCAAACAGTGTGCGTTGTATAGACACTCGTTTGCGTCTCAGGTATGTTCTGGCATTTTTTAAATTATATATTTACGTAGGGTGAAGTAAGGTTTACCGTAATTGCTTGTTCCGTGGACCTAATTTATTATGATTTCTGACTTCTGTTGAAGATGTAAAAATTCAAGGGTTGTTCAATTTTAGGAAATATCTTTTTTCGTATGCAGTAAAATTATCCCGTATTCCAAGTTTATGTTATTTTTGAAGTGAAAACTTCTTTAGGCGCGTTTAGCACTTTTTTGTGGGCACTGAATTAACCTTGTTGAAGTTTTCACTTCTGTCGTGTGGTCTTAAGCACACACAATTTTTTTTGACTTAGCGATGTTCCCCAAGTAACACACACTGCCAAAAAAAAAAATCAAAACTAATCGTTGGCTGGGATGACGTTGCGACAACCCTTACTTAGCTGGAATCCGGCATTTAAAATCTGCAGGTTTTTCAGTGGCATCTGTAATAACCTTAAAGTAGCATAACTTTACAACTAAACTTTCCAACATTACTAGTTTGCTTTAGAACTTAGCTAAATATGGTATTTAAGTGCCATTTTTATTGCCAAACTATACAGGCAGTACTACTTATAATTCTTGCCTGGATGTTATTTTTTTAATTAATTAATGGTTGCAGCAATTAGGTTTGGTGAGCTCTGATGTAGGTTTTACCATTAATTTTTCTTCGTAAATTTTAACGTAAGGACCGCTTATGTAATACATTTTTAAATAGAATTTTTGTCAAAAATGCTAGTTTTTTTCTTACGTAAACTTAACTAAATTTGGCTTTTCTTTAAAAACATTTGTATACATTTTAAATAATAAAAGTAAAAATAACATCTGTAATAGTCACACGCAGTTTCTTGCATATTGAAGCAAATAATCCGTGCTTGGAATATAGGCAGAATGGAGTCCCCTTAAAACAAGTTTAAGATACCTTGATGTGCTTATACAAAGCGATTTAAAATGGGAAACCCATATAGCTAATATAGTAATAAAGCAAACTTTATTATTTTTTTTTGATGGGCAAGGCATTTAAGAACAAAATTTGTTCTCAAATGCCTTGCCTTCGATTATGTATATAATTTAATCATTAGAGATGATCAGCAGAATGTATAAGTCATATGTCAGACCTATTTTGGAATACGCCCACAGTGTGTGGACTCCCTATTTTGTCAAAGATATTGAGATGTCGCCAACCACGAGAAATATGTCATAGAGAGACTAATGGCATTTAATCTGCCAACACTTAGAGAAAGACGCCTCAGAGGTGACCTCATAAAAACATACAAGATAATTCATAGTTTGAACACTATATGGATATATTTCTTAGGAACAATAATATATTGCTAAGAGGTCATGACTTTAAACTATCAAAAGAGAGATGTGCCAGGCTTCCAAGAATTTTCTCAGAAATAAGGTCGTTTACCCCTGGAATAGCTTACAAGTGAGTTACGAGCGCTCCCTCAGTCAACAGTTTTAAAAACAGTTGACTATGACATGACCTTAAAAACGTAAATGCTCGCTTGGTCTACTATCTTTGAATTTTAAAACATGTGTGTGATTGACTGCCTGAACCTATGTCATCTGTAATATACTGTGATAGTGTGTTGTGTTTACTGTGATCTGTCAGTCGTCAATGTATGGTGATAACGTGCCATATGTGTGCTGTGATAGCGTAACGTTTAAAGAGAAAATGAATATATGGACTTACTTTGCTTTGAACTATAAATTATATAAAGAAAATACTCACGCATAGACATACAGTGTGACCATTAAAGTCCGCATCATATAGGATTTTTTTTTATTAATAACTTTATTCCAAATTTGACTTTGGCATCAAGTTCTGCTTCGATCGAGATAAAAATTAAGCAAAAAAGCAGTTTCTAGCCCAAATATATACATTTTCTTTAAAGTACCGCCATATTAAATGTGTGTTTTTCTACAAAATCAAAATTGGGCTATTCAAATTTAGTCGCATGTGATGCAAAGTTTATTTGTTTTTGACCCTGCATATAAGGTAACTTCATAAAATAAGTATTTTTGAAAACGTAGTTTCTGCCAGAAAGTAATACACCTTAATATTAAGACAAAAAAGAAGACAGTGTCATCAGTAAAGTGTTCATTAAGTGGAAAATAAATTTTAGTGGTTGGTAAAAAATCAAAATTATCTTATGCAGCTGAAAATCTTGCACGTTGGCTAGAAACTGCATTTAAAAAAAACTTTTTCCAATAACATTTTTCGATATTTTCAGAAATAACCCCACTTTTGAATTATTTTTTGAAAAAAATTAAAATTTGACCGATAATGCGAATCACGTGACTACTATTTTTTTGCTAAGTTTTCATCTCGATCGAAGCAGAACTTGATGCCGAAGTCAAATTTCGAATAAAGCTATTAATAAAAAAAATTCCATATGATGCGGACTTTACAGGTCACACTGTATTGTGCAAAAAACAGTTTCATCGGACTTCCGCCTACGGCTTTAACCCTAATAATAATAATTATAATAATAATAATAATAACATATTGTTTCTAATGATTTCAATAATTTGTCATAAAATAAATTTAATATAGTGTCTAAGTAATTAAATTGCACCAAAGTACGTAAGAATAGTATGGATAGTAATACTATATATATAATATTTTCCAAAAAAAGCTAGTTTATGGACAAGGTCATTGGTTCATACTATTTAGCTGTAAAGTTGACTTTACAGCTAAGAAATGAAAATCCAACAACACCATATAATAAGGTCGTAAATTGTAGGCTGCAAAGTGGTAAATATTCCTTCAAAATAACCGGTTAATTAATTAACTACCTAATATAAGGAAAGAAGAAGAAATTTAATGTTTAACTTAAAATTTTTCCTGTCCTGTTGTTATTGTGTGGTATTTTCTTATCTGTTTTTACAATAACAATAACTCATATTCAAACCGTTATACAAGTTCAAACCTAATCCTTTGCTTCAAAGATTTAAGGTTAACTTTTTTTAACCAAGGTGGACAAAATGTAGGCAGTTTGTGGATGCTTATAATCGGTCCAAATGGAACTCAAAAAAATTAACTATTTTTATTATTGCTTTTGATAACAACCATATTTAACGAATAAAAATAAGCACATCCAACTTTTAATTAAACAAACTACCTATATGTTCAGGAATTGGTTTAATGCATTTTTATTTTATATATACTTATGTTTTTAATTTATGACAAAATTTATTGGATTTTCTAAATATTGGAAAATAATGGAGCCAGCGAAGCGACAAAAGCTACCTTACACATATCTAATGATAAAACTAAAATGAAAAATTATGCATGTAGCATTTTTATGATCCACCCAATATATGTATATTATCTTTTAAAAAAAAAAAAGTATTTAAATTTAATTTAATTTAAGTTGACGGGTCTGAGCGATTCTTGATTAACTGGGCACAAAACCATTGAATATCAGGTGCGACCGTGATATGTGGTCCAAATGAAAATCTCCGTCACTAGACAATGGCCTAGTTTGGTACACTGATAGATCGAAAACGGCCAACGGAGTAGGCGCAGGTATATTTGGGGAAAGACCCAGAATGGAAATAAACATTCCCCTGGGAAACTACGCCACAGTATAACAAGCTGAAATTCAAGCGATACAAGCATGCGTATAAAACAATCTTGAAAACAACTACCATGACCAAAATGTACATAATATCCTGTCGGACAGCCAAGCTGCCCTGAAGGCTCTGAACTCCTTCCGATTTACATCAAAAATCACAATGGAGTGCCTTAACGACCTAAAAGACCTGGCAGCCAGAAACAACAAGATTGAACTCCTATGGGTTCCTGATCATTCAGGATAAAAGGCAACGAAAAAGCAGATGAACTGGCAAGAACCGGATCTGCTTAAAATTTCAGGGGCCCAGAACCCGCCCTTGGAATATCAAAAAAGGCAACCAAAACAGCATTAGACAGATGGGCGCAAAAACAACATCTATCTCGATGGAACGGTACACCTGGCCAGGCACAAGCACAGGCCGTCATCGACAGGCCCTCGAAGAAGCTAAGCTGTTCTTGACGCGCACCCAGTTAAAACAAATGACCGGCCTACTAACAAGCCATTGTCACTTAAGAAAACACCTTCAACGAATGGGAGTCTACAATGGACCCATTGAATGTAGACTTTTTGGTGAAGAGGACGAAACCGCCTCTCATATCATATACAGCTGCGAAGCGTTAAACCGTAAAAGATTCAAAATCTTCGGAAACATTCGACGCGGCGATAACCTCCCGCATGACAAACTTGGAAGAAAACTACTAGATCTCGTAGAAGGAGCAAACCTTTTCTAACAAGAGTGGGGCGCACAATAAGCCAGAAGGCTGCAGTGTAAGAAGATTGGGCCACACGTTGAACCCGACCCCCGCCTTTAACGAACCAACCATCCAACCAAGTGGGCGGTATTTTATATTAAAGGCTGATCCGTTTCCTTATGATAACGCTGTATATTCTGTATGTATGTACCTGTGTCTTTTAAAATAATACGATTTTTTTCGAATACTGGCTATTAGGTAATTGTTTGTAAATACCTACATAAAATATTATTATTTATACAACACTATAAATAATTAGAAATGTTTAATAAAAAAGCAGGAAGGAAATGACACGAAGTTTAAAACGTAATTCCAATTTTACTATGAAACTAAGAATTTGCTGGGTGTCAACCTGAGAAGAAATATGTCTTGGCATAATCACGTTGTGGCAATCGCCAGGGCAGCTTCTCAGAAGCTCGGTATACTTTTCCGTACCAAAAAGTTGTATACACCTCAACAACTTTTGACACTCTATAAAGCCCAGATTCGACCATCACTGGAATACTGCTCTCATATCTGGAGTTCTGCACCGAAGCATACCATTCGGTTGTTGGATTCCATCCAAAGGAGAGCCGTTCGTCTAATCTGGACCACGAGCTGACTAAGAACCTCGACAGCTTAGAACATCGAAGACAGGTTGGTGATTTGACTCTCTTCTACAGATATTTCCATGGCAAGTGTTCGACGGATATTGCCCGCTCGATTCCACCTAGAGTAATGCATAGCAAAAACACACGACGAACCACTGCCGCCGATCCCTATGTGGTTCAACTTAGTACACCCCGAACATCATTGTTTCAGAACTCTTTCATTTGGAGGACGTAATCTTTGTGGAACGGCCTTTCTGAGACCGTGTTTCCAACCGAATATAACCTCCAACGATTCAAGAAAAACGTGAATCGCTTTCTTCGCACATGCACCGCTCCCAGAGCGCCTTAAAGGATTTTTCCTACAGTGCTTGTGCTCGATCATAAAAAAAAATATTTTATACCTAAATCGATTTTATTTTGCAGTACAAAGTACAACCCTATTTCAAATTTTTCAAATTATTTAGATTAAAAGCATAACACATAAATCTGATACATGTAAAAACGTATTTTTCCTACGAGCGTGCGCAAAGTAGTACTTTGCGCACGCATTTTTGTGTGCAAAGTTACACTTTTCCGCACTAGTGCGGATAAGACTTTTATCCGCACTGGGTGCGGAAAAGTGTAACTTTTTAATTTTCTATTATTTTTTTTTGTTATGTAATTTTTAGTTGTAAGTATATTATAGTTCTTTCTTTAAAGTCGAATTAAAAATTATTAAATAAATTATCATATTTTTATTTTTGTTGTTATCTGATATGAAGCTCGTAGGAAAAATGTTGTTCCTAACAAGTGCGCAAAGTGCTTTTCCGCACGCAAGAACTTATCCGAACTCCGCTTCGCGTCGTTCGTCCAACTGTACTTGCGTGCGGAAAAGTATCACTTTGCGCACTTGTTAGGAAAATAACTATAATATCTTTTTTAGTTTCATAATTTTACACACTGCTATAGGAACTTAAAATTATCAACGGCATTACTTTTGTTCAGGCTTAATAATTGGAAAATATCCAAAAATAGTATAAACAAATTAATATTTACCTCTCACGTATTATTTCCTTCGTGTTTTTTTTATTAAATCGTGCTAATAGGGGTTGTCAGGCCCATTTAATAATGAATGACGGAAAAACATGTCGTTGTTTGCTTTCGACGGTATAATATTATAGGAACTATTATTTTGTACAAGGAAAAAGTGACATGTTTGTATAACGCTTTGTCCATTGCTATAATTAAAAACGTCACAATAATAATCATAGAAAAAATTTAGCTATTCTTTGTTGACGTAAACAGCTTGCAGATAAGTATGAAATAAATAATTCAATGTAAAATAAATTTAAATAGTTTTTAAAATGCCTAATGCGGATCAATTACATCAGTCGGGAGTACCACGCCATAATTATCATGTTACCTGTCAACAGGTGGCAGTTGGTCGATGACTTTAACGTTACGTGTCGGTCGCACGGTGCCGTTTCATTTCGTCTTTGTGTGTGGCATAGGCAAGTGGGTGGTTGTAAAGACGCTAAAGGCGAGTTTTACAGTACTGCTATTGTAAAAAAGCTTCCTGATTCTTTTTAAACTACCTGCTCACCTATTCCGTCTAATTAATGAAATTATCTCGTAGACAGCATTATTAAAACCTTAGCTCCAACAAGTTTAAAACTGTTAAATTTGTATCAAAATCTAAAATTCAGTAGAAATTCCTACAATTATCTTCTTCTTCTTCAAGTGCCTTGTCCTCTTCGAACGTTGGCAATCATCAACACTATCTGCACTTTATCCACTGCCTTTCTAAAGAGACTCGCCGTGGTCTCACCATACCATTGTCTTAAATTCTTTAGCCACGATATTCTTCGGCGTCCAGGGCCTCTTCTTTCCTTGATTTTACCCTCTATGATCAGTTTGAGAAGTCCGTACTTGTCATTCCTAAGTATGTGTCCGAAGTATTCTAACTTTCGTTTTTTAAGTGTAAACATGACCTCGAGATCTTTTGACATTCTCCCAAGCACGTCTTCATTTCGCACTCTGTCCGTCCAGGAAATTCTCAACATCCGTCGATACGACCACATTTCGAAAGCCTCCAGCTTTTTGCACATGGCGTCTGTCAGAGTCCACGCCTCAATTCCATAGTAGAGAATGCTAAATACATAGCAACGTATCACTCGAGTGCGAACGGAGAGCGATAGACTTCGGCAACATAAGACTGACCTCATTTTCATAAACGATGCTCTGGCCTGTTCAATTCGGGCACGAATCTCCTGCATATTATCCCAGCTTTCGTTGACCTGACATCCTAGATATTTGTAGGATTGGACGCGTTCGATTTGTTGGTTCTGTACCTGAAATATACCTCCATCAACTTGGTTCTTACTAATCGCCATCCATTTAGTTTTTTTAATGATTAAGTTTAATCCAAATTCTGCACTCCCAGTTGCCACTCTATTAAGTAAAATCTGTAGGCCTTCCAGAGAATCCGCGATTATAACAGTATCGTCGGCGTAGCGAAGATTGTTAATGTTTACACCATTAATGGAAATTTCCTCAGTGCAATCCTTTAACGCTCCTTCAAATATTTTGTTTGAGTATATGTTAAAGCGGTGAAATAATGCAGCCCTGCCGGACACCCCTCTTGATTCGTACTTCATCCGATATTTGTTTGTCTACCTTGATGTGTGCGGTTTGGCTCCAGTATAGATTTGCGATTATCTGGAGGTCTCTATCTTCCTAGCCTATATCTTTAAGGATTTCTATAAGCTTTTCATGGTGCACCCTGTCAAAAGCCTTTTCGTAATCTATGAAGCAGGCAGACACAGGGGCCGAAACATCCCTGCATCTCTGAACCAGAACCTGGATACTAAACAGGGCTTCCCTCGTGCCAAACCCCTTACGGAAACCGAACTGGGTTTCGCCCATGAATGGCTCGCATTTTGTATATATTCTCTTATGGATTATCTTCAGGAGTATTTTTAGGAAGTGACTCATTAGGCTTATGAGACGATAGTCGCTACATCTTTAAACAGAGCTCTTTTTTGGCAGCGTTACAAATGTTGATCTAAGCCAGTCGGAAGGAATGATGCCAGATCGGTAGACCATATTAAATAGTTTCACGATCACGTTTAGTGATTCCTCATCTTTCAAGATTTTAATTACTTCCGAATACACACCATCTGGACCTGCCGCTTTTCTGTTTTTTGATAAAGATATTCCATGTTGAACTTCTTCATTAGTTATATCCATTCCTTCTCGTGTGTACTGCTCCGGAATGTTCGACCTCTCGTCTTGAAAAAGATTTGCGATATAGTTACACCATTGTTTCACCTTGTCGTTGACGTCAAGAATGATCTTATCTTGGCTGTCCACCAGGATACCAGTTTGTCGAAATTTATATACACCGGCAGCTTCCTTGATCTTCTTGTGCATATTAAAACTGTCATATTTGGCCTCAAGATCCTCGATTTCGCTACATTGTTCATTGAGTCAATTCTCTTTAGCCATTCTGATTTCGTTCTTTATTCTACAATTATCGTTTAATTTTAATATGTTTTTAGTTAATTGGTAACTAAATATAACATACTACTGCCAATACCCTTAAAATTTGTACCTATCAGTAATTCTGTACTCGTAAGGCATACGACACTATGTGCCATCAGCTTAATTTGTGGATATTTAGTAAAAACAATTAAGTTTAACATAATTTTAAGGTTAGTAATGATTTATGAATGTATTATCTTACTTTCACTACACAAAGTATTAATTATTTAGTGTTTCTTTGTAAATATTTTTTTTTTATTTTAATTATCATAATTTGTATTTTGATGGACATAGTGTTCTATGCCTGTAAAAAATTATAAGCCATAATACTGTACTCGGGAGGCATACGTCACTATGTCAAATTTAAAAAAAAAATGAGTATATAAAATGGAAATGATATGCATTTTGGTAAAAGGAAAAGTAATAATAGACTAAGTAAAAACTTAGTGCCGCCTTAATACCGATAGCCAGCTGGCGTTTAACATTATGTGTAATCCTCACCTACTATTATATAGATCTAGTTAGAGGCATATAACACCATGTGATTATATAGTGTTCTATGGCGCTAAATGTGTTGCTAAAGATATTACTAAAGATCTGAGGCATACAGATATGTGTCTTAGGCATCTGAATAAAAATGCACACAGTGTTAAAAGTCTACCCTGTTTCTCAGCTACCTTAACTATTTGGACTTGGTGTTGTATGCCCCACAAAAAAGTTTAATTTTCTGAATAAAACTACATAATTACCTATTTTTTGTAAAAATTGGACATAGTACTCCGGAGGCATAAGACACTATGTCTTATGCCTCCGGAGAACAGAATTGTAAATTTATAACATTGTATTATATGCTACGTTAAGTAAACAGCAATGCTGCTCTTCGCTGAGTTAAAAGTAAAGAGAGTCTGCTTGTCAGGTAGTGGTAACGTAAATATTATGCAAGAAAATATTTTTCTAACCACCTGAAAAATTCTTATACAATAAGGTTGTATTTCATATAACACAGTTAGATATTGTCCAGATTTAAATTGCAAAATAGTACTAAGAAATTAAAAGTCAATAATTTCAATAGAAGGTCACCACCTGTAGACCGGTTTCGAACTATTTTGTTCTCGTTAGTAAAGGGTACCTAGGTGTTCATACTGTTCATACCTTCGATCAGACAACTTTAGTACTAAAAACTGTAATATTTTTGTTGGTTGTATATATCTTTTAGTGCCATCACATAGTAGTCACATACAATCTGGACAGACACCCGTTTGGGTCTTGTTTCATATATAATATATATGACAATCTACTTGTCAGGTAGCGGTAACATAAATATTAGTGCAACCCGACATTAAACTACGGCAAGTTTAGGGCTCTCTGGTCGGGTTAATAATGATATCCTGATCTGAAATCCCGAGAATAAGTAGGTGTAGACCCTAATTACTAACAAAATATTTAATGCATTAACATGATTTTCCTCAATATCAGTTTCGTTTAGTAGTAAGTTAAATAAAATTTTGTTTAGGGTTTCGTTTTTGTTGCATACAGCAGGGGTTGTCAATAGAACAGCGTTTTGGGGTGGGTACAACCTACCTGGACTCTCTCTTACTAACACGAATGCCGCTACTTGTAAGCTCTACAATCTATTTCCTTCCCCTTTTGCATTACAATACAGATGACTCCAAAAGTGGCCGTAATATAAAAAATTGAAAATATACGACCACAATTTATTGTTCTAAATGATTTAAAAGCGGTCAGAAATGAACAAAACCAGATAGACTTTTTATAATGTTATTACAATGATGAAATTACAATATAAAGTATATTTAGTTATACACTGTTAGAAATCCTGGACGTGAGAATCAAAAAAATTTATAATCAATTAAAATAAATCAAATTTAACTTAAAATGTATAGTTATTTTACCTCTTTTGTGTTTAGTAAAAATCAGATTTTAAGAACTAACTTTTCTGGAAGTCGTTTCAACATAACAGCTAACTAAAATTAACATGCAATTCTTTTACGGTTCAAATGAATCAAATACTAGTAACTTTGATAAAGTTTATAATCATTATCAATATATTTTTTAGTTAAAATTTTAAAATAAGTTAATTCTAATATAAAAAATGTGTCAAATTAACTAATTAAGTTGTAATTTTTACTGCACAATAAAATCAGATTATTGTTAAAATAGTAATAACATTTTTTATGAGTTACTGATTGACTGAAGCGGTTTTAGTTAAATTGACAAAAAAACGGGAGTGGACTTTCTGGGACATAAAAAAAAAGTTAAATTTGATTCTTTTCTTTTAACAGTGTAAATCTGTATATGCTGTCCATTGTCACTGGAGCTTGAAATTTCCGGAGAACTTAATTCTTTCACCACGTGACCTTCTATCAATCATTTAATTCATCTATCATTCTTTGTCAGCCTGGTAGAAATAGACAACGTTAAAGCTTCATCAGCAGAATATTGCTTCAGGGGTGCTGTGGCGGATTTGGTCACATGCCTTTCCAATCTTTAAAGCATGAGAAGGCGATTACGGTATTGCTAAGTTAACAGTAATGCAACATCAGTTTCTCCAGCTTTTCTCAAACGTCTTTGTGTCATGCTCACTTGTTCTGACTTTAAAAGTTTTGTAACTTAATTTTAAAGATCTTCTACGCTTAGTTATATCACTGTTTTCAGAAAATGGTAGCTTTGGTCTAACTGGTCAAACAAATGAATATCGGATAAGAACATGGTTTTTTTACAATATTTTCGCGTGTACAATACACTCCTGAAATTTGGTCCGTTCCTCCCGACTCACCCTGTATATATATGTTTTTTTATACCTTGGCATGTCAGATAAAGCAATAGACAATAGACAATCCGACTGCCAGTCGGAACTAATACAGTATAGAAAAATAGATTACACCCCCAATAGAACTTGATAATTACTGTGAGTATTCAGAGCAATCAGGGCCATAAACCATTCTATGCTAGCAATATCTCCTATTTCTTATTGGCTAAATTACTGTGATATTATCACTACACAACGGTCTAGCAATTTTCGTTGTCTTTCAGTAAAAAGCGAGCTGCTGTCACATATAGTATTAAACAGTTGTATAAAGAGAATGTGAATTCTTATAAAAAATAGAAGGTTTTTTTCTCAGTATGCCTGACCTTCATAGCAGAGTTTTAAAAAAAAATTTAGATTTACTAAAAGAACAAGTAAAACAAGGTTATTTTCGCTATGCAATATTCTCCTAAATTTATGTCGAGTAATTCTATAAAATCCTCTTCTGCTAACCGTCATCTTAAAAAGAAAATACACTTAAAAA
Organism: Polydrusus pterygomalis; assembly: GCA_963969555.1. Taxonomy (NCBI): domain Eukaryota; kingdom Metazoa; phylum Arthropoda; class Insecta; order Coleoptera; family Curculionidae; genus Polydrusus; species Polydrusus pterygomalis. The sequence continues at coordinate 56,346,454 of OZ018379.1, forward strand.
ACTTCACCGATAATACAGGAGCTCATTTTTCATCAACTTGAGTGAATTTTGGAACAGAGGGGCCACAATTTAATAAATTAGCAAAGGAAAAACATTGGCCCACTGACACTGCAGGTGTAGCAAACCATCAACACAAACAGGCGACGACGGGAAAGAATGTGGGTCGGTTTAATCAATATTTAGCGGTAGCAGAGGCGGAGGAGGGCCCAGGGTGGTAGGATGAATTGCAAACACGTCGTGGGGGCATTCTTTTAAAGAAATCTCTAACGAATAAATTTTCTTCTAAGCGAGGTGCAAGATATACTGTTTCGGTTTACTACGACAGTAATAAAAGTTTACTTTTTCGTTTTGTTGAAAACTCTACTGTAACCATAGTTTGTACAAGGTTGGCTACATTTTTTTAAGACGTACATTTTACATTGTTATAGTCTTATCAATTTCGTTAGAATATTATATAATTATATTATACAGCGTGTCTTCGCAAGTTCTTACCAAATCGGAAACTTTTTAATTATTAACTCTACGAAAAAAGTGCCTCTTTCTAAAAAGTCCTGCTTGGTGAGAAAATAAATTTGCACAAGAATATTTATACAGGGTGTTTCATTAAGGACCACCGGCCATATCTCGGAAAATACTAAGCATAGAAACTTGGGGAAAAAATTTTGATTAAAGCGGTCATGAGAAAATTCTGGAAATTATTTTAAAGTTCCTCATTTCGCCGCAAGGGGCACAATTGAAAATAATTTTTTTAAATTCTAAATTTCTCCGAAAATTCCCATATTAAGGTATAACTTTGATTACATCATTAGAAAGCTTAGACAATTCTGTATCATTTTGGTTTAAGACTCATTGGCGTACCGTCCTTGCTAAGAGTGGGGAAATATAAACATTAAAATCGCTGTAACTTTTAAACGTCTTATGCGATTTTACTTAATTTAAGAGCTTGTTTGGAGAGAAAGGTAAGTATTTTCAATTGCCGTATTCAATGGTATACGATAGCTTCTAATAAAATTGCTAGAGGGCGCAATTTGTAATAATAATAGTTTTTGGATTTTACCCCGAAAATTCAAATCATACGGTATAACTATGACATCATAATTGGAAAGGAGATTAAATTTGCAAGAAAAAATGTGAAAACCGCAGTTTGATATCTTTGTTCGTTTAAGAGTTATTGCAAAAACAATAATTTATAACACTTTAATCGAAAAAATTATTGTTTTTATAGCTTCGTGGCCAAAGCATTCCACGACAAAAAAATGTTTTTTCTACGATCGTGCAAAAAGTTACTATTTTTTCACTATCTACTACTTTGCCAAAAGTTTAACTTTTTTGCTTACCTTTCTCTTCCAAACAAGCTTAAATTTAGTAAAATCGCATAACTTTCCCCACTCTTAGCAAGGTCGGTACGCCAATAATGAGCCATAAACCACAATGATGCAGAATTGTCTAAGCTTTCTAATGATGTAATCAGAGTTATACCTTAATATGGCAATTTTCGGAGAAATTTAGAACTAAAAAATATTATTTTTAATAGTGCCCTCTTGCGGCGAAATCAGGAACTTTAAAATAATTTCCAGTATTTTCTCATGACCGCCTAAATTATAATTTTGTTTCCGCAAGTTTCTATGCTTAGTACCTAGTTTCCGAGAAATGGCCGGTGAAACACCCTGTATAAATATTCTTTTCCAAATTTATTTTCTCACCAAGCAGGACTTTTTAGGAAGAGGCACTTTTTTTCGTAGAGTTAATAATTAAAAAGTTTCCCATTTGGTAAGAACTTCCGAAGACACGCTGTATATTTAAGGATATTGTATATATATAATCAGATAAGTATAAAATAATAAATATAATTAAAAAAAACTAAAAAAACACGCTTTAATAATTAATCAAACTAAAAAGCGGAAAATAAATATAGTTTAAAATAATTCGTGAATTTCTTAATATAGGCAGAAAATAATAATGAACGATAAACATTAGTATTATTGTGAAAAAAGCGTGGGGGACTCGATATACAAAAAATAGCCCCACGCTTTTTTTCACTGTTACGAACTGAACAAATTTGTGAATAAACCTGAATAGTGTGTGGTCATTTCGCACTTGCTCGAGGACCAACCTGCGCAGGCCGGACTTCGAGCCAAACTGTGTATGTATGGGGCGCTTTACACTCACTTATGTACAGGGTTATTATTTTACATTTTAGTTTGTCCCACTTTTAAAAGCCTGTAACTTTTTTGTTTTTTGAGTTAGCGCGTTTACTCAAAAAGTAGGATGTAGAACTTTTGGCCAGGTATTTATGGGTTTTGTCAAAAATGACAGTAGGTGTCACATGTCACATTTAAAACCAAACATTTAATTTTTTTAAATGAGACACGCTGTATATTAGATGGTTCCTTTTCTTCCGATTTCAAAAATATAATTCACTTATGCATTCTTCTCTTAATTCCATCAAAAAAATCTTATTATTAAAAAGCATTAAGATAATTATGAAACCGTTTTGTTGCTATTGATTTTGTCTTTATTTATATCGCAGTCTGTCACTTTTATTGTTATTACCCGTTCCGAATTTTGTACCTAAATATTTTTGTAAGTGAATTAAATTTTTAAGATTTAAGAAAATTAAATCATAATTTTTTTTTTAAAACGGTCAGATTAACAAAATTCCTCAAAATAATCGTCAGATTATGAATCAGCACGACCAGGACACCAAGCTGAACCGTCTGTACGAAAATCTGACGCGCTCAAGTATGTCAAAATAGCGGTTTTTTTGCATTTTCGAAAAGTCGCCACGAGCTTGCGTCACATCCGAATCGTTAATCTATTGAATTGGAGCTTCCTTAGGGATCCCTTACCATCCCCTTTGAATATCTGACACGCTCGAGTAAATTTTTTTTTCCCCATTTTTAACCCTTCCGTACCGCCGCCCCCACCAACAAAGCCGGCAGATTAATGTACCTCCGTCATGAGAGTCACATGGGGCATATACACTATTAATATCTGACGCGCTCGAGTATATCCATGTGACTGTTTTTTTTTTACATTTTTGAAAGCCTGTAGTAACTCCCCCCACTGGTGAAAGGGTACACATGATATGACATTTTTTCCTTTCTACCATCCAATATTCAAGATCCAATAGGTCCCTACGACGCACGAGTAAATCCCCATTTAGCATCGTGGGCTCCCCTACAAACGATTTGACCTCGGATTTGACATATTGACAGCTGTCAAATTTTGACAGGAGAATTTTTTGCGTGTAGAATATTGTATTGTCAGCGGTTCTTAATAAGTCTACAAAATTTAAATTAAATCTGACCGTTTAAAGTGGGTCAAAATCGGGTTCAAAGAAGTAGGTTACAAACATACAAACAAACATACAGGTGAAGCTAATAAAAGCGTGTTAAAAAGGACATGGTCAATTGAATTAATAAGTAATCAAGTGGTTAGTAGGAAATATTGCAGCATCAACCGTCAATTTATCTAAATTTCACCTAGGGCACTCGAAGAATGTATAATTTACAGTATCTACCATGTCGTAATATATGCACTCATCGCTTTCAGTTTTTGCAAATCTTTGTCTGTAAGACTGGAAGCATCCGTGTCCACCAATGAGCTGTGTGAGGTGGTAGGTTACCTCTCCATGTTCTCTCTTAACCCATGGTGACTGTTTAACCCATGGTTCTAGGTTTGGGATAAGTCGTTGGGTCCATAGGCCCCTGTTTCTGCCTTCTTGCCATTATTGTTGCCATTATTGTTGCCATTATTGTTGCCATTATTGTTGCCATTTTTGCAGGGTGAGTTCACTTGCAGTTTTTTTGCCAGTCCCGTCTTGTGGAGCGCATCTTTCTTCTACCAGTAAGTGCATTGGTGGTGTCCTAGCGATGACTAACAGAGCCTTTGTTAAAATGGTCCTGTTGGCACTGGTAATGCGTATTGCGGCTTTTCTTTGGACGCTTAGCAGGATATCTCTATATATCTTTCTTTTCATAGCTCTTTTCCATATGACTGCACCATAGAGTATTATTGATTGGATTACGGTAAAAAGTATCCGTCTGCTTCCCTCTCGGGGGCCTCCTATATTTGGTAGTAGTCTTGATGATGATGTTTCCAATCGCCTTAGTTGCCTTTTCTGCAAATTTCTGCAACTAATTAACAGTAGTGGCTGGTTTGAATGAGCTACCAAGATTCTTCTGTGTTCATCTTCGCGCTGGCCATAAGAAAACTGATGCGGATTGGTTCCGCGGAACACGTATTGTACCACAACGGTCTCTAGGACTACGTGAAATTATTTGGTCAGTGTCAGAACTCTGCTACTTTAACATTACCTAGCCGTGAACTATTCACTTATACTTTTTACATAGGAAGTTTTAAAATAATTCGCACAAGATAGGACAAAGCAAGTACTATTTATGTTTTCAGCGTAAAGGAAATAAAACTCCCAAGAATCTCGCTAGGACATTTGAAATGACAACTAAAATTGGCAGATGTCTACAATAAAAGAAAATAGTGCTTAAAATCTTGATTCGATTTGCAAAAGTGAGCATAACTCCAACTGTTAACTTTATAATTATTTAAGATTATAATAGAACGTAAAACATGTATGTCGAGAAATCTGGAACTCCTTCAAAATTCCTTGATACAATATATTGCATAGATTACGGTTAATCATCAAATAAATAGAATTATGTTAAATTCAAATTTTTAACTGAAATTAGCTACGTCTAAATAAATACTAATCAGACCCCCCTACTAATTATCTTGAACGGGAACAATAAAGCATTAGGTGCGACAAGAAATTTCGGTTAAAAGAGTTTCAACCTGTGTAGAAGCTTTTAAATAACATATACCTAATACTCCAAATTATAGACAAGCGAATTTCAGTAAAATTTAATAGTCTTCATGTCAATGGATCTGTTGTTTTCGGTTTTGAGCATCTTGTGGACCTCATTTTTTTAGAGGTAAAGTAGAGATACCATATTCACACACTCATATTTCTTATCCACCCCAGATTTTAACAAGCAGGATCTTTATTAATTTCTATTACGTGATTTTAAAGGATGCTAGAGCCTAGAGCAATATATTTCAACCCATTGGCATACGTAGCATTTCGTTATTTTCTTCAAAAAACCTTTCGTCGACATTTCAAAATAATCACGGATCAAAAATCAGTTTCATTCATGTTTCATGCAAACCATAATAAAATAAAAAATGAGAAGATCATGCGTTGGCGTTTAGAACTTTCATGCTATAGTTATGATATTGTTTAGAGACCTGGAACATTAAATGCAGTAGCAGATGCGTTTTCAAGAATTGTTAGTTCAACTTTAAGCAACAAACTATTTGAATTACACACATCCTTGTGCCATCCTGGTGTTACAAGAATGCATCATTTTGTAAAAATTAGAAATTTGCCATATTCCACTGAAGAAATAAAACGAATGACATCTGCGCTGAAATAAAACATAAATTCCAAAGAAATTAAAAAATTCATTTAATTAAAGCTACATCGCCATTTGAAATACTTAACATCGATTTTAAAGGGCCATTACCTACTTCCAGTAAAAATGCATACATGCTTATATAGTCGATGCAACTGTTATAGAATGTTTAGATAGTTTATTTTGTTTATTTGGAATGCCAGCTTACATTCATTCAGACTGTGGAACATCCTTTATTCCAATGAATTTAAGAACTATCTACAATCTCGAGGAATAGCTTCTAGTTGAACTTCACCTTATAATCCAGAACGAAATGGCCAAGTGGAACGATATAATGGTATAATTTCAAAAAATGTTACTCTTGCACTTAAATCATGAAACCTTAAATCTATACAATGGGAAATTGTGTTACCAGATGCATTACATTCTATCAGAAGCCTACTCTGTACAGCAATCAACTGCACTCATCGAGAACGATTATTTAATTATCAACGACGAACAACTAGTGTAACCTCTATCTCCTCGCGGTTAAAAGAATCGGACACTGTTTTATTAAAAAAATCCTTTAGTGGAGGAAGTTGAATTACTGCACTTACGCACTTATTCGACATAATAATGGCAGAGAAAGTACAGTTTGTTTCCATTAAACATTTGACACCTAGAGGAGATATAGAATTTTCATTCAGAAACTGAATTTGATATACAATCTCATGTAGCAGAGAATGGCAGCAGTCAGATCAGAATCAGAATAAACCAGCAGACAGCTTAGCTGAAAATATGGAAGAAAATATAGCAGCTCAACATACCGAGGAAATCACTACGGAGACACCACAACGGCGTAGATCCTCAAGACCCCGAAATAAACCTAAATATTTCTCACGATAAAAGAAAAGTAAACTGCGGGTGAATGTAGTATTATTAATTATTAACTCTACCTGTTCCATGTGTGTTACTGGTGACAATTTAGTCAATCTCATGTATTATTATTTAATGTCAAGTTCTCCAAAATAATAGTTATTTACGATATATGTGTTGTAAAAATTCATATTACAACACGAGATGTTAAAGTTGTCAAACGAGGCGTCAGCCGAGTTTAATAATACATCGAGTGTAGTAATATGAATTTACAACAAGAATATTGTACAAAATTTTATCTACTTTCATCTATGAATAAAAATATTTGGCAAAAGGTATTTTAAAAAATAAAAATGCACCTGTAAAAATGCACCTGCTATTAAGTTTACTAATCAAGTTTTTTATGTTACCTTTCGCATGGTTACTGTTTTGCATGGTTACTGTCGAAACTTTTTCAAACAAATTCAAAAGTAATAAAAGCGTTTTTCAAAATGAGCGATTCTGATGAAAGTTTACCCTCTGATATAGAAGCAGCGGCAAACGAAGCGATCTCAAGTTTAGTTCCGACAAAATCCCAGTCGCGGTATGAGTTGGAGTACCAGAAGTTTGAAGATTGGTGCAAAGCTAACAAAATAAAGGAGGTGTTTAAGAAAATCCTTTTGGGTTATTTTTCCGGAACGCAATGCTCCCAGAAACCATCTACACTATGGACTCATTACTCAATATTGAGAACTATGATTTCAGTCAAGAAAAATCAAGATATAAGCAGATTTTTTCAACTAATCGCTCTTTTGAAAAGAAATTCAGAGGGTTACAAGGCCAAAAAGTCCAAAGTTTTCACAAAGGAAGGCGTATGTAAGTTTCTTAGTACTGCAGATGATGAAACATATTTACTTATGAAGGTTGTTATGATAATCGGCATTTTTGGGGCTTGTCGGCGCGAGGACCTAGCTAAGTTAATGTTGGATCATATTGAACACAATGATTTGTATATAAAAATTGTGATTCAATTCTCGAAAACCAAAATTATGCGAGAATTTTTTTATAACAGAAGGAAATTTGACATTTTCAACTGTTTAAGTATTTTTCGAAAGTATGCTAAGCTTCGTCCTCTTAATGCAACTCACAGGCGGTTTTTTGTATTCTATGGAAAAGGAAAGTGCACCTCCCAGCCTGTCGGAATGAATACTTTTGGAAGTATACCAAAAAAGATTGCAACAAAACGGGGATTGAATAATCCCGAAGGATACAGTGGACATTGTTTTAGGAGGTCAGCCACTATTCTAGTTGATGGTGGTGCAGATATGCAGATGTTAAAGCGTCATGGGGGCTAAAAATCCTCTTCTACGGCAGAAGGCTACGTTGAGAATTCTTTAGAAAATAAGAAACAAATAGCAAAGAAGATCATGGGGTCAGACACGGATTTAATGATTGGTAATTCGAACGTAAAGGGCTCCATCACATCCACTTCTGGTTTACAAATTTCAAACTGTAAAAAGTGTATTATTAATGTTTATAATAAACCTTAAGTATTATAATTTAATAATAATTAATTTTAATTAATAATTGGTAATTAATTTTATAATTGTTAATAATAAATCATTCTTCCAAAAAGTGTGGTTTTATTTAACAGCAAAATGTTAATAAAATTGTTTTTTTCCATTACAGCACTAGTGCTGTAGTAGATGCCCTTACAAAACGATTTACAGAACTGTAAAATTCATATTACTAAATGAAAGTAGATAAAGCTTATATTCGTAAAGGTTTAGCTTATAGCTGAACGCTGAATAGTTAAAAGAGAAAAACGATGTTGCAATATCAATCAGACCGCCACTGCACCTCAAGGAAATAAGCGCAACTCACCCACCAACCAGAGACTACTTACTTAAAGGCCTAATGCGATACTTCCAGATTCGTTGGAACACATCCAACACTTTTCCGGGGCAAGTGATGTACATGTTTATCTACGTCTGGGAAATTGGATGATACACATTCGTATTCGCACTAAGATACGAGGTGTTTTATTGGTTAAATAAACTTGGGGCCTAAGTTTCGTTGACGGTAATGGAGATAACACATTTAGGAAATGAACACTGAACTTATTTGTTTTCCGGGTTTTTTATGAAAGCTCGATGTCGCTATAACAATGGAGCTGTTGCGAATTATATTAGATAGGAAGTTTATGTCTCCTACAGTTATGATCCGAACAGGAAATAAAACAAAGAAGGAGTAATTTCGTTTGTACAGTTGTATTCATAAAAAAAAGCGTACACGAATTAGAATGAGAGGTAAGTTTTGTCATATATGCGTAAAACCGGCTTGTCTAAATGAGTGTTTATTGGAGGTCATCACACGCCATAGATTATCAAAAATGCAAAGCATTGGCGTCGGTGTAATTAATTTTGAAACTGCATGGTGGTAACGTTTGATAAGCTTTGACAGAAGAACAGAAAAATGCCTCGTCAGTTGTCTGAAGTTGAAAAGGCTCAAATTGTATCAAGATTCGAAAAATCATGGTCAATCCGTGCTGTAGCGCAGTTGTATAATAGAAATAAAAAAAACTATATTAAAAATTAAGCAACGCTGGGAACAAGAAAGAAATTGGTTCAGGTCATCCCAACCGCTCCAACCCTGAACAGGATGCTGCTTTTTTGGGATATTTAATAAATAATTCATTTGCAACTACAAGGGATGTTGTTATTGATACAGCATTTCCTGCTTCCCAACCTACCGCTAGCAGGAGAGTCAAGGAATCTGAATGTGTGTTCATGGACCTGGTGTTTGCTGGCGAATATAGGGAAGATTTAATGTCGGAAATTACATTAACATTTTAGAAAACATATTGTTACCATCTGCTGGGCAAATATATCCCAATAATACTTTTATATTTTAACAAGATAATTGATTGTCCCGTCCACACTGCCATTGCTGTAACCCACTGGTTTCAAACCCATAATTTGGAAGTGGTGCCTTGGGTCGCTTATAGTTCCGATATCAATCATATTGAAAATATTTGGGGTATAATCGTAAAAAAAATTTATAATCAAAATTTTAGGCCACAAGACTCAGAAGATTTATGGGAAATAATACATGCGTGCTGGCAAGAGCTTAATCCAAATATTGTATCAAATATAATTCAGACAATTCCGAATAGACTGGCTCAAGTAATAGAAAAACAGGGAAATATGACCAAATATTAGATTTTATTTATTCTTGTTAAACGTTGTTTGTTTCTATTGTCATTTTTATAAAAATGTTAAGATATATTATAAAATAATTTTTGTTATTCTATTGAACTAAGGCTCAACTCCAATGATTTACATTTTTAATAACCTTTAACATGCGATAAGCCGGTTTTACGCAAATATGATTAAGGTTTCCTCTTAATCTAATTCGTGTACGCTTTTTTTTTATGAATACAAATGTACCTATTTGATATCTCAACTATAAATTTAGGACATTGAAGATTACTTGGACGTTTTATTTAAACTGTTTGGTTTGCTTTCCATGGTAGCTATATTTAAAATAAATAAACCTCATCCATTTACTTTTATTAAGCTCAAAAGTAAATTATTATTTTGGAAATATTACTTAAATCTATTATTTTACTGACACGTCACTGATAATTATTCCTGTAAAGATGCGGATGTAGTAGAGCCTTCGATAGTCAAGTTGGTGAGAAAAATGGTTTTAATCCAAAAAATAAAATATTAACTACATAATAAAAATATAAACTTACACTCGTCATGGTTGTACCAGCACTTCTAAATTAATTTTATTAAATTTGCTAATGTCAGTTCTTATATACCCCTGATTCCATTATATACCCCTGAAATAAAAAGAAGAAAAAGTATAAATACTTATATTTATTATTGATTGAAAAAAAATAAAAGTAAAAGTTCTAAAAAAACTTCTTTTCCCAAATTTTGTTCCAATACAAAGGTCCCTAATCCGATGTCCAAACATGCTGCCCCAAACGTTGACCTTTTAAGGGTATTGAGTCCTTATCTAAACAAAGTATGTTCATTTAATGTACTCCAATATCTACACATTTGGTTATTTGTTTAATAAAGGTGCATTCGTCGAAAAAACAAACATTACTCGAGAATTTCCTATAGTTATTTAATAATAATAATAATAATAATAATAATAATAATAATAATAATAATAATAATAATAATAATAATAATAATAATAATAATAATAATAATAATATTAATAATAAACAACAAAATTTTCTTTTCACAACTTCAAAGAAAAGTTTTCTCTTCATATTTAATTACCTTTCTTTTACCTTTACCTTTTTTTTCGGATGATATTATTATATTTCTGTAATTTGTGCATTACTTATGTGGAGTGATGCGTCCTACAGTTTCGCCTAAAAGCCTGATGTTAACTACATAATTTGCTTTTAATGAAGTAAAATTTTAAATCGGCATTTTTTTTTGTGCTTTACCATCGAGTACCTACATCATAATTTTGTTCTAAGCAGTTGCATTTAATAATTATAATACCTTTACTCTTTTTTTTTTCTTTCAAAATCTCTTTATTTATTACATATATTTTACATTGCATTATCTTATACTAATTTACAACTTATATTGTATGATGTTCTTCTTGATTTTATAACTACCAGGGATACGCCCTACAATGCAAGGTGGCTGTTGTTGGCCATGGTACAAGATATTACATTATGGTGCGTTTTTGCACCCAGTTCCAGTGACCTTTTATCTTTACGGCTACGCGATAATTGAGTTTTTGTTTTAAGATGTTTTTGATGTCTATGATATTCAATATACACGGGTTTGCATTGGGATTCACTGGAAAAACAGACGAAAAACCAGCTTGATTCTTGCTTATCAGGTACAAACAAAAATTGCGTTATTACTTATGATTTCATTAAGGCATTTACATGACCTAAAATGACATACTTTGGGTTAAATTTATCATATATTTTTAAATATTGGACGATACGAGATATTTTTTGATCACTCATAAATTTCCTATAGCGGTAATTTCTACAAAAAAAAATTACATCCATTATAAACAAATATATGCTCGTGGGCCATTTTAGACATGAACTAGGATAAGAAAACGTAGCATATCACAAATGCAAAAATACATGGTAATAAATAAAATTGCATTGCCTAGCTGAAGACAAAAACACAAAAATCATTTAGGAATTTGAACAATATATTTTTACGGCATAGTTCAAAATAGACACATTTTGCATATGATCATTTTTTCAGTACATAAATCAGAAGCAAACATTTAACAGTTGTGTATGTGCATTTAATTCTTCTCCTTTGATATTGTGCCTTGCGTCTAAGTCTTGCCTGTGAAATACTTTGTCCTTTTGGATGCAGCCCGTCAATCTATATAACGTCATTTCGCACTGCCCCTATATATTTAATACAGTAATTTTGTTCAGAAAGAAATTGTATGTTCTCAATGTGATTCATGTTGTTTCCAGTATTCGTTGAAACCTATAATCCACCAAGACGTTGGTAAGGGTTCGTAGCGATCGGCAATCGCCGCGTGCCGTAGTATTAGTTTTAACGTATTTGTTGCACAGGTCACATCGTTGTTCGGAGTCTTCTTGTTCTGTCTCAATTTAAATTTTATTGATTGTTGCATATTGGATAAAGCAATAGAAGATTATTATTTCGTACAATCCATCATTGGACTTTATAATCTATGAACGAATTTTACCATCTCAGTAAACCATGTTGCATAATAGGTAATCATATGGAATGTTAAATGACAAGAACAATATCAGACTAGAAGCTATCTAAATTTTTGAGAACTACAGTACTAATTTTTAGTGGTAAATATAGGCTTTATTAACCGTAGCAAGCAAATATTATTATGATTAATGTCAAGTTTTATTACAACTGCCTATGTAAATTTTTATAAGTAATACAAGGTTTTGTTATCAGTGTATAATATGTTTATTTATTATTTTAAAATGACATGCTATGTCATTATAGAGAAACTCGGATAATATGTCACTTTACACTTATCGATATATTTTAGAAAAATGCACAATCCTCATTTCTTAAAATAAGAAAAAAAAATTAATTATAAATATAGTTAAATATCGTTGAAGTCATCATGCGCACTAACTAAAATACCGTGCGAGCAAAAAGTATTGCATCAAAGAGGGCCTTGCATCTAAGGACGTACTGCTTAGCCATAGAGCTTAATACCTGTTGGGTGTTAAATTAACAATCATTTAGTTATTCCGTCATCTTTGACAGTCGTTACAAGAAATTTGATTCATCGCTAATTTTTCCAATTTCTTGAACAATTCACACAATGGGCTTTACGGAACAGCACAAAACATTTATGGTTGAAGCGTATTTTCGAAACGGGGTTAGAGTAAATGGTGAGTGGCAATACAATGCGGGTTTGTGCATGGACGATTTTCACGAATATTTTCCTAACGTTGCTTTTATTGCTGGGGATGTTTATAATTGCCTAAAAAGAACCGTGGCTGTGTTTAGGGAAACAGGTTCTATACAACACAAAAAAGGAACAGGAACACCCTCTGTAAGAACAGAAAAACTTGTTGCAAACGTTCGTGAAATAATGCAAAATACGCCAATAAATTGTATAAGACGCCTATCCCAAGAAGTGGGAAGATCTTATGGAACATGCAGGACTATTCTTAAGAAGCAGCTGAATTTATAAAAACAATAAATTATAAAGTACAGGGTTATCCAACCAAGACTAGACAAGGCGATTTTTTGACTTTTCCTGTACTTTATAAAAAAACTGTAATAGCCATATTAAGTCATTTTCTCCCGCGAATTCGAATATCTTCAGCAAAAAAGAATTGAACATCAAACAAAAGTACTAGGGGTCACTTTGATATTTTTTTTAAATGGGATGCCGTATTTTTAATAAGCTTATCCGATTTCTCATATAAATTTTGATCTAATATGTTGGATTTTTAATTCAAAAACGCCTTTTTTCTTCAGTTTTAAATTCGGAAAATGTTCGTCTACCGTACGATTAATACCTGATAGATGGATACCCGTTTCACCTGTTCACCCTTTAACCTGCTTTAAAGTGTCCGTCAGTTAGACAAAATAATCAAGTGTCAAATTTCTATATATTTTTCACGAATTAATTACAAATTTAGTAGTTTTTGCAAATCTATTATTGCTTACGTATAAAAAAAGTATGACATATTAGAAAAAACTATAAACTAAAGTGAATAACTTTAATCAAACAAAATAAATTTGTAATTAATTCGTGAAAAATATATAGAAATTTGACACTTGATTATTTTGTCTAACTGACGGACGCTTTAAAGCAGGTTAAAGGGTGAACAGGTGAAACGGGTATCCATCTATCAGGTATTAATCGTACGGTAGACGAACATTTTCCGAATTTAAAACTGAAGAAAAAAGGCGTTTTTGAATTAAAAATCCAACATTTTAGATCAAAATTTATATGAGAAATCAGATAAGCTCATTAAAAATACGGCATCCCATTTAAAAAAAATATAAAAGTGACCCCTAGTACTTTTGTTTGATGTTCAATTGTTTTTTGCTGAAGATATTCGAATTCGCGGGAGAAAATGACTTAAGATGGCTATTTCAGTTTTTTTATAAAAGTACAGGAAAAGTCAAAAAATTGCCTTGTCTAGTCTTGGTTGGATAACCCTGTACAAGTATTCCAAGAAATACAAGCCGCAGATATTAAAAGACGCAGGAATTACTCGAAAATATGAAGAGACGTGTGAATTTATGCTTGGAGCATTTCAGCAATTTATGTCAATATTTTTCTTTTTCTTTCTGTAGGTATATTCTTACTTTGTTAATTTTGTAAACAACAAAAATAAATTTGTATTTGTCTACTTATTTTATTACTCAATAGTTTGGCATCTCATGTCATAACATGAATTTAACAAAATTTTAACCTAGATTTGGTTAGATATATCGTCCCCATATCATTATGATCTAAACCAAGCCCTCTTTGATGCAAATAATTTTTGCTCGCACGGTATTTAAAAAATTCTACATTACCAAAAAATGTTTCATTGCCTTCAATAACGCCTGATGTGGCACTAATAGTGTGTTTTTCTTTTCAATAATTACAAGACTGGCTCGTTTTAACAATGCATATGGAAAAACAGTCATGGTGGCGTTAATTTCGCAGGAAATTCATTTTCATTTGATGTGTCGGTTTATCTGAGTATGTCATTTATGCCATTTTCCTCTACTAGAGCCGTTTTTAATTTTTAAGAATTTTTCCACGTTACTTTGAATTGGCCCATTACAAAATAACAAAATTCGGTGTGCTAGTCCATTATACAAGAACATCCAAAAAAGTCTCCTACAACTCTGATGTAAAATAAATAGGGGATTCAATATTTGAGGCTAGTTAAATTTCCATGATATTTTCCATGGGATTTTCCATGGCCACTTACTATTTCCCCACGCCTGACACACCGCAAACTTATAGTATCGAACTAGACATAACTTTTATAAAATAATATAATCTTGCCCAATAAATTCCACGATCCAACGATTCATGTCAACCCAAATTACCCTTCCATTAATATTAATTAAAACTGCCCCACATAATTTCAGCCCTTCCCGTGATGTGCATGTGAAATCAGGTTAACCGGCATTTCCATTAGAACAACGTTGCGGTCAATTGCGTATTTGAAATTCATAGGTGTTGATTTTCTAATTCATCCATGCAATATGAAGCTTTAGCGATAAAAACTATGTTTGAGAAATTTATATTAATACAATTTTCAACTATTTTTAGTATTGAAAATACTACTGGGTGCGTATATACGGGTATATTTCATGAAAAATGAACGCGACATGCGACATGCACATAAATAACTCGCCGGTGAAGTCTAAACAAACATCCGAGCAGCACGAGGAGTATTAATATTGTTTTGTTTTGGGTTTCGGCATTTATTATTATATTTGTTGATATTAAGATAATATGGCCGGCAGAGAGAACAGTAGAAGTCTGAGAACAGTTAGTAGATAGTTATTAATAATACTAGTTCGATGAACACTATAATGAAACGTGTGCAACGTTAAACCACGAGGCGTCAGCCGAGTGGTTTAATTGCACAATTTTTGATTGTTTCAATTTCGATAAAATTGGAAAAAAATAAACAGTGAATATCGCTGAAACAAAGCGAAATAGCGCGGCGGTCTTGGCGTATTACACAGAAAGTCGGGGGAGAATGGATATACCAATCCAAAACATTTCATAGCCGACTTAAGATTTAGACATTTTATGAACAAAGAGTACAAGGACCAGCAGGTAAATGGCTGTGTATAGCTAAAGAAATAATTTTGTCGCTATTTTCGAAAAGGTGGTTTTGAGCTCTCAGCCGAGTGGTTTAATTGCACAAGTTTCATTAACAACGTTCATATCGAACGTGTATCATTCAAAATTTAATCTACGACAGTGCAAATAAATTTTATTCGTCTAAATTTCATTGATATCAGATAACGTTTTCGTAATTTTTAAAATTTTCAGGTGTCCATATTAGTCAATATCATGGTAACCGCATTTTTGATTGTTTAAATTTCGATAAAATTGGAAAAAAATAAACAGTGAATGTCGCTGAAACAAAGCGAAATAGCGCGGCGGACTTGGCGTATTACACAGGAAGTCGGGGGAGAATATACCAATCCAAAACATTTCATAGCCGACTTAAGATTTAGACATTTCATGAACAAAGAGTACAAGGACCAGCAGGTAAATGGCTGTGTATAGATAAAGAAATAATTTTGTCGCTATTTTTGAAAAGGTGGTTTTGAGCTCTCTTCAATATGTACTAATATACAGATTATCCTATATTTTTTATTTTAACAAAACAGTCAAATTTACACATTTCTAAGTATAATAATTTAATTATTATTTCAAACTAAATCGGAGCATCCATGCCGTCATAATAACGCGTGATAGCGGCACGTTACATACTCACAGATAGGAGTAATCTGTGCTGTGACATAATGGTTTCCTTCTCGCCACTGTATGTGGTAGGTATTTTCAATACGCCTATGATACTTGCGTAAGATGCAAGATCTGTGAATTTTTTTTACCCAATTATTGAATTAAGGGTATTGCAGACGTACAATTGACGACAGATAATTTCGTACACTAAACTGTGGCACTGTAAATGCAACTTTTTAACCTTTATTATCATTGTAACGTGTTAATTGTTATTATGATATCTGACAAAGTATTTGATTTAAAAATGCCTCATTTAAGTATTATTGAAAAAGCAAGAATAATATGTTTAGTAGAAATAGGGTGGTCTTATGGAAAAATAGCTGATCATTTTAGAGTACCTAGAAGTAGGGGATATCGGGGTAAAATGACGAATGGGGTAAGATGATAAACTCCTATATTTAAATAAAATAATTAAATTTTGAAGTGCTACTACTGGCGCCATCTAGATACCAATGCCCCGCATTAAAATTATTGCGCAATTGTCCGGCCCGCTAACTGCTGCGGCAGTCATACGTAAACAGCCGTTGTGATCGTATCGCCTATAAAATTTTCTCAAATTAAATAACGATTTGTGCCTTTCTCAAGTAAGTAAATAAGCTTAATTTGTTACCAGCAATTTTTTAATACAGTGTCACCAGCAAAGTCCGCATCATATGGGATTTTTTTTAGCTTTATTCAAAATTTGACTTTGGCATCAAGTTCTGCTTTGATCGAGATGAAAATTAAGCAAAAAAATAGTAGTCACGTGATTCGCATTATCTGTCAAATTTTAATTTTTTTCAAAAAATAATTCAAAAGTGGGGTTATTTTTGAAAATATCAAAAAAAGTTATTAGAAAAAGTTTTTTTAAATGCAGTTTCTAGCCAACTTGCAAAATTTCAGCTGGATAAGATAATTTTGATTTTTTACCTATATTTTGTAAATTGCACCACTTTTGCAAAATAAGACTCGACGGAACCTACATAAAACTTCTTAGTTTTGACAATGCTTTATTTCAGATACATTTTCTTTAAAGTAACGCCATATTAAATGTGTGTTTTTCTACAAAATAAAAATTGAGTTATTAAAATTTGGACGCATGTGATGCAAAGTTCATTTGTTTTTGACCCTGTATAAGGTAACTTCATAAAATAAGTATTTTTGAAAACGTAGTTTGTGTCTGAAAGTAAAAAAAATAAAAAATAAAATAAAGGGGTTTTAAATTAAATCGTTGAAAATAGATAAACTTCACATTAAGTTAAACTAAAATTTATTTTCCACTTAATGAACAATTTACTGATGACAGTGTGTTCTTTTTTGTCCTAATATTAAGGTGTATTATTTTCAGACACAAACTACGTTTTCAAAAATACTTATTTTATGAAGTAACCTTATACAGGGTCCAAAACAAATAAACTTTGCATCACATGCGACCAAATTTTAATAGCCCATATTTGATTTTGTAGAAACACACACATTTAATATGGTGTTACTTTAAAGAAAATGTATCTGAAATAAAGCATTGTCAAAACTAAGAAGTTTAAGGTAGGTTGCGCTGAGTCTTATTTTGCAAAAGTGGTGCATTTTACAAAATATAGGTAAAAAATCAAAATTATCTTATCCAGCTGAAATTTGGCAAGTGGGCTAGAAACTGCATTTAAAAAAACTTTTTCTAATAAATTTTTTCGATATTTTCAGAAATATTTATAAAAAATTAAAATTTGACAGATAATGCGAATCACGTGACTACTATTTTTTGTTTAATTTTTATCTCGATCGAAGCAGAACTTGATGCCAAAGTCAAATTTTGAATAAAGCTATTAATAAAAAAAAATCCCATATAATGCGGACTTTACTGGTGACACTGTATATAATAGTTACTGCCAGTAGTAAAATTGTTTATGATTTGTTTCTATTTAAATGTTAGCATCAAAATTTGATAAGTTTACACACCGGGGGTAAATTGACGGAGGTAAGATAACGAATTCGTTATCTTACCCCAAGCAAGCAAGCTATGACACTTTAAATGAGTCCCTTTCTACTATTTGGGACGTTAGGCCAATTGCAATATCTAAACGTTCCTCAAACCCTGGAAAAAAATTGTCATCTTCTGTTATAAGTGGAACTCCAATGAAGTTAGAACTAGAAAGAAAACAAAGTGAGATTAAAGAAAAAGAGAAACAAAAAAAATTAAAACAAGAAAAGAAACAATTAAAACTACAAAATAAATCTACAGTTCAGGAAAGCCGACCACAAAAATATCGAAAGACTGAAAGACATTGTCCAGTGCTGCTGATATTGCAGGTACTAGTGCTGCTAATTTCATCAGTACTGTTGATATTGCGGGTCCCAGTAGTGAGATTTTATATTTATGTCCTGCATGTCTAATGTTGTCATTGTCTATTATGGTGGCACGAAGCATGCAGCCGCTATGAGGGGTTTGGCAGTTTTAATTGTGATTTTTGTACATAGTCATCTTACCCCGATAGGTTCGTCAACTTACCCTTAGTATGGGGAAAGTTGACGAAAATTACATTTTTTATTTTTTGTTTATTTGCAGAAAATGCATTTATATTCATATACTTTTGATAAGATTAACATTACACATAGTCATAAACATGTTTGTTCTGATACGTATTTATCGTTCAGAGTTCAGATAAATTCCTTTTTGTTTACTTTTCATTTTCCCTTAGTATCGTCTTCTTACCCCGATCTTCCCTACTGTTCAAGGAATTGTAAAAAAATGGCGCTATCATCAAACACTTGAAAGGTCTGTTGGGCCTGGTTTAAATAATAGAAAATCATCAAATTGTATCAAATATGTTTCAAGTAATTTATTATTATTTTGTATTTAAGTTTTTTTTAAACTTTGCATGTCAGATAAAGCAATAGAAGATTTTATTTCGCACAACCCATCATTAGTATTATTGAACTTTATAATCTAGGGATGGACGAATTTTAATTTCTCCGTAAACCATGTTGCATAAGAGATAATCATACGCAATATTAAACGACAAGAACAATATCACACTAGAAGCTATTTAAATTTTTGATAACCACAGTACTGACTCTTAGTGGTAAGTATATGCTTTATTAATCGTATCAAGCAAATATTATTATAATAATTATTGTCATATTTTATTACTACTGCCAGCCGGAACTAATACAGTACCTACATAAAACCAGATTACACCTCCAATAGAACTTGATAATTACTATTAATTTAATTAAATACTATATTAGTAATCAGAGCAATAATGACTATAAACCATTCTATAGTAGCAATAACTCCTAATTCCTATTTGCTAAATTACGGTGATATTATCACTACACAACAGTCTAGCAATTTTCATTATCTGACAGTAGGAAAGCTCGTAGCGCGTCACATATAGTGTTAAACAGTTTTGTATAGAGTATTATACAGGGTGTTCGAAAAATAGACGGAGATATTTTAGAGGGTGATTCCTTGTTAAAAAATATGAAAAAAAGTTTCTATAAACATGGGTCCGGAAATGCAGGATTTTCAAGATACAGGATGTTAAAAAAATAGAAATAAAAAATGAAATTATTAATTAAATTAAAAATGCTTACTCGATGCTGTTGAAATTTGGCAATGATATTTGTTGTATTAAGAGGCTAATTTAGCCCTAAATGGATTAAAATTATTGAGTCCAGTGGCGTCCCGGGGGGCACCTTAGCGAATATTATTATCAAAAAAATGTACGCCACTGTCTTTTTTGTAGCTTTAATATTTTTTGTTTAATTAAGCATCTAAAGATACAACTTCTTTACCTCTTGTATTTTTTTCCTATCTCACTTCATTTTCGAGAAAAAAAAATAAAAACCGTTTTATTGTATGTCATTGGACAAAATTGGTTTATTAATTTCTACTAAAATAAATCACAAGTGCATTGGACCACAAATAATAAAAAACATTTCTAGGAAAGAATGTTATTGCAACTTTTCCAATACCATAACATAAACTACAACAAATGTTGGAAATGTCCACCATCCATTTCCGTACACCTTCTCACTCGACGTATCATTGAACGACGAACTCGAGCTAAAATTCGAGGTATATTTTTTATTTCTTCGCAAGCATTTACGATTTTATTTCTTAGTTCTTCTACTGTTTCTATGGGAGTAGTGTAAACCATCGTCTTAAGGTGTCCCATAAATAAAAATCTAGTGGATTTAAGTCAGGGGAGCGAGGTGGCCAATTAATTGGTCCACCTTTTCCAATCCAATTTTCACCAAAGGTGTTACTCAGATGAGTTCTGACAGGTCTACTAAAGTGAGGAGGAGCTCCATCGTGCATAAAAGTTATTTGGTTACGTATATTTAGAGGAACTTCTTCTAGCAGTACGGGCAATTCTTGTAGAAGAAACTCTAAGTAAGATTCGCCGTTTAATCTTAAGGGTAAAAAGAAAGGACCAATTAAATTGTTACCAACAATACCCATCCACACATTTAAAGAAAATTGTTCCTGGTGGCGACACTGCACGAAAGCATGGGGATTTTCGTCACTCCATACGTGAGTGTTATGGTAATTAACAATACCATCCCGCCGAAATCCTGCTTCATCTGTAAAAAATATGGTTTTATTAAAATTCCTATTATTATTAACCTCTTGGTAGTACCATTGGCAAAACTGTAAACGAGGAAGAAAATCTCTTGGTAGTAATGCTTGCACACGTTGAACATGATAGGGATACAAGAGTTGCTCGGAGAGAACCTGCCACACAGTGCTGTTGGAATGATTACGCCCTAATCTAGTTGCTATAGTCCTAGTACTGATACCAGGATTTTGTTCCACGGCACGTAAAACTGCCTCGTCAAACTCGGGCGTTCTTATGGACCTCGGCCGGCCTCTATCATTGGCGGGAGCGGCAAAACTTCCTAAATAACATTATTCTCAAAAACATCACAAAAAATAAATAAGAAAATTTACCTCTTTCCCGTAATCTACGGTCTACGCTTTCAAAGGTTTTACTATCTGGAAGTTGCCGATTGGGAAACGCTTCTGCATACAGGCGCCCCGCTGCATAACAGTTACAATAGGCACGTGCATACATTACATGCATGTGTGCCATTTCCTCAAAAGTGTAATTTTCCATCACAAAAACCGAGACAAAAACTTTTTAGAACAATTTCGCCAAAAAAAATTTATAATTTTTTTCTAAAAGAACTAACGCGCAAATGTCAATCCTTTATGCAGAAATGATTATTTGTTTTCCAATGCACTTGTGATTTATTTTAGTAGAAATTAATAAACCAATTTTGTCCAATGACATACAATAAAACGGTTTTTATTTTTTTTTCTCGAAAATGAAGTGAGATAGGAAAAAAATACAAGAGGCAAAGAAGTTGTATCTTTAGATGCAAATACAAGAGGCAAAGAAGTTGTATCTTTAGATGCTTAATTAAACAAAAAATATTAAAGCTACAAAAAAGACAGTGGCGTACATTTTTTTGATAATAATATTCGTTAAGGTGCCCCCCGGGATGCAACTGGACTCAATAGTTTTAATCTATTTAGGGCTAAATTAGCCTCTTAATACAACAAATATCATTGCCAAATTTCAACAGCAGCGAGTAAGTATTTTTAATTTAATTAATAATTTCATTTTTTATTTCTATTTTTTTAACATCTTGTATCTTGAAAACCCTGCATTTCCGGACCCTTGCTTATAGAAACTTTTTTTCATATTTTTTAACAAGGAATCACCCTTTAGAATATCTCCGTCTATTTTTCGAACACCCTGTAGTGTTAAACAGTTTTGTATAGAGTATTATATAGAGTATGTGAATTCTTATAAGGAATAGAAGGCTTTTTCTCTTTGTAAGCCTCACTTTGTGTACAAAGGCAAACTTTACACAATTTTTTGTTTACCTATAACTCCAGCCTGTTTGTCTTTAATATAAAATGAAAATATAAATCTAACCCTCTGTTTCGCTTCGTTTCATATTCTTATTGAAAGGATTTATTTTTAAAAGGCCTTTACAAAATAAATTTCCGTCTAAGACAAAGACGGGCACAAAATACATTTTAAAGAAAATTGTATGTAACAGCTCAAATTTAAATACGAAACAAAAGGTAACAGCTACCATTTTAAATATAGCCTGTAGCGGGCCTATTGTAAGGAGTTAATTAAGCTGTTTAAATTATCTATCTTCATTATAGCTCCTTTTCTTTACGAAACATAATTGCGTTAAAGGGTGAACGTTTAAATTTAATTAAGAATTGTAACTCAATATTAAGATGGAGATTAGAAGAAATTTGGGAAATTTTCCTGTGCCTTAAAAGAGCGTTGTTTATTTATTGTTAACTTAATTTTAAAATAAACCGTAAATTTGAAAAGCTCTCAGTGGGATATTTTGTTGTGGAAAAAAGGTATTTTTAAATTTCACTGACTGTGGACAATGAGGCTTTTACCCACACAGAAAGGAAACTATTAGTTTCAAACATACACCCATTGATCTACAGGCACATACACTCTATTTTGTATTTCTCTAAACCAATAATACAGGGTGAAATTTTTAATTGGAATAAATTCATTATTAAAAAGCCCCTTTATTAACTGAAAAAATACAGAATTACAGCTGAGCTTATTTTTAGTTTGGCATCCTTTTTTCGTGACTTCATAAAATTTACTATTTTTTTTTGGGGTAGAAAGCGCCCGCAACTTTTGTTTTCAAATATGAAGGTATGTATTATTGTGATAGCTCCTTGGAAAAGGCATAAAAAAGGGAATACGACCCCCTAATTACTTCAAAAATGTCATTGATAAGGTTGTTTGTTTACTAGATGCCCCATTCCAATGGTCACTTTATTTTGAGTTTAGAAGAAGTGCATACTTATCTGTTGTAGTATTTTGTACTGTTTAAGCCGTTACTTTATACCGTGCGAGCAAAAATTATTTGCATTAAAGAGGGCTTGGATTAAAAAACGTAGAGCTTGGTTTACATCATAATGATATGGGGACGATATATCTAACCAAATCTAGGTTAAAATTATGTCAAATTCATATTATGACATGATATGCCAAACTAATGAGTAATAAAATAAGTAGAGCAATACAAATCTATTTTTGTTGTTTACAAAATTAACAAAGTAAGAATATACAGAAAGAAAAAGAAAAATAATTACATAAATTGCTAAAATTGGCCACCGTCATGCTCCAAGCATAAATTCACACGTCTCTTTATATTTTTGAAAGTGTTTACCAGCATCTCTGGAAAAATGTTACCACATTCTTGGATAATCCTTTCTTGTAATTGTTCTAAATTTGCAACTGGTGTTTTAATAATAGTGTTCTTTAAATAAGGAAAAACGAAGTAATCCATAGCCGTTAAACAAGGTGATCTAGGTGGGAATTCAATGTCGGATCGAAAACTGATCAATCTGTCGTCGAAAAAATTGCGTAGTTAATAGTTTCGGCGGCTGTATAGGCGTTTGCACTGTCCTATTAAAAATATCCCAAACGAAGTTCGTCGTCAAGTAATTGCTCCACAAATGGATTCAAAATATTTTCTCTATTGTTGTGCTGTAACTGTGTCATGAGAAAAAAATAGGACCAATTATTCTTCTTCGGAAAACAGCTAACCAGACCCCAATTTTTTGAGGGTGCAATGTGGACTCTACAAAAAAACCGGGATTTTCACTACCCCACACACGCGTATTCTGAGAATTCACATAACAGAGGTGGAACCAGGCTTCATCCGAAAAAAATGTCAGGTCTAATTATTTCTTTCCAATAAATTTTGGGTAAACCATTAAGAGTAATTCTTGCGTCTTTTAAAATCTGCGGCTTGTATTTCTTGGAATACTTGCACTTTATAAGGAAATAAATTTAGCTGCTTCTTAAGAATACTCCTGCATGTTCCATAAGATCTTCCCACTTCTTGGGACAGGCGTCTTATACAATTTGTTGGCTTATTTTGCATTATTTTACGAACGTTTGCAACAAGTTCTTCTGTTCTTACAGATGGTCCTTTTTTGTGTTGTATAGAACATGTTTCCATAAACACAGCCACGGTTCTTTTCAGGCAATGCTAAAAATCCCCAGCAATAAAAGCAACGTTAGGAAAATGTTCGTGAAAATCGTTCATGCACAAACCCGAATTGTATTGCCACTTACCATTTACTCTAACCCCGTTTCGAAAATACGCTTCAACCATGAATATTTTGTGCTGTTCCCTAAAGACCATTGCGTGAATTGTTCAAGAAATTGGAAAAATTAGCGATTAATCAAATTTGTACTTGTAACGACTGTCAAAGATGACGGAATAACTGATTTGATTGTTTATTCAGGTAGTTACTGACACGCAACGGGTATTAATCTCAACGGCTAAGCATTACGTCCTGAGATGCAAGGCCCTCTTTTATGTAAATAATTTTTGCTCGCACGTTAAAATAGGTTTCTATCATCTTTCTTACGATAAAATAGACACGGTTTTAGTATAGAACGCGTCGCATCATTACTGGATAGCGCTATATAAAGCACTGCGGGAAGAATATAATCTCGTACTAACAAATAATTTTAAATAGTTAAAAGTTTAAGGCTTCCTTCATCTTTAAAGCAAGACTTGGTTGGCTAAATCCTTGCAAATTTGAAAGAAACTTAAAAGCTGAAGCAGGCATAAACCTACAGTAACCCGATTTACGGTAGAAAATTCCTAAATAACTTTTTTAATTATTACATTTACTTTTTGTGAAGTATTTAACGGTAAATTTAATAAGTTTTCCGAATTTTCTTATTTAATAAATGAGACGAGGTCAAAAAGATAAACAGTTCTGCTTCTGTTCGCTTTCCCGACGGATCAAACATTTTCGTGACGGTAAACATCATTAATAAAAGCAATTTTCCCTCCGTAGGTTTCCCCCAGATTTTATTTAAATTGCCCAAAAGAAGCTGGAAGAAAAAACCGAAAAGACTTCGGCAAAGTTTTGCACGCTCAGGAACTTTTAAATTCAATATTCATGATACGACTTGCAGAAAGGGTTGTCTTTGATTTATTTGCTTCTCAAGCGAATAATGTCAAATCATCTTGTCCTTTGGAAAAAGTTTTATTTTATTAATAAAGGTGGTGATTAAATTTAATTATAATTTTTGTTCGAAGCTTTATATTATTTCGTTTACTAAGAAAAGCATTTTACATCCATTATCTGCCCTGTAAAAAAAAATTGCATTATGACCTGTTTTATGGAGTTTGAATGAATTGATCTGCAGTTAAGATATTTCCCCGTGTTACTTGTTTTCCTATACACTTAAGTTTTAATGCTTTCTGCACTTTGTTGGACGAGTACATCGAGAAAAGTTAGAGTTGAATTCATTCCATGGTGAATCTAATGGATTGTCTCATACTATTAATATGTTCTAAAACTATATTACTTATTCGTTACTGTTAATAAAAGCACGCAACAATGAAAATACAAAAAATATCATCTATCGAATCCCTTTCGGGTGTACCGAATCGTTCATTGAAGAAACAAAAAACCAATAAGATCAACCAACATAATATACAGTTATTAGAAGCCAAGGCTTTGGTTATTGGACAGAGTTATTCAGAAACGTGTTTTGCGAATAATATATAAAATGTCTTATTTACAGTAATGCAGAGGCATTTTTAGGTCAAAAAAACTGTTTATGCATTGTACATAATACGAAATTATTTTCTTCATTTATAGAAACAGAGATAGGTTTAATACAATTACTTATCATAATTATAATAAATGGACAAAAAATATAAATTAACCAATACATAGATTAACACTTTCAGAAATGAACGTTTATTTAAAAAGGAATTGAAAAATTTCCTAATTGATTTAGAACCTTACACGTTAAGCGATTACTTACATAATTAAGAAATACTAAATTTATTTATTAAGGTACAGGTATTGAAATAACTATAATTGCTTTTGTTCCGTTTTTTTTACGACATTTCTTTTTATTTGTTATTTACTTTGTATGTATAATATATCAATGTAATTTTGAAATAAAGATTAAATAAATAAATAAAATTAAACAGCACCGACGACAACGCAAATTCAAAGACGCATCTTCTATTAACCAAATTAATATAGATATTCTCAAACTCTGAAAGCCTCTTTTGGTCGAAAACAAAGAGCTCAAATTTCATACTCCACTAAGCATGTAGGCTGAGTTATCGAGCTTCATTGCACATGGATAGTATTTAAAGCAGTAGCCCTAGAAATATAGTTTAGTTTACACTTGAAAACTGTTAGAAATACTAACTAACCGAAATGTTGCATTAAATAACAAAATAAAGACAATCCACAACAAACATTTAAAGCATTAGCGACTTCTAGTTTGGAGAAAAAAGTATTTATATTTTTTTACTTCCAAATCGACTTTTTGCATGAAACGGCCAAAGCGACTGTTTGGTAAAAAAAGTGATTCGAACTTATTATTACGTCATTCAAGCCTGAAAATATAGGAGTCCCAAGCGGTGGTCCAAAATAGCAGATATTTACCTTGAAAATTTCATAAATTTATTTTCAACCAATTAGAAGGCTCCTTTTTGTGTACGTTACTTATAGCAACGGGAGACTATTGCGATAGTCTATAGCCTATTAACCTAATGAAATTAATAAGTGATAGTTTTTCTTAGGTATACTACTACGACTTAATTTTAATTCAAAATGTCAAGTCATTTCGAAGTGACAGGTGAGACAAACCAGCAAGTAACAATCAGTTTTTTAGTCGTACCCGTGATATTTATTGTTACAATAATATTGTGTAAAAAATGATTCGTTTTGGTAATGAATCAGCAAGTTCGATTGCTAAACAAATTGAGCAGTTATTAACTCATTTTTATTACTAAAATGTGAGAAACATTAAATAACAAATTTGTTATCTGAAATCCAATGTCTTTTTAGTTTTAAATTCAAATATAACTTTAAAAAACATATTATATCCGATGAGTTTAGTTTAATATGACGCACTGTATTTTTACAATAGAAGTTGATTTTACTTGTTTGTAACTAAGGTTTATTACTAAAATTTCAGGAACATTAAAAGAAACTCCAATTTATGAAATATTCTTACCGAATCTCCCACGCAGCAGAATTAATTCCCGATTATTTTTTTGTCGGTTTCACTTATGTTTTTATCCCGAGTCGAAGACGAGGGAAATTTTCTATCAACAAAACCATTTGTGACATTAAAGAAAATAATCGATTATAATTCTGCTGCTAGGGAGATTATAAGTGAAAATCGTCTTGATAGTAAGATCTAAGAAAAGTCAGTAATAAACGACAAAGCAGGTTATTTTTTACCTTAGATCGGGCTTTAAAGCCCAAAAGTCTTTTAGGTCATAAATGAAGAATAAATTACTTCATTTTGTCTTTAATATATCTTCATGGCCAGGTTACAATGTCAACATTTTCTAAGGTGATGTATACTCTAATTCCTCATACATTTTATACTTAAAGCCCAGAAGGCTTTAAAATGTAAAATAGGTTATTAGTAATGACTGAAATAATTTCATTATAGCCAAACAGGCTTCTTCTTTTGGAAATCATGACCTTTAGGAAAAATATTTTACAATTTTTTAACATGGTGTATTATCCTAAATTAATTTTGTTAAATTACTTATAACACTAAAATAAATATATATTATATGTATAACAAAAACCGAGCACATCAACGAGCTAACTTATTCCAAGCACAAAATATGGGCTATATTTTAAAATTTTTGTATTTTCAATTTTAATTTACATTGTTTTTTTAATTAAATACCTTTTTTTCGAGGGCGCGGTTAAATTTTCATGGTAAAATTGAAATCTATACGAAAATTTTTTACGCGCACCTAATGTTTCACCTCACATCGATGAAATAGTTATTTTATAACTATCTATATACTACCACTCCAGTTTAAAAATCAATAGCGTCCGAGATGACATGTTCTAATTTAAGAAAACTCTTGCCTCCTGCACTTTGATAAAATTTAAAACAACATAATATTTTCATTTTTTTTTTGAATCGTTGAGGCCTTTATTTGATGGAAATTTATTATAACTCAATGAAAGACAATTTATTTTGTCAAATTTCCACTTTTATTGAAAAACTTTTTCTTTACACTAAGCGTTTCGCTACATTGTAGCTTCTTCGGGTGTATGGTGCTAACTAATTTTATTTCAGTACAATAACAAAATGGTCCAGATAATTAATTACTCAATTCAGGTGAACACATTACAAGCTTAATTCTTTAATTATATGTTTTTAACACTGTTTAGGTATTGTAAACTTAAATATTATTGTCGGTTTAATATACCTTAATCTTATGGAAAATCCAAAGAACACTATTTAGATTATTGACACAGATTTAGCAAAGGGGAACTATTTAGTTCTAATTGGTAGTTTAATAATGCATCGGAATTTTTCAATCGATTTATTTCTAAACTTTCCAAAAGATTAAGTTTTTCACCCTTGTTTTTAATATGTAAAATTTTAAATTTGTTATCAAAATTATGTTGTTCTTGTAAAAGATTATTAGAATAAGTTGAGTCGGTTTTATGACTGAGAAAACTTCTTCTATGTTCCAAAATTCTCGTTTTAAATGACCGACCTGTTTGATCTATATACGTTTTGGGACAAGAGCCACAATTTAATTGGTAAACCCCCGATTTATTATCCTTGTTGCTTTTTGATTTTTAAAAACAACTTATTTTAATCATCTTTTACAGGAACAACATAATTTTGATAACAAATTTAAAATTTAACATAATGAAAACAAGGGTCAAAAACTTAATATTTTGAGAAATAAATCGATTGAAAAATTCCAGTGCATTATTAAATGCAGTGGCGGATTTACAAATTTGCCGCTAGTAGGCTATTCAATTTTTGCCGCCCCTATACCAGTGACGGCTCGTGAGTTGTGAAGCAGGTGAAGTGTTCGGGAAAGAAAAAGTCTTCTGCAGGCGAAATGCGCCGCAGGCGAAAAAATTTTAAGACCACACCCAAATTTGGTCAATAATTTTTAGTAAATATTTTAAAAATTTATGATTACCTACTTATTTTATTGAAAATGAAATTTCTTTCTGCAAAGCCAGTAAAGTTTCAACTACCTTTTTTTTATCCCCATTAACAGACACGGCCAACAATAAAGTTTATTTAAAAAAATACTACCCGTCGACCATGAATACAGATTGTACCATTTATTTCTGTAAGATAAAAAAAAAATTTGGGCCAAATTTGCCGCCCCCTAAAATCTGCCGCCCTAGGCTCCAGCCTACTCAGCCTAATGGTAAATCCAGCACTGATTAAATTACCACTTAACTAAATAGGTTCCCTTTGCTAAATCTATGTCAATAATCTAAATAGGGTTCTTTGGATTTCCCATATAATTATATTATATCGACAATAATATTTAAGTTTGCAATACCTAAACAGTGTTAAGAACATATAATTAAATAATTTAGCTTGTAATGTGTATACCTGAATTGAGTAATTAAGTATCTGGACCATTTTGTTATTGTACTGAAATAAAATTAGTTAGCACCATACACCCGAAGAAGCTACAATGTAGCGAAACGTAAAGAAAAAGTTTTTCAAGAAAAGTGGAAATTTGACAAAATAAATTGTCTTTCATTGAGTTAATATTTTCATCTTTTTCTAAAATTGTGGCTATGGTTGTATATGAACTTCATAACCCATAACAGGCCCAACATGGGCCCGCAAAAGTTAAATACAGGTAAAAAAACACCCCCTTACTACCACGAAGAAGACTACTTGGCCTAGTCTATGTAGCATAATTCTCCTAATGACAGGTATTTTTTACCCGTTCATTAACTTGGTTTTATTTTCCACTAGGTGGTTGGTTGGTTGGTTGGTTAAAGGCGGGGGTCGGGTTCGACGTGTGGCCCAAGCTTCTTACACTGCAGCCTTCTGGCTTATTGTGCGCCCCAGTTTTGTTAGAAAAGATTTGTTCCTTCTACGAGGTCCAGTAGTTTTCTTCCAAGTTTATCATGCGGGAGGTTGTCGCCACGTCGAATGTTTCCGAAGATTTTGAATCTTTTACGGTTTAGCGCTTCGCAGCTGTAAATTATATGGGAGGCGGTTTCGTCCTCTTCGCCGCAAAGTCTGCATTCAATGGGTCCATTATAGACTCCCATTCTTTGAAGGTGCCTTCTTAAGTGACAGTGGCCTGTTAGTAGGCCGGTCACTTGTTTTCCACTAGGTGACTAAGTGGTTTATATTACTTACTTTTGACTGTGTAAAGCGGCCTCTCGGGCTTTATAGTAAAAACCTTAAGTAAAAGTCACCTTCTTTCAGACTATAAATGTTTGCTGGTTGGAAGTCCGACAAAGTTTTTTTTTATAATACTGCTAAAGATTTTTATATGGCCCGCAAAAATAGACGAAACAGGAAGCAGATAGAGAAAGAGGGAGAGGTGAAACAGTTGACGTTCACGTGATTGGTTTTAAGAAAATAGTAGTGCCGGAAAATGTATAAAAAGTAGATAGGAAAAGTAATATAAACGACTAGTTAGTAGAGAGGAGACCAATTTTATTGAGGTTTTGTAAACAAATGTAGTTGTTTTATTGGGAAAAAGAAAAGATACGACACAGGAAGATGATAATTTCCGTTTAGAATCGGTAAAGGGAAGAAGCTAAGAAAAAAAGATAACAATATTACATTGTCTACCACGTTAAAACAAGTAAACATACAGTATGTGTCCGTAAGTTGGAACCATATGGAAAACTTTTTTATTATTAATTTTACGAAAAAAAGTTATTCTTCATAAAAAGTTCTGCATGGTCTAAAACCTAAAATGCAAAACTATCAAATATTAAATTCTTTTAGGCGTATACGAGGTTTGTCAAAAAATATGAATTTTGCCCAAGAGCAAAACCTTTATTTTTGACAATATCAAAAATTGTTAATAAAAAACCATGCTTAAATATGTAATTTCACTCATTTACGATAAAAAAATTATTTTTTCTTTTTTGAAACGTATCTGTACAATAACAATGCAAATTTAACTGTACTTACAGTAGTTACATGTAATCTGGGATGTATATTTTCTTATTTGCAATATAAATGCATAATATGTATTTATTACGGACTAGTTTAAATTGCAACATTGTTAGAAAAAATTAAGAAACGGACAGGTTATCATATTTTTAATAATTACAAGAGATTCATTCATAATTAATTATTAATGCAGAAAAATTATTAAAAAAATAACAAAACCTATATTTTCATCGTTAATGGGTGTAATTGCATATTTGAACGTGGTTTTTAGTTTTGATCAACTTTTTTTAATAACAATTTTCGATATTGTCAAAAAAATAAAGGTAGTTTGCTCTTGGGCAAAATTCATATTTTTGGACAAACATCGTATAGGTACGCTTAATATAATTTAATATCTGATAGTTGCATTTTAGGTTTTAGACCATGCAGGACATTTTATTAGGAATAGCTTTTGTTTATACAATTAATAATAAAAAAGTTTTAAATATGGTTCCAACTTACGGAGACATACTGTATATTTAAAATTTAAAAATGAAGTAATAAAAT
The DNA here is from genome assembly GCA_963969555.1 of Polydrusus pterygomalis. Taxonomy (NCBI): domain Eukaryota; kingdom Metazoa; phylum Arthropoda; class Insecta; order Coleoptera; family Curculionidae; genus Polydrusus; species Polydrusus pterygomalis. Next base: position 56,378,270 of record OZ018379.1, read on the forward strand.
CTTGTTCTGTGATAAACTTTTTTCCATCCATTCTTTTAATTTTTAACTGGGGTTATTTTCAAATATGATATTGTGTTATCGGTTTTATTTTGTTCACGGAAAATCTTAAAATTAAATAACTAAAACAAACAATTTTTTTGGTGAGTTTTTCGCTGCTAATTAACTATGACCACAATAGTCAACCGATTTCCTTTATTTCATATTTATTGAAAATATAATACAAGATTAACGGGCACAATCATTTCATTCATCACCAAAGAAGCATCATTATTCAACCTTTGAAAGGGTAAGTTAAGTGCAACACCGTGTTGCATAAAAGGGACACGAAAATCATTTTTCAATAATTATTTGAGTAAACCCTTTAAGGGTAGTCATTAATTACAGATAAAAACGCATTGACATACCGACGTGATGAAGGCATAACTTAATTTTAAACAATTTTTTGATAATATTACTTAAATAATAATATATTACGTACCGAGGTGGAAAGTGTTTCATTACTGTCGAGAGATTAGATGGTTTACCAAGACGCGAAGCGTCGAGGTAAACTATATCTCGGAGAGAGTAATGAAACTTTTCACTGAGGTTTGTATACTATTTTATTTACAACCACATCCTACATTCACTTCTTATAATTTTTAACTAAAAATATTATTAAAAGAAAAATGTCATTTTGACGTAGTATTATAGAAAATATATATTAAAAAAATCAAATAAATTTACAAGTAATACTTATTTTAAATTAGGCGACGGTTGTCAAGCAGGAAACGTTTGTTTGAAATTAAAACAATAAACGTCAGTTCAAGTCTGATCTTTTGCGATCAATACAATAAAGTTTAAAAATTATTGGAAGAAGAATCAATGGAGTGTACCCCGCCGGAAATAAGGAAAGCCCCTGAATGAAATGATAAAATTTTAGTTAAAATATCAAATTTTAGTGGACTGAAAATGAGGGCGGGGAATCAGGGTGGGAAGTCAGGGCGGGAAGTAGAGGTAGGTAATGTGACACTTCGCAACCTTCAATAAAGTCAGTAATGTCAACATTACATGTATGGTTGTAAATACAGTTTATTATTATATTATACCAACTAGGGTAGTAGTAGTAGTAGTAGTAGTAGTAGTAGTAGTAGTAGTAGTAGTAGTAAAAAGATTTATTTAGCACGTGGCTACATAATACATTTTAACAAGTTTATACACATTTTTTAATTTATTTTTTGAATTATATGACCTTTTGAAACTTTATTTGTCCTGTTGGGTTAATAAGACAAATTTTTAACTTTTTTTAAAATATTTTAAACTTTTTTGATTTTTAATTGACTTGTTTAATTTATTAAATTCAATAAGACCTTTATGAAAAACTGATTTATATGCTTTATTTTTTTTTAAATTATTAAGAAAAAAAAGATTGTTATTTCGTGTTAAATAATTATGTTGATCACTATTTAGAACAGTCAATTGCTTTAAATGTGGCGGTAACAAATCATTTTGAATTTTAAAAATAAATAGAACCAAAAATAATACTAATTTTTTTACATTTAACCATTGTAATTTTTTTAACATTACATTAATTTTTGTATATCTATCCATATTAAGTAAAATTCGCGTTGCTTTATTTTGTAAAATTTGTAATCTATTTATTACACCTTCATCCGCTATAAACTAAATTGTAGAACAATAAAGAAAATGTGGTAAAATTAAAGTATTGTATACAATTTTTTTTTTAATAAAATTTTAAATTTAAACTTATTCTTTTAAAATAACTAATTTTTTCCCGCAATTTTGGTAATTACATTTTTGAATTGGTTATTAAATTTTAATTTTGAATCAATCAATATACCTAAATATTTAAAAGAATTGACTATTTCTAGTTTATCACCATCAATTAAAATATTTATATTTGTATATTTATTTAAATTTATACCCATAACCATACATTTTGTTTTAGAAACATTTAATTTTAATTTGTTAACTTTTAACCAGTTTGACAATGGAATCAGTTCTCAATTTAAAATTTCCAAAATTTCCAAAATATTTTTATCGCTTATATAGATAAGAGTATCATTAGCAAACATTTGTATTTTAAGAAATTTTAGGACTAATGGCATGTCATTAATATATAAAATAAAAAGTAAAAGCCCCAAAATACTTCCTTGAGGTACTTCTATCCTATTGACTACTTAATATTATTATTATCAAACACATATTTCCTATTTTTGTTATGAAAATCGATCCCTAAATGGGTTAAAAGAGAATATTTAAAAGTTTCAATTAGAAAAATATTTTTTGTCATAACGTATGTCTCAAAAGATTTGGCACAAATTACTTGATTACATTTGCGTTGATTGCGTTATGATGCTAAGTATGGTTCAAATATTATGCCAGCATATTTCTCGTGTCAGCCAATTTGGTCAGACAGTTTTGAATATAGCGCTGATCATCTAGTGCTTCGCCTCTTATCCATCCCACGTAAGGCCTGGATATTCCTGCAGTAGCTATCGCGCAACAAACTAAAATTTTATTTGCGAATTTTGCCTTTTTCTTTATGGGAAAGAAATAAAAACTAAATTCTTCCTCCACAAAGTTTAATAGAATAAAATTCTCTTGGGGTCTCTACATGTTTCGAACGTAGAAATTGAGAAGAGGAAAATTGAGAAAAGTTAAAACATACTGGATTTGGACATTTAAATACAATGAAATTAACCACTTGTACCCCTCCCTCCCTCAGTACTCTACAAACCACTTGTTAGACAGTACTTTCATTGTGATATCTTTGTAATACTGTCAACTAAAACTCACAGTGGTCTGGTATATTTAGGATACTCGACCACTGTGCGTTGTTGAGATCGCAACCCACTGTACGCCAGTCTGGGTCAAGTGCGTTTTAATCTCATCACTTATTTGGGTACATAATCTGGGCCAACTCAAGCTGCAGGCATCGAAGCCTACCGCTCGATCAATTTATCACTAGGTGACTATCCTTGACCATCGTCAAGTGCCGCACGCATATTTGTAAATAACACCCAGGATCGCCAATCGGCTTTCGCCCGAGCATGTCTGGTGAATGACGGACTATATGACAAATCGGATGACAAATGGGGATGGGTTTGTTCGGTTTGTTCGGGTTTGTTCGGGTTTTTATATGATTTTCGTTCTATATTATATTTCCTATTAAATTGTACCTTATAAATAATTTAAATTTATAATTGTCTGTTCAATATCGATGCGATTACGGGTGTTAGTTACCCAATCAATTTGTCATATCGTCTGCTATTTACCAGAGGTGTTCGAGCGAGGGCCGATTGGCGATCCTGGGTGCTATATACAAATATGCGTGCCGCACCCACTCTTCAGTTCAAACAATAGGTGACAATCCTTGACCATCGTGAAGTGACGCACCCACTCTTCAGTTCATCAACAGGTGACAAGCCTTGGCCCTCGCCAAGTGACACGCCTGCCAACCCGATAGCCCCTTACACGAATAAGACTACGGACATGATGGTTTTCCTATTAGGGTAAAAAGAGGATTCAATAGACGACCACTTTTATAGACTCCAGACTTTTATTCTCCTGTCTACGTCCCTGGACCACGAAGATAGATTCGTGACAATACTTTCACAAAATGACAAATTTTATCTTTTTAATGTCTTACAGACATACTTAAAAAGTTTTATAAATTTTTTTAAAAATAACCCTCGACACCTTCTTTTAAGAAGGGTTTTATCTCCCCAGTTTATTTGGTTGGTTAAGACCCTCTTTACTGACTTTTTTAAATAATACTCAGTATGCTTCAACTATTCTCAATTTTCTTCATATTATGCCACTTCTACACATCAATTTTTTAATTCAATAAACGCTCCATTAAGGTTCTACGCCATTTTTTCTTCAGCTAAAACCATCAGCATTAAATAAATTTTCTGTCCCCTGATTATGAATGTTTCTACGTTCGAAACATGCAGAGTTGTGTTAAATAAATGGTAAAAAATAAAATAAAAAAAATTATAATTTATGCTTCTTCAAAGGAGTACTTAAAAATGGTATCTTAAAAGGGGTGTTGGTATTTTCGCCCCATGATAATTGAAGGTCGAATAAAATAGGTAATTTCGCCCCAGTCCAAAAATAACCGAAAATAAAATAGGTAAATTCGCCCCACGCTACCTGGGGTATTAGGGTAGGTATAATAATTAATAAAACCACAATGTCATATATAGGTGTGCAGTTTATTTAATATCTACGTTAAGTACAAACAACAGTTTATCAGTTCCTAAAACTAAGTTAAAAATCTAATGTTCTTACTTTTAAGGTGCACCGTGAAAAGAAATGCATTTTATTAAATGAAGTCTATTGATTTCACCATCACTGTACCGTTTAATTGTCTTTTCAATAAATTTTTGCCGGTTTTTAACTTTTACATTATGAATTTTTGATGTTTGATGTGTACTTTGCATTTTTACATATGTTTCTATTTGAAACTCCTTTAACTTTTCAATAAAAACATATAAATTTGGATGTGAACTATACATAGAACTATTAAAATTGCAATGGAAGGACTCACAAGCATTTGTCGTTCTTGTAAGTGTTGCAGACTTTTCAGCCCAAAGTTGTGGCGGAAACAGGGAATCTTCAGAAATATAGGTATCTGTGAGATAGTCTGCGTATTTTACAATTCTTTCGTCATCAGTATTGGGTATTAACTCGAACAAATCTAAAGCGAAACAATCTCCAACCTCACAGGGGCTGTACTTAAAATCTTTCATAACAAGCATTTGCCTTCCTCGGTTGCTGGTTATTACTTTTACCGTCATTTCCATAGTCACTAATTTTTACTATTTTTCCGTATTCCGTAACCGCTGTTACTTCGGGGTCTTTGACACAGTTCAAATAAGAATGAATTTATATCAAAAATTCCACTCCAGATTACAGCAAAGACATTAATGTAATTATTTATTTTTTTTATTATACCTAATTATCCTTTAGTAAGTAAGGGTTTTGGGGCGAAATTACATGTTATACCTGAGCTGCTTAAACGAACCTTTTGAAACTCATCGTCCTTGGGGCGAATTTACATGTACCCCTTAAAAGTTCTAACTTAGGTATAACAATAAAATAGCAGGTAATTTTCAGGTTGTTTAAATTGTTGGAAAACGAATAACAATGTTTACAGACTAATTAAAAATATTTAAAAGAGGAGATCCGTTTAAATCCAATTGATTATTAAGAAAATAAAAATCTGTGGAAAGTGTAAAATTATTATTTTTTTTATTTTTTACCATTTATTTAACACAATAAATAATGGATTTCCACCAAGTAAAAGCCGAATCAATTCTATTGCTTATTATAAACTTAAAATTTTATATAATTTTAAATTGTACTTAAATACTGATACAAAATACTAAACTATTCGGCTTTTAAAAAGCCTCATTGAAAGTCTGATTAATTATTAATCAAAATTCTACCTTTTTGTGCCAACTAGTATGTTACTGTCACCAATACTTATTTTTAGTTGTTATATTTTATAATTTTTAAACATTATTTTATATTTTGACACAAATAAATAACTTTATTATTATAATTAATATTATTACAAGTTATGTATGAGCAAAAGAACTAATTGACTAAGTGCCATCAATAAATGACTAAAAGAAATTATTCAACCATCTTAAAATTACCGGAGACATCCTCAAAACCCACTCGTGTTGTTTTCACAGCTTATTATTTAAAAGGTAGCGGAAGAAGAAGTTTAAAATAGAGCAGCACTAATTTTAAATTGCTCCGAAAATAAAATTTAGTGTCAGTCAGTCACCGATATCATTGACTTATTGTTTAGATGTGCATTTCGATCCCGGTAGTTCACTTAAAATCAGTTACTTAAACTCTAAAAATAACCGGGTTTTGGGTTTGTTTGTATTTAATGCAGTTCATTGAGAATTTGTGAAATTGTTGTTTGTTGTGTTGGGCAATATATATTTAAGTGTGTTATAAAGAAAGTGTTAATAAGAACATATAAAAAATTGTTGTCAGCGAATTGGTACATATAGGTAGTTACTTACGTTTAATGTACACTCCAGGTCAAAGACAACGGACAAGAAAAATATTAGATCTTCAGTTTGCAATAACTTTTTAGATCTTGAACAAACACATTTTAATGACATTTTATGCAAATTTAAGGTACGTTTGTTAGGTTTTCTTAATATACTCCAGTTATCGCAAAATCATTTTGCTCTTAGGTATACAAAAAAACAGCAAAAATTTAAAGACCTTGTGGGAAAATTGGGTAGTAGGATAATATTTAAATTACCTATATTATTAATCTTTATCTTTGCTTACCGTTATATTCCTCTTAATTTTATTGATCTCGATATTTTTTGCTTAAAAAATTTATACTGTGCGTCCATAAAGTCCTGCACAAATTCATTTAACATTCAGGGATTTACTATTTATTAAAACCCTCGAACACGTCTAGTGTTTTTATTTGCGCATTTTTCAAGGTAAAATGTTTTTATACAGGATGTCCCACGTAGGAGGTATGACGTCATCGATGATTTTTTTAAATGTATATTATATCAATTTTGAATTCTATAATGGAAACTTAAAACTTTTTATAAAACCAACCATACCTGTGGAAATCACGGTTTCTGAAATATTGACGTTTGAAAATTTATTTTAAAAACATTTATTGAAACAATGCTGATTTATGTGAATAACATTAGAATACAGGAAAAACTAGAATAAACATAGAAACCTAACACGACAAATAGTTATTTACACTACAAGGGAGGCAGGTGATACTTACCAGTCGAGGACATAGTTTGCGCCCGAGCGACAGCGAGGGCTTGCAAAATAGTCCGAGAATGGTCAAGAATACTGCCTCCCGAGTTTTGTATTATATTTTTTCTACTCCAGTTCCCTCAAGTTTAAAAAAAAAATGTTTTTTAATTTTATAATTTGAACTATCCAACTGAAATACCCTGTATGTATGACAGGTTTTCTAGTGTTGACACGTTGATTGCTATGGAATTAATAATGTTCATAATCAAACAAACGTTCTGTCAGTGTCAGTTTTTTTAAGAAATCGAAAAAGTGGATATCGATGCAGTTGCGAATACAGCTTGCGCTGCACTATTACTTCAGAAATCAAAGGAACGGTACAATCGGTGTTACAAGGACTTCAAGGATTGATTACATATTATTACATACATTGAATTTTTAGGATAAATTTTGTAGTTTATTTAACTTACTTCCCTAGGGAGGTAAGTATTTACTTACCTCCCTAGGGAGGTAAAACGTACTTACCTCCCTCAAGTCAGTATCAAAATGAAGTACTTACCGAGTAAGGAGTAGAAAAAAATATTTTTATTTTATTTTATACAGGGTTAGGAAAAATTACCAGAACGGTCGATTATTTCAAAATATACAGGGGTTTTCAAAAAACGTCTTATATAAAAAATGTAGGGCTGTTAAAAATCTACATATCGGTGATAAATTGAAATATACAGGGTCGCCCACAAAGTTGTGGAGAATGATAGTTATATTTTTTATAATGTAATTACCCTGTATATTTTTACTTATTTTGATTGTCGACCCAATTTTAAAAATTTTTTATTAACCATGTGTTATACCTAAATTCATATTACTTTCCTACATAAATTGATCAGCTACAAAACACAAAATAAATTTCAAGAAACAATTTATTAAGTTAACTTTCAACAAAAACGTATAACAAATCATGGCAAAACGGCTCTATTTTTTAATAAGTGTTGAAAATGACCCCCATTTACTAACTGACAATGATACAAATTATCGCAAAAATGTCTTTGGGTGTTTAAAGCCATTTCTCTTGTTATTCTCGTACTTTCATTGACAATTTTCATTCTTAATTCTTCTAAATTATTGGATTTATTTTGATAAACTATGTTTTTCAGGTGACTACAATAAAAAAAATCTAAAGGCGAAAGATCGGGGAACCGTGAAGGCCATTCGATAGGCCCTCTTCTTCCTATCCATCGATTAGGGAACGTGACATCCAAAAATTCTTTAACTTCGCGAGTAAAATGCGGAGGAGCTCCATCTTGCTGATACCAGGTTAAGTTAATATCAGCATTTAAATTGTTTATAGCTGGAACTATTTCTTGCCGAAGAAGCCGGAGATATCGATCACCGTTCAAATTTTCCTCGATAAAAAAAGGGTCCAATTACATGTCCCGCAAAGAATCCAGCCCAGACATTAACTTTTCTTGGGAACTGTGTATGCAGCTCTTCATACCACTTAGGGTTATTTCGCGCCTAGTAACGGTAATTTTGCTTATTCACCATTCCGTGTAGTGTAAAAGGCGCTTCATCCGAAAACACAATATTGTTTGAAAAAATCGGGTTTTCTTCCATATTTCTAGTAATTATTTCGCAAAATTCTAGCCTTCGATCACAGTCAACGTCAAAAAGTTCTTGTACAACATTAATTTTGTATGGATGCATTTTCTCAGTATGAAGAACGGTTCGTACGGATTTGTGATCAATTTCATGATCCAAAGAAAGCTGATTGGTGGATTGTTAAAGATTTTTTTCTATCGCAAGTAGAATGTCCAGCTTTTTTTCCTCGGAGGTAGCAATCATAGGTCTTCCAGATCTTGGGCGGTCTTTTACAGTACCAGTCATTCTGTCATTCAAGACGTTTTTTGATAACCTCTGTATATTTTGAAATAATCGACCGTTCTGGTAATTTTTCCTAACCCTGTTTAAAGATTATTTAATAAGATGCTGAAATTGCCCACTATTGACTTGCTGACAATATCCTAAACGATAAAACTCTTCTTTGACATTTTGAAGCATATCCTCGGTTATGTTAGACATTTCCAGCGAAATTATTTCTTTCAGGCTATTCAAATTTTCTGGTCTATTTACATATACCTTTGACTTTAAATATCCCCATAAAAAATAATCCAAAGGGGTCAGGTCCGGCGACCTAGCTAGCCATTTAATCGCTCCTCTTCTCCCAATCCATTTATTTGGAAAAACAACATCTAAATAATTTCTTACCGCTCTATAATAATGCGGCGGTGCCCCATCCTGTTAAAACCATAGTAAAATATTCAACTGATTTCTATTATTACCTTCCGGAAATAAGTTAATTAGGTCGGGAATTAGCCGATTTTGTAAAAACTCTAGATACAGTTGCTCAGTTAAATTTTGTGATTTTGATTATGTGCCTCTACTATTAATTGGTAATCGTTAATTATTTCACAGATCAACTGTTTTAAAAATACAGAAATAATGACACCTGATCATCATGGCCGTCCATAGCCTACTTACTTATTTTCAATCAGTTATAACAAAACGAGTATCGTTGATAATTATTATTGTTGTTATACGTTTAATTTAATTTTTCAAACGTCAATATTTCACAAACCGTGATTTTCAGAGGTATGGTTGGTTATATAAAAAGTTTTAAGTTTCCATCATAGAATTGAAAATTGAAATAATATACAGGATGTTCCATTTAAAAAAATCATCGATGACATCGTACCTCCTACGTGTCCGAGCGTTTTAAAAAATAGTAAACCCTTGAATTTTAAATGAATTTGTGCAAGACTTTATGGATGCACTGTAGATCGTTTTTTTTCCTTATCCATTGGTCTTCTGGCAATAATACACTAGCCGACAAAAAAATTTTTTTTTGTTGTAACACAAAGCTAAGTAGCATCTTGTGGTAGAATGGACCTATCCAAATACGAAAATGAGAAAAAGAAAGTTGTAACACGTAACGTTTTCTTGTTACATAGTACCACATTTAATGTTACAATATTTACTATATTAAAAAAATAATTTAAGAATTTTCTAACTGTGTATATCGACTATATTTAAATTTTTACACCTACTAAACATACCTTACATCTAAGAAAAACTCAAACATTACAAATATTAACTAAACACACTAATTAAATTTAATTTTTTCCTTTTATGATGGGTCATATCTTCTCTTTTCAAAAACCAACAGTAATTACCCATCGTGGCTGGATCCCATCGTCCTTGATAGCGAATTTCCATTATCCTGATATCCTGGTGGAACCTTTCACCCTGCTCGTCACTGACAGCTCCCAAATTTTCAGGAAAAAATGACAGATGAGAATGGAGGAAGTGAATTTTTAATGACATTCGGGCACCAAGCGATTTGTAGGAATCTAAAAGTTCATCAACTAACTGTTAATAGTGTGCATCCATATTGTTGCCCAAAAATCCCCTTACTATACTAACAAATGAGTTCCATGCTCTGAGTTCCTGCCTGGTAAGCTTCTCTGTAAAGTTGACATCGTCCAGCAATTTTCTGATTTGTGGCCCAATAAAAATGCCTTCCTTTAATTTGGCATCACTTAACTGGGGAAAGACTTAATTGTCTTAGGTATTTGAATCCATCACCGTCTTTATTCATAGCTTTTACAAAGTTTTTTATCAGCCCCAGTTTAATGTGAAGAGGAGGCAGAAGGACTTTTTTGGGGTCTACAAGAGGAGCAAACTTAACATTTTGAGATCCCGGCTGAAATTCACTTTTTTGTGGCCAATCTTTTATTACATAATGCTGATCTACTGCACGACTGTCCCACAAACAAAGAAAACAGCAATATTTTGTAAATGCTCCCTAAAGTCCTACTAAAATTCCTACAGTTCAGGGAATTTTTCTGTTATAAAATGAATCCATTTTAACCGTCCCCTAATTAAATTGACCACCTGCTAATGTAAAATGGTCTTATTAAGCTATTGAAAAATGGTACGTATTGGGGCTTTCCGAATATTTTTTCTATTATTAGAAGGGTATTTCCATTTTAAAAATGAAGAGCTGACCTGTGTTAGAAAAATCTTGTCGGCCAGTGTAATTTACAAAAACAAACGCCACGTTTGCGGAGCAATTTTAAGCCCATTGGCTCATTTTATCTTATACTGTCGGTATACTGCGGTTATTAAATATTAGAATTACAATATAATGTGACCAGAAGACATTCCACGTGCTGCTGAACGACGATGGTCGTAATATACGATATATTGCTAAAATGTTAGGCATAGGCACAGACTATATAGCTACGCAATAGCTACATATTCTGTGGCATAGGGAAGAGAAGAAGCACTATAAACTATTCCATAAGCCGATTTCGCCGCACTGTACTTGTAAGTAAATACACACGTCGCACTATACAGGGTTAGGAAAAATTACCAGAATGGTCGATTATTTCAAAATATACAGGGGTTATCAAAAAACGTCTTATATAAAAAATGTAGGGCTGTTAAAAATTGTATAGAATGATAGTTATATTTTTTTAAACGGAACACCCTGTATATTTTTACACTTTTTAGTTCCACATAAAATTATAATTATTTTTTATTAAATGCATTATTAGTCTATACTTCATAGTTTCCGAGATATTGACTCTCGAAAAGTGACATTTTTAAACTTTGACAGCTTCTAACTTTCTAACAGTACGTCTTAGAGCAAAGCGGCTTACATGTCCCTATCTTCAATTTTTATTATCTTCCCAAAAAAATCAACTATATTTCCTGCTTTCGTGTTACATCCGGTTTAACCGGAAGTTGATTTTTTTGGAAAGATATTAAAAATTGAAGATAGGGACATGTAAGCCTTTTTGCTCTAAGACGTACTGTTAGAAAGTTATAAGCTGTCAAAGTTCAAAAACGTCACTTTTTGAGAGTCAATATCTCGGAAACTATGAAGTATATATAGACTAATAATGCATTTAATAAAAAATAATTATAATTTTATGTGGAACTAAAAAATGTAAAAATATACAGGGTGTTTGTTCTATTTAAAAAAATATAACTATCATTCTCCACAACTTTGTGGGCGATCCTGTATATTTCAATTTATCACCGATATGTAGATTTTTAACAGCCCTACATTTTTTATATAAGACGTTTTCTGATAACCCCTGTATATTTTGAAATAATCGACCGTTCTGGTAATTTTTCCTAACCCTGTATAGCATAGATGGCTCCAAAAGTGACTATAGTTTGAAAAATATATAATATAATAATTTTATTGTAATGCCGAAATAACAATATATAGGATCTTAAGTTAAAAATCTGTATCCGTTTTATTACTTTCTTTATTGTCAGCTGGAGCTTGAACTTAGACTCGCACTTCCGGACATTCTATTAATCATTTATTTCATCTATCATTATTTATCAGCCTTGCAGAAATATACAAAGTCATTGCTTCAATTAACAGTGGGTATTGCAACATAAGGTTCTCCAGCTTTTTACAAACTTCTTTGTGTCATGCTGACTAGCTCTTCCTTTCAAGTTTTTCACTTAATTTCAAGGTCCTTCTAGGTACACTTAGTTTCTTTGCTGTTTTCAGAGAATGGTACCTTTGGTCTACTTGGTTGTGCCTTAGTGGACTTGCCTGAGAAAATTTTTTCTACCTGCCTAGCAAAATGTTCTCTATCTTTACCATATAACTTCTCAAAGTCTTTTGCAGTCAATCTGCATATTAACTCAAAAGTTCGTTTTTATTCTGCAGCACTACATCTAGCACCCAGCAATTTTTAAACACACACGGGAACAATCTAGATTATTGGCTACAATTGGGGAATATCGTCCTTTAGTACATCGCGTCGACCAGGATCAGGTAGACCACGGGTTACAAACCAGCGTGATTATCGTTATATTATCTAAAGAGCTTTGCAAAATCGTGATTTACCATCAACGAGTGCTGAAATCAGCTTATACAAAGATTAAACTTTGCCAAATTGTGTTTAATTTACTGATAAAACGCATTTTTATTTGCGTTTGCTAGACAGATTCTCTTTCCTAGTGCTGAATATCTCTAAGTTAGGCTAGGTTAGGTTGGAAGTGAGTGGATTACATTATTTAACCCTCCACTGCGACAATAAGACCTGTTGTGGCTCACATCTAATTTGTATTTTTTTCTCCCAATCTCTCTCTCCGAGTTTCTAATAAATCTAATTAGAGCATTTTAAAAGACATTCTTCATGTCTTCCGATATCAGTGCCACTTTGCTAAATAGGGTGAATCTTATTATTGGTGCTAAGTGGCAGGCATTGTTCGTGTTCCACTGTTTCTGCATCTTCCAGCCGATGTTCCTCATCTAGCGCTTGCAATTTTGTATATAAATATGGGGTCGCAATGTGCAGTGGCCAATATACAATTCCATTTTAGGCCTTTAAGGAATATTTCTAGGAAGACCATTCGGAGGTGGCAATATTATGGTGTGGGTGGGAGTTACTTCACATGACCGTACTGACCTAGTATTAATCGAAAATCGTGCTATGCGCGGTGAATTAAATTATCTAAAAAACTTTCTTGTCCAGTTTTTTTACCGGGTGTGTGTATTAATTTATAATTTTATAAAATTGAAATAGATTTATTTTGGTTTAACATTTTTGAAAAACTCATCTTCAAGCGATATTTTGTAATTTCTGCTAGTTTAAAAAGACCACCTTTCGAAAATATTTTTCAAACTTAAAAATTAATTGGAAAATACAATATTAATGACAGTAATATCTCTTTTAATTTTTATACAGTACTTATCCGTCCAAAGTTTATTATTAAAACTTCATTAAAAACATGTAGTAAACAACCTTTAAACTTGCAGTGCCTATTAAAACTGGAAAAGGGTTTGTTTGTTAATTTTAAATAGCTTTATACCGGTATAAGCTTTCAGCAGTTAACCCTAACCTAGTTAAAATTTATGATTTTGATATGCTACCCGTTATTTTTTGTTTAAAAATGTAGGTGGCATTTTATGACTTCTGAATGTTTTAATTAAAGATATTACTCTAGCAGTTACTTCTGAGAATAATCAAATGGTTCAAAATTGGAAAAAAATCAATCCCTGTATGTACTCCCTGTTGCAATTTAAAAGTAACTAAAAGAAACTTGCCTAATAATAGGTGTTACTTATACAGTGTGTATCAGCCAAATGGAATAAATTCAATAATAAATACAAGATGGAGCACGGCACCATTACCAAATCAATGTCCGGCAGTAACAGCGTATTTCCAAATCGGTGGATAGGGAGGCGTGGATCGATGGAATGGCCAGCACGATCCCCTGATCTGACGCCATTAGACGTCTTCTTATGGGGTTATGTCAAAAATATTTTATACAAAACTAAACCCCTCGACCTAGCTGACTTAAGAAGATGAAGAACGCTTGCGATTAGATCGGTCACACCTGAGATATTCAGTAACATTAGAAGAAATTTCAATTTAAGTTTCAGTAGCTCAAGTACATTATCAAGAAATAAACAGAATAACTTATTATTTTTTGGGCACGTTGTTAATTTTTGCAATTAATCTGAAAACACTTAATATTTTCGAAACAATTGAAGATAGGTATAGGATATTGTACATGAAATATGTCTAAAATTTTCTGAAGAATCCAAACATTGAACAATATACAGGGTGATGTATTTAAAATATGAAAGTTGGTATTGGCTACTTGTTACATGACACTGTATAAAAAGTTTTTATTAAAAAAAAAATGCACAACTAGAAATACCAATCGACATGTCCGAGCGTTTTTTCGGACACGCCGCCATGTATTTATTATCGAATTTATTCCATTTGGCTAGTAGGTACACACATAAGAAATAAATTTAAACTTAAGTTAGTGAATGATCCCCACTATACAGGGTGATTCATTAAGGTTGACTACCGGCCATATCTCGGAAACTACTAAACATAGAAACTTGAGAAAAAAAAATTATGATTAAAGCGGTCATGAGAAAATTCTGGAAATTATTTTTAAGTTCCTTATTTCGCCGCAAGAGGGCACAATTAAATTTTTTTTTTAATTCTAAATTTCTGCGAAAATTCCTCTATTAAGGTATAACTCTGATTACATCATCAAAAAGCTTAGACAATTCTGCATGATTTTAGTTTAAGGCTCGTTGGCGTACCGACCTTAATAAGAGTGGGGGAAGCTATTGAATGTGTAAACATTAAAGTCGCTGTAACTTCTAAACGACTTATCCGATTTTACTAAATTTAGGCTTGTTTGGAAGGGAAAGGTAAGTATATTCAATTGCCGTATCCAACAGTACACGATAGTGTTTAATAAAATTGTTAGAGGGCGCAATTTGTAATAATAACTGTTTTTTCGATTTTATCCCGAAAATTCAAATCATACGGTATAACTATGACATCATAATCGAAAAGTAGATGAAATTTACAAGAAAAAATGTGAAGACCGCAGTTCGATATCCTTGTTCGTTTCAGAGTTATCGCCAAAATAATAATTATTAATAAAAATAGCGCCTTCTAGCAATTTTATTAGAAACTATCGTGTACCATTGGATACAACAATTGAAGTTACTTACCTTTCTCTTCCAAACAAGCTTAAATTTGGTAAAATCGGATAAGTCGTTTAGAATTTACAGCGATTTTAATGATTGCACTTTCACTTGATAAGAGTGGGAGAAGCTATTGAGAGTGTAAACATTAAAATCGCTGTAACTTCTAAACGACTTATCCGATTTTACTAAATTTAAGCTTGTTTGGAAGTACCTTCCGTTGTTGTATCCAGTGGTAGGCGATAGTTTCTAATAAAATTGCTAGAGGGCGCTATTTGTATTAATAATTATTATTTTGGCGATAACTCTGAAACGAACAAAGATATCGAACTGCGGTCTTCACACCTTTTCTTGCAAATTTCATCTACTTTTCGATTATGATGTCGTAGTTATACCGTATGGTTTGAATTTTCGGGATAAAATCGAAAAAACTTATTATTACAAATTGCGCCCTCTAGCAATTTTCTTAAACACTATAGTGGACTGTTGGATACGGCAATTAAAGATACTTACCTTTCCCTTCCAAATAAGCTTAAATTTAGTAAAATTGGATAAGTCGTTTAGAAGTTACAGCGATTTAAATATTTAGACATTCAATAGCTTCCCCCACTCTTATCTAGGTCGGGACGCCAACAAGCCTTAAACCAAAATGATGCAGAATTGTCTAATCTTTTCGATGATGTAATCAGAGTTATACCTTAATATGGGAATTTTCGGAGAAATTTAGAATTAAAAAAAAAATTTTAATTGTGCCCTCTTGCGGCGAAATTAGGAACTTAAAAATAATTTCCAGAATTCTCTCATGACCGCTTTAATCATAATTTTGTTTTCTCAAGTCTCTATGCTTAGTAGTTTCCGAGATATGGCCGGTAGTCACCCTTTATGAATCACCCTGTATAACGTTTGAATTTGCCATTTTTTCACCAAACCAAATTATTTCATATTATGAAAAATCGGTGGTTTTGGGTTTTTTGGGATTTTGGAGAATATTTTTTTCAATAATATTTGCTTGCATGCTGAATTACTATTCTTTTGGCAAAGAGCGACGCACCCAAGATGTTTGGCTCCTGAGCATAAAAGTCTAATAGCGGCCCTGATGAGGCATTTTCCCGCTTTGAATTTAGTCGATAACTCTCCCATCGAAACGTACAGGTTTAATGAAGTTATATAAATAAAGCACAATGGATGAATCCGAATGTCGATGCCACACATGGAAGCTTTAAAATAAAACGACAATTTCAACATTCCCAGTTTCTCCGAGCTCAATATAAAATCACATAAAACCTAGTGGACATATTTCAGCAGTCTGTGATATATACTTCCAAAACAGTGTAAAATGAAAATGTGACAAGTGCGGCAAACACGGCCACAGCGAGTGCAGTGAACGCAAAAAGGAGTAATCGAGCGTGCTCGGAAACGGCGTT